>OZ025291.1:53349784-54009784 GCA_964019185.1 Maratus speculifer
TGCAATATATTATTTATCGCTGACCTTGAATTTCTCAATCGTTTGTCGTAGACATATAGTTCTAATTACATAAACGCTTCAAATTAATTACATATTCGTCTTTTCGGCATTGTTTAAAGTAAAAAAAAATAAAAATTCTAACTTTTTATACGATCCCCCCAATCTCTATAGTTGTGTTTAGTAAAACTTTAGACATGTCATAACAGATATAATACAAAAGGTTTGAATTAAATTTCAAAGTTTATGATTTTTACACACGAATTTGTCTTTCATCGAGGGATTAGTAAAAAACTGATTTAAATTAATTCGAGATCAAAATCAGGGTGCAATTACCTTTAGTTTTATTTTAATATTTCATTCTTCACTTTGTATGCGACCCCTAAAAGTCAGCTAAAAATTTTTAATGAAATAACTTTCTTTGGCAATACCCCCAATTTGTCGATACCGGCTGAAGATAATTTTGCTGCAAGAAGGACTTTGCACACGGATTTCGATCTCGCATTAATTTACTTTTTAACGGATCTCTTAGTGAAAGATAAAGTCATGTGCAAAAATATCAAATTTTGAAATTTAATAATTCTGTCAATTTTTGTAATACAGAAGTCTTTATATATATATATATATATATATATATATATATATATATATGTTTTTTTATGTTATTTCTGTAAGCTTTTACTAAATATAACCATAAGAATGTAGGAAACGCAAAAAATTTTAGATTTCATAACTTTTCTAAAATTTATTTTTTACTTTAAACAATGCAAGAACATGAACATGTACTTAATTTGAAACGTTTTGTAATTAGAACCATATCTACGATCAGCGGTTGAGAAATTAAAATTTGGCGATAGATAACATATTGCTCCCAGTATATCTTTACATTAACATTTTTTTAAAGTTTAATTTAGTATATGTATTATGAAAAACACACTCTGTATATCCAAAAATTTGTATAAATAGAGTTTCTACACAAAGTGAATAAGATCATGTAAGTTAATCACAAACAATGACGAATCACTTACACAGCCAAAGATGATTTTCGAATAGCACCACCTTTCTTCTTTATGCTTGATATTAAAAGTAAATCTGTAAATAAAAATAAGCACCTTTCTTTTTTCATACCAAGTCCACCCTAAATATTAAAAATAAATAAATGATTCAAAAGGCATGTATAAGAATAATAAGAAAATGCTTATTCTTTATTATAAAACATAGGATGAACATTTATGATTCCAAATGGTACTAAAATATTGCATGATAATAAAAAATTCTAACATTAAAATTCATCTCATATTAAATATAACTAGTAATCATAAGCGAGTAATCATAGAAATAATTTTACATTTAATACACTGAGAGATTTTTAAATGTACACGAATATAGCAACATTGTGATAAATAAAATGAGAAGGATCGTAAAAAATTGACAGGAAACATGATAAAGATAGTGTAATAAAAAATAGGCCTCGCTCTATATATTCTAATTTTTAGGCTTGTTTAGAAAATCTTCTAAGCATAATTTTAGCCGGCTTCATTATTTGTTGTATTGCGAAATACTTTTACGTGAATTATTTATGACTACAATGCATTGATACGATAAAACGCTAATGTACGTGACGGCAAAAAAAGATATTCCTCTTTTGCTGGTGGCAAGAAGTAGTTTGTTTAGAAAATATGTTGCTATATGTAAGTTTAGCCGGCTTCGTTATTTGTTGTAGTGCAAATTACTTTGCCTATTTCTCGCAACAACGTGAGTTATTTATGATTTCAATATTTTGATACGATAAAACGATATGAGTAGTTTGTTAAAATTAAACCTATTAAATCTTACTTTAGTCGTATTCGTTACTTCTTGTGAAAAAATGAGTTACTTTTGATTACGATATTTTGTTACGATACATTTACGATACATATACATTTTACGATACATTTTTCGATATTTTGATGTTTTTTAATGATGTTGCGATGATTTTGTTCATGTGAAAGCGTGTCGTGATGCGAAATATCATTCATTTATCGAAAGAAAGACCAAGTTGATGTGTAGAAAAAAAAGACCTTTCTGCTGATCTTTTGATATTTTTCTCTTCAAAATGAGTAAAAATGAGCTTATAGCGGGAAATTTATAATTTAAACTAAAGACAGCAGTATGTGTTTGAAACTGTGAAGTGTGGACTAATGACAGAAAAAAAAATCCATTCGAAATTAATCTAAAAGGATTAGGTTAGCCACAGAATATTTCCATCAACGTCAAAATAAACTTAAACTCCAGTGAAGGCACAAATGTGTAAATTCACAATGAACATGCCGGAGCATAACTGTGAAAAAATGATTGAGGTCTGCGATTTTTAGAGTAGATGCTCTGCGCTGTTAAAAAGAAACCTACTTAAGAGAAATGCTTGATCTTTAAGATCCGAAACATTTTTTTTTATCTTTTTTTAATTAACGGTAAAAATCAATAAATAACTTGTATATTTTCAGGCATTACTAACGATCATAAGAAAGTAATTAAAGAATAATTTCATATATTGTAACGGATTTTTATATTATAAGGACGCGAAGTCTCATCTAATCCAGAAAATCGAATTTTAGGAAATCGTGAAAAATCTCTCACTGCATTCATTAGCTTCCACTGCAAACTAAGATTTTGCAGTAAGAGAAATATGGGACAAAACTAGTTTTTTCTTTCGTTATTTCTGCAGATTGTAGATTTTTTTCCGTGCAGATTACCCAATAGAATAGGTGTTTAGGTGCAATGCCTTAAATAAACAAAATCAAATTTATTGACATTATAATGCATTTGACCTTGACAAAATATAATTAGTGTCAAATAAATGTTCTTGATTAATATTTATGAGTAAAATAATAATTTAAAACTACTTAATACTTATTTATTTGTTTTATAATTAAATGTTTGATTTTTTGATTGATTTATTATTAAATTAATGTTTTATTTCTTGATAAGTTGACAACTAAGTGATTTTGAAATCATTAAAAGATATTTATTGGTCTTATAATTAATTTATTTCAAATTAATGTTTTATTTCTTGATAAGTTGTCATCTTAAGTGATTTTGAAATCATTAACAGAGATTTATTGGTTTTTTAATTATTTTATGTCAAGTTAATGAAAATTTTTAAATTTATGATCATGTTAATCTATTTTGATGCTTTTTCTTATTATTATATTTTCCTTAAAAAGTTCAGTCTTGACTCTGCAACCAGGCAGATAAAATGTACATCTTGGCTCTGTAACTAAAATGTGTAGTACAGAATCTTGAAATAGATTCATGGCTCTATATGAGAGAATATCAATTGACTTTGTACCAATAAGAGTACAATGTAGTATCTTGGACACTAATGCATATATTATAATGTGGACTTTATTCTTTAATAAACTATTTATTAATCTTAATTGCACTCCCAACTGACTTCATTGAACATTAACATGACTTGTTCCAATAGGGTAATAGAGAAAACATGATTTTTTTAAATTTAGACAAGGTGAATTTTGAAACTCGTGTCCTCAAATGAACATAAATGCAGAAACGTTGTAAAAAAATAGATGGGAGAATTTTCATAAAAAATGAGGAGAAACGTAAAAATGATAGGAAACATGAGAAGGAGAATGAAACAGATGTAAGTTATTAACATAAATACAAAATCTTTTTGATCTGACATAGTTCTTGATACTTTTATTATTAGAAATAAAAATCAATATATAACTTATGTTTTTAAATGAAATGGAAAGAGCGAAAGAAGATCGATTACTTACAGGTATTAAAACAAAATCGTTTCTAATAAAGGCACGATCTCCTTGAGTGAGCTAAAATGAAAGAAACAATAATATAGTTTTGCATTAAATAGTATTGCAGTTTAACATTGTTTTGAGTTATTTTTGGGCACTTGAAAAAAATATTAAAGTAATTTATGAAGTACTAGCAGGTGTCGCCCGCTTTGCTGGTCTGCCTATCCAGGTGAATCTTTGATTTTTTTATAGTAGGTTTTGTTATAGAACGGCACAGCCCTATGCAAGTTTTCAAAAACTTTCATTCAAAATTTGTGTAACTAACAATGTAAGTTTCATCAAAATCCGTCTAATAATAGTTTTATAAATAGTTTAATCTTTCATAATCGGGTTTACGTGATTATAGAAATTTATTTCAAAATATCTGACTAACTCTATAATTCAGCACTGTAGAGAAATATGCATTATACTGAAACCACTCTTGAAAAATTATCCAACTTATAATGCAAGTTCCTTCAAAATACGTGTAGTAGAAATTTTAAAAATGAATAATATTCCACAAATGAGTTTTACTGATTATTGAACTTTCTCCCGTAAATCGATAAATAAGCAACATAAAACAATATAAAACATGCTTCCATATCCATAATGCTTCCATAAAAAATTATTCCATGAAAATACTTTGAGCAGGATTCAGGTTATCAACAACCGGAACGAAATACCAATTTGCATTTAATGTTTAAAGTAAATGTAGACAGATGTAACGTCATAATAATATTGATCTTTAAAATTTTATCGAAGAGAATGTTACTTTTAAGTTTCTCTACTCAATAAATGGATATCTGGGAACGAAAAAAAGAGTCATACTGAGAAAATAATCGCTTATAAATAAATTTCTAATAAAGTGAGTGAAAAATGAAATCACACAGCCTCTTATACATCTCTTCGAAAATCACCTCAAAAAGTTTCATGTTTTTAATTTTAGAAATGAGTCTGAAAATGTCTTAGAAATTTTGAGGTCTTCAATATGGAAAAATATTTTTTTCGAACACACCCTTAATATACATTTTGGCATGATGTTGGTATAGCAGAAAAGTATCAAAGTGTATCCAAACAATTATGTTCCAAATTGTGCCAATTTTCTGTAAACTGGATTAAGGAAGACGTCGCGTCGGATCAATTTAACCCTCCATTTTATATTTCATTATACGTAAAACCATGCCAATCAACTTACACCACCTTAATTAATACATATAAGTTAAAACTATACTTTTGAATTTTGTTGATTTTATATTCAGTTCTTACAGCTAGACGTAAAGAAGTATAGCTAGACGTTTCCCGGTGTAAATATATGCGTCATTGCGATAGTATTTTTGTTTGACTTGCGGTATAGTAGTATCACAATATTTAATGTTAACAATATTTCTGACATAATAAACAGTACACGCATCTGTCATTTTTGGTTACCAGGATTTTTTTTTCATTATTCTTCGTATAAATTGCAACAAAAATTGTAACTAAAAGTAATATTTTTTTTTAGCTAGGCGTATGTAAAAAATTATCAAATGTTGTTTACATATTTATCATTCTTATTGTATTCAGTTCATTTGAAATATAAATCTTTCTCTTATTTCATTTAGAATACATACATGTAAAATAGTTATATTACATAAATTTAAAATACATGCCTTCCACACATTTAAATAAAAGTATAAAATAATAAGGGAAGAGTTCTATGTCCTCTTCTGATTGGCGCAATTGGCGAAGAAATCCAAAGTAGCCATTTTAACATCCTCAAATTTTTCAAGGTGTCGGAAAACTTTATTTTTAAATTTTTATAAACATATGTTTTTATATTATAAACATTATGTTTGTTTTCTATCAAATAATAAATAAATAAATAATAGTATATAAACAATTTATAATAAATTAACAACATTATCCAGGTTACCTCTTCAAATGAAATAACGCCATTTTGGCGATAATAAGATATCCCGATGCGTATATCCCATAAATATCCATATGAATAACCGTAAGTTCTCTTATTTTTTAATTGTATATTTATTTAAATAAAACCACTAACAGTTTTTTCTTTGTTCATATTTTTCTCAATTAATATAGCAGTTATAATTAATTAATCAACTGCAGCATAATATATCGTTTGCGCAGCTGAAAAACATCAAGAAATAACAATCTTTTCGAAAAAAAAAAAATCTCAATTTATTAAAAAGAAAATAGACGTACCGTTATGTTATGAATACGTCGTCAACCTATTCAATGATGTAAGAAATTTTTTTAAATGCATCCAGCAGTTCTTGAAATTAACCCTGGCATACTTAAAAAATTCTGTCTAAAAAGGGCGTCATTTATATTTTATTTATTTTTAATTTTAAATAATTTTTTTGTTATTCCATAGCCAAATATGTAGGCAAAAAAATGATAAATTGCCATATATTGATTCAATCAATCGACTTTGACAAAGCATATTTTATTTAAGCCGTATAAAAGCTGCCTTTATATTTAAATAAATAATAGTGTTATTTTTTATTATTTCTAACTGATTTTTTTTCTTATTTGTCTATTAAATAAAATCAGTAATAATTTCTTTTATTTTATTTTTAGAAACGTTCGTATTTTTTTTCTTCATTTCTAATTAATATAAACATATCAATTCTTTAACAAAGATTGCTTCAAATGCTGCGTCAAATGAAAGAAATATGTCAAATGGTAACCCTTTTGTCCAAATAAAAGAATTTTTCGTCATAACTTTATAACTAATATACATAGAACAGTGTACTATATATGAAAACCGTCCTTAAAATAATATCTATCTAACGATATAAATTACTTCAAAATCCCTTCAGTAGAATTGGAAAAGTAGGCAGAAAACACGAAATTTCCGTTTGTATTTTATATATATAAGTAGATGTGTAATAAATATTCAAAAATGTATGGCGGAGTTATACATTATCATTATACACATAAATTAACATATTTTTCCGTTAGATATTGCTGAACCATTTTTTTAATAAAAAATTGTATTTCTAAAACAAATTCATGAACAACCATTAGTTACGCATACATGTCTAAATACATATATAAAGTAGACTTATTCATATTTTTTTTAAAGGATAAAAATATTCAAACAACAAAGTAGTTGAAATTGCAAAAATTAGACAAGCTTTTGTAAATGCTTAAAAATTTAATTTGTCTCATAACAACAATTTATATATATATATATATACATATATATCTGACTTATACTTATATTACTATGAACGTCATTATTTAAATAATACAATACATTTATATCGATATATAGATGATGTAATTTTAATTGGTACTGATAACACCTGTATATCTCAATTCCCTGTTGATTATCCTTCTAATCTAGAACTTTCAAAAAACCTACTTTTTAATGATACAATCAATTTCTTAGATATTAAAATTATATTAAAAGAGAACAAATTTATAACTGATATTTATGACAAAAGGAAAGAATTTAATTTTAAAGTTAATACCTTTACTAATTTTAAATCATGTCTTCATAATTCTGTATATCGTAATATAATACTTAACCATTTATATAGAATAAAATGTCTATGTTCTTCCCATTTAATTAGTACTAATATTAAAAAGCTTGTATATGATGCTATAAATAATGGTTATCCTAAAAAATTCATGTATTCTTTAACTTATAATTAGATATTACATGATCTTATAATTAATTCTTTGCGTAAAAAATGTATAAAAAATTATAAAACATAAAAATAATAATAAAAAATTAAAAATGTTAAAAAGTAATAAAAAAATATATATATAGGTTGGTTGGGTGGGTAGATGTTAGAGTACGGAGGACGGTGGTGTTGTCTGGATAAAAACGCAAAGGTTAATTATTTATTTTAAAAAAATGAGAGTGGGTTATTTATTTTAACATAATTTTTAAACTGTTTAATTTACACCAATATATGGATATTTGTCTAGTTATATCTATAGTTAAATAGCTTTATTTTAATTATCAAATTATTTTTAATGTTATTGATATAATTTTTGGTATTATTATTAATAATATTATTACTATTATTATTATTATTATTATTATTTTTTATTATTTAATTTATTTTTTAATTTTTATTATCCTATATTAAGATAATGAGTTTTTACCATGTAAAGTCACAATAAATTTTACTGATTAAAGTAACAATAATGTATTTTAAGTTATATGTTAATATGAATGTTATCTCTTAATTCTAATTTTAATCATTTTATTAATTTAATTTCATGTTAATATCGATTATTAATTATTTTTCCGGTTCAATTATATTTCCATTCAGCTTTATCTTTTTTGTTTGTTATGGATAACTATTATTTTTACTTACTTTCAACTCCTTTTTGTAAAATATCTTTGTTCCTTGTTTAATAATTTGGTTTTTGTGTGATGGTAGTCCCAAATTCGTATTGTTTTGCTTTTTCATGGCAAATACGAAAATGAAACCACACACTCCATTTGTAGTTCTAAAGTATTTGGGACCTGAAGATTCTGCTTTGGTTCTACAAATTTCATTTGTATTCATATTATTCTTTTTTCCTTCCATGTTCAATGTGCTATAAGTTATTAAATTCAATGGTTAATTTCAAATGGTTAATATTGTTTACTATAATTCAATTTAATTCTTCGTTTTGGTTTATTGTTTTATTGATAAAATCCATTGGTGAATCTTGTCTACTTTTTAATAATTTAAATAAAAATAGCAGATATTTTTAAAAATACCAAAAACAAATAAATGCATCCCATTAGAATTTATTGCATAAATATAGTTTAATAATAATCGAACAACAATAGAATGCTGCAAAAATCTTTTAATCGCAGAAAACATGTTTTTATGTAAGGTAACGTAAAAGGCGACATACTGCTCAATATTTGGACAAACTACTTTCTAATTTCATTCATAACTAAACAATTCATTCCTTTTTTTCGCTACATGCTTTTCTGAACTTATTTACTCAGAAAATACTTTTAAATCATTTTAATTTAACAGAAATAGTAACAAAAATGCATCAAGTTATGTGATTTAAATACATTTTAAAAGTTTAAAATATCAAAAAGTTTATAAGAAACTGAAACACGACAATAAATTAAGAAATACACATTTAAAATTATTAAAAATGCCTAATGTAATGTAATAAGTTACATAGGATATATTTCATTGTTATTTCAAAATAATATTTTTTTTAGACCGTTCTCAAATCCAAACTGGGAACTTTCTGATGCATTCCTTAATTCATTTTCACTCGTATTTCATTATCATCATTTGTAACCGCATAAATTATCAGACGTAGTTTTTTTTAATTATGTAACCGAATAGTGAAATGTATTTTCATATAAAAGCAGGCAATATTTTTTTAAAAAAAGTCATTAATACGATATTTTGAACAAAATTTTCGAATGTGTAAACATGATAAGGATCCTCAGGAAAAAACAATCGCTTAAAATTCAAAATGTAATTCATTTCTCGAAAAATGAAAAAAAGATCGATTCCAAATGATTCCCGTATCAGCATTTCAAGTACCGAGTGATCCAAAATTCAGGAAGAACTTTAAAAATGAATAATTTGAAAACGAATCAAGATACAAAGGTACGGTTTGCACCAAACGGATGGAAAAGAAACCGGGTTTTGTGTGGCAACGAAAAAAAAATTCTGTTGGAATTTGTTGAGGTACCCTTGCAACATGCAAAATGGACCATCTGGTGAGGCTTCACTGCGGATTTCATAATTGGTCCATTTTTTTCCGAGAAAGTCACACAGACGGGTTTCACACTCTATGACTTTTGACTGTGGAGATCCTTGAAGTCAAAAACGTACCGCGACCAACCGGCATCACCAGCAGCATTGAAAGATGCTATCCACCAAAATGTGTCTGCCATAACACAATAAGAGCTACTAAATACTGTGAACAGTGTAGTACCTCGTCTCACCGCTATACTTCTGATTCATTTACATAACATTGAACTATTATTGCAATACTAATTAACTGTAATTAAGCTGACTTGTAAGTTTTCAACATTTTTTTATTTGTAAATCATCTTTTGTTGGAATAAAACACTATAAAGTCACCTGTTGGTCGCCCACAGAACTATTTTTTTTCATTGCCACACAAAACCCGGTTCTTTTTGCATCCGTTTGGTGCAAACCATACCTTTCTATCTTGATTCTTTTTCGAATTATTCATTTTTAAATTTCTTCCTGACTTTCGGATCACGCGGTATAATAGTCAAATGTGACAATCACAAAATTTACTTATTCAAAATATCCTCTACTATTTAAAAAATGTGGTACGCGTGTTAATAATTCAATTCTGTAACTTCAATACAGCACCGAATTTGATTTTTATCTTAAATGTCTGTTTCGCTTCATTAATCGGAGTTAAAACGAGTAAACTACTTCATGATGTTAATTAAATAAATATTTTCGTTATTTCTATTGTACATCAATTGCTTCACCGGATTAGATGGATGCGACGTGCCCGTCGCTGAAAGGGCAACTGATGTACAACAGAACTACAAAAACTGAGAAAATTGCACAAAATTTGCCATCATAGTGCCTCTTTTAGGAGAAAAAAAATCGCAATTTTCAACTGGATATTGACGGCCATAGTTTTAAATATATTCGTGAAATTTAGATCAATTCGCTGCATAAATTGAAATTCTTTCTGACAGTACGATAACTATAATGGTACAAAAAATGATATTACAACGCTCCCTTCCACAGGAATATCACCAAATTCAACTTTCACACGCTGACCATACTCAAAAACAAATATAGGAATTTGGATCAGTTCTGTGTATAACTTCATACACGTTTCGATGGTTCAACGAGGACATACGGACAGTGAGACATTATGTACAAGCATATTTTTCAAGGTCTCATCCTCACCCAAAACATTTAAATCCGTTGAAAAGCAGAAGTCTAAGAAAATTTTGACTACAATACTTTCTTCTAAACTGTGAAACTGTTAAACTGAGTCCATAAATATCTCAGAATGTTTCATTCATGATTGGGTACCGTTTTAAGTTAAAAAAATGTAAAACTTGTTTTAAATACTAACATCAACAACACCTTCTATGAGGTTTTCAACTTCTTTAAGTTTCTGGTATTTTTCTTCCTGCTGAAGAGCTTCCCTTTCAACTTTATTAATTTTAACAGCAAGGTCATGTACTTCTCTTTGAGCTTGTAGTAGTAACTTATAATCAGGGCATTCCATGGGAGTGTGCTTCAGAAGTTCCTGGCAAAATCAAATAGAAAGAAAATTAAAAATTACAATCCAAAACTAATTCCAACATAAATATAAACCATAGCTGCCAACTTTTACGTATTTTTCCTACAACAAAAATTTTAGAGTATGTATTGTCTTATATAATCGTATGTCATCTTCGAAATCTTAAGATTGAACAAATGGAAAATCTCTGTACAATTTTAGTGCTAGCATAAATGCGTAAAAGTTGGCAGCTATGTATAAACACATTCATTTATTGTGTTTAAAATGAACACGGTGACCAGGAATAAACTTTCCAATTTGAAAATTCAATAATTCACTAACTATAATAAACATAAATGTAAAATGAGTGACATTTTTATTTTACGACTCTTAAATTTTATGTTTTGTAATTTTAAAAATAGTTAACATTTTTAACAATAAATGTCACAACATGGTCTAAACATTAAGAATGTTCAAATAAATTTAAAATTTCCGATCGTTTTTGGATGTTTCAACTGCTAAATAGAATAAATAATACAAATTGAGATTTTTTTTAATGAAAGTTTACATGCCAGTCTGAGCATTATTGTCGTTTGAAGCTGCGTAGCTCTGTCTATTATCAAAAATATCAATTGTTTTACGAATTACGGCATGTAAAATTTAAGACCAATCAGATATAAATGTCACTTTTTTCATTTTTAAATTTATTATAGTTAGTGACTTATTGAATCTTCAAACTGTGGCGTTTATTTTTTGCCACCATGATTAAAGCGCATGATTAAAGCAATAATATACACTAGCAGGGGTGACCAAGCTCAGCTCGGTCAAAATTAACTTTGTGTTCAACTCGATATAGTATTACTACTGTAAAACATGTTATTAATAATAATATTATTTACAAAAACAATCAATAAGAAAACTATGTTTGTATGCACATGTTCATAAATTTTACTTTATTTTAAAATTTGCAACGAAAGGACATCAATCCAAATCACTGTTTTAGCTCGACTCTGATTAGTTTAACTATGCATCTCGAATACTATTAAGAATGTATAAGAAATTTCTTCACATTCTAAAAGACAATATTTTTTGCCAGATATAGCCAAATTTGGACACATTCTTTCATTTGGTGTCAAATACGTCTTTTGGTTTCGTAATCTTAATAGTCGATTTTTCGGCCAAATTTAGCCAGTATTTTGTCAAATATCGCCAACTTATTGGCTTTTGCCATAGTCTCGTGATTCTGACCCTTATTACGCAAATGATCCACCAATCAAATATGATCAAACAGGTGACTTAGCTCAATGGTGTTCAGGTAATCAAAAACAGTAGAGTATGAAATGAATCAAAATCGTTTAAGCCATTTCTTAAGTAAAATTAGCTTGACAGCAATCAGCAAAGAAGCGATATGACCCACTAATATAATTTTGTTTAATATGCAACTCATCCCAATAGTCTTCTCGTGACAAAAGACGTTTTGTTGCAAAATTTAGGTAAAATTGATTGAGTCGTTGTTATATATAAACAGAAAGACCTGAACCCATTAAGACATAAAACGACTCACTAATTGAATTGTTACGAGCATGTGTCCTAGCTCAATGGTTTTCTCTTGCATGAAAACGATATAATAGAAAGTATACTCAAAATGGTGAGAACAATTTTCTAGATAAAATTACCATGACCCACAAATGACCCTTATATCGAAATCTCTCGAAAATGTGACCTAGCTCATTAATTTTTGTGTGCCGAAAAACATTAGATACAAAATTTAGATAAAATCGATTGAGCCAATTTTTAGGTATAAATAGTTTGACCTTGACACATTATGACCCAAAATGACTCATTAATCAAATTTTCTCAAACATCTGACCTAACCCAATGATTTTCTTGTGTCCGAAAACGATAGAATATAAACTTCAGCCAAAATTGCGCGAGTTATTGTCTTGATAAAATTAGAATAACTCAAAAGTGACTCACTGATCAAACTTTTTCGAACATGTAACCTAGCCCAATGATTTTCTCGTGCCAAAAACATGCTGTATACAAAATTTCGTTAAAACCAATTCATCCGTTCTTTAGATATAGCTTGACCATGACTCATCATGATCCACAAATGACCCTTATAATCGAAATCTCTCGAATATGTGACTTAGCCCATTAGTTTTCTCGTGTATAAATATTGTTACACACACAATTTCGTTAAACTCGATCCTGCCGTTCTTTAAATATAAATGGCTTGACCCAGACCCTTTATGACCATTAATCGAAATTACTCGATCATGTGACCTAGCCCAATGATTTTCTCGTGCCAAAAATGTTGTATAAAAAATTTCGTTAAAACTGATCCACATGTTTTTTAGACATAGCTTGACATAAGCCGTTATGACCCATGACTCTTATAATCGAAATCTCTCAAAAATATGAGATAGCCCATTAATTTTCTCGTGTCAAAAAACTTACATACAAAATTTCATTAAATTTGATACTGTCGTACTTTATATATAAATAGCTTGACCCAGACCTTTTATGACCCAAAATGACCCAGTAATCAAAATTTCTCGAACTGAGACCTAGCCCAATAGTTTTCTCGGGCCAAAAGAATGTTGTATACAAAATTTCGTTAAAATCGATCCACCTGTTCTTTAGCTATAGCTTGACCATGACCCATTATGACCCATCATGACCCACAAATGACTCTTATAATCGAAATCTCTCGATCGTGTGACTTAGCCCAATAGCTTTCTCGTGTCAAAAAACTATTACAGGCAAAATTTCGATGAAATTGATTCTGCAGTTCTTTAAATATAAATAGCTTGACCCAGACCCTTAATGACCCAATATGACCCATTAAATTTTTTTTCGAACATGTAACCTAGCCCAATGTTTTTCTCGTGCCCGAAAACCAAAGAATGCAATTTTTAGTCAAAATTGCCAGAGAAAATCTCTAGATAAAAATAGCATGACCCACAATGACCCCAAAAATGACCCACTAACCGAATTTTCTCGAACATGTCACCTAACCCAATGGTCTTCTTGTATTCCAAAACGATAAAATATAAAATTTGGTCAAAATCGTTAGAGCCTTTTTTTAGATAAAAATGGCTTGACCCATAATGACCCACTAATCGAAATTTTTCGAACATGTGACCCAGCCCAATAGTTTTGTTGTGCCAAAAAGTGATTGGATAGAAAATTTCCTTAAAATCGACCCAGCCGTTCTCTAGATATAAATAGCTTGGTCCTGACCCATTATGACCCAAAATGACCCAATAATCGAATTTTCTCGAACATGTGACCTAGCCCAATGGTCTTCTCGTGCCCGAAAATGGTAAAATCCAAATTTTTGCGAAAATCGTTAGAGCCGTTTTTCAGATAAAATTTACCCACACAGACACACACACTAGAGGTCTGCACGGGCCGAAATTTCCAGGCCCGAGCCCGGCCCGAAAGTTAAAATTTCGGCCCGGGCCCGGCCCGGCCCGAACGAAAGAAATATTGGCCCGACCCGGCCCGGCCCGAAAGTTAAAATTTCGGCCCGAGCCCGGCCCGGCCCGGCCCGGCCCGAACGAAAAAAATATTGGCCCGACCCGGCCCGGCCCGAAAGTTAAAATTTCGGCCCGATCTCGGCCCGGTCCGGAAAAAAGTTTAAAATTCGGCCCGAACCCGGCCCGGCTCAAGTGAATTTCTACAGAACATTGATCTTTAATCTTATGGATGAGTTCTGACCAAAAAAAAAATTATTAGGATGAGCGAAGCGAATCCTCTACTAGTCCACTCAAATGACACTTTGTCGTACACTTTACAAAAAAACTATACAGTATTTTCACTTGAAATTAAACACAAATATAAATTATGATCTGTAGATTTGCAGAATATTATTTTTTTTACAGAAATACTTTTCAAAAAATTATTATTTTAATTAATTTATTTTACATGCATTTCCAATGCGGACGCATTTTAGCAAATAAATAAAAAATGAAACGCGTATATTTTCAGAAAAAAAAATATATAAATCATGGAGTAAATAATTATAGATAGAATCATGATTAATTTAATAAATGAAATATGTTTTCATCACTCCGCAAAATCGTTTGCACAGATGACACTTAAACATTTTAAAAAAATTGTATTATGGATTTTTTTTTTTTTTTTTTTTTTTTTTTTTTTAGTAAAGTGGCAACAAAAGAATTGTAAGCAAATAAAATTAATTTTTAAATTTGCCATATAAATGAAAAATTAAAAGAACTGCTTAAAGTTGTTGCCTCGATTCAAGCTCTTTATAAATGTACTAAAGCAAAGTTGGCCGATTCAGAAACTATAAATGGACTTTAATCATTTCTTACTTTATCATTTGGATTTAAAGTAATGTTACGTTCTTATTTGTGGACCGAAAAAGGTTTAGTGAACGGTACTTTAGACTTTGTTGCGCGTATTAAAGAAAATCACAAGCCATCAGACCAGATACCGCGAATAATCATGGATAAATTTGAATACTGCAGTAATTTAACTTATAAGAATTGGTGCGTACCAATTCCCCCAATAATTAAATTCTGGAAAAATGGAAGCATAAATTGCTCAATAAAACAATTTCCTTTGCAATCAGTTTTTGCAGTTATAATTCATAAATCTCAAGGTTTGACATCAGATAAAGCAGTAGTAGATATTGGGGATAAAGAGACACCAGTTTGCTTAACGCACGTAGCGTTGTCGAGAGTGAAATTCCTTCAAGGTTTATCATTTAATAGAAAATTTCCTTACGAGAGATTCTACAATATAAAAAAATTTCATATGCTGGTATGCAGAAAAAAAGAAGAAATTAGAATTTAAAAAAATACATTTAATAGTTCTTAGTATCAACGAGAGTAGATTTTAATGTTTTTCCAAATATTTTGTTTGAATGTATTATTCTAAGATTGCTATCAAAGATTATTTGATGTGAATTACAAAGATTGAAAACATACCTATTTCAAATCATTTCAGATAACTCCAGAGGCTATTGGGAAATGTAAAAACATCTTTAAAACTTTTGATTAAAAATTAAAAAAATATTTTGTAAAATTTTGCTTCGAAAATATTTTTATTTATACCAGTCTTATATCACAGATAAAAAATTCCGAGGAAATTCTTAATTATTTGGCTGAATTTACATTTCTAAAATTTAAATACGCCAAAACATAAGATAAAGTTTTTGCTTAATAAAGATGCAAAAATAATATAAAATAATAATGTTATTTTCAAATATTTATCTTATGAAATAATGCTTCGCGAATCCAAACAAAGCACGGCTTTTGCTAGTATATATATATATATATATATTTTTTCATGTTTATAATCTCCATTTATGCAGAAGTGCCGTAGGCTGCGATATTTACGCTTTTAAATGAATCTTTGTTTGTTGTATGTAAATGTTTCAGTTATCACTAGTATTATTAATCCATATTCCCTGTAATGGAGACAAAAAGTCGAAAAAGCGGTATATGGTAAAATTTCCAAAAACGAAATCGCTTTGGAACGAAAAAAAAAAAAAATACATTTCCTTTTTAACAGATGTAAATGTTTAATATATTTTTTTCTCCCGTATTGTTGTATTCATTTTGCATGGATGAGCATTTTAAAAGAAACTTCCAGTTTTCAGTTTAAAAGAAAATTCCGTCATATATATTTTTTTTATATATATGTGTGTGTGTGTTTAATTCTATTTTAAAACGTTTAATAATCTACGATTCTTTAAAAGGAATAAATTCTAATGTTTAATTGTAGAATAATGACGGCTTAAAAGAATATGCCATTTTTGCAAACATTTTTGGACAAAGCCAAATATTACTGATTTATAAAAAGTCGAGAAAAGGATTTTCATATACGAAGATTCAATAGGAACTGATTATTTTCGTCCATGAAAACTAGGAAGAATGGAATCAGTCTCGGCTTCGTACGGAAAAAAAGTTAGGCCCGGCCCGTCCAGCAAAAAAAATTAAGGCCCGAGCCCGGCCCGGCCCGAAAGATTAGTGACTTGGCCCGGTCCGGCCCGGCCCGAGTCTTCAGAAGTAAGGCCCGAGCCCGGCCCGGCCCGAATGCCATTATTGGAAATCGGCCCGAACCCGGCCCGCGGGCCGGGCCGGGCTCGGGCTTCGGGCCGCGGCCCGGCCCGTGCAGACCTCTAACACACACACACACACACACAATTTTTGCTCGCATTATAGTATCAGATATAAAGGCTAATAAATATATTTTAATAAACAGATCAACAAGTTTTGTACGCATAGTCGGAGACTTTTTCAAAATCAATAATAACTAGTAAATCTACAGATCAGGAGCCTCAACGCCAGCTTTGCGCATCTTTTTTTAAGCACACTTTGGGTAATATTCAACTTCCTGGAAATTGTAATTTAAAATTTTCAAATCACGTAATTATTTATAAGAATAAAATAAGAATAAGAAGTTTTCAACCATCAAAAGCGTAAATTAAAGAGTTAGTTATGCTAGGATATTCTGAAATTTTCATGATCTATTATTTTTGTTTTTTTATTATAACATAGTAGATTTCTTCAGTGGGGGCTCCGCCCCCCTGAACCCCCCGTAGTCTCATTAAATTTAAATTTGTAACTTTCTATCAATTTGCTAATGGTTATCGTATATCTTGTATTTCTTTATACATTTTGAATTATAAGGATAAGTAACAGTTTTAATAAGCAATTTTCATTATCCTCATACTTTTACACACCTGCCCACCACAAACATTATATCTGATGTATCAGGAACTTTTGAAAGTGTAAACTCAGTAATCTAGGGTTTTACAATTTTGTTTCCGAAAAAAAGAAGTTTTGATTGCATTTTTGTGGCAGTTATTGCGGACAGACAGACAGAAGAACAGACTGACAGGCGGAAAACAATAAATTTTGTGTCGATAAAAAAAGCATTCACTAAAGTTTCGGCAATGACGTCATTATTCATGAGTTATTGCTATCCATGTTTCTTGTATTTTTAACGACTATTATAAAATACCTGTTTTATTTCAACTATGACGTCAAATTTTACCAAGTGAAATATTGGTTTAAAATATAATTATTTTTTATTTCTTTTACTTCTAATTATGTCCCCATTTTTGTCAGAAAAATTCTTATTAACGAAACAAATTTCCGTGTTTAATATTTAACAAAGTACTATATTTATTTTTATTTTAATTCTGACATCATGTTTATTTTATTTATTTATTTATTTATTTTTTATTTTTTTGTTTTTTTTGTTTAATTTTTCGAATGGAAATTGCTCAATTAAAACTTATTGCCGTTGAAAAATTATTCAGAATTTCGAATTTTTTTGGCAACGATAAAAGAAATTGGTTAAATTTTATCTAAAAAATTGCGATTGATTCTGTATGAAAAAGAAAGAAATTTTGAATTATTAAAGAAAATATTTGAATAAAATTTATAAAACATAGCCTATGTTCTGTTCCGGGTTATGTTATATTTATACGCAAAGATACAAAGACATTAATTAATTCATTAGTTTTGACGCTGACTTCATTTAAATTTTCGTACACGCATTCAAATTTATAACATTATAAAAATAAGGATTAGGATGAATGGTTGCTTAGCAATCATTAAGAGAAAATAAAGAAAATGAAATAAATACATTTGAAATAAGTAAATCTCTGAAACAAATCAGTTTATATTATTGGAAAACATTCATAAAAAAATCTCCAAAATTTACAGTAATAACTTTAAAAATCTGACAAATACGCAGACAAAATTTCAAAACAATACGAATAATTTAACTGGTAAATTTCAGTATCCATTTATCACATTGAATTCCATTAATGAAATGTGTCATTTTCTCTCAAGGAAAAAAATTTAAAAATCATTGGATTTGCCATAGAAAAGCATTATTGCGCAAAATAAAATATTCTATATTTTCCGATCGAATGAATCAAATCTAACAAAAAACTATACAGCTTAATTCCAGTGCCTCACTAACATACCCACTTAATTTCAAGCCAACCGGATGTTTTTTGCATTAGTTATCGCGGGACAGACAGACTGACAAACAGAAACCAAAAAATTTCGTGTCTCCAAAATAAGCCTTCACTGACGTTTCGGCAATAAGTCATCTGTTAAGATAAAATAATTAAGCAAACACAACTATTTTGTTTATATAAGTAATGTGTACTAGAATACATATTTGGGTAAATTTGGCTATACACTATTATTTCCCAAAATAACAAACTTTTGTAAAAGATTTCATGAAGTGTTTAAAGTGCTTCGTAATCTATGCTTAACGCATGATTTTTCTTACTTGTTGTGAATTCTGCCCACTTATGTATTATGTTTTTTGCCCGCTTTGACAAAATGTGTGCTCGTTTAGAGACTTTGTGACTTACTTGTTTAAATTTTTTAGCAGAGAATTGTAATCATAATACATTAAATGCATCTGCTAGTGCAATACAAATTGTTTAAAAAAAAGAATTGAGCTATCAAAAATATAAAAATTACGTACTTTCTATTTCGAAAGAAATTTCCCTTTATATTAAACAAGTAAGAAAAATCATGCGTTAATCATAGATTATGAAGCACTTTCCAACACTTCATGAAATCTTTAACAATACTTCTTTAATTAGGGAAATAAGGGGTATATAGCCAAATATGTATTCCAATGTTTTTGAACAACCCTGTATTTGATCTGTCAGTTGATATACATATTATATAATGGGAAAATTTAGTTTAGCTAGAAAAAAGCTTAAAATTCTTTTTGAGCAATTTGCACTAATAAATGGAAAACATACTTGAAAACTTTTTTTCAGCCCTGTAGTTTACCATGTACCTTTATTACACGTTAGTAAGAAGCTAAAATTAATTTTAAAACAAAACATTCTTAAAACAACAGAAATCACATTGTTATAAATTACCATTCATAGGTGCATACGATTTTCATAAAATTTGAAATGACTCGACATCTAATAATCTATATTAATAAAATAACAAATCGCTCTGTGTGTGTGTGTGTGTGTGTGTGTGTGTCTGCGATAGTTAGCGAAAACTACGGTATGTACGAAGCTCAAAATTTTTCTGAGAGTAGCCCAATATCTCTCCAGATGCACCTGACTCTCAGAATTTCAAAATTCAATTTATTAAGTGAGTAATTAATTAAATTCCAAACCTCGCTCTCATAAAAAATCGCTTTTTGTTTAGCTTTTTTTCCCCCTTTCATTCTCTTATGGATGGTTGGTTGCATAAAATTTTCGCAGAAATAATTTAAAAAACTGGGACTGACCTTTAATTTTTTTTTTTTTTTTTTTTTTTTTCACAGCTGCTGTACGCCATGGAGGAAAAAGGATAGGTGGTGGCGAAGTAAACCGAAAAAAAAAAGGTTTTCAATATGAAACCATTTATCGCTGAAATTTTAATGTCTCAAAATAATGCACGAGGAAGGAATTTTGTATTAATAAGACGGATTGGAAGGAATGAATTACAGCTGAAGCATATTTTACGAAGAAATAGTATTTTTTTTTAATGTTTTTTCTTTTCTATTATATTATTTATTAAAATAAATGTTTGCTTTTAAAATAATTGAAATTGGAAAATTAAAAATAATTAAATGTCAAAACAAAATTAAATAAAATATTGAAAACATATGATTTGAAGTAAAAAATTGTATTACTAAAAGTTTTCTCTTTTTTTTCAGAAATTTTTAATACTTTATAACGTAGATGAAAAATGTTTATGATTTAACAACATATTAATAATTCCATGTCAATATATAAAATATAGTGATGAAAAGATTCTTTTGAAAGCATGCATGAACACTTAAATAATAATATTAATCTAAAATGTAGATTTCAGAGTGCAGACGATTTTAAGACATTAACGAAAGAATGTTGATTTTTCAAGCAAAGTCTTAAATGATGCTTCTATATTGATATTTCAAAGTCATATGATGAAAATAATCAAATAGTTCTTGCCTATGATTGATATAATTGTATCTTTCATGCATTCTGATCGTGTATTACAGGCAATAATGGCACAAAACGTTATTTTTTAAACGAAATTTTAGTCATCTATTCAATAACAGTTTAAAATGTAAAAAACAAAAACAAAGAAATACTGGTTTAAACCAGTTTGAGTTTCAAAGCACTAGGGTTTTGTTGGTGCTTATTTGGACTTAATGCAGCGGATTTTAGAGTTACATTTTTTGCGTCACCCCAAGACATTATATTGCCACTCTATTAATTTCTTTTTACTATATGGTTGTACGCATATTTTTGGTATTTCGAACAGTAGAATGTATGAATCATTAGCTGTGTCGCAGTAAAAAAACATTACACAACACTTTTCTATGAGTTTATTTTTTTTAATCATTGATTAAATTTAAATGTGTTCTATTCAATTTAAAATTATAATATGGCTTTAATTTGTTTTTAAAACAAAAATAAAATAGCTGTTTGGCGTATAATTGTTTGTATCCGTTAACGATTCATTCACCATAATAAATTAACAAATAGCAAAGTAAATTATCTATCAGAAATAGCCATAAAAAGAATAGTAGAAAAACTGATTATAACCTTAATGTTTAGACTAATTTAAACATAACCCGATCCCAACCAGAAAAAAAAAAAAAAAAAAAAAAAAAAAAAAACAGACCACACTCCGATGCGTGATACATAAAATTTCCGTGAGTATAAACCCTACCCTGACCTAAAAATTCTGTTTGGAAAAAACTATGGATTTGATAACTGACCCGAACCAAACATGAATCCCACAAAAATGTTCAAGTTAAGCATAACCCGATTCAAACAAGGAAAAATAATTTTCGTGGGCATGAAACCTGACCCGAACCTAAATATTTTCTTAAAAAAACCCCGAAATATGACTCGAACGAAATCTTAAATCGATAAAAATATTCCAGAGAACTATAACCCGATCCCAGCAAGACAAAATACTGTCCATGGTCATAAACCCGACTCAAACCTAAAAAACTCCGTTTCAAAAATCCTGTAATTTGACCCAAACCCCATCTAAATCTGACCAAAGTATTCGAAAGAACCATAACCGGATTAGAGTAAGACAAAATAATTTCCGTGGACATGAACCCGATATGAACTTAAAACTCCCATTCAAAAAAATACCTGAAATTTGAATCGAACCAAATCTAAATCTGACAAAACTATTTCAAAGAAAGGCAAACGGATCCAAACAAGACAAAATATTTCCATGGACATGAACACAATCCGAAGCCAAAAAAATTCTTTGAAAAAATCGCGAACTTAACGAAATCTGAACTTTACAAAAATATTCCAGTGAAGCATATTTTTATTCGAACAAGACAGAATTATTTCCGTGAACATGCAAGAAGACCCGAAATCAACAGTTATATTTGAAGAAAAAACCCGAAATCTGAATTGAACCAAATCTAAACCTGACAAAAATATTCTAAAGAACTATAATCCAATCCAAGCAAGACGAAATAATTTCTATGGACATAAACCCAACTCGAACCTAAAAAATTCGATTTGAAAAAAACTGAAATTTGACCCAAACCACATCTAAATTCGACCAAAATATTCGAAAGAATCATAACTGGATTCGAGTATGACAAAATAATTTCCGTGGACAGGAACGAGATCCGAACCTAAAAATTCTATTTGAAAAAATACATGAAGTTTGAATCGAACCAAATCGGAAACTGATAAAAAATATTCCAAAGAATCGTAACCGGATCTGAATAAGACAAAAAATTTCCATTCGCATGAACTGAATCTGAACCTAAAAAATTTCAGGCACAAAATGACCTACTATTATGTTCCTCAGATTAGAAGTTTAGAATTCACGAGTACTTTTCTGTAAAAAAATATCACGATATTTCGAATTTTTTTTTTTTTTATAATTTTTTTTCTGGATCTATAAATTTTATTTTTTTCATCGTAGGTCATTTTGAAAACACATTATATCTCTACTCATAAAAAAAATCTTGGATTGTTTTAGCCATTCGAATTTGAAAATTCGTGCGTGCAAGGCATACAAGAATTATTCATTCGTAAAAATTGTGTTATCTTTAAAAATCATTTACAAATAATTGCATATGTGTATACTTTTTTATAACAACTTTATCTAATAAAATGTATCCTTCTTAATATGTGTTTCAATTTTATACTTAAAAGTCAATTAGATACAGAGTGACTGCAATTCTTACACAGGTCATTTTTTCACGTATTTTGTTAGTTCAAAGGGTACCTGACCTCTTAATATTGTTAATACGGACCCGGGCAACGCCGGGCGGGTCAGCTAGTTATATATATTTTATGTTTCAAACTATTCGGTTGGGTAGTTTTTGAGTTTCTACATGCGAACTGAGGGACGGACGGACAGAGAGACGTATGCGCAACTCGGGAACCCGGGATTCTTTTCCCTTCAATTCAAAACAAAAGCGACTTTTCTAAGTATCCGGGATCGGAGGAGATAGCGTTACATACATACATACATACGGTCGGATTTTAATAGTGTAGATTCTTTGTTGTAAATTTTAATTTGCTGACAGATGATTTTCGCTTCTGTTGAAAAAGTTCATTAATGAAACGTCAATGTTTGAAAATATATTTTTAGTTTTAGAAAATTTATTTTAATTTTTATACCATCTGCACAAATTGAAACTTAATTCTTTTTAACTTTAAAGAAAAAAATAGCTTCAAAAGTACATTAATCAGTTTTATTTTCCCCTTTTTTCCGACAAAAAAAAAAAAAAGCCTTCCACTGCTAATTTTTAGTTTTTAATGAAGTTTTTTATCTGTATGTAACTTATAATTTAGTATTCGTAAAAAATATTTCTTATCCATTTTAAATATGACGTCATTATTTTTCTAACTCCATGAATTACTGCTATCCATGTCCCGTTTATTTTTAACGACTACTATAAAATACCTCTTTTATTTCAATTATGACGTCATAGTTTACGAAATAAATATTTTATTTAAAATATTTTTATTCCTTTTATTTTTAATTATGTCGCCATATTGACAAAAAAATACATGTTAACGAAACAAATATCAGTGTTTAATATTTAACAAAAAATAGTATATTTATTTTTATTGCAAATACGACGTCATATTTATTTTTTTCTTTTAAATTTTCCTTAGTTTCAGTTTTCGCATGGAAATTGCTCAATTGAAAATTTATCGTCGCTGAAAAATTAATATTCGAAATTTTGATTTTCTTGGCAACGGAAAGAAAATTGATTAAATTTTATCTAAAAAATGCCGATTGGTTATGCATGAAAAATAATGAAATTCAGAATTATTAACGCAAATATTCGAATAAAATAAATAATACATAGCCTTTGTTCTTTTCTGGCTATAATTATCTATACGCAAAGATACAAAGTTGAAGTTATGCTATTGAAGCATTGAAGTTATGTTATTCAAACTTCCGTACACATTTTAAAATTTATAATATTATAAGAATAAGAATTAGGATAAATGGTTGCTTAGCGACTATTAAAAGAAATGAAGAAAACGAAATAAATACATTTGAAATAAGTAAATCTCTAAAACAAATTAGCTTATATTATTGGAACACATTTATAAATAAAAAGAATATTGCCCAGTTAAACTTATGGCATTAAGCTCACAGGCTACGCATACTAATTGTACATTACAGACTCATATTTTCAAGGGTTAATTCCGTTCGAAAAAAAATATTAAGGAGGGGGAATCAGCTCCCCCCTTTCTTCTTTTTATATTTAATCATTGAACCCTCTAAACTGATCAGGTACATGCTTTATCATATAAAAAATCCATATCCAAAATTTAGAGCAAATTGAATAATTCTTAATAAAAACCCATTTATATAATTTAAGAAGAGTTATCCTTCTCTTTTATATACTTAACCATTAAACTTCCAAAACTATTCACAGATTTGAACGAAATCTGACAATTCTGCATGAAAAACCCATTTATATAAATTAAGGGGAGGGGCATTAGAACCCCCTTTTCCCCTGTTTATATTTATCCAATGAACACCTAATATCAATCACGGAAGCGCTTCATCAGAATGATCCTATGTGTAAATTTTGAACAAAAACTAATATTTCTGCATGAAAACCCATTCATATCAATTAAGGGGAGGGACATGAGCCCCCCGTTCCCCCTCTTATACATGTCGAAGGATTTCCAAAAACTAATCAGGGAAGCGCCTTATTAGGATATACCTCTATACAAAATTTCAAGTGGATGGGATATTTTTATCATGAGTTATCGCGTTACGTACGAACATACATACAGAACGGGCGGGCACATAAGCTCTCAGGCTATGATAGCCTGTGAGCTAAAAATGGCCAAGATTTACAGCAATAATTTAAAAAATCTGACATATGCATAGATAAAATTTCAAAACAATATTAATAATTTAAGCCCCGTACTGGCAAATTTCAGTATCCATTTATCGTTGAATTCCATTAATCAAATGAGTCATTTTCTCTCAACAAATAAAAATTTGAAAATCGTTGGATTTGCCATAGAAAAACATTATTGCGCAAAATAAAATATTCTATATTTTACGAACGAATTAATAAAATATAACAAAAAACTATACAGCTAAATCCGAGTGCCTTACCAATATACACACTTAATTTCAAGTCTTTCGGATGTTTTTTTGCGGTAGTTATCGCGGAACAGACAGACTGACAAACTGACAGACAGACAGACAGACAGAAACCAAAAAATTTCGTGTCTCCACAGTAAGCCTTCACTGACGTTTCGGCAATAAATAAAATTTTCAATATATATATATTTTTTTTTTTTTTGAAAATGCATTTGATTAACAAAAATCATAACAAGTGTAATGAAAACAGGTGCCTTAAAATGATTAAATATGAACATGAAAATAATAAATAAAAACGTGAAAATCTAGTATATCGTGCCAAATATAACGTAAGTCAACGAAGACAAATTCATTGTATGCGTCACGCTACGCATAAATATCTATTGATTGTAGTGCTCTCGATTATACGTTTATACGCGTATACGTATAATACGTATTATACGAAATACGGATCAACTATACGTATAATACGGCATCGGCGGTTATACGTATTGCGCAAAACAACATATACGGTACATCGTATATACGGATCTTATCCAAGCGGTTAAACGTATAAACGTTTAAACGTTTTTCATTCAAGATATGAAATTTGATGTTTCAATGCTTTTCTGCGGATTACAGACATTGAGAAATATCCGGTAGAGTATCCCCATCGCGATTCTCTGTTTAAAAAACTACGATGCGTTTACTTAACTACTACTTGTTATGTAGGTACCTAAAAAATCTGAATACGTTTCTCAGTTTAAATTTTGGTTTCTTTCCCAAAAAACTAAGTTATTTATTATAAATTGTCTTACATTAGTTGTGGATAGAATCAAACTAATCTTTGGAAGAGCTGTGGCTCAGTACTTAGTTTTTTTATATTTTCTTGTATCTTAACAAGAAGAAAGTAATGGATTCGAGAAATCTTTCGACTGGTTTACACTTTTTAAGGGTAAGATAGTCCGAAAAATATGTTTTTACAAAATATCTGTCTGTGACTTTGTCTATATGTGGCATGAATTTTGTTCCACCAGTTGCACAGAATGAGTTTTCAGCAATATCATCATCACATAGCAGGCAGTAGGCTCTGTCATTCTTTTTCTCAGCGTATCGCCACACCCAGCTTTTTCTATTCATTTCTAATTGTAATCTAAGCAGAACTGCGTCTATAAATGCTCGTTCTTCTACACTACGAGATACTTATACTGAGTGTCTGCGTCACGTGACACAATGGTTTTATTTTTCACCAAATGTAAATTGTCTTACCGCGGAGGAATTTTAAAATAATTTACATATTTGGTAATTTTTATTAGTTTCTTTTTTAAATAATTTAATTATTTTGTCCTCCCAGAATATTTTATGACTTATTTAATGAAAATTAGAAGAAACATAATTAAACATTGAGTATGTTTAGAGTAACTTACCGGTCACTTACCGAAGTGACCAATGTTACCAACCGATTGTAGGGTAGTATGAAATGAAAATCAAGGCGAATTGTGACGTCAGCTACAGTTCAACAGGATAGTTTTCATTGGTGCCACATTTCGGTTTCGCACTGCCCTACAATCGATAGGTAACATGGGTCACTTCGGTAAATTGCACTGAACATGTACGTTGATTAAAATATTTATAAAGGGAAATACCAAGATCTTGGTTGGAATCCAGATAGTAGATATTTCACTGTTAGTGAAGCGAGATTAGCCAATCAGGAGTCTGATCTTTTGTGAACTTTTTGCAAACTGTTTTAAAAAATATACGCTTTTCATTGCTTGATCTCGTATGTATGAGACGTACTATCAGGGCCGTAGCTAGAAGTGAACCATAGGGGGGAGGTGGCTCGAGAGAATGTAGGGGGGGGGGGGCTCATAATTTTTTTTTCTCTTTCTGACGCAGAAAGATAAATTAATAACTATTCACATTGTAGGTATTATGTTTCTAATTAAACTGTTGTACTAACTTTATTTTATGCTAAGAAAAGTATAGGATGATGAAAATTTTGATTGTATAACTGGTGCAAAATGAAACATCATGTTAGCTTCATGTGTACAAATAGGATGAGGGAGTGTTTAAACACTTATTTTAGATACAATTTAGTAACTCTGCAAAAGTGTGAAAGGGTCTCAAAACTAAATTAGATTTTTGAACAGAATTTCATTTGAATTTTTGGAACAGAAATTAATTGAGTGACCTTGGAATCTTTTCCAGGGGGGGGGGGGGGGGCTCAAAATATTGTAGGGGGGCTGAGCCGCCCATAGCGCCCCCTTAGCTACGGGCGTGCATACTATGCGGATTTCTGTCGTAACGCTACCGATTTCCAAATTATTCTCCATTCAGCGACATAAGACTGGTGAAGTCCGCTATTTAAATTAGATACGATACGGCGAATATACGTATACATTAAATATACGTATTCTTAAATATACGTTTAGTTGATACGCCTTATACGTATCCGGATACGTTTAAACGTATATTCGAAAGTATCCGTATAGCAGAAAAACGTATTATACGGATATACGTATATCGTTTAATCGTATACCTGCTATACGTATCCTATCGCGAGCACTAATTGATTGTTAGCCAATGAATGCGAGATAAAATGTAGATAAGTATTTCTATTATCTACATATTTAAAAGACCAGGCTGTTTTTTTAGTCATCTTGCCCGAGTTTTCTATTGAACCGATTTTGATAATTATATTTTTTAATGAAACCAGTTTATTTATAGATGTGCTCCACTTGTTACTTTAAAAAATATTTCCACTTTTCTATTTTAATTGTAAAACACCTTATTATTATTATTATTATTATTATTATTATTTTTACATTGGTGGCGATTGAGTTGTTTCCATTTATTTATTTATTTAAATAACATACATCCGACTTGTGTGCTCAGCATGAAAGCCTGCTTATAAGTCATCGTCAATACAAGGACGAGATAGCACAAGGACATTTTCAACACATGAGAATTACAGGCAGGAGCTCCACATAAAGTGTGTGTGCAATGGAGCCAGCTGGAATCGAACCCACAATCTCAAGTTTAGCATAGCGGCGTCTTAACCACTCGGCCATTGAGGCCCTTGTTTCCATAGTTAAAGAGACAAGAGAAATATTGATAATTGTGATATAATTACGGATGCCATTTTCGCATTACTATTAAAAATTATTTTTTTTAAATATATTGAACAGTAAATGACGTTACGATGAAAATAAACGCATTTTTATTCATAAAGCTGTTATTTTTCCAAATATTTTTTTTTTCATTTAGCGGATAGTTGAGAATGAGCCATTCATCTTAGTGAATTCCAATGGATGAAAATGGCGTAATAGTAAAAATGGAATGCGAATTTACACTGACAAAACAAAATATTCTATTAAGATATATGAATAAAGAAGTACTAGCAGGGGTGACCGAGCTCAGCTCGGTCAAAATTAACTTTGGGTTCAACTCGATATAGTATTTTCATTGTATCATTCACTCTGCATTATTACTGTAAAACATGTTATTAATAATAGTATTATTTACAAAAACAATCAATAAGAAAACTATGTTTGTATGCACATGTTCATAAATTTTACAACGAAAGGACATCAATCCAAATCACTTTTTTAGCTCGATTCTGATTAGTTTAACTATGCATCTTCAATGCTATTAAGAATGTAGAAGAAATTTCTTCACATTCTGAAAGACAATATTTTTTGCCAGCTATAGCCAAATTTGGACACATTCTTTCATTTGGTGCCAAATGCGTGTTTTGGTTTCGTAATCTTAATAATTGATTTTTCGGCCAAATTTCGCCAGTATTTTGTCAAATCTCGCCAACTTATTGGCTTTTGCCATATTCTCGTGATCCTGACCCTTATTACCGAAATGATCCACTAATCAAATGTGATCAAACATGTGACTTAGCTCAATGGTCTTCAGGTAATCAAAAACAGTAGAGGATAAAATGAATCAAAATCGTGTAAGCCATTTCTTAAGTAAATTTAGCTTGACAGCATTCAGCAATGAAGCGATATGACCCACTAATATAATTTTGTTTAATATGCAACTCAGCCCAATAGTCTTCTCATGACAAAAGACGTTTCGTTGCAAAATTTAGTTAAAATTGATTGAGTCGTTGATATATATAATTAAAATAACCCGAACCCATTAAGATCTAAAACGACCCACTAATTGAATTTTTACGAGCATGTGTCCTAGCTCAATGGTTTTCTCTTGCCCGAAAACGATATAATAGAAAGTATACACAAAATGGTGAGAACGATTTTCTAGATAAAATTAGCATGACCCACAAATGACCCTTATATCGAAATCTCTCGAACATGTGACCTACCTCACTAATTTTTGTGTGCCGAGAAACGTTAGATACAAAATTTAGATAAAATCGATTGAGCCAATTTTTAGGTAAAAATAGTTTGAACTTGACCAATTATGACCCAAAATGACTCATTAATCTAATTTTCTCAAACATATGACCTAACCCAATGATTTTCTTGTGTCTGAAAACGATAGAATATAAAATTTAGTCAAAATTGCGCGAGATATTGTCAAGATAAAATTAGAATAACCCAAAAGTGACCCACTGATTGAAATTTCTCGAACATGTGACCTAGCCCAATGATTTTCTCGTGCCAAAAATATGCTGTATTTCGTTAAAATCGATTCAGCCGTTCTTTAGATATAGCTTGACCATGACCCATCATGACCCACAAATGAACCTTATAATCGAAATCTCCGAAAATGTTACTTAGCCCATTAGTTTTTTTGTGTATAAATATTGTTACACACAAAATTTTGTTAAAATCGATCCTGCCGTTGTTTAAGTATAAATAGCTTGACCCAGACCCTTTATGACCCATTAATCGAAATTTTTCGATCATGTGACCCAGCCCAATGATTTTCTCGTGCTAAAAAACGTTGTATACAAAATTTCGTTAAAATTGATCCACATGTTCTTCAGATATAGTTTGATATGGCCCATTATGACTCATCATGACCCATAAATGACTCTTATAATCGAAATATCTCAAACATGTAAGATAGACAATTAGTTTTCTCGTGTCAAAAAACTGTTACATACAAAATTTCATTAAATTTGATACTGTCGTACTTTAAATAAAAAAAAGCTTGACCCAGACCTTTTATGGCCCAAAATGACCTATTAATCGAAATTTCTTGAACTGAGACCTAGCCCAATAGTTTTCTCGTGCCAAAAAAATGTTGTATACAAAATTTTGTTAAAATCGATCCACCTGTTCTTTAGCTATAGCTTGACATGGCCCATTATGACCCATCATGACCCACAAATGACTCTTAAAATCGAAATCTCTCGATCGTGTGACTTAGCCCATTAGCTTTCTCATGTCAAAAAACTGTTACAGGCAAAATTTCGATGAAATTGATTCTGCCGTTCTTTAAATATAAATAGCTTGACCCAGACTCTTAATGACCCAATATGACCCATTAAATTTTTTTCTCGAATATGTAACCTAGCCCAATGTTTTCCCGTGCCCGAAAACCATAGAATGCAATTTTTAATCAAAATTGCGCGGGAAAATCTCTAGATAAAAATAGCATGACCCACAATGACCCCCAAAATGACCCACTAACTGAATTTTCTCGAACATGTTACCTAACCCAATGGTCTTCTTGTAATCCAAAACGATAAAATATAAAATTTGGTCAAAATCGTTAGATCCGTTTTTTAGACAAAAATAGCTTGACCCATAATGACCCACGAATGACCCTTATAGTCGAAATCTCTGAAACATGTGATTTAGCCCATTAGTTTTCTCATGTCAAAAAACTGTTACATACAAAATTTCGTTAAAATCGATTACGCCGTTCGTTAAATATAAATAGCTTGATCCAGACCCTTAATGACCCAATATGACCCATTAAAATTTTTTCTCGAATGTGTTACCTAGCCCAATGTTTTTCTCGTGCCCGAAAACCATAGAATGAAATTTTTTAGTCAAAATTGCGTGAGAAAATCTCTAGATAAAAATAGCATGACCCACAATGACCCCAAAAATGACCCACTAACCGAATTTTCTCGAACATGTTGCCTAACCCAATGGTCTTCTTGTAATCCAAAACGATAAAATATAAAATTTGGTCAAAATCGTTAGAGCCGTTTTTTAGATAAAAATGGCTTGACCCATAATGACCCAAAAATGACCCACTAATCGAAATTTTTCGAACATGTGACGCAGCTCAATACTTTTCTCATACCAAAAAACGATTGGGTACAAAATTTCCTTAAAATCGATCCAGCCGTTCTATAAGTATAAATAGCTTTATCCTGACCCATTATGACCCAAAATGACTCAGTAATCGAATTTTCCCGAACATGGGACCTAGTCCAATGGTCTTCTCGTGCCCGAAAATGGTAAAATCCAAATTTTTGTGAAAATCGTTAGAGCCGTTTTTGAGATAAAATTTACCCACACACACACACACACACACAATTTTTGCTCGCATTATAGTATAAGATTAATTTTTGTATCTCGCCGGAATTCAGACGAGAAACCAGGGATGTAGCGGAGGGTATACGGGGGGTATATGCCGTATATCTTCAGGATTTTTTAAAGCATATCGTATGTCCTCTGTTTCTTAAGAAAGGTATAGTATATACACTCTAGGGTATACCTTCTGCCTCGAGAGTATACCCTCTGCTCAGAGCGTAAATCCTCTGTTATTTTTGTAGCGTATACGACTACACCCCTGTGAGAAACTCAAATAAATGAATGATCAGATGCAAAATTGCAACTTGCAAATAATGTATCAAGTTTGCGATTATATTTATTAATAACTTATGGCGCGTTAAAGTATTTCAAAAATAGCGAGTATAAATTTGAAAAATATGCATGTGAGTTTTGCGATGGTGAAAACGCTGTTATTCTTATATTATGTTGGGGGGGGGGGGAGTATGATTGTGTTATAGTGGAGTACTTTTCATTGATTTTTCATTACGTAATGTCAAAGATCACAATCTCAATTAAAAACTTCAAAATTTCTTCACTAAATTGCATGTTATTAATTACGTATAGGAATAAAATTTAGATTTTTTAATAATTTGAAAAGTTGAAATTAAAACTTTAACTAAAAATAATATTTACATTAAGATTTATGCTAACCAATATAAAACTATTAATTGCAATTGCTTTTATAATTTCTTTATATAAATTCAATCAATCAGCTATTTTAAATTTCTTCATTCTTTGACTCGTACCATTTTAAAGCTCCTGCTCATTACACGTGTAATCTTATGGCTTTTGTTTATCAGGTTCATTTTCAAAAAAAAAAAAAAAATGCAACAGTAGTTCATTTAATTTTATTAATCATGAAAATGTCCTAACTGAGTGTACGAAACTTGCTGGTCTGTTTACTGAATGGTTATTAATAAATAAATATCAATATATATAAATATTAGTAAGCCGTTATATGTATTGCTATCACTTTAAAAATATCAATATTCGAACAGATACCGTTAGTTTTCCAGGTCAAATATCAGTATTTGTTTATAAAAAGATAAATATTTTTTTCAAACGCACGAAATTTCGGCTTATTTAAAATGAAATTTTCTGTAAGAAAGTACTGACAACGAAGAATTTCCTGTTCTTGAAATTCGAGAACTCGTATAAAACCTGGATATGTATTATATATTTTATGACACGATATAATTTAAGATTAAATTAATTTACATATATGATATATTTTAATTACAACTTGTTAGAAAAGTTTTCATTTGAGGATTTTAGTAGAAATCAATATTACGTAACAAAAATTAAAGTGAAAGATTTCGATTGTAATTTCATATTGATATATTTTCGTTTCGGCAGCGTGTCTTTAAAATTTTACAGATGTGTTACATTTTTTTCGTCTCTCAAAAATTATTATGAAATCGATTTAATATTGAAATATTAAATATTAATAAATAGCACCAGAAATCTTAAAGATCAATTAGAATCATAATATATTATCCTTACTATGCGTTTGAAGTATGATAACGCATTCATATACAGGGTGAGTCATAAATATCGAAACAATAGGCTATCTCCTTAAATATTGCCCCTAGACCCATACTTCCAATTGCAAAGTTTTACCAAAAAAGGTAAATTTTTTGATAAGATAAGATGCAACTCCATGGGGGGTCTATTTTAAAAAATATGAAAATTAAATTTTTATACGGCCCCCAGAGGATAAAACTTCCAATTAGAAAAATTTTCCTTATCCATTCCTGAATTGAACAAAAAAATTCCATCTTGATATCTCCAAAACTCAGAGAATTATGACAATTTTAATGGTGTGTTAATTTGTAATGGCGTGAGGTGTCAAGGGATCAGACACAAATTGAAATGCGTGTAATTGAAGAAACAATGTTGTTATATGTTGTCCAGGAAACATTTATTTTATTTATTTATTTATAGCGTTTGAATTTTGAATGTTTTGTGATGGTTAACCACATAATTTGTAAGCACTATCACATTATAAGCTTTCTTAATAATTTTTTTTCAGAAAATTTAGAGTAAATTAAAATTGTTATAACTCAAAGTATTATTTGTCGCGTTGAATTTTTTTCTTTTGATTAAATGAAAATGTTTAATTTCCAATTTTGATTCAGCATTTTAAATAATAGTTTTTAAAAATAAAAGTATTTAAAATAGCAATTAAAAAAAAGATGCAATTTTTTGTAAATAAATCATATTTTTAAAAGTAAATTTTCTGAGGTGAAAATATCTTTCGCCGGCTTTTTTTTTTTTTTGCGTGTGTGTGTGTGTGTGTTAAAAAACTATTGAATTGTTACCGTAACCAACGGTTACTTACTTATGTAAGTTTAACAATGCGAAATACTGAAATAAAAACATCTGATGAAGAAAAGTGCACTTAGTTTTAAACAAAGATTGGCTCTTAACGTTTAAATGCTTTTTAAAAGTGTCTAGGTGATTAACTCGTCTTGTGTAGTTTCGATTTCAGATTTTGTTTAAGTTTTGCCATTTTCACTTTCTTTAATTACTATTTAAATGAGTCAGCTTATTTAAAACTAATTTTTTTTATCACGCCGATTTCAATTTTTTTTCATTGTTTTATCCCTGTCAACTTCATATTTTTCTTGCTAAAATTACCACTACACGATGCGTAAAAGATGCCTCTAATTACGGGCCTCCAAACTGGTAGACGGTAGGTACTGGGTTCGAACCCAATCGCAACCATCGGCCTAACCGTTCGAAGTTTTCCGTGGTTTTTTTCGAACCCTGGATTTCCTTTCGTAAATATGGGTTAGGTTCCCTTAAAAAGACCCTCACGGAGGGCACCGTTCCCCTCACGGCCTATATCCCTATTGTAGATAATTGGCCGGAATAAACAAAGAAAAAAAAATCCCCAACATGTTAACCGTTGTAAGCGGACTCAAAAGCCGCTGCGCTTTTTTTTTTTTTTTTCATTTTTTAGAGTTTAACATATAGTTTTCAGTTCAAATACAAATACATTTTAAATTTTGTTTTACTTGCGAATCAGTTATCTTATTAAAACAAGAACTGGTGTTTAATGAATCATCGGCATATTTCATTTAAACGTTTTATGTTTAAATTATTCAATTGAATTTCTTAAATGATGTTTGGTTCGAACGCATTAAACCTTGATCAATTAAATACACTTAGAATGAAATATTAGTGGGAGCTTAGCATAAAAAAAAATACGCAACAGAAACGTTATACTCTTCGACTTTAACATTCGAATAAATATTTTTTTAAATGCCGTTTGGAATAAATAAATTACTCGGATGTAGCAATCGGAGGACTCTAAAGATACGAAATTCCATAGATTAGTACAAGATATCACTGAAATCGTGTAAACTATACAAAATTCATTATGAAAGCCCCATCCGAAAGATGATTGATACAAAAACGTAAACAAAACCAATTCATGTCAAGAAGTAACTGCATCTAACTTTTTATGGAAATTCCTGCATTAGTTCTTAAAGTAGAGCTATTGCAGAAATCGTAACAAATTCAGTGTTGCAGCGCCACTCATGGAGCCATATACAACAAAATATAAATAACAACAATTCATGTCAAGGAATAACTGAATCTGAAGATTGATGATATTCCTTGCATTCTGGAGATACAGCGATCGCGAAAATCGCACAAAAGCCTTTACAGTAGGGTCACCTGTTAAGCGATTCACAACAAAAACTAACCAGCATCAATGTATATCAAGAACTAAGTAAATATAATTTTTTTATTAAATTTTGTGTATTAGTTCTTGAGATAGCGGGCTCACAAAATGTATATCACATACAGAGATACAGGAGCAGTGACTCACAGACAGATATTTTGTAAAAACATGTTTTTCGGTATCTCTGAGCCCTAAAACGTGTGAATTCGTCGAAAACCGGAATTCAAAATTTTCATGAATCCAATACTTTTCTCTTGTAAAGATAGAAAAAAGTAAAAATTTGTTTAAAACCGCATAAATTTTGAAGCTGAATAGTACAAACTAGATTTTTGAAAAAATTTCTAAGTAATTTATTAAAATATATTTCCATTAACATTAAAATATACAATAACATTAAAATATATTCCATATGATCCAGTTAATAGAAGTATCATTATCGCTATAACTATTTTTACTAAACTTATTGCCTGCGGCAATAAGTTTTAAAGACACGGTTAATGAGACTTTAATTAATATCACTTAATTTAATAACACTTTTAATAAGTGTTTAATAAGACGGTCCGGCCAATGGGTCGTGCCAATTACGAACCTGGAGCCAAGCTCGAGATATTGCAGACATCTAGTTTATTTCAAGGAAGTTTAAAGCAAAAATCTATACGCTTTTATTTTATATCTAAAAGTTAAAGTATTGTCTTGGGTCTACATTTAATAAAGCGTAAATTAATGGTCGATCCCTGAATTGAATTTCAAATGAACTGATATCGCTGCACTCAGATGTATGCTAAAGTGGTGTAAGTCACGAATTTTGAAAAATTTTGGATTTTAATATCTTCCAGGGATTTGCAGATATCGAGATGAATTTTTTTTGTTCGATACAGAAAAGGATAAGAAATTTTTTTCTAATTGGAAGTTTTATTCTCTGGGGGTCGTATAAAAATTTAATTTTCGTATTTTTTAAAATAGACCCCCCATGGAGTTGCAACTTATCTTATCAAAAAAATTACCTTTTTTGATGAAACTTTGCAATTGGAAGTATGGGTCTAGGGGCAATATTTAAGGAGATAGCCTATTGTTTCGATATTTATGACTCACCCTGTATAAAACATGAGAATACTTTTGAGAAAATGTAACATATATCGCATCAACCTTTTTAATTATTATGCATGTATTTTAAATATTTTGTTGCTTTTATAGTAGTTGCGAATTTTACGTATCTATATTCCAATAACAAGTAATCTAAATGTTTTTTACAGTACTTAAAAATTAATTTCAGTTTTCAAAATTTATTACAAACCCATTATCAGTGGCAAATAATTATTTAAATTCAGGTTTTGCATAATTGAATTCCAGGAAAGGGGATATATATATGCGTCAGCATTTATAATGTATTTTTAGAGCGTTATCAAAATTTATAATTATTTTATTTACGATACACTTCAAATGATTTCATCGAATAAATTCAAGTGATTTTTTTGTTGTTGTTTGTTTGAAGTTCAAATGAACTGTTTGTTTGTCAAGAATATACTTCGAAATATATTTTTATTCAATTGGTTATAATAAAATATGAATTTAGTGACAATTTCTTGTTAAAATATTAAAAATTACAGAGCATCCATTGCTGAAATTCTATCCATTGTTAAATTACAACTAATATTTATATGTATGAACTTCATTTATAATTAATGTATGTACCGGGTGTCCCAAAAATAACTGATGGATTTTAAAATTCAATAATTTGCAAACGGTGACAGCTATTTAAAAAAATTTTGCAGGAAGATTATGTATAATGTCAGGAGTTTTTATACCGTAATTTTTTATTTTAGTTAGAATTTCAAACAATAGGTGGCGCTGACGGCGATTGAAGGCCAAGTGATCAGTGCTGAGTGAGGCGTCGACCTGGCTTTCAATCACCGTCAACGCCACCTATCATTTGAAATTCGAACTAAAATAAAAAATTACGGTAAAAAAACTCCTAACATTATACATAACCCTCCTGCAAAAAATTTTTAAATAGCTGTCACCGTTTGCAAGTTATTGAATTTTAAAATCCATCAGTCATTTTTGGGACACCCGGTATATATACTATTATTTTTCCTTAATGTTTCCCTACTAATAATTTTTAGTTATTAGTTTTTTGAATTAGGCATCCAGCATTTTCATATCACTATTAATATTTCTAAAAGTGCTACTGCATGTAAAAACTTCAAACAACAAAAGTTCTCTTTAAATCGTTATTTGATCGCAGCATTTATTACCACTTTTCTCGTTTTCCCACCATTTCATTGGCTGTTCGGATAAAGGCTTTTTCAAGCATTCTATTAGCTGTTACTGGCGACTTTCTGCGTTTTGGACATCAAAATTCTCCGACACAAAATTATTGCTTGCTTTACAAGCTGTTTTCTTGAAATCATTAGTTAATACTGAGTCGATCAAAATTTGAAGCGACTTTGACTTCTCGTGTAATAGCACTTTAAGATACCACTCTGCTAATCCCTTGTGAGCACAGGCGAGATGCCGGGTTCAACTTCCAGTGACTCTGTTGCACTATAGGCAATTTTGAGGCTTTCTCTAATATCAATTTTAGGCTGTACTTTTCAAGAGGAAGACATAAACAACTTTGTTCGAGTGGTAATGTATGAAGCCATTTATTTGTAGAAAATTATTGATGAATTTCTGTTATTGAGAAAGAGTCGTACTAAAATTTAACAGCATAAGAGATCTGCTATTTGCATTACATTAATTGTTTATTGAAGTAACAATTTAGTTAAAAACTTTTTTTAAGAATAAAACATAAATATTCATCCTTACTTTGATGAGAAGCTCATAGCGAGGAATTCTCTGGACAGGCATGATCAACAAGGCATCAAGAGTAAGCTTTCCTTTGTGGTCCCGGGACGTGGTCTGCAAAAATAATAATAACAATAATAAATATTATTAAAAACCTAAATAGCAATCTAATAACATCTTGATTGCTCAAAATCATAAGCTAATGTAAAATTTTAAAATAAGAAAATATGATTTACGTTTCAACTTTTTAGTTATGAGATTTTTTGTATATATTTTCTATTAAAAAAAAGAAAGAAAAAAAGAAAAAAAAGAAAAGATATTTTTTACATAATCTGGACATACAGGGTTTGTATAAAAACAACGAGATCAAACTTAGTATCAAACATGTATTAAAGATATCGTTTCAAGTAATTAAAATTAACTAAGATGTTTGGGCATCGACGCACTTCTCTTAACGATTTCACACGTGGAAGGCCCACTGGATGTCTTTTATCGAAATGTCTTTAAAGCCGAGTGTAGAAGCCCTTTGACTTCTGCTATGGTCCCATGGCGGTGTCTTTTAAGGTATGTCTTCATTCAAGAGAATAAGAAAAAGTTTGTCGTGGTCAGATCGATATTGCAGGGGACTGGGAAAACATTGCAATGCCATTCTAAACCAGGCAATCATTGACTAGAAAAAAAAAACATAACTTAATGTATTGTCATAATGTACTGCTAAAATTCCAGCAGTGCTTGACCTCACTCGACTTGCGATCATTGGAACACTTAACCATCGGTCTAAGCTCAAATGATTGCGCACATCTTGAACATTGCCCTTATTTCTGTTCATAGATTGGAGATTTTTGTAGGGTTTGCCTTCCACATTGTCGCGACTGTCTTTGAAGCATTTGTTACGTCTCAAAACAGCAGCCTTTCACTGCGGAACACTTTCCGGGTCATGTTCAACGTCACCATAGCAAAATTTCCAAGTTCCATGAAGAATTTAATGGCGTAGCGCTGTTCTACAGAAGGTAGCATTTTAAGCTTCAGTCGAGCCCAGGGACAAGGGTACACTAAAATCAAAATATGATCTGCATCAAAATAAGATAATAAACTTACACTCGATTCGAGTTGTTGCTGACTTCCAACTCCATATAAACCGCCTGTATAATGCGTAATACGACGTATAGTCGCGTGAGAAAATATAGATATCACTGCTTTTTTTATACATATCCTGTATAACCGAGCAATTCAAAGAAGGTTATTTTTTAATTCAAACTTTTACAAAATATCCGTTCTATGCAAAAGTCCTACGCAATTATTTCTCACGACTGCAATAATGTATGTGAGGTTCTGAACAGTACCTGAATAGGAAGGGCAAAAGGCACTGGTATCTGCCTGCAATAAGATGAAACCTCTGAAAATTTTGATTATTATTCATAAATAGAGGTCATCAAGATTTCTTAGCTGTTAACCAAGCGGTTGGGTAAAAACATCAAGAAAGGACCCATTCAATCTGACCATTATTAAGAAATTTATGATCTTGTGGGGAAAGGAAAGAGAAATGAAGGCAAAGTTCAAAGATGAAACTTAACTAACAAGAAGTATGAGAAACGTGGTTCTAAATTCACGGTAGAATATTTGAACGGTTAAAAAAGCCGAAAATTTTCACAATGCTCAAAAATAATCGTCACCAAAAGTTGTAGATATAGTATCAATGTTTTGTTGGTAACCAAATTTCTTAAGTCATAAAAATGAATTATTCATATCGAATCTTAAATAAGTAGATTATGATTTGGGGGGGAGGGGTAAGAAGTGGAGTAAGGGAGAGAAGCTTGAGAAATACTACTTAACCAACAAGAACCTGATAATGCTAGCTTTAAAACAATTATGAAATATTTAAAATGAAAAAAGCCAAAAATTTTGCGTATTGTTCATACATAGCGGTCACCAGGAGTTGCTGATACAATATTGATGATTAGGTGGTAACCAAATAACTTGCATAGAATATCAAGAAGGTCTCATTTAAATCGGACCATAATTAAACAAGTAAGAAAAATCATGCGTTAAGCATAGATTATGAAGCACTTTCCAACACTTAATGAAATCTTTAACAAAACTTTGTTATTTAGGGAAATAATAGTGTATAGCCAAATATACCCAAATGTGTATTCCAGTACATTAGAACAGCCCTGTATTTCATATGTCAGTTCATATAATGGGAAAATTTAGCTTAGCAAGAAAATACCCAGTAGCTTGAAATTTCTTTTTCAGCAATTCATACTATTAGATGGAAACATACTTGAATATTTTTGTTCAGCCCTGTAGTTTACATTGTACCTTTATTACACGTCAGCATTAGGCTAAAATTTATTGTAAACTAAAACACTTTTAAAACAACTGAAATCACATTCTCATAAATCATCATTCATAGGCGTCTATGTACCGAATTCTTTGCGTGGCCCTGTATATCCCTTTATCTATATTCTGCAAACATTTCTCAATAAATTAAATGCAGCTCAGCGAACAAATGCATAACTTATTTAAGAACCATGTTTAAATAATTTACGCTCATATTCAGTAACGTTGGTGAGCTCTTTTGGGGAGCCCTGTATATCAACTATAACATTTATACGCACCATATAATGTGCATATATTTAGCGAAATATAAACGCGAATATCATAATTAAAATGCATTTCATCATCGGACACATATACGGTACTTCGGAAAGAATATACTATTTGAAATCTTTTGTATGGCCCTGTAAATGCTATGTACTTCATATTATGCAAAACAGTAGCGTATAATTTATATTAAGCTTCAGTGACATATATCAATTTTATTATACATGAAAAATCTTAATATATTTAAAATATGTCACACACAATTCCCCCTTTTACCATTATCTAATGAAATTCTTTTGTGTGGCCCTGTAAATGAATAATAGCTACATTTTCACCTTATATTTTATAGAATGCATATTTTAATATGTTTGACAGGGTATAACATCTTTAAAATTCCTTTGAAACATTTTTTTCCCATAGGCCGTAATGTAATAGGAAACTTTTGATTCGCCCTGTAAATAAATTAATCATGGTAGAATCTTCATTTTCGACAGGACTTGTGCTAGGGTAAACGTCAATAACGTCCTAAAATTTCATGGCAATCCGAGTATATTAACGATTTTTCCCCATGGGCCGTAATGTAATAGAAAACTTTTGATTCGCCCTGTAGATAAACTAATCATAATGGAAACTTCATTTTCAATAGGGTTCATGCTAGGGTAAACGTCAATAACGTCCTAAAATTTCATGGCAATCCGAGTACATTAACGATTTTTCAACATAGGCCGTAATGTAATGGGAAACTTTTGATTCGCCCTGTAGATAAACTAATCATGGTAGAAACTTCATTTTCAAAAGGACTTGTGCTAGGGTAAACGTCAATAACGTCCTAAAATTTCATGGCAATCCGAGAATATTAACGATTTTTCCCCACAGGCCGTAATGTAATGGGAAACTTTTGGTTCTCTCTGTAGATAAACTAATCATGGTAGATACTTCATTTTCAATAGGGTTCGTGCTAGGGTAAATCTCAATAATGTATAAAAATTTCATAGCAATCCGAGTATATTTACGGGAGTTAGAGCGCGGACAGACGGACAGACGGACAGACGGACAGACAAACCGAATGCATAAGCACTTTTCAACTTTGTTGGAAAGTGCTAATAAAATTTCATGGCAATCCGAGTATATTAACGATTTTTCCCCATAGGCCGTAATGTAATGGGAAACTTTTGGTTCTCTCTGTAGATAAACTAATCATGGTAGATACTTCATTTTCAATAGGGTTCGTGTTAGGGTAAATCTCAATAATGTATAAAAATTTCATAGCAATCCGAGTATATTTACGGGAGTTAGAGCGCGGACAGACGGACAGACGGACAGACGGCCAGACAAACCGAATGCATAAGCACTTTTCAACTTTGTTGGAAAGTGCTAATAAAATTTCATGGCAATCCGAGTATATTAACGATTTTTCCCCATAGGCCGTAATGTAATGGGAAACTTTTGGTTCTCTCTGTAGATAAACTAATCATGGTAGATACTTCATTTTCAATAGGGTTCGTGCTAGGGTAAATCTCAATAATGTATAAAAATTTCATAGCAATCCGAGTATATTTACGGGAGTTAGAGCGCGGACAGACGGACAGACGGACAGACGGACAGACGGACAGACAAACCGAATGCATAAGCACTTTTCAATTTTGTTGGAAAGTGCTAATAAAATTTCATGGCAATCCGAGTATATTAACGATTTTTCCCCATAGGCCGTAATGTAATGGGAAACTTTTGGTTCTCTCTGTAGATAAACTAATCATGGTAGATACTTCATTTTCAATAGGGTTCGTGTTAGGGTAAATCTCAATAATGTATAAAAATTTCATAGCAATCCGAGTATATTTACGGGAGTTAGAGCGCGGACAGACGGACAGACGGACAGACGGCCAGACAAACCGAATGCATAAGCACTTTTCAACTTTGTTGGAAAGTGCTAATAAATTTTCATGGCAATCCGAGTATATTAACGATTTTTCCCCATAGGCCGTAATGTAATGGGAAACTTTTGGTTCTCTCTGTAGATAAACTAATCATGGTAGATACTTCATTTTCAATAGGGTTCGTGCTAGGGTAAATCTCAATAATGTATAAAAATTTCATAGCAATCCGAGTATATTTACGGGAGTTAGAGCGCGGACAGACGGCCAGACGGACAGACAAACCGAATGCATAAGCACTTTTCAACTTTGTTGGAAAGTGCTAATAAAATTTCATGGCAATCCGAGTATATTAACGATTTTTCCCCATAGGCCGTAATGTAATGGGAAACTTTTGGTTCTCTCTGTAGATAAACTAATCATGGTAGATACTTCATTTTCAATAGGGTTCGTGTTAGGATAAATCTCAATAATGTATAAAAATTTCATAGCAATCCGAGTATATTTACGGGAGTTAGAGCGCGGACAGACGGACAGACGGCCAGACGGCCAGACGGCCAGACGGCCAGACGGCCAGACGGACAGACAAACCGAATGCATAAGCACTTTTCAACTTTGTTGGAAAGTGCTAAAAAGATACGATTTCGATGGGAGGAGGAGACAGATGAGGATTAACCTAAAAAATACAACGCAATGTACTAGTAATCCAAACAACTATTTTTCTATACTAAAAATATAATAATTTAATCTGTGAAGAAAAAACTTCTTATGCGAAATTTAACAGCAACTGAGCAGCTAAAATAAAATGTAAGTAATATATTTGCATTGCTATAATATTAACAACAGAAGTATCGATCTGTCCCTAGCATTTACGATTCGCAATCAAATTTCCTGACAATTGATTCCTAAGTTTTGGAATAACTGTTTTTAAGCTTATTTGTGTGAGTATCAAAAAATAAAATCAACATTTTCTACTTTTATATTAGAACTAAACCAAAAAAGAAAACTGTGTTTATCTAAATAAATATTTATGTTCCATATACATATATGTATTCTAAGTGATAGAAAATGTCTTGAAAGTATAGGAGTTTTTTCTAATTGATTTTAGAAAATTTGATACTAGAATTTGGGAATCGATTCTTATTGTTATCGATAATGTTTTATGCGTTGTCGATATTTATCGATACTTTTTTTAAAGTATCGCCTGTCCCTATACTATACTTCTGTTGTTTGCCATACTTAACACCATGACAATATTGTCAAGTCATGGAATTAATTTATTGAAAATAGTTAATATTTGTTTTAATTTTAATCATGGAAATAAAGTAAATATTACTAGCTTGATAAAATGGTAGATTGTTTGAATTAAAAAAATTCTTTTATTTGACAACATTGTAGCCACGATTAGTACAAGTTTGTTCGTAATACGTGTATTTTATGCATTATTTACAATAAGATAAATAGAAAATAATAAGTTGTTGATGGACCAAATGTAGTTCGTGCTTCGGATGGCTAGTCCAGGTCATAACTTTATAATAATATTCAAGCAAAGCTGCCTGTATTAAAGACAATTCACTAGCATTTATATTATCAATTCACTTTTAGAAAAAAGTAAACGATTTTACCTCAAGAAACTTTGCAAATGTTGGTTTTGCCAAAGAAATAGACTTGATAGTATCTCTGGCAGTTTTCCAGTTGTTGATGAATTCTATATATGTATCTACTACAGAAGGACGCGTAAACTGAAATAAAAAAAGATATTAAAATATTAAAATACAAGTTAAAAATTACAAAAAGCAATTTAAATCTATTAATTTACATAATATACAAATCACAAATTAAATTTAGAATTTTTTTTAGACATATATTGGTAGTGTGTGTTACACATTAGTGTGTTACACATTAAACACCATAAGTATTATTAAACAAATTCATGAAGAGTTAACAAATTGTTGCCATTATATGTGCCAAAAAGTGGCATAACACCGAAACAGATAAAAATTACGCCAATATAAACAGCGCTATTATGGTCCAGATTATTAAGAGTTATAAAAATTGTAGGAATTTATTTTCACTCGAGAATAAATTTTTTCAAGTGAGTGTAAACACTTGTTCTCTACTCGTTGTGCAATCTTATTATTATTTATGTCTTTGAATACCGTGTAATTTAGAAATGCCACATTTTGCTGAAAAATAAATTACTTTTACTTAGTATATATATCCGTTATTTTATCTGTTGCATTTTCACCAGTAGCTTTCCCTTTTTAGAGCTTTTTGAATGTTGAACAAAAGTTCTGTTAAACAATATCTTCTTGGACTGCTTTCAACCAAGTACTTAATAAAAGTATCAAAGGAGGGGGAGGAGTGAAAGTTTTTGAGTGGAAGACCTTTGAAAAATGAAAGTCGTGAAAATCGTGAAAGTCGTGAAAAATGAAAGTCGTAAAAGAACCATATGAACACATACAATAAAAAAGAATTTGAGATGATTTAAAACAGTAATATCTTTATTTTACTATTGTATTAAATTGAATTGGAATTATTGCCATCGTTTGTATTTTTATGTATATGCTATATATTAAATAATCTGTTTTTATAATAATCAGTTAAAAATTAAGAGCTTGGAGAACAGGAAAATTGTATGTAGGAAAAACGTTTAGTTAAGCTTTTTAATACGTCATTAATATCTGGTTTTCGGTACACTAAAATATTCATTAATGATTCTTCCCTGCCTACATAAACCTTTTTCTTAAATTGAATATGACGTTTGTTTTTTTTAGCCTCCGATGCTATTTCTTTCAGACAAGCTAAAAATGTCGTGTCATCAGCCCTGAATTTTCTACTGAACCGATTTTGATAATTATTTTTTTAAATGAAAGCTATTTATTTGTAGTTGTGCCCATTTTTGCTATTTTTTAATTTATTTCCATTTTTATATTTTATTTTTAATTTTAAATGCTTTTTTACGATATTTCTTCAAAATGGTGGCAACTTAGTTTAGCTTTTCTCTCGATAATAAAAATTTATTTTCCCTTATTACTTTCCACAAGTCAGAAACTTTATTTCATCAGTGAACATGTCCTCGCATTTAAAAAAAAAAAAAAGTTAATTGTTTTCGTAAAATTTAACCACAATAAAATGATTGCATATAATTATGCCCTAATTGAGGTAAAAAAATATATTTACTGAGAAATAATATTAATAATGTAAATAAAATAACAGAAAATAACTGATGATAAAAATTAATATCTAAAGCAAAGTAAGAAATATTTCAAATGAGGAAAATGATGGCATTCAGCAACCAGATAAAATGAATTTACAATATTATTACGGACGCCTTTTTCATATTACTAATAACAGTAATTTTTAAAAAACATTTTGAGGAGAAAATGACGTCACTATTTAAAACATCGCATTTTTACTCATAACGATATTACATTTCAATATTTCTTTTTATTATGGACACTGAGATTGAGATTTTACTTTCAGATGACATCAGTTAGTGAAAATAATGTCATAGTAAAAATAAAATTAGTTTTTTTTTTTTTTTTTTTTTTTTTTTTTTAATAAACCTATTTTTCTGTAGTGCATATAAAATAAAATTTCTGGATTTCGCCCGCACTCAGATTACAATTTTAACTGAAGATGTACAAATATTTGCATGCACAATTGTAACTGGAAAACTTGACCTTAAGTTTGGAAATATATTTATTATATACTGATTACATATTGATCCAATAATGTAATTACTTTTGCTTTTTTTAAAATCCAAATCGATCGGGTCTTTTAAACATTTCATTCGTCGAATTCGACGGGATTCCACTCGTTTTATTGTTAAAATGCATTTCCTTTTTCCCAGAGAGTATAAAAAAGCGTTTAAACTAAAGAAAAAATCCGCTTTTGATGAATCTAGCCAATGAAAAAGTAGCACGTCAAATTATCTCTCTTTATTATTCCGCAATTCCAAAGTCTCAGAGAGAAATTGCTAATCAACTGGGTATTTCACGCCATTTTGTTTGCTATTATATTAATAAACACAAGAAAAATCAAGTTAGTTCATTGCATTCTAAACGGGGTCGCCCTTCTAAAAAACCTCTATCGATTTTTTTTTTTCTAATCGGAGACGAAATTGAATTCTGCAATGGCAGTATCTACATTCAACTTGTGTTTTTATTTCCTTTATTGAATCAGCTGCATCATTAGAATAAATCATATTACAATATTTAAATTAAGGATAAATATTAATAAGGGTAAAATGCCATATCTTCATGAATACTTTTCTTCTTTGATCAAAGAAAACCATCATAACATGAGACTTTTGTATAAAAATACACATTAATATATAAAATTTACAAGAAAAGCTACTTACTATCACCCATACTTATTTTACATATTAATAATATGGTCAGAATATTTCATTAATACCTGTACTTTTCGTTGCAAAATTTTAAGTATTTACTTTTCTGTTAAGCGAAAATTTCTAGATTTATTATTTCGATCAGAAAGGGATTATTCGAAATTCAACTCCTATACTTTCAAGACTAGACTGCAGCTGATGAAACATCACACAATTTAGAGCTTTTTGGGTGACTTTTTGGGAAACAACGCTACACTGCATTGTCAACGGAATCAATTGAAGCTCAAAAGTTATTTACGTGTTTGATTGCCGAGTTTACAAAAAGTATTAAAGGAAAGATTGGTGTATTGCTTCACAAAAATACTTGTTTGCAAATATAGCCTATCCTTTTATGTAGTAAGAGATTTGTGTATGGTGGTACTCGATCGAGAATAAGCAAAACACAGATCGAATAGGTACGTGGTACTATGTACTCAGAAAAGAGATGACGATCTATGAAGTCAAATGATTAATTCAAAATTCATAATTCTTAAATGTTTTCAAACATGATTTCATTAGTGTCTCGACAAAGACTCGACTGTTTGCTTTTATACAATAATGTAAAGTAATTTTTGAGGTAATTTAATTAAGTAACGCAAAACTAATGAGAAAGTAGTAGCATTATAAAAATTAACAATAAGCAAATAAAATATATCAAACGTAATGTATATATATATATATATATATATATATATATATATAATATAAATAACTTTACATTATATATATATAATGTAATATAAATAACTTTACATTACTTAAAATAAAATAACTTTTGTTTAACAGACGCAGTTTAATATAGAAAAAAAAAACATAAATTGGCATTATTATTCTTTGCATTTTCATGTTATTGTTAGTTTCCTCAAGGTGCAGTTTATTCTTCCTTTACTAGTTTACTTTATAGCCTTATTAAATCATTTATTCATTTAGAAGGCTTAATTAAAACTCAGATTTCTTTATGTAAGAACTTTCTTAATTATTCATTTTGTTTTCTCTTCCTAGAATAATTAAAGTATATAAAGGAGGGGAGAGATGCGAGATAGAGAAGAAATTTAGTTCTTATGCTCATAAAAACAAAAAAATCTGCTTAAGAAAAGAAATAGTTATTTACTTTTGACCTTGATTTTTTTCCTACATAATCTTAGTATGCAGTCTTTGAAACCGCAAACGAAGTCCTAATCTTGCAGTTTTTTAACGTTAGGAGAGATTAAAATCGCAGAAACAGTGATAAGCAATTTTTAACAATTTGGAATTAAAATAGAATTGAACGCATTTTATTTCATTTTTTCAATAGAGAAACTAGCATTTCTTTAACGTTGAATGCATTTTTAAAAGAAATAATTCTATAAAATCCCATATATGCATCTAATCTGCGTCACGTCCATTAAAAATATAAACGGATTACTCATATTGAAATAAAAATTAGATTTTTTTTTAAATTTCAATACTTTAGTGAGTTATATAATTTTAGCATAAAATAAAATAATATTGCATTCACACTGCGGCAGCGACTCTCGAAATGTGGCAATATTGAAGTCATTATTAGAAACTAATGTAAAAAAAGGTGGGTAAAAACCACGATTTTTCCTTAAAATTTTAAATAATTCATGAAAATATTCATACATTTTTATTCTGTAATCAAGCTATTTAATTTAAAATTCATAAAAGAAGTAAATTGATCTTATTATTCTGTTAAAATATAAAAGTCAATTATGATGTCATGAGTACATGATATTTATTTAATACTTAACAAATACTACCTGTGCCATTTCTTTTAAATTTTAAATAAAAGTTATGCTTTTTAAATGAAATGGATTAAAATTTTACATTTTAAATGAAATTAATGGAAAATGAATCATGTCACTGAAAACAATATTTGGCGATTTATCACATTACCAAGCTAACATAAAAGTATTCTATTTTATGAGTATTAATGTAATAAACATAATCTTTAGTTTTTTTTAAATTCAAGATTTATATTTTAAATTATTTAGGAAAAAATTAATTTGATGAATCATTAATCAATTTTCTTCCGTTTCCTTTTTTCTTCTTTTTGGCTAATTTAATTTTTAACATTGCATAATTTCAAATTTTACTGATGTGAGTAGAGAGGGCGTACTAACCCGGAACGGAAAGTGTTCAAACAAAAAGTTCAAACGGAAAATGTTTGAAAACTGTTTCCAAACTGTTTCTCTTTGTAATTACAGTTTTTCTTAATAGTCCTTAGAATTGTATCTGTTGATGAAATTCATGATAATTACTCTTTCTCGTGAAAAATAATAACTGAAATGTCTAATATCATTAATTTTAATAAAATATAAATTAAAAACACTCAACGCATTTTTGTGAATGCGAACACTGATTTTCGTGAATTTGCATAATAAACAGGGTATACATGGATCACAAGCTTTAGAATTTTTAGAGTGTCTGACACAAAAATAGTTCTATAAGACTAATTAAGAGTCTGAATTTTTTGTTTTCATATGCCACGCACATAAAGTAATCTTGGAAACAAGTACAGATGCACATGACCACTTCGATTTATAGGAAGAGTTAGCAGATGAATATTTTGTGGCACGGGATTTCAAAACACTTCACGACCGTCTTTCCGGGTTAAACGTTGTTTTTTATTTAATTATATTTGAACTGTGCTAAATAATTTCTCGTTGCAAGTTATTAATTGCTTGTGGCGTTACAAAGTAGATGCATTTTAACTAATGAATATAACACACCTAAGTAAAATATACATTAATAAGAAAACCATCAACTATGCTCCATGTATCTATTATCTGTTACAATACACGTGTATGCATGTCAATACAAATTTATCCGTTAGAAAATTATTTGAGTTCCATACCTGGCGTCTACATAAGTAATCTGAAACTGAACATAAGAATCTGGCCATATAATCTTTTCTGCATTTATCCATCAAGTAAGAACGTTACCAATTTTGTTTTTATGGCAATATATATACATGTATATTTAATAGCACATTTAGAAAGCAATGTACCGGGGTAATAAAAAAGAGAGAAAAATTACCAATTTTCATTATTTGAACGCAATATAAAGACTCTGATTTATCCTCCATAAAGCACTACCAATATACCCAAGAGACAACCATAATCGATTGGAATTGCTAGCATACAAATGCACTTACCAAAAGCAATTTCTGGTGAATGAAATACAGGAAAAAAAATGTAAAAAAAGAAATAAATTGATCTTGTCTCTAAATAAAGATAATATCAGTTTCCCTGTGAACATACGAAGGAAAGGAAAAAATGTAAAATTACCTCAATTTATAAAAAATTTCAAGGCCGCGCACATTAATCGTATTTTTTAAGACAGCTTTATAGAAGTACTTATAAATTTACGTTGTATTAAGAACTCATAAAACATCTAATAATAATTTTCTATAAACATATTTCAATTTTCATTTGTTTTCATTTCTTTTTCAATCTTTTACAACAAAAATTGTGTACAACTCTGCTTTTACACTTTCTAACAAAGTTGAAAAGTATTAATGAATTTGGTTTGTCAGCTTGTCTGTTTCTTGATATTAAATAGAAATGTCTGTAAAACTATATTTTCAATGTTATTAAAATTTAAATGTAAAAGGTGTTAACGCTCACTTGATACAAACAGCATAATCTCATAGCATAAAATTTTTGATGGATGACAATAATTTTAATATAAATAATCGAGCGTTTTAATTTTAAAATTTCTTTTTTTGTGTTTTTAGTACGATGTTGTCTAAATGTGTTGAAGTAAATACGTAATACGTTTATACAATAAATTTTCCGTATATTTTTGTAATTCTAGCTTATTCTTTCAAGTATTTATACAAAATAGAGTGCATCGATATCCGACATTTTTAGGTATACAGGCAATGATTTATCTTATCCGCATGAACCAAATGTCGTTTCTGACTAACTAGGTGGTGCTCTAAAACATTCTAACTGGAAATTATGCTATATCTCTCTCCGTTTTCGATTTGGAATAGCTATTTTCCAAATTTTGAGATTAGGGGCGCTGCTGCCGTTTGCATTACTTCAGGCGTAGCCTCTTTACTATACTGTTACCTCACTTGTAGAGCTCAAGCTCTCTCTCTGTTCGTAAGTATTTTCAGATTAAAAGGACTTTTCTATACACCCTGTATATATATAGATTTCATAGACCATTTTACTAATATTATTCTTATAGATTTACATTGTACTATTAATGCATTATTTACAGAATATTTCTCTTTATTAAAACTAGGCGGTGATGGCGTTAAATTATTTTTTTAGAATAGATAGATTACTTGGTATGCATAAATTCTATAAATCATATGCACAAAAGATCTCTACATTTCCATTTGTTGACAATTATTACTGAAGGGAAATTTTCAACTATGCTACTATGTTTTTTAACAGATCATAAATTCAGATTCCTATAAAGTATACTATACAACCTACAGGGCGTTGTCTGGACCCATAATAATATTCTTCAATAAACCTTAAATTTGTATGTTTTTATACCGGTAAACGCGTTACAAAATCAGTTAGTTTCACTTGGAAATGTATCAGACATCCATTCATATTTATGATAACTATGAAAAATGCCACCAAATATTGACATTGTTATTTCTGAATTTTAATTGTTTTGTGTATTTCATATACCTTATGTGTTTTTGGTTTCACATAGCTTTGTCATCAATAAAAAATTAAATACTTTAAAGTTATACTCAGTTAAATGTTTTCTATTATTCTCATGGATTTTAATTGCCAAAAGCTGTACTGTTTTATTTAATATAAATAATCATCTTTTTTTTTAAATGTGTAAAAATGTGATTAGTTTGCAAATACATAGATCAGAATCGTGATTATACACAAGTATTCCAATAATGCTTAACAAAAGCATATTCAGGGAGAGGAAATATATGAAAAATATATAATAAAGAAATTAAATCGATCTTGTTTCCAAATAAAAGTAATATTAATAGAAGTGTTGATTTAAATTACGAACATGCAAAGCTAGCAGAAAAAGAAATGAAATTGCCGCCATTTATGGAAAACTCCAAGGCCACGACAAGTAATCATATTTTTAAGGTAGTTTTGCGGAAATATTTACGAATTTGCATTCAAAAGCGATATAATAAAAAAAAATTCAAATCGAATGCAGAAATCTTCTTCTGGAAACGTTATCAACGAAAATTTTATCAGATGGAGTTTATTTTATGTTATTAGAAGTGAAAACGAGAAAAGAATGAGAAATTTAATATAAATATTGTGCATTCAAATTCAATTTACAAAGATGGACGAATACAGATCAATTCAAAATTATTTCTGTTTATTTTCTTATTTGATAAAATTGGGGAATTGTTGAAAATGAGTTGAAAAAAGAAATAATGGTAAATGAGTAGTATACAGGGCGAGTCATACATATCGAAACAATAGGCTATCTCCTTAAATAGTGATACTAGACCCATACTTATAATTGCAAGAATTTATTTTAAAAAAAGGTGCAAAATATGATGGACTATGTTGAAAGTCCATGGGGGAGGCTATCTAAAAATTACGAAAATTAAACTTTTATACGGCCCCCGTAGAGTAAAAATTCCAATTAGAAAAACGTTTCTCATTCATTCCCGAATTAAACACAAAAAAATGTATCTTCATATTTGGAAAGCGCACAGAGTTATGGCCGTTTAAATAATTCGTCCGGTTTTAAGGGATTAGACACAAATTGGAATGCATGCAATTCAAGAAAAATGTTAAAGATGCAAAAATATATTTATTGACTTAGAATTTTGATTTTTTTTTTTTCTGTTTTGTAACAACTAACCATAGAATTTAAAAACAAAATCACATCCTAAAATTTATGATAAAGTTAAATTTATTTAAATTCATTAGTATTTTTTTTTAAGTACAGTAATTTAAAATCCTCATAGCTCAAAACATTATCCATCGGGTTTAATTTTTTTTTCATTTAAGTAGAGAGGAAAATGTAATTTTAATTTTGTTTCAGGATTCTTTTAAATATTAATTTAAAAAATATTATCAATAATTATTTTTTTAATGTAGTTTATTTATTTTTTGAGAGTCGTATGTTGAAAAGTAATTTTTTTTTTCAAATTTGCCGAAGCAAAATTAATGTAAAATAAAAAAAAAAGACAAGTTCTAAGTTTGCTCCTTATCTCTTTAACAATTCTTGAGTTAATAATTTAAAGACAAGAAATGGTAAAAAAAAAAAAAAAAAAAAAAAAAAAAAAAAAAAAAAAACATCATGCTGAAAAACGCATTTAAAGTTTTAAACAAAGATTTCCTCATAATAAAATGCTTAAGTGCCTTTTAAAAAATTATATGCGAAAAAACAATTTCTTTCTGTAGCTTAAACATACGATTAAGTTTAAATTTTGCCGTTTCCAACTCCTTTCTATAGGGAAGAATGGGGTAGAGGTCTGCACGGGCCCGGGCCTGGCCCGTGGCCCGTACCCGGCGGAATCGTTTCGAATTTTCTAACGGGTCGGGCCGGGCCGGCAGATTTAGAATAGTTTTTTCAACGGGCCGGGCCGGGCCGACAAACAACATAAACGGGCCGGGCCGGGCCGGCAAAAAAATTGAACGGGCCAGACGGGCCGGGCCGGGCAGATAAAAAAAATTTTCGGGCCTGCCGGCCCGTTCTGAAGATTTCAGCAGAAACGATAAAATATGAGCTATTTTCAACGAAAATGGTTTTAACGAGAACAAGTATAAATGTGGCCATGCTAGTTTGACAGCGTCAATATAAAATGCACGTTTATAAAAATGCACAGTGTATCGGCATCGGAGAATTACATTATGTGTAACCCGTTTTAATATGCCGGTCCGAGATCACGCTTGCATTACTTTTCTACATATAGACTGGCCGGACCGGTACTAGACTTAATTATTGGCAGAAAACATGATTTGTAAAATTATTAACAGCGATAAAGAACTTATGTTAGCTTAGTCTTCGGATATATACTTCTTAATGATTTTTAAATTAATTTCTCAATAATGCGAAAGTGTGACACATTTTCTGATTAATTTTAAATTGTAAAAGTATAAAAGTGATAAGCCTAACTATTGAAGGGATTTGGAATCGAATAGCGTTTTTCATTTTTGGTAAATAAAATACTTGTATAACCTTGTTGAGATATAATAGTTTCTCAAATGATTGCAGGTTTTTCTCCCTTCCCTTGCTATTGCTTCCGGAAATTCTATTCAAAACGCTAATTATGACAGTATTTTATTTGTTTGCAGTATTCTTAAATTGCTTGTATCAAAAAATGGATAACGCCATTCGATTATATAGTTTCTGAATAAAGATATCTGCTAATCTTATGCGTTTCTGAGGGAAAAAAATGAATTTAGAAATGTATCAGAAAGGAGCTTCTTTGAATTTAAGAATGAATTTGGATTTGAAATCTATAATAAAATGATATAGAAATATATTTATAAATCTTCTTTTATTAAACAGCTTCAAAATTAACGATGTTTTTAGCTTTCTTTCTTTTTTCTTTTATTCTAAGCCATATTAATTTTTTAATGAATCTTTATTCGAATGTTGAAAGCCTAAGAATCTATGTAATCATTAATGTTGTTAATGTCTATTTGCTGTAAAATATACTATAAAATCATTCCATAGATATGTATGCAGTATTCTTTAAAGGAATCTTAGTTTATATGATAAAAATCTGAATTTTTTAGAAATCGTAGAAATTGTAACGGGCCAAAACGGGCCGGGCCGGGCCGGGCCTGTTTTCGCTGATTTTTGTACGGGCCGGGCCGGGCCTAAAATATAAAAAATTAAACGGGCCGGGCCGGGCCCGGGCCGAACTTTTGAGTTTTACAACGGGCCGGGCCGGGCCGAAATAACTTTCCTACGGGCCGGGCCGGGCCGGGCCTGGAAATTCCAGCCCGTGCAGACCTCTAGAATGGGGTGATGTGGAACACTTTTTACAAAAGTAAGAAAATCAACTATGTTTGACACAAAAACTAAAATTTCAATTTCTAGAGTGATGGGGAAACATTTTTTAATTTCCCTGAACAATAAAAAGCTTAATGCAAAAGCTATTTTATAATTAAAGATATTGTAAGTTTCAAAATGTACCTCCTTACTAACAGGGAGGTGTGGAACAGCAATAAAACAAAGCTAAAAGGCATAAATAGTTTGTGCCGGCTAGATTTACAATCAAACAAAGATTTTAAGTTTATAATGTATGGGCCTGAAAATAAAATTTCAGTATCTTCATGACTGGAATAAAAATTCAGGACTATCAGTCACAGATGACATTAAAAATCATTAGTTAGATTTATTTACAATTTGAAGCAAATGAATATATTATCAATGTTATAATTAATATATTGTCCGCTAAAAATGTTTGCATGTTGCCAATTTACATTCATATTATTAAAAAAAGGAATTGGACATGATCCATTCCTCCATACTTCCTTGTTTTGTGTTAAGCTTCTTGTATAAACAAAAATGCTGCTTTTAGGCTTAGTTTAATTTATGGCTAATATACAGTATAATTCTCGATAAATAGAGAAACTATTACATCTATTCATAAACAAGTCACAGATATACGGCAAGCATAAAAAGTATATGAAGGAAATTTACTTTTGTTTCTTGAAATATATTTTTTTATTTATACAACTGCAAGCTTATAAAGATTAATTATTTTTTTCAACTGAAGATTGGGCTGCATTGCTTCACCTTGTGTGTGATTTATGAAAAGTTTAGAATGATGCATAAAGAGAAAATCTACTGTCCCATTCCTCCCACTGTCCCACTTCACCCCACTCTCCTCTACTATTTAAATATCTGTTAGTTTTTTAAAACAATGGTTTTTCCAACATGCCATTAGGAGTTTTTTTTTCAAAACTTTAGCCCTTACAACTTCAGACTTTTTATCGTCTCGAAGAGGCCGTTAAAAAAGACTGGATTTGGGGGGCCCAGAGCCTTACTTTTCTTCTGAAGACTCGGCCATGCCTAACATGTTTTATCTTCCGAACCGGGACTGAATTCCTTCTTCTTAAAACTGCACGGAGCTAAATTTTGAGTTCCAATCTCAACAGAACCCGTATTAAATTCATTGTCTCTGATTGGTCTAATCTGTGCAAAAATAAGTAAAATTTGCTCAGCGCAAAAATTTTTACAGTCAATACATATAATTTTTAAATCAACATTACTTTACAATAAAAAATTTAAATTCATTTTTTTTATTTTTTATTTTTTATTTTATTTTATTTTATTTTGTAAAGGATACTAAATTTAAAGGAAAAGGAAAATTAAAATATACTAAAACCAGTGAAAACGAATCTACTTATGACGCAACCCTGTTTTAAATGGAAAAGATTCATGCCAAGGTAACATTATAATTACTCAAATAAAAATAGATTGTATTTTTATTACGTAAGAAAAGAACTTGTTTATAACGCATTTCTTTTCTTTCCCATGTGATTCCATCTTAAAAGATTTTATTGTATAGAAAACGATATTAAAGAAAAGTGGAACATTTACAGATTCACTAAAAGAAACATATTGCAGCTTTTTGCGCTTCTTCAAATTAAAAATTACTAATATGAAAAAAGAAAAGGCTATAATAAGAATTTTTGGTCAAAATTCACTCTTACGAAAATTTTCATTCATTTTCATTCTATATATTTTATTTATATAAGTTCAATTTTAATTAAATTTGACTTTTTAATTTAATTTAATTTCCCTTTTATAATATGTCTTGGAAAAATGTCTTTATAATATGTCTCTGTGAAAACGGTACATATATAAAATAAGATAGTTTTATGTTAAATTCTACCACCAGCCCCCCGCCCCCCTCCTCTGAAAAAAAAAGTTATGTTATATAGCATTTATTAGATGGCATGTTACACTGTGTAAAAGAAAACGGTTTTATTAAAAGAAAATTTTCATTATAAATTGCGCAAAATGTCAAAAATACGATGCATTCAGTAAATTGTCTTGACAAGTAAAGGAAAAAAAAATGATTGTTTAATAAAATTGCGCTAATGGCCGTTTTTTTTTTATAATATTTTTTTAACTTAACTGTCATTAATTTTTACCCAAGGCTTAAAAAAGCATGTACATTTACCATTTAAATAAAATACGTCACTTTAATTTTTATTTAAATTACTCATGAACAGTGCGAATGAACTAGGCATTCACAGCGATATTAAAAATTGCACTTTAATATCGCAATGATCTTTAAAAAAATACACTTAAAAAGTTCCATTAAAATATTAAAACTGATTCTCATATTAGTGAATGACGTCTTAATATTTCAAATCGATAATGTTCTCCGTTTTTAAAGCTAACAAAATATAATAAAATCCATTATAGATATATTCTAATTAATTAAAACAACTAACGAGTGAAAAAGAGCAACTTTCAATATTTTGCTTTGTTATTCTTTTCTTTTTCACTCCATTTTTTATCCACTTTTATTATAAAAAGATTTACTTTTCAATTTTATTTTTCTTACAAGTCAAGGTCGCTATATGAAAAAAGTGTAATGAAGAATTTTCTAGTTAAATTCTGCATAAAAATTTTTTGATCATATTTTTTTAGATGTTATGTTATGGTATGGACAGAATAAAGAGATTTTATAAAAACAAAACTTGTATTATGAATTACGCATTATCTCTCACAGATGGTGCTTCAAGTAAAATATTTTTCTAAGTAGTTAGAAAAAGACTGTCTTCATAATTATTTTATGCTAATGACAAATTCATCATTTCTTTTATACAGGGTGTTTCCAAATATTTTTTACAATGAAAGAGGGGTGATAGTACACACCGAGACAAACAATATTAAATGGGAGACCAAGGGTCCCAAACGTTTTCCAAAGGACATAGCTGCCTTTAAAGTTTAGGGACCAAAGTTTCAAATAAACATAAAAAACGGAAAAACCGGTCGATTGATTTGCGGTTTTCACTAAAATATTATTCTTTATGTCGGCATTTTCTTGAAATTAAATTATAAAGATAATTTTTAAAAAATGTCGATAGAGGGCGCTTTAGACTTTGGAATAACGAACAACTCTTTTTTGGCGTTATTTTTTGCATCTCATTAAATGTTTTCGTAAGCTTAGACTCAAACTTAAAATTTTGAGCTCAAAATCTGAATAGTTGGGAGTAGTTAAGTAGACAAGCAGAACTGTGTTCAGAGGTTTCAAATTTCAAATGATTATAAAAAACGAAAAATTGGTCGATTCGTTTGCGGTTTTTGCTAAAACTAATTTTTAAATTAGCATTTTCTTGAAAATAAATTTTAAAGATAAATTTCACAAAATGCCGATAAAGGGCGCCTTAGACTTTGGAGTAGCGTACAACTATTTTTAACTGTTATTTTTTTAATCTCATTAAATGCTTTCAAATTCATAAACTTAAATTTAAGGCTCAAATTCTGAATCGTTGGGAGTGTTTAAGTAGCGAAAAATTGAATTGTGTTCGAGGAGGGGGGAGTGTTAAATTTCAACTCCTGAAGACACTTCAATTTGCGCTACTTAACTACTTCTAATTATTCAGATTTTAAGCTCAAAATTTAAGTTTAAATCTAAGCTTCCTAAAACATTTAATAAGTTTTGCAAGCATTTAATTAGAACAAAAAAATAATGGTTAAAATTAATTGTTGGTTACTCTGAAGTTTAAGGCGCCCTCTAATGGAATTTTTTTAAATTTATCTTTAAAATTTATTTTCAAGAAGATACTGACTTAAAGAATAGTTTTATCATAAACCACAAACGAATCGACAAATTTTTCCATTTTCTATAATTATTTTAATTTTGAACACCCCCCCCCCCCCCCTTAAACACAGTTCAGTTTGTGCTACTTAACAACTCTCCACAATTCAGATATTGAGCTCAAAATCTGAGTTTAAGTCTAAGCTTCCGAAAACATTTAATGAGATGCAAAAAATAGTTGTTCGTTACTCCAAAGTCTAAAGCGCCCTCTATCGACATTTTTTGAAATTTATCTTTATAATTTATTTTTAAGAAAATACCGACATAAAGAATAGTTTTAGTGAAAACCGCAAATCAATGAACCAATTTTTCCGTTTTTTATAATCATTTGCAATTTGAACCCTCTGAACACAGTTCATTTTGTGCTACTTAACCACTCCCACTTTCGGATTTTGAGCTCAAAATTTAAGTTTCAGTCTAAGCTTACGAAAACATTTAATGAGATGCAAAAAATACCGGCAAAGAATAGTTGTTCGTTACTCCAAAGTCTAAAGCGGCCTCTATCCGCATTTTTTGAAATTAATCTTTATAATTTAATTTGAAGAAAATGCCGACATAAAGAATAATTTTAGTGAAAACCGCAAATCAATCGACCGATTTTTCCGTTTTTTCTATTTATTTGAAATTTTGGTCCCTAAACTTTAATGGCGGCTATCTCCTTTGGAAAACTTTTGGGACCCTTGGTCTCCTATTTAATATTGTTTGTCTTGATGTGTACTAACACCTTTCTCTTATTGTAAAAAATTTTGGAAACACACTGTATTTAGTTTATTATTTTCATTCGGTTGCTTTATAAGATAATAAAATAACTCTTATGCATGGCATTTTCTATTCCAGTTAGTGGATCTTTCAGAGGAAAACAGCTTGCTATGAATGTTTCATCCAGATAAATTAATAATTCTGTGCAACGATAAATAATAGCTTTCTAGATTATTATTTAGTTTCACTTCATACAGTTAAATGAATAATCTCTTAGCATTATATTTCGATTTACATAATAGAACTACGAAATTTCAGTTATTAAGTTGAGCAAAAACTTCTGGGAAATTTTTAATCCAATAGTTACCAGAATTTGTGTCGTATATAAGAGTAAAATAGTATATCTATAATAGTTTCGGTCTAGGCGTGGTTCAATCCGATTATAGCCTCTTTCAATCCACATAACACCTTTTCAAGAACTATCGATTTGAATCCTTTAGTGAAATTGAAGAAACATGTCAAGAGTTTTTCGATTCCATGGTACTTTTAGCAAATCCGGAATCTGGCAAAATGATGACAGAAAGTCGTAGACTATGATGATCTCTTGTAATTGAAGAATAATCTTTGTTGCTTTTGTTGTTAATTTGCGCGTATCAATGCAACTTTCAAAAATTTCCTAAAACATTTTGCTCAACCTAGTATATACATCAAAATAAATACAGGGATGAGTCGTAAAAATAACAGAATATATACACAGCAAGCAGAGGGTATACGCTGAAGGCACAGCGTATACTCTAGAGTATGCATTCTATAGTTTTCTGGAGAAACAGAGGGTATACCGCGTTCCTTTAAAAAATCCAGATGGTATACGGAGTATACCTCCGTATATTCTCCACTACATCTCGGAATAAATACATTATCTATTCACTGATATAAGCACAGAATTCAAGCCAGCGATTTTCATTTAATGCCGATAATAGTGTAATTCTGAATAGCAATACAGTTATAAGTTCTTTGCCTGCACACCCTTATAATTAGGAAGTCTTTTCTGACATGATTGCTTCAATACCTTTATATTTGGTGTCTGTTAATTTTTTGCGTAATTTCTGGATTAATTCTAGAAAGTGCCAGGTATGTATCCAGTGAAGAATGGCTTAGAAAGTAATTAAAAAAATATTTTAATGCAGTTAGGTTTGAGCAAGATAAATCACACGTTGTGCAAGTGACTAGCACATAGTGGGCAATTGTTGGTGTATGGGTTGTTTCATTGAGCAGCGATAACAGTTACAGTTATTGTAGAGATAAAAATCTAAAATTGTGTAAAGATTTATACCTTCTGAAAAAAAAAATTTCATAGACATACGGTATACGGATGGTTCTCTCTAAATAAAAATAAAAGTTGTGAGGAAGCGATTGTGAGGGAGATTTGGAGAGAATCACCCATACACTATTACTGGTATGGTCTTTTTTTTCCACTTTTTATCGACATCATATGATGATACTGTATGCCATTTTATCTGAATAAAACTTTTTAAAACAGTAATTTCTTGGCTACATGTATTTTTAATACGTAGTTTAAGGCTTCAATTCTTAATTTGTATAATATTTCATCGGATATTTGATCAGTTTATGAATATTTTCGAATTATTTTGATTATTTATGATGATTAGATGAAAAGTACGCAGAAATAACAGGTTTGCATATGTTTGTAGATATCTTGAAGATTAGGTTATTGAAGTATAGGATTTTATATTTAAACCTACATAAAAATAAATCTAGCCTATGCCATCTGAAACCCTATATGAGATTGAATTATAGCCTAAGGCACTTACAATTCTTTTAATCTTTATACAAAAGATGTATAGAAGAAGCTGCAGTAGTTAACTACTTATCGAAATATCAATACTTATAATCGTTTTTGAAAAATGAACACAGTTTATTACTAGCAAAAGCCATGCTTTGTTTGGATTCGCGAAGCATTATTTTACAAAACAGATATTTGAAAATAACAATATTTTTTAATATAACTTTTGCATCTTTATTAAACAAGAACGTTATTTTATGTTTTGGCGCATTTTAATTTTTTATTTATGATGTAAGACTGGCATAATAAAATATTTTCGAAGAAAACTTTTACAAAATATTTTTAAATTTTCAACTAAAAGCTCTTTTAAATATGTTTTTACTATTTCCAGTAGCCACTGGTGTTTTTTAAAGTTGTTTGAAATATGCATGTTTCCAATCTTTGTAATTAACATCAAATAATCTTTGATAGCTATTTTAGAATAATATATTTGAAGGGAGCTTGTAGAAAGTTACTTCTTCAAAATCCTGTTTTCTGGTAAAACATTTGAAATCTGCTCTCGTTGATACTATGAATTTTTAACTGTAAAACTTTTTATTCTAATTTCTTCGTTTTTATACATGTTAGCGTACGAGAATTTTTGATATTGTAGAATTTTTCGTAAGGAAAATTTCTATTGAATGCTTAATTTTGAAGGATTTTCACTCTCGACAACGTTACGTGCGTTTTTAAGCCAACTGGTGTCTATATATCCTCAATATCTACAACTGCTTCATCTAATGTTAAACCTTGGGATTTAAGAATTATAACAGCAAAAGCTAACTGCAGAAGAAATTCTTTCCTTGAGCAATTTATGCTTCCAATTTTCCAGAATTTAATTATTGGGGGAATTGGTACGCACCAATTCTCGTAAGTTAAATTACTGTAGTATTCAAATTTATCCATGATTAGTCGCGATATCTGATCTGGTGGCTTGTGATTTTCTTTAATACGTGCAACAAAGTATAAAGTCCCGTTTACTAAATCTTTTTCGGTCCACAAATAAGAACGTAACATTATTTTAGATCCAAATGGTAAAGTAAGAAATGGTTAAAGTCCATTTGTCGTTTCTGAATCGGCCAGCTTTGCTTTAGTACATTTATAAAGAGCTTGAATCAAGGCAACAACTTCACGCAGTTCTTTTAATTTTTCATTTATATAACAAATTTAACAATTAATTTTATTTGTTTACAATTCTTTTGTTGCCACTCTACAAAAAAAAAAAAAATCCATAATACAATTCTTTTAACATGTTTAAGTGTCATCTGTGCAAATGATTTTGCGGAATAATGAAAACATGTTTTATTTATTAAATTAATCATGATTCTATCTATAATTACTTACTCCATGATTTATATATTTTTTTTTCAGAAAATATACGCGTTTCATTTTTTATTTATTTGCTAAAATGCGTCCATATTGGAAATGCACGTAAAATAAATTAATTAAATTAATATTTTTTTAGCGTTTTACTGTAAAAAAAATTATATTGTGCAAATCTACAGATCATAATTTATTTTTGTGTTTAATTTGAAGTCAAAATATTGAATAGTTTTTTGTAAAGTGTACGACAAAATGTAATTTGAGTGGCCTAGTAGAGGATTCGCTTCGCTCATCCTAATAATAAACTACTTAATAATAATCTAAAGTTTGAAAATTTTCTTTTGAAAGGGTTAGCCAAAATTCGATTTTTTTTTTCAATTTGTTGACGGTCCCCTATGAAGTTTCACCTGGAGTTTTAGTATAATAACCTCATGTATTGTTCTAGATATTTTACAAAATATCTAAAATCACAAGTGGCCATTGTACCTTTAGCCATATAGTGTATGAATGTATGTATGTATATGTATATTTACTATTGACATACATTCATCCAAGACAAAAACTTTCTATAATGAAGATGAACAAATTCGATTTAATCAAAATTTAGATAATGTATAAAATAAGTGGTTATGGTATTAGTTCAGTGAGGTTAAACTGCAGTCTCAATTTACATTTGACATAAAGACGTACAAGCCAAACCACAGCTATAATGAAGATGCAAAAATGTATGTCATTAAAAATTTAGAGAATGTACAAATATGTAAATATGATATCAATCAAGTTAAGTTAAAATTCAGTCTCCGTTCAAATCTTTCAGGGGCTGAATTCGATCCTGCTGGATTTTATCATATCTACTTACTCTACACATCCACTAAATATTTGATGACTTGAATTTGATGGCTCATTTGATGACTTGACTGCATGTTCATTATAGAAATACTTTGGCATTGAATTTCTCTACTTCAATTATAAAAAAAATATTTATATAATGTAACATTTTTTAAAAAGAAACGAGGGGACTCTGCTTCAAACGAGATACGCTCGTCGACCCCCGTTCAGACACAGCAGACTATAACTACATGCTAATGTGATCGGCTTTAAAAAGATTACCAGAAGATAGAATTATAATTAAAAAACCAGTCGCGACTTTCTTGTAAACGATTTCCACTCATTTCTGTCTGACTGTAGAATTTGAAGGTCGAATCAGTTTCTGTTTAAAAGATTCAACGGCTGATTTTGAACGTTTTTGATTAAGTAAGATCAGTTAAATATTTAAAAATAAAGTAATGTAGAAGGAATTAAGTAAAGCGAGTTTTAGTGTTTTAGTGTTCTAATATTTTTAACAACGTTGTAAGAAGGCTGTTTTAAATAAGACATTTTAAATGTATCGTTTTAAACTGACGTAATTATCCTTAAAGTTTTCTTTCTTTAATATTCAAGTAAAAATACTTTTCTTGTTACAAAGGAAATATTATTTGTACTGTCTTAGAACTCACAACAATAGTTAAACAAAAAAGAAAAATCATGCGTCAAGAATAGGTTATGAAGCACTTTCCAACACATTCAGAGTCATGTAACAAAACTTCACCGTTTAAAAAATTAAAATATTATATTTCATTTCACTGTATAGAAATGTATAACATATTTCGAAACCGAATTTTACCTGTTCCCATCTACAATTGGAAAATGATCCGACATTTTTAGCAACCCTGTATATGATATAAAGATTTGTATCTATTAAAAACATGCATTCTAAAATTAAGTTCATTTAAGAGATACATATATTTTAGTTGAAAATTCTTCTTCAGCAATTTCCTCTCATAAGGACAATAATATGCAAATACTTTTGTGCAGTCCTTATATGAGGTACAGAATTTATACATAAAGAGTAATATGCAAAAAACTAATTAAATTAAGCGCATGCTGAATTTTAAAACGCATTCTCCAACAATCATTACGCAAAGCCAGTACTGTAATCGATTTCCCTTGTGTGTCTCTGTAAATTAATAAAAAATATTATGAATGCTCTGTTTTAACGTGATCTTAATGAAATTCGGTGGTTTATTTCAGTTTCAATACATTTAAAATAACTTATAGTCATTAAAATACTTTCCTAGTGATTTTTCCCTATATACCATAATCTAACCAAATACTTTTGAGTGTCCCTGTAATTGAAACATTAATCGTACATATTTCATATTCAATACCAAACATGCTTTGGTGACCCTAAATAAGCTTTATCAATTGCATGAAAACCCGAGTATATTTACGGAATTTTTACGGGACTATGGACAGTCTGACAGACGGACAAACCAAATACATAAGGAATTTTCAGCTTAGTTGGAAAGTGCTAAAAAGACCATCTCAAAATGGAATTAAATGTTTCGTGAAAATAGACTTTTAAATCTAATTTCTTTTGCAATATTATTTTTTTTTATCAAATTAAGTATGGCGTAATTATTTCTTATTTACTGCTTTTAAAGTATATGGATTTTATTATTTTAAATTTTATTTCTCTTTTAAAAGTCATGTGAGAATACTTTTGCTGCAAGAACAGGAATATTTTTCATTTGTACTGGCTTAGAGCTGGCAGCAATAGTTTAAGAGATTATGCAGAAATATAAAATAAATGCGTCATGTAAATATGTTTAAAAATTTTAAACTGTTTGGCATTATTATTACATGGCATATGACGTAAGTTCCTCCATTTACTGATTTTAATCAGTGGTGCAGTCGTAAAAAAAACAGAGGTTATCCCTTGAAAGCAGAAGGTATACACTGTAGGCAGAGGGTATACCCTAGAGTGTATATGCTATAGCTTTCTTGAGCAACAGGGAGTATACGGTGTTCTTTAAAAAATCCAGAAGGTATGCGGCGTATGCCCGCGTATACGTATACCTTTACTACATCCCTGCTTTTAACGCACATTAATGCATTTGTTATTTCAACAATTGCTTTCTGTTTTAAAATAGGCAGTCTGCACTTTTTTAATTAAAAATGCCAATAATTTCAGAAAAAGCTTCTAATTTGCACTATTTTTTAATCCAGCCTTATTTAAAAAATTAGAAACGTCATATTCGACAGCATGAGGCTATGTCTATTATTCTCAAAATATTATGTAAGATAACTATCACCTTGATGTTACGTAAGGCAACTGTCACCTTGATTAAGCTTAACTATATCAATGTTTTTATTTCATTTTCCTTAATATGAAAACCAGGATTAACATTTGTTGCTTATCTTACATAATTTAGCTATTAACCCCTTTTTTTATTACGTCCGAAATCGTTACAAAAAAGCACATCGTAATAATTTAACAACCAGTAAAAAAGGATATCGTTACTTGCGTTTATTCTTTACGAGTAAAAATTACTGTAACAGCATTTTATAGAATTATTGTACGTTTGATGGCACACATATTATTCGAAACACTTGACACCTTCAGTATACTTTATTTTCATCAACGTGAAAGGACTACGCTGTACTTTATTGGCCATGACAGTAAATGCAATAACTTACCCGAAGATGAAAATAAACGATTATAACGCAAAAAATGCTTAAGCAGGGTAAGTAAAGCTTAGAGCGAAAAATGGGATTACTTAATATCAAATGGCTCATGAATAAAATTTATGTTGCTCTTTTCACCGGGCTGCTTTTTACTCAATAACCATTGTTTCGATTGTTCCCAAGCCATTTATTGAATACATTACGACATTAAGGTTTATTGCTAGGCAAGTGTTTAAATTCTGACAGTAATATTATTAATCCTTTCTCTCAAAATTAAAGTTAATGAACACTAGATGAAGTTTCGGCGACTTAAATATATTTCACGTAAAAATGTGAAAATTACTCTTGTTTTCTGTAATAATGTCCGTAGAAAAAATGTAATGGAGTCAGATTTTGTTCAACAAAGCAAGTAATGGCAGCGTTCTTTTCAAATATCTAGTTCGCATATTATTACATTTACTATAATTGTTTTGCAGCACACCATATCGGTGGTCGAAGTCTATCTGCATAATTTCCTACTTTTTCAATTTTAGTTACAATTATTATTATCATTATATATTTATTTATCTTTATAGGACACTTTCACTTTCGTAACAGGTTTTAAAAGTAAAAATGTACTTAAAAAACATAAACGTGTAAAACTATCTAGTTAAACATCTAAAACAAAAATATTCCATGCAATGATTATCATGTAAAAATATTAAAATACACATGCTAAATTTGAAAATAATGCTGCCACTGGGGTACCTTGGCTTATTAGTATTTTTTCCTTACTAGAAAGAAACGATATTTTATTAAGAGTTTAATAATACGTGTCTGTAACAATGTGCCTTTTATAAAATTTTGGAACATTTTACTGCTTCGTTTACTCACGTCATTAAAGAGTATTAAAATATATCTTAGCTTAATTGTTACGGTAAGACATGCTAAACTTAGAAATTACCAAAAAAATTGTTTTAAAATATAAAAAAAAATTAAGCAAGGATTATTTATCCAAACTTCTTAACTCTATTCAGAGATTTTTATAAGTGTAATTATACCTGTGTTCGATTTTCTGCAGGGTGAAGAGAGATCTTAACCACTTGGCTCCTAGACTTAATTTCGCCGGTATAGGGCTATATATCAGGCGATGCAACATGTTTGTTATACAGTGCTGTATAAAATGTTTGTGTCATAAATCATTGCAAAACTTCCGTGGTATAATAGTAATGAATTGAAGGTCGTTAAAGGCTTCATAACATTATCATAATACGTATAAAACAACGAATAAAGTTAGAACATTATATACACACGTCTTGATATACATACATACAGTATATACATAATCCTCAGAGAAATTATTTTAAAGCTTTATCATTTTTATCAAAATGACTTCTACAGCAGAGTCCTGTAAAATCTTCACAACCAGAATGCAACAGCCAAGTATCCATTCCAACATATTTAATTGGACAAAATGGCATCAGTCTTGAGGATTTTTCTTTCGATCTGTGTTTGAAAGCTGAACAAGTTTATCGAAAGTTTTAGTTACGTCTCCTTTACTACAACGGTTATTGTGTGATGACCAGTATTGGCCACGTACACCTACCCATTGTTTTACTACAACGAGCAAAAAACATTCCTTTATATCTGCTACTGTACTCTATAGGTATTTGGAACATTTTATAATAAAATCTTTGAACCTAACATATTCACCATCATCATTTCTAAGAATGACAAGATCATTCAAAAGCATTCTAGAAGCCATATGAATACCAGACTTCTTAACTAGCGTGTACAATTTGAGATTTTCATTATATTGTTGCAGTAACTGATCTACATGGTCAACAGATCTCATCAAAGAGTTGTACTCCTCCAAATGCAATAGTGTATAGAGATTTATTTCTTTGTATCAGAACAATGTCGTACTTTCTCACATAGTATTGCATCATACCGTGATGTCAGAAAGTATATAACTTTTTTCTCTTTGAATTTTACTAATTACTTTGACTTAGAATTTTGTCACCATTTCGTAAAAATAAGGATCCTCACCTCGCAAGTAATTCTTCCTCAAGTTGCTTTGCTACACAACGATTAGTCCGGATGATTCCAGTTACATAGTTTCATGTTTTAACAAGTACTCACAAAGACGCACAGGTAAATAACAATTATCAACAACACTGTGCCTTCCTTCATTGAGAAAACCCTGAGATAAGTAAATTATTTTCGATACTGGTAAATTCGTTGAATCTGGAAGCAACGGCATTTAATAAATTTCCTTGCCAATATACAATATAAAATTCCATGTGTATCGTTGAAATTCGGATCCACTTGAATATAAGCAAAAAAGTTTCCAGCCAAAGCAAGATCTTTTATCTTTAATGAAGTGCCAGAAATGCAGTAGCCCCTTGTACAACATCAAACATTAATCATTTTCAATATGTCGAACCTGAATCTAAAATCAGTTGGCGACATCCACGCAATATTGCAAATACTGTTCAAATCGAGTCTGTGGTATACGTATCTTTTCCAAACATAGCTGACTGCCATTGGTTTTGGCAGTTCATAATGAATTTTTGTTTCAAATATCGTTTCAAAAAAGAAATAGAATATGAAACCATATGTTCCCTGAACTCTGTAAAAAAACATTTTTAGCTATCTGGTCCGCATGTTCATTGTTCGCTAGATCTGTATGTGCGTCCAACTAATGAAAATGTTTTTATAATGGTTACTCTCTTAAAACGAAAAAGCTGAAATAACTCAAGTTGAGCTGAAATCCACTCTTTTCCCATGTTGAAAGGAACCTTCTCAAGAAGAGCTGAAACAACTCAAGTGAATGAGTTGTTTTTAATCAACTCATGATTGAGTGATCTCTATTTTACTCATACTTGAGTGAAATCAAATCAATAAAGGTTAAATCCAGTAGTACTTGAGTGATTTGTAATCAAGTCATACTTGAGTGAAATGAAGTCATTTAAGACTGAATCTCGTAGCTCTTGAGCGATTTGTAACCAAATCATGCTTGAGTGAAATGAAGTCTTTAGGATTAAATCGAGTAGCACTTGAGTTAGCTGCAGCCAACTCGTACTTGAGTGAAGTGAAATAATTTAAGGCAAATCCAGTAGCACTTGAGCGATTTGTTATCAATTCAAGTTGGAGTGAAATGTTGTCATTTTTGATTTAATCCAGTAGCACTTAGGCGATTTGTAACCAATTCATACATGAATGAAATCAACTCATTTAAGAGTTAATCCAAAACTCCTTGAATTTGTAGAATTGAATAAATTCACTCTTAAGAAAAGCAAAATTGCTTAAAATTACAAAAATCTTCAAGTGATTTCTAAACCGTCTAAATAAAATCACATCATTTAAAACTAAATTCAGTAATCCTCGATTAATTTTTATCAATGAAATTCAATATAACATGGAATTATTGCCACATTTTCAAGTGTTGCAATTAAATTCTCATTTCGGATTTAAATTTCTGTTTATTGACATTACAAGGGTATATATATATATATATATATATATATATATAGAGAGAGAGAGAGAGAGAGAGAGAGAAAGAGAGATTGGAAAACTGTAACATGGATTCTCCAATATTTCTTCCAAGTCTTTAATTAACAAGACTTAAAACATTCTAATTTACATGACTGAAAGTTCTCTAATGAATCATAAAAACATTTTTTTTCTTTCTAATTCAATAAAACTGTTTCCTATGTCAATTTAGGGGAAAAGGCAATGGAATCGTTACACAAAATTAAATAGATCTTACATGAATTTATTATTCTGTCAAATCAGAAATTTTTAACATCAGTATTTTCTTTTGTTAAATTTAAAAGTACATGTATTCATTAAATTAAAAATACTGGTGATCTCAAAATTGCAAATTTGAAAACACTTATTCATGCAAACTGTCTAAATTTGCATAACTGTACAACAGCACCCGAAAAACATTAAACAGAATATCAGCTTCTGATGCTGTGGTGCTAATGGGATTTTTCCTTTCTTTTCTTGGGCAATTTCAAGTTTACATATTTTCCAATGATACTTATAGCTTCAGATATGCTTATATACAATTTTAATTTTTTCATTAGCTTCTGATTTAATTGTAAATAACAATTATTTTTTTATTAAAAATTTACGATTTCAATCAAATAAACCAATCTTAGGCATCTTACTAAAACAATATTGAAAAAATAAACTTGATATCAGCCAAACGACTCAACTTCAGCACCACAATGTCAGAAGCTGATTGTTCCCCTTAAGAGTTTAGATAATCCTATGCAGAAGTTATTTTCAAATATCTTGTTTGAATTTTAAAATGTTTACCTTTTTTTGGGGGGGGGGAGGGGCATAGAATATTTGAGGATGATCTGTAAGTGGGTTAGTTTTTACTTTTGCAATTTTGGTTAGTTTTTTTTTAAATATTAATAGGAGTTTCAGAACCAGTTTTGAAAAAGAAAGTATTAAAAAACATAAAACCTAAATTTAAAAAAGTATCCCCCCCACACACATGGCCAGTGCAGGGTTTAAATAAATGAAATTGAAAATATTTGAAATGAATAAACATCAACCCATGATACCTTGTTGTAATTATTCCTCGATTTAAATCTCAATCAAAATCTTATATTTCTTAAACTGGCTAAATTTTAATAAATATTTTAATTGTTTAGTTAGAAATCTGAAATGGCTTTGAAATCTTAGATAAAATAATTGTTACCCATAGCATTTATATAAGCACATTGCAATTGGGAAATGTGGAAGAATGCCATTAAAAAACTTGTATAGCTAAAATTGATTATGGACAATTATTTTATTGTATGAAGAACCTTCCACTAAATATTGTAGTACAAAAGTTAAATGCAGAAATAACTGAGAAATGGATTTATTGACCATGTGCAATTATTCTTTATATCATTTAAAACATTTGTTAAAACTTTAATTTATATTCAAGATTAACTTATTTCTTTTTAATTAATCTTTTAATTTTTGATTTTATTCAATGTTTCTTAAATCAACTAATTTTTAAATAAATATAAAAGCATAAGACTGCAGCATTTTATGTCAAAAGTTAGAGCCAAATGTGAAATTTAGAATGTTGCAAGAAAGAAAAAAAAACTAATTTTATTTAACAACAAAAACATTTTATTTAGCAAGAACAAAATAAACCCAACATTAATTGATAACAATTCTTTCCAACATCAGATAAACAAGCTTCAATAACATCTTTAACAGGACCTTTATAAATATAACAGTCCATTTGCATTAACATTAAATACATAAAGAGCATATTGTAGTCTATCCACTGGTTTGTCCAACTTTTAAAATCTTAGGCAAAATAGACACTTTCTTGAAGATCCTTGAGATAAAATAAGATTGTTGAATTTGGCTCCTCACAGTAGAATTTTACCCCTCCATGAAATCACCATCTTCCTGTGTTAAAAGAAAATATTGAAATTAAGTTAAATAGCAATAAATATATTGTTAAGGAATGATTATGAACATATTAAAATATTTTGCAGCTTTCAGAATAAATGTTTTATAAAATTTCCCATCCATAGTCTAAACAAAAAATGAACCATACACTAAAAATTTTAGCTTTATAAATATTACACTACTGAAAATTCAGCCAATCATGAATAAAATGGAAATAGAATAAATAAATCCTGTGCGATTACACTTATTTGCTTGTTTAAATCATGGTGTTACTTCTGATACAATCTTAAAATAAATCACCATTTTAAAAACAAATTTAAAATGAAAGTTCTTAAAGCAACATTATAAAATATTGTTGAAAATTCACCTTTGTTGCTACTTTCAAAATCTATCAACGCTGGCAAATACCCAACCAATACAGGTTTTTGTGGATTTTTAGTTGTTTTTCTATATATTTGCATATTTATATAATACAAGGTAGAACCTACAACAATTAGACCAGGGTTGGCACGGTTTAAACCAATTGGTTTTAACTATGGTTTAAACAACTGTTTACCCCTTTTGGTTTAAACAACGGTTTAATTTAAACCAACTGGTTTTTTTCAAAAAAAAAATTGTTTTTTTTTTTCAGAAGAAATCTAATGACATTTTCTCTTTTTCTTAATAATTTATGCATGTCAGATTATTGAATATAAATAACTTCTATTTTTAACACTTTATATCAGCAATAAGCATTGGATGTAGCAGGTTTAGATCATTTTTTGGGTATATGATTAAAATCAGTCTGCATTGGTGAATATATTTATTTCTCTTTAGAAAAAGCTTCGAACATGTGAATTGATCTAATATAAAATAGATTAAAAATATTCAATATTTAATAGAAAATATCTTAATTTTTTGAAAACTGCAGATTATTTAACGCAATAACATAACACAATCCATAAGATTTCAAGCTGTAAAAGAAATCCCCAATCTTAATTGGGGAGGTTATCTTAAGCATTAAAATCAAAATATGAAGTCGAATAAGAGAGTTTTCAAAGATTGGATGCTACTTATAGCATTTTAATAACAGTGATTCCCCCCCCCCTTTTTTAGTTATCTGCTGAATCTATGACCAAAAATGTTGACTTCAAATTGTCATTCAAGGAACAAAATCTCAAGAAGTATTTGAAATTTATTATTTGGATAGCTATGGAGAAGAATATTTTATTTATCAGACTACTTTCAAATGTTTATTATTAGTAATTAAAAGATTAGTTATAAAGATTTTCAGAGTATCAATGCTTCACTGTATACAGCACTTTATTCTTAGAACATAAGACAGTTTGCTAATACTGTTTAAATTAAATTTTAATTTCTTTTATTTTTTACATAAATTCATTGTAAATATTTAATTTAAATCATTTTAAAATGAAGTTAGTTTATAATCCAATGTCTATTTTTATCAATAAATATGCATGTATATGTAATAAGAAGGGATGTTAAAAAAAAAAAAAAAAAAAAAAAAAAAAAAAAAAAAAAAAAAACGCAGTTTAAACCAAAAAAAAAAAAAAAAAAAAAATAGAATTTTGTTGATCCAGCATGGAAAAATTAAAATTTTTCTAGATCAGGTGTCGAAAAATCAAGAATTAATCGATCAGGCGAGGAGAAATCGCAAATTTTATCGATCACGGGAGGAAAAATCGTAAATTTCACAATCGACTTCATAAAAGTCATTAAGTCAAAAAGACCATGAATTTTCTCAATCTGCTTCATAAAATTTGAAAATTCTCTTGACCAGTTTTGTAAAGAGTGCAAATTTGGTCGATCAGACATAGAAAAATTGCAAATTTTGTTGATAAAGCACAAAAAAATCTGGAATTTCATTGATCAAGCACCGAAAAAATCTTGTTGATTGTTTTCTGATCTCTCCCACTTTCATTAAGTTTACTTTTTTTTTTTTTTTTTTTTTTTTTTTTTTGTCACCAGTCACTTATATTTGTTTTTTAGCATTTTTAATTAACAAAATAATGTACTTTCCTCAATAAAGTTAAGGAAAATTATTACATCTTGAAAATATTCCTTGCTGCATGTGCTATATATATACACAAACATAAAAACTCTTGATATATCCTTAATAACTGAATTGGAAGTTTTGATTGGGTAAGCAAAATTAAGTCCTTCCTACTCCCCTCTGAAACTATATTTTTTATCGGATTATAGGTCATAGATCACTTCCTCGAAACTGAATTATCTCTGCATTGTCCTCACCACCGAGGCATATTTGTAAGTGACCCTTTTCTTGAAAAGATTGTGCACCCCTAGTTTAAACCAACTGTTTTTTTCCTTCAAAAATTGTTCTTTTTTTAATAAAAACATAATGACATTCCCTTTTTTTATATTTAATTTAAATGTTTCAAATTATTGGATATAAATAATTTCTATTTTTAACACTATTCCTGCGTTTGTATTGATAGGTTTAAAATTGTGCTGATGAACATACCTATTGTTCTAAAGAAAAAGCTTAAACATGTGAATTTATCAAACTTAAAATAGATTAAAAACATTTGATAACATTTAGTATAAAATATTTTTTTAAAAAGCAAATTATTTAAGTAATCTGTCATAATACGCATGGTGATTTTGAATATAGAGACACATAACTCATTGATCTTTAAGATTTTAGTCAAGCTGTAAAAGAAATTCTTCTTGATAAGGGAAATTCCCCGGGTGTCATCCTCTAAAGGGTGACACCAAATCTTTATTTGCAAATAAAAAATACAATTTTATAAGATTTTGGAGACTAATTAGGAAATAAAATGAGATTTTTAGCTCACGATGCAATACAGCTAGTTTTCTTTTCTTTGCTAAAGTGAAGTTTTATACAGAATGGTGTGTCTAAATAAGATATGCACCAGGGAACAAAAACCAACGTATTCAATGAGTGGGTAACAAAAGCAAACTTTAACCCCTTAATCACCTGCCCCGAGATAACTCGGGGTTAAAAACACTGTTTCCCCATACCCATCGCCGGTGAAGTAGTTAAAAGAAAGAATTTTCTTTTACGTACAGACACGGCATTGACTTATGCAGACTATGGGTCGAGTGATGATTCACTTCTGCGGTTTTTTTATGCAGAAGGACAAAAGGTAAATAAGGAATAATAAGGTTATTTTTTATAAGAATGTAGAATTGAGATTGAAAAAATATGACAGATTGGAAAGGAGAAGGAGGGGGGGGGGGGGCTTGATACATTTTACATCTGTCCCGGGATGTCACTCATCCTAGCTACACCACTGCACACCCACTTCATCTCTGACAAGTAAATAAATTTTCCTGCCTGAGAAAACCGTACCAAACACAAACCATAAAATATTACTTGAAAAAATAGTTATAAGAAAATATTGCATTAATCCTTACTATCTGTCAAATATATGATCGGAAATAAAATACACAATTTAATAGTTTTAGTTTACATACTACATACTTTTTTATAAAATAGAATTTTCCATTTTATTATGCCAAAAATTTTGTATAACTGCAAAGGAAGTTTGGTTTATTTTACATTTTAGTAGGAGTGTGTGTGTGAAGAAGGGAGGGGGGACGGTTAAAAGTATTTTATAGAATTTTATGTAGCGGGCTACTGATGACTATTTCTGACCAGTAAACTCTCATGCGTACTGGTCTTTGGGACCAGTAACTTTTTTTAAAATCAACTCTACCACTGGGCTATGCATAAAAAATGTTAAGGGAAAGGGAAAACAATGATATTACAAGGTATTTTCTAAAGAGAAAGAGGATTTGCTTTTTGGTATCGTTGCATAATATTTAGGAAATAATACTTGCATTTACCAGTATAGAAAGACAAACTTTTGTCCACTGTTTTCATTTTATTTATAAATTCTCATTTAAAGCTACCTGGGAAGCAGGCACAAGAAAACTATTATTTCAGCATGCATTATGTAACAACTTATAAATATTAAGGTGATTATTATAATGCAGACCATGCATGCAATAATTTTGCCCAATAACAGTATGAAACATTGCCAAACAAAACAGTAACACAAGTTCAACATTAAGAATGAAAAAAAAAATCTTAGAAATGTGTACAAAAACTACATATTATGCCATATATGTAGCCTCTATATATAAATATATATGTAATCCGGAGCACGTTTTTACTAAGATACTGCAAACAAGAAGTAAATACAATGTTTTGATAAATGTCCATGAATAAAGATATAATAATTACAAAACTTTAATACAAGGCAATTAAATAACGAGATATTTACATTCCATTAACAATTTTTACTCTGATTAAATATACTAATTTATTTTATTAAAGCACGAAAGTTTTGTAGCAGCACTGTAACACCAATTATTAATATAGAAATGCATTAAACACATACTCAATATTACCGCGTGACACGACATTTTAATTTCAAGGTATGATACTGTTATGAATTTTAGTCTGTTAAAAAGAGAAAGGAAATTTAATAAAAGAAAGCATAATTAAAATAAAATACTTATATAAAACTTACTTACTTCGTAAAAAAGGCATTTTCAGCAAATTGTTTAGCGAACGGCGGAAGCGAGGGCGGAAGTCTCCATCTTATCTTGGAAGGTCACGTGACGAGTCAGCAGCGAAAATCAGCGCGGGAAAAGAGCTGTTTCATTATTGAGTTGAGTTGTTTAGTTTTAAAGCTGTATGAGTGGATTAGAAAGAGAAAAAATCAAACCAAGATGACTGAATCGGTTAAAAATCAACTCATTCACGATCCAATAAATTAGAACTCTTTCTTGAGCAGCCAAATCCACTCTTTCGTTTTAAGAGAGTAGATTTTAGCATATTATATATATCTCAAACAATGATATTTGATAAAAAATATTTTGTAGTTCATTGATTAAAAACAGACAGTCAGAATATAAAATCGCATGGATGAAGCCAGAATTTATAAGCCAATTTGTCGCAAATTTGATAGCTGAAAATTCCGCTTAGTTTATTGTACTATAGCTCTTTCAACTGATATCATAATGAAACAGCCATCAATAAATCCGCTATATGCTGCAGACGTACCCTCCGACGTATGAAATCCGTAAGTATACACGATTGGATAAAGCGAACGTGGAACATTATTTATAACATCTTTAATAAAATGAAGATTATGTATAGGGTTGAAATCTGACTAAAACAAACGTTTTTAGTTTATTCATAAAAATACTTACTATTAATAACTACACTATCCAGTCTAAAATTATTATGATTATGTAACACAGCATATTTCTGAGCCGCGCTTCATGAAATTATTCAAAATGGCATAATATATGTTATCACATGTAAAACTTCAGTCGAAACATTTCTATACGTTTTGATTATAGACATGAGGCCAATTCTCTGACACTATTTCAATCTTCGGTCACCATTAAAGTATAAATCATTTACCTGCAACGTATACGATCTGTTTTTCTATTACTAAACGGTACCATTTGTTTTTATAATATGTGAAAAGTCATCTATTCCAACGACCTGTCTTTCTAATGTCAAGGTAAAGTTACATATTCAAATTAAGAATTCGAAAATTATGTAACAGAATTAGAAATACTTTTTCCAGCAAATTTTCACCATAGACTATAATATATATGAACTCTTTATAAAGCCTGGCATATAATATGTAGATTTTTATACATATCAAGTCGTAAAATTGAAATTTAATTCAGCTACAAAACTCATAAAATAACAAAAAACTCTTTTCAGAATATTACTATCCTTAAATGACAATGTATCCATTATTCTTTTGTGATGTCATTTATATAAATTTATCGTATATTATTCTATGCCGTATACCATACGATATGGTTAAATTTTCTGCAGCTTAAAAACGTATGGCACATTTTACAAGGGGTCTTCAGGAAATCTTATTCAAATACTTTAATCTTATTGCTTAGGGCAACTTGTAGCAATAACATTTATAGACATCAAATAGTATACTAAAGCTCAATTCGAATCCAAAAAAAGTACAAAAACGGTAATGTATTATTAATATAGCCATGTATATGATATAGATTTTTATGGTATCATAACACTAATATAAAAGTTAATTCAGCTATATATATATATATATATAGCTCAAAAAAGTGCACTTCCACCAATATTCATCAATAGACAGCCATCTGTTTATTTTTTGCGCAGTCCTGTATATTAGTTTATTTAAATTCGACGTCCATCTCTTAGTACACTGCCATACCGCTCAATTTTAAAATGCATGACACATTTAAAAACATATTTTAAGTAATTCTCAGCCATAAACTATAATGCATACGAATTCTTTTGTGCAGACCAGTACATGATCTATAGCCAATACACTTAAATTTATTTAACCTTACACTTAAAATAATACGCCTCAGTTAAAAGTAAAAATCCACTTCTACCAGTTATCACTCCTAAGCCCTCCTGTGACAATTTTTTTTTTATGTGCCTTTGTAAATCAACTATAAATTCTATGTACTATGCAGGACATAATTTTTTGAAAACATTCCGTAGTGCACCTAATGATGCATAACAATTTTACTATGTTTAAAATCCTACAGCATCATTGAACAATGCAAACAATTTTCCCCAAAAGAACATAAATTAACGGAATAATTTTGTACTTACTTGTAAACGAAATATAAATATTACCCGTTTCATGTTTTAAAGAAAGCATATTGCACCTCAAATCAATGATGCATATCAATTTCACTAATTTTTAAAGTAATGTAACATCAGAAAAATGCATTGCGATTTAGAATGAGATTGCCTTCAAATATACGTGTATAACTGAAAACATATAATAAAGTATAATAATTTTAACAAAGTAAGAAATTAATAAAAGAAAGACAGGGAAAAAAATCTCTAAAAACTGAAATTTTATACCAGTTTTTAAAATATAAATATTACGACTGTTCGCCAAAAAATCATTAATGCGTTTATTTGTAATCGCATTGATAATTGTAATATTTTTCTTATAAAATTAATAAATGTTCATTTATTTTAGAGCATATATTGTGTGTGTACTAGACAGGAGGTATGTCCTTGATCAACACAATGCTCTATCTTTGAGCAAGTTTTTTCATCATGCTTTTTCTTTGAATATATGAAAGAAACAAGTCCTACTCAAATTCGTAGAATCATCTTTCATAAGGCTTTAATAATAGCGTCTATAATAGCGTCTTTTGCAATACTAGATTGTATTTCATGCCTTTTCATTTTCATTGAAGATATATTACGAAATGACATAACTTGTGAATATAATACAAGTAATTATTTATATATGGGTAATAGTAAAAACACATTAGGTAAAAAAACGATAAACAAATTGCAAAATGTTGAGCAATTTTATCTATCGATATTCGTGTCTGAAAATTGACTGTAAAACATTCTTAATATGTTTTATTTCTTATGCATTTGAAAAACATTAACAGCAAACATTTTTTTAAGTTTTCGTGAGTCACGAATTGACGTGTGTTCGCCGACATATTTAAAAGGGTTAAAATTAGCATTTTTTAACAACAATTGCACCGTCAATTAGAAGATGGTTTGATATTTAAGAGCATTTTATGGGTTTGTTGATAATCTTAAAATTACGTTCTAGAGGGCACTGGCAATAAAAGATGAAATATTTTTCCGAAAACGACCCTTTAAAAAAGTTTCAAGGGTTAACTGGGATATATTTTTTAAATGATTGCGCTATTTTAAACGTAACAATATGATCTTTTGGAATATGCCTTTTAAGTTTTACTGTGAGAGGTGCTTGATCAGTTTAGCTTAAAACAAAAGAATAACAAACCAAAAATAATTCGAAAATGTTTTTTCCCTGATATGCAAATGAATTTGTACACATACGCACATGCTTTCTTTGCCTGGAGATCAAATAGATGACTTTTGATGAGAATGAGATGAGGTTGTTAATTAATATTCCATATTATTATTAGAATTTTAAAATTCTGAGACTTAAGTCTGTTAGAAAAGGTCTTCAAATTACCTTCATAAAACATTTTATCTGCATATGTGCTGTATATTTCGCTACCCATAGCACACACAGACAAACAGATAGATAGATAGAGCGAAACTTTCTTTTGTTAATATAGATAGATAGATTTTCCGTGAATAAAATAAAAACAAATTGCTATTTAAGTTTTATTGTTATGAATTTAAAATGTTAGAGATACAACTGAAATTACAGTTCTCATGCTTTCATCGTTCCTTCCATTGAATGCGGCCACAGTCCCCCACCTTAAAAAGTGTTAGCAAACAACAGCTATAAATAGATAAAACATTAATAAGAGAAAGAGGAAAAAATATTAGAATATATTACAAAATTTTAGAATCAAGAATATATTTGAAAGTGGATTCTCTCATTATCGGCAACTTTAGAAGATTAAACAAAGAGTTATTTATGATAGATGCAAAACTCTTCCACTGACTCCACTAAAAAGATCTCACTAAACATACATTTAAAAAAATAAATGTAATGCAAAACCGTAGTATGAAGCCATAAAAAATGACAAAAAACAAATAATGTTTAAAATTAATAATAATCGAAGGAAATCATAAATTTGAGTTAGAAATTTGAGTTAGAAAAAACTGATTTTTCAATACTAAAAACATTTAAGAATGTGATTAAGAATATGATATATTATTAAGTCGTTCGACATAATTCTCACATTTACGCTGCATATGACAAATGATTAAAAAAATATACGAAAATTAATTAATCTTTCAAATAACTGATATAAAATTCAAATTTATATAATCACGCATACAGTAAAGAATGCATCTTCTAATATCCCTTCCCTTGTTTTCATCTCTCTTTTGGAATAAATTCTTTCATATAAAAATTTCTACGAAATTTAATCATCCAAAACCTTGACATAGATTTGTCCAACCTGGTAATTATAACATGGTCATAAGTAAAATGTGTTGCCACTTTAATAATGAAAAATTTATGTGAAAAGCTTCATAAATGCTTTGTCGCTTAATAGCACTTATTTCGTAATCGAAAGGACAATGTAATGAAGAGAAATGATGGTGGTATTACGATATAGAGACTACTTAGAATTTGCCTAATTCCCATCTTTTCTTATCGGTTCCTTGTAAAATTAAGGCTAAATATTTTATTATTGGTATGTATACAATTTCATTCCGTGCATGCCTGTACATCAATTTATGGAAAGTTATCTGGAAAATAGTTCGACTTTACTAATTTATTTTTTTCGACACAAAGTATAATAGTTATTTCAGGTATTTAATAAGTTATATTTGTATCATAAATTATCAATATTGAAACAAATTTAGAATAGTAAGAGCTACTACTATTATCTCTTTAAATTGAGCTTTAGAAATGCATTCTGAATAAGACATGTTTTGCATTAGAAACATATATGTGAAAAGCTTTGAAATTAGAGATAAACTGGATAGCGATTTTGCCTAATTTTGGATATCGGATAATCGATGTCCCTTTACTTGCCGGATTTGAATATCTGATAAGATACCTGGAACTAGATACAGTCAACTCTCGTTAATTCGAAATCAGGTAAATCGAACATTTGCTTAATTCGAATTAAATAACGTCCCGAAATTTTCAACGGCAGAATGATGATAAAAATTTTCATTTATTTGAATTTATTTTCTCTTGACTTCGTTTAATTTGAAATAATGCGAATTCCGATTTTTCATTTTTTTCCTATTTTCTCAATGACCTCACCCGTAAGGCATGGTGACGTCACTGCGACGTCGTTGCGAAGTCACACTGTGACTTTGTGACCATCGATTGTCGATGTGACGTCACGTGACATCGATGTGAAGTCGTTATGGCCGTTTTAGAGCTCGTGTGTGACGTCACATTGTGACCACTTAGTGAAGTCACGGTGTGACAAATTTGTGAAAAACGTGTCATTTGTGACTACTTTGACATTAACATCGTGACGAAACTGTGACAAAAGCGACGTTGTGACAAAAGTGTTTTTTAAAATAAATAACATGTTTTGAAGAATTTTTGTAATTTTCTAAAGATTTTTAAGAAAGTCACATCTCAGTCACAATGTGACGTCACTGATTGGTGGCATTTTGGTCACAGATGTGATGTGACCACAGTGATTCACAGTGACGTCATTGTGACGTCACTGTGACCATGCATGCTATGGGGGCAAATCCCTGAAAAAACTTTTTTTTTCATTTTTGTCAGAATTGTTCTGAACTAGTATACATATAATCCCATGCATTTGATATACGCTTTCTTAGTCCATCAGTGACACCTCCACCCCTTCTTACATTGAACGTGCTCCTAATTCCTTATGTATTTATATCTTTTAATTTAATATTAAGTCATATTCCATTGATAACAGCCGAAATAAATTTGAAAAATACTATAACATGAATTCGTTTGTAATAGTACGCCTTTAAATATGTTTTCCTCTCATAATTCCATAATTCGAACATTTCTTGCGGTCTCGACTAGTTGGAATTAACGAGAGCCAACTGTATGTTTTAGTTATATTGTATATTTACTTCTTAACCCCTTAACTGTGTTGCCTGAATTGCATTTGGGTTAGAACACTTTGCTTGCTTTGTTATTAAAACCTTTTTGGTACTATGAATTTATAACTGTAAATTTATCTTTATTGATTTTCAGATATTTTTCGAGTAAGTAAAATATTTTAATATGGAAAAAGCGGTGTTTAGCCTCTATTTTTAGTTTATGATGTCAAAAAATGTAACAGTTAAGGAGTTAATATAATACCGTCTCACAATAGTAAATTACAAACATTTTGATACATTATTATAAGGATTTTAATGTATTGAAATATATTTTACAAATTTAAACCTCTTGGAATATCACGGATTGAAATTCAAACTGTCACAGGAAAGGAATAACCCTACAACATTAATAAATGGAAGAAAGTTGGACTGTTTGGGAAGAGAAGGGGGATACCTTTAAATTCTATTAATTTTTATGTGCACTTAAAGAATTACATTATAAATACATAAAGCATATCATCGAAATAATTTAAATGAACAATTCAAGATATTTATCCAAAATGTTTATTTTTATCAAAATAAAGGAAAAGAATAATTTTTTATGAATACAATGTCTATATTTTATCTTAAACCTAATGTTATGGGCAATCAACAATTGACTTGCTAAATTAATTTCTTGATTTAAATTTCATGCAATTTTTGGTGCTAAATCTTATTTCAGAAGTTACACAATTGACAAACAGAACAGAGCAATTTTTATGACTTTGGAAATTATAAGAGATCCATAGTTACGCTCTGCTAAAAATTTGCAAAGTATGTGTGGTTTGATTTTGAACTTACTTGCATGAACATTGAACAATCCATATCGGTGAGAATCTCACTTCTGAACAAATATGTTTTATTATGTCATTAATAGAATTATAGCAAAAACTGGTGGCCCTGGCATTTTCGAATATTGAACTAGGTCCTATTCATCGACATTTTAAACCCATATATGAAGTTTTAAAAGGAAACAGCTAATTGATTTCTTCTATTACACGAGAAATGATTGATTTCAAATATTCAAGTCCTAATCTTGGTGAATTGTAAGTATATACTAATTTGTTGTTTCTAAATATGTTTCTGTGAAATTCCCTTGTTATTTTTTTTTTACTTTGTGTGCATCACAAGATCTAATCTCATTTTGTTTAGTGTTCATTTTAGGTCAATTTCGTAGGGTTCAATCTCGGGTGACCATTAACACACATTTAGTTATTTCCTTTTTCGGGTTAAAGAAATAAGATTCATAAAACATCTAAATGTGTCGCAGATTAAATATTGTATAAAAAAAATTATCAACCAGTTCAGCGAAATTAAAATTGGCATACACTGACGCTAGAAAATATGTTAAATTCGTCAATCGGACACGGGATAATTTCATGATATTCACCAGTCTGTCGCAAGTAAATATCGTGAAATTCATCATAAGATTGCGAAACAAATATAAATTGTTTTGAATGCAATAAAACGATCATAAATTTCATCGTTATGTTGCAAGCGCACCGAAGGAAATTAGCCAATCTGTCGTAGAACAAATCACTAAACTTGTCAATTGGCTACGAGAAATAAATTGCAAAATTCGCCAATCTGTCAGCAGAAAAAATTGCAAATTTCATCAATCGGTCGAAAGGAAAAATCTAAATATTTTTCACTCGAACACAAAAAAATCTTCATATTCAAAATTTTATTATTATTATTATTATTAATGTTATATTTTGGTAATGTAAAAATTTAAATTGTTTGATTGCAACTTAAAATTATTTTTTTTAAATATCATTATTTTCTATATCTATTTCGATTAAAAAAATGTTATTTATGCATTCACTGTTTACATGGAGTTCTTTTACCTGCGATTCATTCTTTGAACTATCTAAATGACAGACCAGATGTCATTACCAACAAGGTTACCTGAGCAAAAGGAGCTTACTGGTTGTTGGTCAAGTTATCTTAAATGGTCATGACATGTAAGGCAAGGATCTTTGTTCAGTTCCCAGCCAGGGCACTTTTCGCTCAGTTGGAAATATTCAATTCGTGTGATAACCTTATCAATCAGTTTTGTTGTGTTAAAAATAACAGTTTAAATCAACCTTATTATTCTAATTAGTAAATAAATTATACAAGATCTGGTGTCATTAGCAAAAATTTATGCGATTGAGTTGTGCCCACTAGACTTGTCGAGTAAAGATTTATTGGAAGAGCGTTGCCAGCTTGATTCGAAAGTCCTTCTTTCAAATCCTGGCCTGGAAACTTTTTCACTCAGTTGTAAAACTACAATTTATAAGACTAAGTACCTTTTAATACGGATAATTTTAAATAACTTCAAAAATTTTTTTAACCTGTATATATTTTGTAACTCAGAATTTGATTCATCTAAGGATATTCAGATGATAAAATCTAATATGGAAATTTTAGAAATAGAGCTTACCACATCCACAAAGACATCGCCAATCTTTTGTTTTGTGTCCCAGTATCCCAAACGGGTTTTGAGCGTTTCCAAGAATCCCTCGTGGAATTTGAGAATTTCAGGAACTCCACAGAATATTTTATCCACTTGGGAGCTATCGATTTCATCAGCATGTTCGCTGCTCTTCAGAGGAATCATGTATTTCTGCAACAAAGAAAGAAATCTTTTCAATATAACTGATACAGAAAAAATATAGAACACTGTAGAAAAAACTATAAAGTTACTAAAACTTTTCTAGGAAACTGGGATCCCTAGACCTTATGTAACAGCACCAGCAAAAAATCATGCAACAAATACAGGTTTGCACTGAAAATCAAAAAATCTGTTAGAATACTAAGATTTTTTTTCTTTTAGCAAACATTTGATTCTTAGATATTTTTTATGTAACTGAAACCCAGGTTACAGATAAAATTTTCGTAAAATAACTGTAATTTTATTAGATTCGTTTGTAAATTTACAGATTTCTGTTGTCTTTCGAAAATGAGTTTTGTAGATTTACATATTTTCTTGTACTGTGTACAGATAACGTTAGTAAGCATACAGATTTTAGCAACTTTATGTTTGTAGGATTACAGATTTTATCTTACAATGTACCAGAGCAATTAAGTCAAATTAAATGCGCCAGATTCTTCACAGAAATAGAAGAAAATCAAACCACAGTTCTTTAATTTCTCGTGAAACTGCAATTTTAAGATTCCGGGGCACAAAAATCTTGAATTTTTTTTAAACTTTCATTTTATTGAAAATGCCTCTGTTATTTCATGTTTAAAATGACATTTAAAGCATGTTACTATGTTAATTAGAAGAGTACACACACACATATACACTATATTGCCATTGATTATGGGACACTTGCGATTTTAGACATTTTACTAAATATCTAGAAAAATACATGAGGAATCATCTCGAAACTCTTAGTGTATAAATATAATAGTATACGTCATCCATCTCCGTGAAGATTTTTTACCGAAACTCCATAGGGGACCGTCAATAAATTAAAAAAGAATGAATATCTTTTGAATAACCCTGTCAAAACTAATGTAGCAAAAGCGCTCAAACTCTAGATTATGATTGAATGCCTTATTGTAATACACTGTGTTCATGTTTATGCAAATAGCATGCATATTAGCAGAGTAATTAAGATTTTTATAAAAATGTCCCCAAATTTTTCTAAGTTTTTCCCTTATAATTTTCAGAGTTCTTAATATAAAATAATATTTTTTTCAGAAAATATGACAAACAACATTGCACACAGTACCCTGTAATCAGAATTAAAAAAATAATAAAAATTGTATGAAAAATGAGTAGGTTTACTAAATAATTTTTTACTGCGCATGCGTCAAAGATATCAAAATTTCATTTGCATATTATGTTAGCTAAATGTATAGAGCAACTTTTGTAAAAGTCTCAAAATTATAGCTTAAAGTAATCGTCTATAGAAAAAGGACAAAATCCGTTGTTTCCAAAATGAAGCAAAAAATTGAGGGATTTTATCCAAAAGTAGTCGTAACATCCCGTATTGTGTATTCTGTATTGACACTAATCAATGAATATATGGATACAACCCCTCTTGTTTTTGCTTCATTTTGAGAATAACGGATTTTCAACTTATTCAATTGACGATTATTTTCAGAATTTTCAAGTTATGATTTTGTGACTTTCACAAAAGTTGCTCTATACATTTAGCTAACATAATATGCAAATGAAATTTTGATATCGTTGACGCATGCGCAGTAAAAAATTATTTAGTAAACCAACTCATTTTGTATACAATTTTCATTATTTTTTAATTCTGATTACAGGGTACTGTGTGCAATGTTGTTTGTCATATTTTCTGAAAAAAATATTATTTTATATTAAGAACTCTGAAAATTATAAGGGAAAAACTTAGAAAAATTTGGGGCCATTTTTATAAAAACCTTAATTACTCTGCAAGTATGCATGCTATTTGCATAAAAATGAACACAGTGTATTAGAATAAGGCATTCAATCATAATCTAGAGTTTGAGCGCTTTTGCTACATTAGTTTTGACAGGGTTATTCAAAAGATATTCATTTTTTTTCAATTTATTGACGGTCCCCTATGGAGTTTCGGTAAAACATTTTCACGGAGATGGATGACGTATACTATTATATTTATACACTAAGAGTTTCGAGGTGATCCTTCATGTATTTTTCTAGATATTTAGTAAAATGTCTAAAATCGCAAGTGTCCCATAATCAATGGCAATGTAGTGTATATATATATATATATATATATATATATATATATATATATATATATATATTACAAATTTTTTTTCGCCAAAACTAATCTTTACATTATCTTAATTTCCTTATAATAATATTCCGTACTTACTTCAAATTATTAAATTAAAATCTTGTTTCTAGATCTAATCTGTTAATCTTTATGCAGACGATATAAATTCTTAATTTGCCTTAAAAAACATTATTCTAGTATGCGTAAATTTAAAAAGATGGCTCTAAATTAAAAATATTCTTAATTAAACTTTATTTCTTAATATTCCAAATAAAACTCATTTCTTCTATGTTTTTATCAACCCTTTTTAAGAAAGTCTTATTATATTTATTCCAAAACCATACCTTTCAAAAAATATCATTATTTTATTTTATCTATTTATTTATTTTCCCTCCGTCAACCTTTGATAGTGTGCATATAATAAATTCATTTCTTTTCTTTTTCTCTTAAAATTAATCATCTATATAAATCGTCTGCCTAAGAAATTCTGAGTCGATTATAAATTGGTTAAATATTTTTTTTTTAAATAAAATTATCGTCTGTGGAAAATAGTCTCATAGCTGGACAAGAAATAACATTTTACATAAAAGAATGATGGTTTGAGGTTAGAGAATTTTCTAGAATTTTCTTTTTAGATTTAAAAGAGGAAGCTCGAGAGGTGATAAGGGGGATGAGAAGAAGGATTCTTGGGTGCGCTCTTGCATGAGTACGACTTGATACAGTAAAGCATGGAATATTTTTTGGATGTTTCGGTAAAATATCGTCTGCAACAGGAGCTTTTCCCTGTATTATAGCTACAGTTTAATAAAATGAACTTGCAGCAGCCAAGGAGTGATTATTTTGACCTTCTACATTTATTTATTTTGTTTTTTTCTCGCTGGCCATGACTTCTGTGCGGAGCAAGGGAAACCTGGCGATGATGTTTCTGCCCCCCTAACTTCAAAATGTCACATATATATTTAATTTGTTTCCGGAATCTAACTTTCAAGCAACGGTTGAAACTTATTAAAATGCCTTTATCTTCATCATGGGTTTTTTCACAATTTTCCAGATTTAACTTTTTATAACTCAAGAACCATTAACGTTAAATGCTTCAAAGTTGGAACATGTCTTTTTTATTATTTTATTTTAAATTTGATTCAGCAAATTTGAAAAAAAAAATTACTTTTGAAAATATGATTTTTTCAATAAAAGTTACATCACTTTTTTCAAATTTTTACTTTAAATATTTTTATTTTTTTAAATAATATTTTTAAAAATATTAAATCAAAATTAAATTTTAAATACTTCTGTTTATTTAATTGTAAGAAAGGTGAGATTCTACAAATAATATTTTGAGTTATAACGATTTTAAATTACCCCATTTTTTAATAATTTTTTTATTTAAAATTATTTTTAAAAAATTATCAGAAGTTTTGTCGTGTTATTTTATTTACAAATTATATGGATAACCATCACATAAATATCGAATTTTAAGTCAATAAATAAGTAAATTTATTTTAAAATGTGTTCTTGAACCCCCCTTAAAGTTTTAAAAAATAAATTTCTTTGCATTTTTGGGATCCGATTTTGTTCCTTCCAATTTTTTGAGGAAAATTACTTTTACATTAATAACATGAACACCAAATATCCAAATAGAATAATTAGAGTTTAACAAAAGTTTTATTGTCTGAAAGATAACGAATGTTGTTACTTTGCGTGCAATTCCATTCATATTCATATGACAAACAGCTAAGAAAAAGTTTTTAGAGATGATTAGTAAATATTATATTAAAACAATATTTAACTGATATTACATCCTTTTAATACATTCTGTGCTTCATTACACATGATTCTTTGAGAAAAATGACGTGTATTCTAAGTTTGAAGAGCGAAATATATGTTTAAAAAAAAATGCAAATGGTACAAAGAAATTCAGCAAATATTTATTATTAATATTAGTACTAAATTTCTAAACGTTAATGAAGTCATATAGTAAATGCATAGACACATACTTACATTACTATATGCAAACAGTAACAAAATTATTTGTTAAAAAAAATAATACACAGTTAAAAGGCATATACTATTAATATCACGTTAGATTCGAAAGGGTTAAATAGCTAATTTTAAAAGTTAATTCATTAGGAGCATTTCAAAAGAAACCCAATAAAAAATTTGCTTTAGAAAAGAAATTATGCTCAAAATATATTGATCTTATTTTTTTATGAACAAGTTGAAATTCGATCTTTAAAATTAATTTTTTTCAAAATGATGATTATGGTCTTGGAGTGCATGATTTTTGAGAAATGATTGGATAGAACTTCATTAAATTTTGATTGAAGATATAAAATTACAGATGCAAACAATGATTAATTATTATGTTTATCAAGTAAAAGATTTTGAAAATATAATTATTTTTACTCTAAGAAATTTCAAAACTTTGAGATTAAAAAAAAACTAATAATTATATCTTTTCAGTGTAAGTCATTTTAAACTCATAAAGATCTCTACTAAGAAAATTTCGCTCATCGTGAAAATTCAAGTAGTACAAGAAATCCTCCACTGAAAATATATAAAATGAATTTTTAAAAGTATTAAATTTAATGTTAATTAAAAAACTTTACATGCTTTTAGACTTTTTTTTCGAACGTTAACTATCAGCATATATTTCTTTTAACCTATATTTAAAATTTAATATCCGAAAACTAATCGGATGTGGAACTATTGCAATCAATATAAGGGTCATTTTTTGTATATAATTTGTTACTGTTTTAAATATTCCTAATCCCTTAAACCAATATAAGCATGTTCTAACGTAATAATATTTCTTCGAAACGTTGATTTATAAAGACAGTAAAAATGCAAGAGCCAAGCAGTGCTGTAAAAGGTGAGGCAATAGCAAAGGGTTTAGTAAATTATTGTAGAAACCCGATATTTGCTCCCTGCTTATTACCGGAATTTGTAAATGCGTATTTAGCTGACAAAATGTCTCAAGTTGTGAAACAACAATTTATTAATGTATACGTTAAAAAGACAAAATGTAAAATGGTGAAGTGATGAAGTGATGAAGTGTTTTTTACAAAATAAGATTTAAATACAAAATAATTTTTTAAAAAATAAGATTTACAAAATTTTCAGAGCAATCGGAGTATATTTATGAGAGTTAAAAAGTAACCTGACGGACAGAAATTATAAATACTTTTCACTTTTGTTGGAAAGTGTTAAAAAATATTACAGGCTTATCTCTAGTGTCTGCATGTAAAATCTTTGCTGTTTCAAAAATTCACAGAAAAAAGTAGTAAATTTATATATTTTTTTAAGTTTTTTTTTGTTGTTGTTGTTATTTTTAAGAGTTACATAATTTTCTCTGATTTTAACATTTTTAAGAGTTTAACATTTCTCCTTTCATAAAACTTAAAGTATATTTTTGTCTAAAACAAGAAATTTATTTTTACGTAAAGAAAGTAGTTTATAACTTAATATACATTTTAATCTTTTAGTACATTAATCTTTTAAAATCATTTGCACATTGCCTAATTATGCCTTAATAATACCTGGTATACTGTCACAATTTTAAACGCGGATGATTAAAATTGCGAAAGAAATTTATTCGTACACACTTAAACAGAAATAATTTCTCCATCAATAAAGTAAAAAAAAAATAACTTACTCATTCTGTAAAAAAATTAATTAGAAATTTCTATAATATAGAGTTTATTTAAAATATATTCTTTGAAAATTGCTTCATGCACATTTTCACGAATGAAAATATATACTAACTATATATTTCTAGGAAAAATTAATCTATAAAGACAGCAAAATTACAAGAGCGCAACAGAGCTATAAAAGTTAATGCAATAGCGAAGTTTTGAAGTAAACTAGTACAGAAATCTGATATCTGCTCGCTACTAATTACCGGGATTTTGTGAATGCGTACTTAGCTAATTGAAAGTCTGAAAAGAGTGAAATAAAGATTTATCAACGCAGCCGAACCGAAGAAGTAACTGTAAGAGTGATAAAGTGTTTTTTCTTCTAAAAAAGAAAAAAGTTACAATTATTTGAGTCACATAAATTTTATCGATAATAGCAAATGTAGGTGAAAGTTTTACAGTTTTGCTTTCTTCTGCCTTTACAAGAAGAAAGTGTTAAATTCGTGAAAAGTTTCGACGTTTTTGACGGATTTACATGTTTTAGGAGTCAGAGATACCAAAAAATATGTTTTTACAAAATGCGTCTGTGACTCTGCAACTCTGTCTCTCTGTACGTATGTGACACAAATTTTGTGAAAACTCTATCTCAAGAATAAATGAAGGGAATTTAATAAAAAATTATATTTAGTTAGTCCTTGATATATATTGGTGATGATTAGTTTTTGGTATAAATAGCTCAACAGATGGTGCTGCTTTGTAGCATTTTTCACGATTTCTGCAATAGCTCGATTTTCAGAATTAATGCACGTATTTTTATCAAAGTTCACATTCATTTAGCCCTTCAAGTGAATTGACTTTTTCTACATTTTGTTGTAAATCGTTCAACAGATGACGCTGATATGCTGCATTTATTTCCGAATTCGCAATATCTCACTCTTTCAGAACTAATCACAGATTTTTAACAGACTTCAGATTCAGTTACTCCTTGAGATGGATTGACGTTTTCTAATTTTGGTGTAAATTACTCTGCAGATGACGCTGCTATTGCAGCATTTTTGAGATTTTCATAATAACCTCTATCTAAAAAATTAAGGCGCGAATTTTCATCAAACTTTAGATTCAATTAGTCCTTAATATTACTTGGTGTTGTTTACAGTTTGGCGTAAATAGGCCAACGGATGTGCTCTAAGCAGAATTTTTCCTGATTTCTGCAACAGGATCTCAAAAATTTCATGGATTTTCATATAACCTCAGATTTGATTAGATGTTGATAACAGTTGACGCAGATTAGGTTTCTGTATAAATCACCCAACCAGTGTCGCAGCTATGGTTTATTTTGCATGATTTATTTGATTCTAGCGATCATCACATCCCAAGAAATAATACACGGTATTTCATATCATTAGAATCCCCAAGATGGGCATAGAATGTCATTTAATTTTGGCACTGTGATAGCGAATTTTGAAATATTAAAATGTATGAGATAAAATAAAATGTTGGAATTGCCATGTCCGACTAGTTTTTAACGGAACTGAATTACTTTTGTTTTACATAAACAACTTATATTTAATATTGTTTTAAAAAATAGTCTATTTTTGATAGACTTTCATGAAATGTATATTTCACATGACTCGTTTTTCTGATGCTCTGGTTTTAATATTAATAAGAAATGAAAGTATTATGTTTCTCTATCTGTCTGTTTTTTGTTGTTTTTTTTTTTGGGGGGGGGGAGAGGATGGAGGATGATGGATGATGGAATAAACAGAGTTTTAGGAGCATTAACTTTCTTAAATATTGACCACGAATTTTGAATACGGAGTAAAGGTAAAGAACAATAACTTTTAAAATAGTCATCCTATCCAGAGTTTATACAATTGTCGTCCTCTACTGCATATACCGGATGTCCCAAAATGACTGACAAATTTTAAAATGCAATAATTTGCAAACGGTGACAGCTATTTAAAAAATTTTTGCAGGAGGGTTATGTATAATGTCAGGAGTTTTTTTACCGTAATTTTTTATTTTAGTTCGAATTTCAAATAATAGGTGGCGCTGACAGCGATTGATGGCCAAGTCGACGCTTCACTCAGCGCTGATCACCTGGCCTTCAATCGCCGTCAGCGCCACCTATTGTTTGAAATTCGAACTAAAATAAAAAAATACCTTAAAAAAACTCCTGACTTTATACATAACCCTACTGCAAAAAAATTTTTAAGTAGCTCTCACCGTTTGCAAGTTATTGAATTTTAAAATCCATAAGTCATTTTTGGGACACCCGGTATTTACAAGGTAAGAATTTAAAATATATGTAGATTAGCTTCCAATGTAGGGTCTGAAAAGGTTGGTCCAATTTCTTCCTTTTGCAAGTCGGACTGAAAGGGACTTATTGTTTCGGATATGGGTTGATATTTAGGTTGAGATTTCACCTTTGCGACACAAATTCTAGTTAATCAATTTTACCAATAGGAAACTCAGTACATCTTTTCGAAAAATATATAGATAGATAGATATTTGAATATAAAATAATCTGGGACAACTGAACCCACGAAGTGACTGGGTCATAGGCTATTTTACAAAAAACCGTAGAAGTTTTAGCTATTGTAAATATTTCATCCCCATTTCTACTTCCTAAAACAACGTGCGTTAACTCAATCATAGCTCTGACTTTTTTCTGTGATAAGTTACAAAATTTTTGCGGCTTCTTAAAAGAAAAAAAAAAGTCAGTTTGGTTGAACATTTTTGGGTTTTATTAAAACGAAGTGGAACCCGTCGAAATTCGACGAAAGAAAATGTTTAAGAAGCTTCCATTGATTTATAATAAATCAACAAAATTAGTTATGGAAAAAATGCATCTTATATTGGTCAGTTCAACCCTCAAACACATTATTTTAAGCTAAAATTAACAAAATACTGTAAAATTCAGCGATCCAAATTACCAAAATTAAACTTTAATTGCGTATGTACTCAGAAAAATATAATAAAGATCAGTTATTATGATGAAGTTATCAATTGAGGCTCTTATGTTTGGTTTAAATGCCAATGAATAAGATAAAAATTATTCAAAATTATTACGATCATAAAATTTCACATGAAATTTAAACCCATCACCATTTTCATCTTTTTAAAATTTATATACTCACTTCTCATATAAGGTGTATTTGCCTCCGTATACCCCAAGTTTTAAAAATGGTATTTTCATTTGATCATTATAAAATCACTTGTGATAGTGTTGTATCGTTTGTAAAGTAAGTTTTCAATAAACTGAAAAACATTTAATTGCTGAATAAAAGCGAAATGAAATCGAAATTCGCCGTGTTTTATAACAGACGATATTTTTAACACAGTATACGCATTTTAATTTCAATTTCTTTCTTTCTTTTCAATTTTAATAGAAAATGGAGTGATTCTGTTGCCACAACTTCAAAATTGGTACTAAAAACTGTAAAAAAAATCTCAAAAATAAGTTGAGACACAACTTTCAAACGAATTGTATTGAAAAGTATATTTTTTCTCTTTACGACAGTGTAAAAATTTACAATGTGCGATGCTTGGAAGTTTAAAATTTGCAGTAGCGAAAATTATAAAACCGAAATTGCATGGGAAATTGTTGCCATTCACAAAATGACATATGCGTTACGCACGGATACGTTTGGCCTTTATAATATAGATAGACAAGTAGAATCCGTTGAGTTTCTCGGTGATCCTTCGGCCGGAGTTCTAGTTACATATTTTTTTTCAAAAATGAAGTAACTGGGACTGGGACAGAGGTTAACCCGGCTAGTTATAGATACATTAGTTATAAATACAGTTTTTTATAAATACATTTTTGGAGTTTCTCTTACTTAGGAAAATTAATTTTTCCATTGTTTTTTGATGACAGTAAAGTAAATTATACAACATATTATTAAATTTATAATAAAATTTTTAAAAATGTATGTCAGCGGGTATTAAACCAAATTTCTTAAGTGATATATCTAAACCTCGACATTTTACGATACAAATGAAAAGGGGTGCATAATATAAAGTGATACTATTAGAAAACTATCGAAACCAATAAAATAAAAAGTTCTGTTTGATATAATAACGGGGTTACATTTGCCACAGATTTATTAGACTTACATTGAACTTCGATTGAGATAAATAAAAATAATAATGAGAGGTATCTAAGTATACTTACGAACGCATTTGTTCATTTATGTATCCTGGATTTTTTTTTCCTAAAATACCCATGTAACTTTTAAACTTACGACCTATATTCAAGTACATATGTACTTATTTCTTACGTTTTTTGTACAAATAAAGCTAATAATTTAACGTTTGGTGCTTTTTTATTGACAATTTGATAGGAGAGGTTTTCTTACAACGCTCTTTATTTGATAGATAATTTGCATATTCCGACTGGTTTATTTTTTTAAGCTATTTACACCTTTTTAACCCTTTCCGGAACGGGCAAAATCTGTTAGTAAAATGAGAAATTATCGACTGACACCGGAATTTACAAACGAATTTTTTAGATGTTTTGAATTCCTTAATTTAAGCTTTTATTGTAAAAGCAAAATTTTACTAAAATATTATTGGTGCCGTTTGCAAGTTTGGAATTAAAATTGGGTATCCCAGACCGGACACAGTGTGCCGGAATGGGTTAAAAAGGACCTGACACCCTATATTTAAAAAGCTGTGTCGAATATAGTCCCGTTCCTAGACTCATGAAAAAAGAGAGATAAAATACATGTTTTTTTTTTTTTTTTTTTTTTTTTTTTTTTTTTTTTACACATTAAAATGCAATTTTGAAAATATTTTTCTACAAGAGTAGACCTAACTGAACAAATAAGAAAAAAATGGACATTAATTCAAATAAACATTAGATTTTGGGAGTTGAATTATTACATTGTAAAATCATGGTTCAGTTGCTCCGTGTAACCATTAAAGGGATGTAACTTCATGTTTGTTGTGTTTCCCATGAAACCTTTTGTGTGTTTAACTTCCTACGTAAAAAAAAAAAAAAAAATCAAAAGATTTTTAGCAATTTTATTATATGTCGGCTGTTTATCTAAAAAAAATTTTCTAGTTTATGCCGACGAAGACTTTTTAGTGTTTAAAGAGATTCTGAGGAGCAGAGGAAGAAACCAAAGATGGCAATGTTAACGATTGTGAAATGTGTCAGCAATGGAATCATATTTTTAAAAGTTGCCATAAAATTCAATTTATGCTATGTTATCATCAAGCATGCAGTTATTGTCAAACTTGGCAGACACTATTTTTTACTATAATATGATTACTAATTGATTAGCAATTTTATTATAATGAGAAATTCGTAGTTTTATTATAATATGAAGAAGGTAAAAATCTCTAATAACATGTTTGAGTTAAAATGAGTTTTTGGCCCAATAAAATTGTTTTTTTTATATTTATGCATTTAAAGATTTTACATATGTCTCTATAAAGAACTGTAAATTAAAACAGTTGCACTTATCTTTTAAATAATTATACCTGACTAAATACGATCTATACACATTCTTTTCATCTTAACTACATATTGTTTTTTCTGCTTTCAGTAGAATAATATATACAAAACAGTTAGATATTTATTATATTTATATTATTTTACAGTTAGGTATTTGATATTTATTATATAGTAGATAGATATTTTATAGAGAAAATCCTTTTTGCTGTCAATTTATCTAAAAAAGTTATACACATACTTTAAAACATACATACGTAGAGAGAGAGAAAATTATATTTTAAAATCCCTTACCTTAATAAAGCTTTTTATTAATAGTTTGTGTATTTTAAATATACAAATATAAATCCATTTTAATTATCCAAAAAAAAAAAAAAAAAAAAAAAAATCCCCACGAACAAAAAATATTTCTTCAGAAACATTTCCTCAGAGCAGGACAATTTCAATATAACAAGGGATTTATTTTCCGAGCTAATAAGCACTAGTGACCGAGTTTTAAATTAAAGTTAGGATTCAAATATGTTCTTTGGTCATTACAGAAGTCTGTATGCATTTGGAAGCTTTTTCTATTCTCTAGTCTAACAAATGTTTAGGTGGAGCGTCGCAAACATTTATTTGACATGCAATGCAGAAAGAATGATTTCTTCTCCTAAATTTGCATGGCGGAGAAAGGCTTGAATAAAGGATTACAAAGTAATTACCTTACAAAAATAAGTGAAACTTTTACGTAATAAAGTAATAGATAATTTGCAATGGGAAATTTCAGTTGATTAAAAGAAATAGTAGAGTGAAAAAAAATAATAATGATAGAAATTGTTATGTTTGCAAAAGGTTTCATCAAGTTTCATCATGCGTAATTGAAGAATCATCATACATAATAATTTTCCTGTTTTAAATATAGTAGTTCTACAACTAAAGTAATAAATAAATATGCATAGCAAATTAAACGAATTTATGGATATATATATATATATATATATAAAATTTAGTTACCTATTAATACTAGTAAATCTGCAGATCAGGAGCCTCAACGTCAGCTCTTCTAATGACTACTTTTCACCACACTTTGCGTATAAATTAACTTTATGCAAACAGCAATCGAAAGTTTTCAAATTACATAAATTTATAAATGAATAAACAAACTAAAAATTTCACGTCTAACCTATCAAATGACAAATGAGGTTCATTCTTACTATAACGAAGTTTAAAATGCATTCAGATCTAGGAGTAACAGTTGCTGCACTCCTATGCAAAAATGTATGAATACAAAATTTATAAAGATTTTATAAATTAAATTTAATTATACATATATAATATCAGTTATAAGGATAATACTACTACTTCTTAACTGGGGCATAATCACCATAGCAAACTGGAATCAATATCTATCATGGTATATGATTGAATTATTTAAAAATGATAGGATTTGATAGATGGGAGAAAAGTTGTGACTGGATTTTCATAAAATCTGAAATGATGCAACAAAATTTTGCAACGATTTTATACATTTAATTTCAAATCACTCAGCTTGGTAGTTTTTGCGCTATTATATGCGAACAGACCAACAAACAGATGGATGGACCAGGTAACGACTATAGGTGCTACAAAGTTGTAAAATTATGATATTTTCCCATGAACGATAATGTAATAAAATTGTTTTAAGTGTCTCAGCAAATAAACTACAAGCTTTAGGCACTTTATTTTCAATAATGAACAGGGCATAGTAAATCTCAATAAAATTTATCAATTACAGATCAATCCAACGATATTAAAGCAAGTTCGGAAAGACAGACAGACGACCAGATGGACATACAAATATAATTCACAAACTAATTTTAACTTTCTGTAATGCTTTAAAAACGCATGACAGAATTAAATTTCACTTTCAAGAAACTATAAATGGTAACATACTTGAATACTCTTATACAACCTTGTATTTTACCCACTTTTTATTTACACGATACTAATTGGCTGTTATTTAATAATGATCTGTAATTTAATTAAGACTTATACACACTTAATTCTACTGAGATCTTTGTTCCAGGGATTATCATCCATAGAAGGCCTTGTATCCAATTCTTTGCATGGCCTTGTATATTATTCTCTCTACATTGTATAAAGTTATCTTAGTGCATTAAATGTAGTTCAACACGAAAATGCATAATTAAAAGAAAAAACTTTCAAGCTATTTCCGTTTATACTCAATATCCCTTGGAAATTTTTGTATAACCCTGTATATGAATTATAACATTTATACATAAAATGTTGCATGCAAAATTATAGTTAAATCTCATATCAAAACAAAAATTAACCATCTGCAATCATCGATTATATACACTACTTCATCGAAATATCGTATCTGAAGTCTTTTGAGTGTCCCAGTAAATACTATGTGTTATCTGTTATGTAGAAAGTAACTTGTAATTGCCTTCATCAACGTATAGATAATTAATAAAACGTTAAATAATTGAATATAATTAAAATACTCCCCAAACAATTTTTCCTCGTATACCATTATGCAATAAAATACTTTTGTGTGGCCCTGTAATTTAAGTATAAATATCCTTTGCACCGCACATTGTACAAAATATTTATTTTAATTTACTTCATAGATGCATATCAATTTCAAAATGCACGAAAAGTGCAACATGTTTAAAATGCATTTGAAGGTATTCTTCCCATCGGCGTTATGTAACGGAATATTTTTGACTGTCCTTATAATTAAAATATATATCCGATGCTCATAAAATTTGCAATGGGACGACAAAATTATGCGACAATTATAATTTCAAACCATTTGGCTGGATACTATTTTCATAGTTATGTGCGGACAGACATAATCGCTTGTTTTCATACCCTAAAATCAATCTTCCTTTATCTTTTATTATTAAAAGTTACATGAAAATTTCCATTTTCTTTCCAATATGAAGTTAATTTTCTTTTAATTCATTTATATATTTTTACATTTACCTTTATTTACATGAAAATTCAAACATTACATTGACTCACTATACATGCTTTTAATATTATGATGATAAAGGATTGCTAGGCAACTATAAAAAGTAAAAGAAAAAATGGAAAAATACATTTGAAATAAATAAATTTCTAAAACAAATTGTTTAATATTATTGGAACATATTTATAAAAGTTATCCAAAAATTACAGTAATAATTTAAAATATCTGACAAATACATAGACAAAATTTCAAAATAATTCGAATAATTTCAGCCTCGTATTCGCAAATTTCAGTATCCAGTTTGTCATTTAATGCCATTGAGCAAGTGAGCCATTTTCCTTCAACAAATGAAAATTTTCAAAACGTCTAAATTAAATAAACGTCTCCATAGAAAAGCATTATTGTGCAAAATTAAATATCCTGTATTTTTTGAACAAATGAATCAAAAGAACAGAAAACTATACAGCTAAATCCAGGTATTTCAAGAACATATCCACTTAATTTCAAGTTAATCCGGTGTTTTTGCGGCAGTTATCGCGGAATAGACAGACAGAAACCAAAACATTTCATGTCTCCAAAGTAAGACTTCACTGACGTTTCGGTAATTAATTATATACCTTTCTTATTAATTTAAACTGTCATTTTGTCTCCTGTTTTTAGTAGAACATTATGTAAAAAATAATTACATATAATTTATGGTGAAAATCCTTTTTGCTGTCAATTTAACTAAAGAGTTACACACATACTTAAACATACACACATAGAGAGAGAGAAAATTATATTGGAAAATCTTTTACCTAAATAAAGCTTTTTATTAACTTTTTATTAATAGCTTTGTATATTTTAAATACTGATTCCGTTTTAATTATCACCAAAAAATTTCCCACGAACAAAAAGTATTTCTTGAAAAACACTTCCTCAGAGCAGGGAAATTTCAGTAAAATAAGGGATTTATTTTCCAAGCTAATAAGCGCTAGTGACACAGTTTTAAATTAAAGCAAAGCTAGGGTTAAAAATATGTTCTTTGCTCATTATAAATGTCTGTATGCATTTGGAACCTTTTTTCTATTCTCCAGTCAAACAAATGTTTAGGAGGAGCGTCGCAAACATTTATTTGACATGCAATGCAGAAAGAATAATTTCTTCTCATACATTTGCATGACGAAGTACGGCATGAATGAAGTATTGCAAAATAATTACCTTTCAAATATAAGTGAAACTTTCACGTAATGAAGTAACAGATAATGTGCAATGGGCAATTTTAGTTTATTAAAAGAAATAGTAGGCTGAAAAAAAATTATAAAAATTGTTATGCTTGCGTAAGGTTTTATCAGGTTTCATCATGTGTTATTGAAGAATCATCATGCATAATAATTTTCGTGTTTTAAATATAAAGTTGAACGACTAAAATAATAAATAAACATACATAGCAAATTAATCGACCTTGTGGATACATATATATATGTATATGGAAAATTTGCTTACATATTAATATTAATTATACACCATTTCTTTAATATATACTGCAATTTTTTTCCTGTTATTAATGGAATAATGCATAAAAATGTTTATATAATTTATAATGAAAATCATTTTTTTTTTTTTTTTTTTTTTTTCTGTCAATTTATTTAAAATGCTACACACATACTTTAGAACATACATACGTAGAGAGAGAGAAAATTATGTTTAAAAATCTTTCACCTTAATAAAGCTTTTTAATAGCTTTTTATTAATAGCTCTGTATATTTTAAATATTGATTTCTTTTTAATTATCACAAAAAAAAATCTCCCACGAACAAAAAGTATTTCTTGAAAGACATTTCACCAGAGCAGAAAAATTTCAACATAACAAGTGATTTATTTTCCGAGCTAATAAGCGCTAGTGACAGAGTTTTAGATTAAAGCAAGAGTGGGGTTCAAAGTATGTTCTTTGCTCATTACGAACATTTGCATGCATTTGGTAGCTTCTTTCTTTTCTCCGGTCAAACAAATGTTTAGGAGGTGCGTCCCAAACATTTAATTGATATGCAATGCAGAAAGAATAATTTCTTCTAAATTTGCATGGCGGAGTAGGGCTTGGTTGAAGGTTCACAAAGTAATTATCTTCCTGAAATAAGTGAAACTTTTACGTAATGAAGTAACAGATAATTTGCAAGGCGATTTCAGTTTATCAAAAGGAGTAGTAGGCTGGAAAAAAAGAATAAATAAAGCCGTTTGCCCGGGGCTTGTCGAAAGGCAAAAAATCCAAAGAGATTGTGCATTGTGATATGAAAATGGGTGAATGCCATAAAAGGATGAGTCCATACGGAAGAGTTGTTGGCGCATGCTCAGATGCTCACTTTTTTTACTCTAAACTTAAATTTTTACATTTTTTTTAACATATAAGATTCAGGACTAAATACCACCATTCCTATACCACCTATCCACCATTCTTTTAATATAAATTATAATTTCTTATACTGTTTCTAGTAAAATAATATGTACAAAATAGTCAGATACTTTATAGTGAAAACCCTGTTTGCTGTCAGTTTATCTAAAAAATTACACGCATACATTAAAAAAGACAAACATACATACGAAGATAGAAAGAAAATTACACTAAATAAATCTTTTGCCTTAATAAAGCCTTTTATTAATAACTTTGTACAATTTAAATATTGATTTCGTTTTATTTCCCCCAAAAAATTTCCCACGAACAAAAAGTATTTCTTGAAAAACATTTCCTCAGAGCAGGAAAATTACAACATAATAAGGGATTTATTTTCCGAGCTAATAAGAGCTGGTGACAGAGTTTTAAATTAAAGCAAGGCTGGGGTTCAAAAACTGTTCTTTGCTCATTACGAAAGCAATGCATTTGGTAACTTCTTTCTCTTCTCCGGTCAAACAAATTTTTAGGAGGAGGGCGCAAACATTTATTTGACATGCAATGCATAAAGAATAATTTCTTCTCGCAAATTTATACGGCGGAGTAGGACTTGAATGAAAGATTACAAAATAATTACCTTTCAGAAATAAGTGAAACTTTTAAGTAATGAAGTAACGGATTATTGCCTGTTTCAGTTTATTAAAAGAAAGAGTAGGCAGAAATAATAATATACATTTTTATGTTTACCTAAGGTTTCATCGTGTGTTATTAAAGAATCATCATGCATAATAATTTTCCTGTTTTAATATAATAGTTCCACAAATAAAATTATGAATAAATATCTATAGCAAATTAATATAACTTATGGATTTATATATATGTGTGTGTGTGTGTGTGAAAAAAGGAAAACTTGCATATTAATTAATATTTTTCTTTTAGAAGCACTGCGAGCAATAGGATTTTAGCATGTTTCCTAAAGATTCCCTGACACACCAATTAATATTCTGGTATTTTCAAACAAGCCAATTGTTCATAATTTTTTTTTATTTATTTACATGTTTATTTATTTCGGCTATTACGGCTATTTCGGTGTTATGAAATTTCTTATGTAAAACAAGAGAATTATTGATATATTAATTGGTATTCTGTTACTTTAAAAAATTCTATTCAGGGTTTTTACCCTATTTTATTCATTATTTATTTACAGTAGTCTCAATCTCTTTTATGTTGTAGTAAAAAAAATCTATGTTACTTTTTGTACACATTTAATTTAAATAAAATTGCTTAATGATTTTTACTATGTTTATTTATTTTTATTGTTAAACTTTCTTACACCATATCTTTGCAAATTTCAAAAAAGCGTATCCGATTTAATTGGGGAAAAAAAAGTAAAAGAGATATCATTTTTTGGTGATCTTGATATTATTTCCTCTGACAGGATTTGGGCCTATAAATGAGTACACAACAATTATTTTTATTCATAAATCAAAAATATCTACAATTAAATACACATCTACATCTTTTCAATCTTTTTCCATTCTCTACATTGAAAAAAAAAAAACTTTAATCTTTAGACATAAAGTTACAAAAATCTGTATTCTTACTTAATTTTATCTGTACACTGCACAAAAAAAGGTGTAAAACTACAAAATTTGTTTTTTAAAAACTACAGAAACCTCTAATTTTACAAAAGAATCTACTAAATACAGTAATTTATCTCTAATCCGTGTCGCAATTAGATAAAAAGTTCTAGAAATTCCTGTTTCCTAAAAAAAATTAATAATCTTATTTTTTTATTTACAGTGCAAAAATATATCTGTTAATTGATTTTTTGTCGTCGCCGTTATATAAAATGTTCTTGGAATCCTGTTTCCTAGAAATAAGTAAGTAATTTTGCAGAAATTTTCTTTTTACAGTGTATACACTATAATTAAAAATTTCTATATACATTTTAAAAAACGTTAAAATTTCCGAAAAAGAGGTGCTAAAATAATTAACTTTATCTTTTGAAATTTTTAAAATATAGACGTACTTTGAAACAAATACTACGAAAAATATCACCTTATGTCCAAAGCACTTACTTTTCCCTTTACTTACATGAATCAGAATATTCAGTGAAAAATTTAAATTGCATTTTCTTTGAAATCCTAAGTAACGCTGTGCGTTCCTTTAGAAATATATATGCGAATAAATTTCAAATTTCTGCAAGTCATGCAAAACGTCATCGCTTATGCAAAGTGAAGGTGATAATGCGGAGAAATAAAAAACTGCAATAAAATCGATTCATTGGAAATGGAAAATCACAGAATATACTTATTTTTGCTCTCGAGATTTTTTAAAAGATATAACGATAAATAAAATTTTGCTTATTTTACTTATAACTGTATTTTGACGAAAAACAAGACTATATATTTAAAAGATGCATAAAAATTATTAAAATATTCCGCTACAAAGTGAACTGGTCTTTAAAAACTTAAAAATCATTGATGTTGATAATGATATTTAAAGAAATCAGATAAGAGATCTTTCTATCGCAAACACCGTTAATTATGAAGAATAGCTTCTTTCAAAGAAAAGGTAATTTCCAAAGGTAACCATCCACTGAAAATGATCGCGTTTGCGGTCGGAAGATCTCGGGAATCATCATGTTATTTTTTTTACATATTTTTTTTTTAATTAATATTTTTTCCCTTATTATCAACAGTTTTTTTAAGACCAGTTTATTTTGTAACAGAAAATTTAAATTAACTAGCCACACTTGACGATCAGTTTGGTCTCCCTTAAATGTATCATTTTACATTTATTCATAGTTTAATATACTTATTAAATTCTTTCTCAAATCAGAAAATTATGCTAAATAAATCAAGAACACAGTATTTTTATGCTAGCCCTACGCAGGTGATAAATCACCAAACATTTTCCCGTGGCATTTTTTTTAATTTCATTAGTTTCATTTAAAATATAATTCTTTCTCTCATTTCATTTATAATTTATAACTTTAATTTTAAACTGAAACATTTAAAATGCATAACTTTTTTTTCTAACTAAAGTGAACAGAATAAACTAAAATGATAGTTTGAAGCGCCATAATTGCAACGAAAGATCGAAACGTAAATAAACCTGGTTTGCCTCGGCCTAAATCCTCCAAAGAACTTTTACAACTTTTACACAATAACCAATGAAATGCGTTTTATTCGAGCATTGCCATTAAACAATTATTAAATAACTACGATTTCTGTGCCACGCACGGTAGCACAATATATATATAGATTTTTATGCATCTTTATACTAAACAATTTATTTTTAGTAGTTTTAACGCAAGTGAATGTGTCATTCCACTCTGAATTCGTTTTGGGTTTTGTGCATTTCATAGTGTATTTTGTCCATTTTTTTCTTTATATTTATTTGTGCATTTATTTCAAATGTAACAATAAAATACTACTACTAATAATAATAGTAATAATAATATTTACCTTTTTAAGTCTAAATGAATTAGTTTAATTACTAAAAAAACTTTGACCAATTATTTTATAACTCCTCCTAAATAGGGAATTTTTTTATAGTCTTTGTATAACTTAAAAGGTGGGATTTTTTTAACTGGAAAAATCCATGGGTAATTAGCCAAAAAAAGTTTAGTCTATGGCATACCTGACGAATTAGACTGCGAATCAGATAAAATTACAAATCACAAATTTTAGCTTCGTTTAAAATGTGATATCTAGTATATTAAACAGAAAAAATGTAACGCAACGATGGCGTCAATTTGATAGTGACAACACTTGATGATGAAATTTTAGTTTTGCAGTTTTCATAACTGCGATGTTTTTTCCTTTTATATACAGCCTAAATTGAATATTTACATTTTTATCTGGAGAAAAAAAATGCACTTTCAAATACAATTTTCTAGAAAACTGTTTGCTTTTAATTTCTTTTTTGAAAATAATTTTTAAGCATGGATTTTCTTAAACCTATCGACATTGAGTGCAGCCCTAATTGTGGAAGAATATAAACCTATTTCCAAATTTCGGTTTGCAATTTTCGCAAATGCATTTTTTAAAACTGCACATTTTCAATTTCTATATCATCATATAAAACAAAAATGTCTTTCAAATGACATTTGTCTCGAAATTGTATGTCAATTTACTAATTTACGACTTTAAAAATAATTTTGAAGCATGATTTCTTTTAAAATTTATATCCAATGTGTACAAGCCCTATTGCCGCAGAATCATAATTTATTTTCATTTTCAAAAATGTAACACTAGATATTCCGAAATACATAATTATAGAAATAAAATTTTGCCGTCCGTCTGTCTCTGTGTGTGTCAATTTGTGTAACAGTAAAGGCTCTATTTCCCGAACAAATTGAGATAGGGACTTAAAATTTGGCGTGTACTTAATATGTAATAATGGAAAGACGCTTTTTGAATATCAATAATCTCGAGTAAAAGTAATTAATTTTTTGGACTCTCGAAAATACTCGTTTTGATAAAAGATACATAAAAATTTCCGATTTTTTTTATTTTAAGAATTGAATGTAAACGACAATAATAATAAAAAAAATGTTGCATAAAGAATGCAGACTATCGGATAAATAGTTGCTGAAATATTTTAATCATATTTTTCACACTCTTCAACTTTTTATGACCTTGTATTCCTTTCAATTTTTAATTTAAATATGAATTTTAATTGGAAATGAGACGCATAATCCGACGCAGTAAACTGCTAGTTAATATGATTATTACTTTTTGAATTGTAAGTTCTTTCTTTTACGTAATTAATTATCCAGTACGGTAATTATCCGGTAATACTTAATTATCCAGTCGACCAAAAAATTATCCACTATCTATAAGATTAAATGCAAATAATGGCTTATCACAAATGTCACATTCACTTGACATTAAACAAGTGACATGTGCTTGTTACGTCATCAAGTGTCATTTAATTCGAAGCTTTACTTGTATATTAATATTTTACTAATTTATTTATTTTTTATATTAATTTTAATTTTTTTTTTTTTTTTTACAACAAAATATGCCAATTTGTATAAATTACGAATAGCTTGAAGATTTATATAATTTGTCGAAATTGGATGACGGGATAATCAAATAATACCAGCAATTCAAAAATAAAACATTTCTATGAATTAAAAATATTTTAATATGCACTGTTAAAAATCTTGTTCTAGTTTGAACTAAAAAAGTTTGTTTTTTGGTGCTCAATATCTGCCACCGTAAGATGGTGAAATCTTGAACCAAAATTTGGAGCTCCCATTGAAGCATAGTTCCAATACTTGGATCGAGGTTGAAGTAGGAAGCTCCAAATGTTGTTACGAGATTTCACCATCTTATGGTGGCAGATATTGAGCACCAAAAAACAAACTTTTTTGGTTCAAACTAGAACAAGATTTTTAACAGTGTATGTTGAAATTTTATTTTGGAATTACGACGCATTTTATAAATAGTGTACACATGTTTAATTTTCATATTTTATATTATGCATATCTATGATGGTTAAGTATTACGGTGGTCCCCAGCAACTAGTTTCACATGTCCAAACCATCTCAACCTTTTTTCATCTATGTTTTGCATAGTATTTGTCCTCACATTTAATTAATTTGTTATTTCCGTGTCTGTCTTTCTCTCTAATATCAATGTTCCTGCTGATCTCTTCAATCTTGATCCGTCGATCAAAATTTTCTTCCGTAAAAAAAAGAAAGAATGAAAGACTGAAAATATGTATACTTCTGTTAAAAATTGGGATATTGCAGTGCAATTAAATGTTTGTTTCAAAAATCTAAAAAGCATTTTAGGAGAATTTTTTTTTTAATCTAAAAGGTAAATATTCCAAATGTTCATTATTATTATTATTATTATTATTATTGTTGTTGTTGTTATTATTATTGTTATTATTATTATTATTATTATTATTATTATTATTATTATTATTATTATTATTATTATTATTATTTGCATTTGTGTAAAGAAAGTTAGCATTTAGCACGGTTGTAAAAGAAGAGGTTTTTATTTCGCTTAACTATTGAAAACGAATATTCTGTAAAAAAAAAAATAATAAATAAATAAATAAATAAATAAATAAATAAAAGCATTTTAATAATTTTTGGGTCTTGGTGCAGCCTATAAGTTGCTTAAATTCAAATTTTGATTGTTACTGTCTAGTTACATTTTGTTGTACCGTCCTTAGTTTTAGAGTGAACATCTCGATTACACTAATAGCAACCACGTTTATTTAGGTACAAAACCATCACAATATAACAAAAATACATAAAAGTGCACGCACACCTAAGGAATTTAATTAAAAATCAGGACGCCGAGGTGAGTTGCAGTTTTTTGGCAAAGCAGTTTAGTGGGTTGTTTTGGTTATGATTCTAAACTTACACACATTACGATTACCAATTCTTGTTTTTGCTGATAGTGTGACTTCGTACGAAAATTTGTTTTTTTTTTTCATAGGATAAGATAGCTGGTGTGTTATAGATATCATACATCGATTGCTATATTGATATACACCCTTATATTAGATGAGTAGCGAAAATTTTTACTTAAAGGTGAGTCGCGTACCAAGAAAGGTTAGGAACCGCTGCTCTTGAGAGTCCTTGACTCTTTCCGGACGCTCTGAAGCATTTCTTCACTTGTCCCTTCATGATCGAGTATCCCAATCAGATTCAAGTGATTTTTAAGAGGGTTCAAGAGAAGTTGAAATAACTAAACATCGTCACCATTTAAACATTATGAACTGCCCAACACTTAAGATTGCTTCAAAAGTTACGAGTTCTTTAGCGACATACAGCACACTAGTTAGAAATACGCGGTGTCTTGAACTAATTCGCAATTTTTCATCAACAGGTTTCTGTCTTAGGCTGAAGAAGGGGTAGTATCAATTAGCCATCTTTGAAATTAAATAACAACGCACAAAATATCACATTATTCTTTCTCCCTAAAAGAATTTTTCCATTAAAATCAAAAGTATCAGACTGTTTACAAAATGTACAATTATAAGCATTATACAAAATATCACCTACCATAGAAATTCAGATGTCTTAATTTATTCGTCAAATTAAAAAACAGCATACAACAGAATTACAGTAATGCATCCAAACAAAATTAAAATTCAGTAGATTTTATTTGAAATCTTTTAGATTCTTCTAAATTTTAACGAATTTAGATTTTAAAATAAACAATTTCTTAATTTTATTACATATTTATACACAATGTTTTTTATATTTCAATTAATGTCGTTTTTCTTGTCCTATTCTGTCCATTGAATTCGTCTGGTAGGTGGAGTGTTAAATTTACTGATTTTAGAGAAAATACATTCTGAGATAAAATGTAATTAAAACTACAAAGAAACACGGCAAGCACATGTACTAGAACTGAAAAAGCATTCCATTGTTTGATACAGTTACCATATTCACATACAGTTAGCGTAATTTTATTTTAGAAGTTTATTAGTTCTTTTTTTTAATCAAAATAAATGTTTCTTTCTTTCTCTTTTTCAAGAATTTTTAATCTCAGATCATTTTAAGTGTCAAAGAAACCAGATAACAAATAATAACAGAAGACTTTTTTCTTTCTCAAATATATAGCAATTATACTTAATTGAAAGAAACTGGTTACTAAGGAACATTACTATAAATAATATGTATTTATTCATGTTTCATGTAAATATATATTTATTAATATATTCATTTTACTTATGTGTATATATTCATATTTGTTCCCATTCATTGTATGAATTTATTCATTTATTCAAGTTTATTTATGTATTTATTCAAACTTCAATTGAAAAATTATTCAAAACATTTAAACATAATTTGCCAGTTAAAATCACTCGCTCCTAATCATTTTTTTAAGTGTCAAATGCCATGTTATTAAAATGAAAATAGAAACAGTTTTTAGAAAGTTGTTTATTTTTGTCATATATTTTTAATGTGACATTCCTATTTAAAATTTTAAAGAAATAAAATATGCTTCAACATACATTGAATATTTTGCATTATTTTGTAATAACTTTTGATTAAATTTGAAAAATCAGCACATAACACACATATCAAAAAATGCTGTGCTAAGTAGAAAAAAAAATAAGCATTTCGAAGAATTTAACACATTATGGACATGAAAGAACACCTTTCTTTTAATATAGACTATTACGAAATAACAACTACTTTTGGTTTTTTATTTACAAATTTTATTATTTATATAAAAATGCTTTTTAACCCCTCAAGCGTCGCGCTTGATATGTGTTGTCTATTTTTAATGTGCGCTCGTAACTATGTAAATGCATAGCACTGATTGTCGTTGTCTGGTCAGTCCATCTGTTCTTCGGTTTTATATAACTTCTTCGGTTTTATATAACGTTTAATTAAAAAAATTGATTAAAAATGTAAAAAAATTACTAAGTTAATAAAATTTTATTATTATTTATTTTTTATCCTCGATTAAAAATATTTTTTCAACGTACTACCAGAAATGTAATTTGATTTATACACTAAGAAAAAAAAATCAGAATTTTGCTTAAGATTAGAGGGTATCGACTTATTTGAGAGTATATATGTTAGTATTTATTTTCAATTTTACGACGCAAGAATTAAAAAAAAAACTAAAAGGATGAAACCGTTGCATTTTCTTAATTTATCCCTGCATCCATATCTTAAAAGACCTAAAAATTAAAACCATAATAAACAAGTTTTCTTGATAATTTTCCCTTTCAGCATTGTTCTCTGAAACAATAGCTTTTGTTTGAATTTTAGTATTTATTTATTCAAAAAATTAAGTGAAAAAGAGAATTTTTTACATTTAATTATTCATACAATTTTTCATTTAAAAACTCCATGTCAACGAATGAAAAGAATTTCTCGCATATATATGTAAGTTAATAAATATTCAATTATGAGAATATTACTTTATTATTATACTTGTTCAGAAATAATCGGCAATTAAAAAGAAATCCGAGCCCAACTCAACGTATATGTCTTTTGAATTCGTAAAAGTGAATATGTTAATTCTAACTAAGTTCAGCAACTACCCAATCCTCATTACTTGAGTTTCAAAGCGTGAACTAAACTAATTTCAAGTTTTGTCAACATACATTTCGAGTAAAAATTATAACAAAAGGAAGAAACATGAAATGCTTATTGTTAAGACTAACAATTTGTTTATGTATTTACAGAGTAAAGAAAAAAAAACATTATTGTCAAAATAAATTTGATTTAACACTATAACGCGGAAGTTTAAAAAAAATGATGAAAATGTTGCATTTCTTAAATTAATCCATTTCTTAAAAGACCTAAAAATTAAAATCATGCTAAACAAATTGTCCTTGTTAATTTTCCCTTTTAACATTGTTCTCTTAAACAATAGCTTTTGTATGAAATTTTAGCATTTTATTTATTCAAAAAAATTAATAAAAAAGACGAATTTTTTGCAATTTCGAATTTTTAATGCTTTTTTTTAATTAAGAACTATATCTCTATCATCTCCATCTAAAAAATTTTTGGCATATGTTTTTACATTAATAGACATTTAATTATGAAAATTTCACACTATTATTATATTTGTTCAGTAATTAACGGCAATTAAAAAGAAATCCAAACACATTCAGCTGATATATTCTTTAAATTCGTAGAAGTAAACTTGTCAATTCTAACTAAGTTCGGCAGCTACTCAATTCTCATTATTTGAGATTAAAAGCGTGAACTAAACTAGTTTCAAGTTACAAAAGCTTGTCAGCTTTTGTAACTTGAAACTAGGCTACAATTAGGAGACAATACATTAGGAGAAACAATTCTAATAAAAGGCAGCAATACATTGTGAAACAAGAAATACTTAATGTTAAATCTAACAACCTATTTATGTATATACAGTGCGAAAAAAAAAAAAAAAAAAACATTAAAGCATTGTCAAAATAACTTTGATTCAACACTATTACTACGCAAATATTAAAAATAAAACGAATATTGCTCGGTTAAACTGATGGCATAGAGCTCACAGGCTATGCACACTAATTGAATATTACAGCCTTATAATTATATAATAATGCCCTTCGAAAAACAAATTAAGAAAGGAAATAGCAACCGTTCCCCTTCTTAAAACTTATCCAATGTACATCAAATACTAACCACGTAGGCGCCTCACTAGAATGATCCTATATCTAAGACTTGAACGAAGCTCCACCAGTGGCCGCGAGGTTCTGACTTCCAAACTGGTAGACGGTAGGTGCTGGGTTCGAACCCAATCGCGACCATCGGCCTAACCGTTCGGAGTTTTCCGTAGTTGTCTTTGAACTTTGGACTTCCTTGCGTAAATCCGGCTTAGGTTCCCTCTGAAAGACCCCCACGGCGGGCATCCCACCCCTTAGGACCTATATCCCACAGTTTAGATAATTGGCCGACATAAATACAAACAAACAAACTAAGACTTGAACGAAATATGATAATTCTGCATGAAAAACCCATTTACATAAATTAGGGGTAGAGGCATTAGCCCTCGTTGTCCTTCTTATACTTATTGAATGAATGCTCAAAACTAATCAGCCTTATCATAATAAACCTATATCCAAAATTTCAAATGAATCGTATATTTTTATCATGAGTTATCGCGTTACGCACGAAAGTACATACATACAGGAAGGGCGGTACATAAGCTCTCAGGCTTTGATAGCCTGTGAGCTAAGAAGTAGTAATAAAAACAAAACAAAAGAACGAAAGTATTGCATTTTTTTTAATCAATCCGTTAATTAAAAGGCCTAAAAATTAAAATCATACAAAACAAATTGTCCTTTTGGATTTTCCTTTTCAACATTGTTCTGTTAAACAATGGCTATTGTATGAAGTTTTAGTAATTATTTATTTATTCAAAAAATTAATTAAAAAGACGAATTTTTTGCATTTAATTATTCATATAATTTTTAAATCAAAAACTCCATCTATGTCATCTAATAAAAAAAATTCTTTGCATATATTTTTTATATTAATAAGTATTTAATTGTGAGAATTTTACTCTAATATTACACTTTTTCAGAAATGAACGGTAATTAAAAGGTAATCCGAGCACAACACAGCGGATATACTCTTTGAATTGTCGAAGTGAATATATCAATTCTAACTAAGTTTGGCAACTACTCAATCCTCATTACTTGGTTTTAAAAGCGTAAACTAAACTAATTTCAAGTTTTGTATTTTACAAAAGTTTGTCAGCATACATTACGAGAAACAATTTTAACAAAGAGGGAATAATACAATGTGAAACAAGAAATACTTATTGTTAAGGATAACAACTGTTTTATGCGTATACAGTGCGAAAAAAAAAAAAAAAACTTTAAAGTATTGTCAAAATAAGTTAGATTCAAATCTACTACTTCATAAATTATGTTTTAATTTATTATAGCCGTAATGAATAAAAGTTCCCTGTATCGAATCCGTTTTCTTTCATGGTTTTTAAATGTTTAACTTTGAAAATTAAAATAAACTTTAAAATGTTTTTTTTTTTTTTTTATGTTGCTACAAATGTTCTAAATTTTTGTAGAACAAACCAGTCGGAAACTGTAAGTCAAACGTGGCAAATAGGATGCGTTCATTCTATAAATTGTTTTATAAGAATTCAAATCTTGATGCAACAGCCGTTTCACTCTTATGCAAAAATTCAGACATACAAAGTTTATTACGATTATGTGTATTAAATTAAGTAATATGAAAAGTTATTGGCACTACATATTTAAATAATTATGGATGAGCAGGAAAATAAGATAACTTGGGCGAAGGAGAATCTCTGTGAATGTCAATAACTTATTACTTAAAATTTATTTCAAAAATCGCTAAAAAATATAGCAAAATCCCGATAATTCGGATTAATTGGGACCGGACCCAATCCGGATTATCCGGAGAATTAGAAAAAATGAAATAAAATAAAACATACTTACAGAAAAACACACTTTTATGTTAAACTTATTGAATATTTATAGACAGTAAAAATGTTTACTTTACTTATTTCTTTCGAAAATATTTCAGAAAATGAGTTTTTTATTCAGAATATGACGATGAAACAAGTTAATGTTATGGAAATTAGCCAAGGGCTTCTCAAACTTGGAAAAAAAATGACCAAACCATTCCGGATTATCCGGAGATCCGGATTAACGGGGTCCGAATTAGCGGGGTTCTACTGTACTTTAAAAACTGAAGCTGTGACTGATAAAGATACCAATTTTCTAAAAGTTTCGCTCCTTTAATTAAATTTTTATTGAATTATCCATCGCTTTGTTTACTCTATTTTTTTTTCATCCCCCTTTCAGAGACAAAATTTTGTTTTATACTTTATTTAACAAAACAGTAAGATTAAAATAGCATAAATACTATGTCTAATGCTTACTGAGGGTACATTCTTTGATTAATTTCTGTTTTAATTTTTGCCCACACTCAAAATATAATAAATTATTTAATATTTCTTTTATATTTTTTTAAAAAACACGATGATTAATTATATTCAACATCACTAACGATTACAGTAATTATGATTAAATAAAGCAAATGGGATTTAGAGAAAAAAAAACTAAAGTTGAAAGCAAATAATTTAAGTTAATTTACGAGCGGAATTATTGAAGAAAGTGTAAAGCTAATTTTAGTTTTGCTCTCAATAAGCAAAGTTTCAACATAGAATTGCTGTATAAAAAATATAAATAATTAGAGTTTTCTTCTAAAACTACTAAAGTTGCTTAACAAGAGTAATAAGACTAATTTTATGGACTTACAGCAAAAGAAAAACTGTAAAAATCGAGAAAAAAAACTGTTTTCTCATGGAGTCAACTAATATTCCTTAAGTTGTAAATCTTTCAATGCGTTAAAATACATTTTGGTGATTTTAATTCTCACATGAATTTTATTTTTAAAAACATTATATTATATATATACACACACACACACACATATATATATATATATATAATAAAAATGTAAAAGATATTTAAAAATGTACATAATTGGATGGCTAGGTGGGCAGCTGTTAGAGTACGGAGGAAGACTGTGTTGTCTGGATAATACGCAATGGTTAATTAATATTTTTTAAAAATTGAGAGTGAGGAATGCATTTGTTAATTTGAAAAGCATATTATAATGAATGTTTAATTGGCACTAATGTATGGATAATTGTATAGTTACATCAATTAATTCTATATATAATTATAATTCTATGTATAATTAATTCTATATATCTATTAATATAATATAAATAATTGACATGATTAAATTGTACCTAACGTTTAATAAATTAGAGACCTATAATACTATTTCAAAGTGTATAGGGTAAATATATTAGTTATCTATTTTTAAACCTTAAATCATCCTATATTAAGATATTTAGTTTAGCTTAACATAGTCAAATTAAATGATTTTGTTTTAAATCTTATTATGGTAAACTATGGTTATGTTTTATTTTTTCTAGTATTCAAATTATCGGAGTATTCACATTACTCCGTTTTTTGTTTATTTTTTTATTTATTATTATCATGTTGATGATAATTATTTTTATTTTTCCCCTTTTCATTTTGCTATCCAATTTAGAAAATTTGATGTGCCTTGTATTTGATGTTTTTTCTTCATTTAATTTTGGCTTTATGTGTGTTGGTAGCCCCAAATTCATGTTATTTTGCTTTTTCATGGCAAATAAGAAAATGAAACCACACACTTCATTTGTAGTTCCAAAATATTTGGGGCCCGAAGATTCTTCTTTGTTTCTACAAATTCCATTTGTATTCATTTCAATTATTTATTTTTCCCTCCATGTTCAATGTGTTATAAGTTGTTAAATTCAATGGTTCATATATTGCAATACAATTATTGGTTTTATATATTAATTTATACACTTTTTCACCCCCCCCCCGCTCCTCTCACACAAATACAACTTTATTATTAAAATCTGTGTTCCTTCCGTTATGATTTTGATTTGTTATTTATTAATTTCGTATTCATTTTGTTAGCTCACAGGCTATTATAGCCTGAGAGCTTATGTGCCCGTCCGTTCTGTATGTACGTTCGTGCGTAACGCAATAACTCATGATAAAAATATCCGATCCACTTGAAATTTTGTATGTAGGTATATCCTGACAAGGCGTTTCCCTGATTAGTTTTTGGAGTTCAATCGATATGTATAAGAGGGGGAACGGGGTCGCTCATGCCCCTCCCCTTAGTTGATATAAATGGGATTTTCATGCAGAATTAAGTTTTCGTTCAAAATTTAGATTAGGATCATTCTGATGAGGCGATTCCGTGACTGTTATTAGGTGTTCATTGAATAAGTATAAATAGGGGTACAGGGATTCTAATGCCTCCCCTTCCTTAATTTATATGAATGGGTTTTTCAATCAGAATTTTCAGATTTCGTTCAAATCTCTGAATAGTTTTGGAAGTTTAATGGTTAAGTATAAAAGAGGGAGATAACTACTTTTAAATTATATAAATGCTAAATGGGTTTTTATTAAGAATTATCTCATTTGCTCTGAATTTTGGATATAAATTTTTTATATGATAAAGCATGTCTTTGATAGTATAAGAGGTTCAATGATTAAGTATAAAAAAAGAGGAAAGGGGAGAGCTGTTTCCCCTTCTTAATTTTTTTTCGAACGGAATTAACCCTTGAAAATATAAGGCTTTAATGTACAATAAGTATTTGTAGCCTGTGAGCTCAATGCCATCAGTTTAACGGGGCAGTATTCGTTATTTACTTTCGAGCATAGGCGTAAAATCTTCAAATAATGAGGGGGAAACTACCCCTTCCCCCGATAAAAAAGAAAAAAAAAAAAAAAAAAATCTAATTTTGCTTTGCTTAAAAATCTATTATAACAAACCACGCTAAAATTATAAAAACTAGCTATACTATAAATTACAAACATATCTGTGCATAACGCTGATGGCATTTTGCGAAAGTGCTGCCATCTTTCGTAAAGAAATATGGGTTTTGCAATTTTCGCTATAACAATTTTACTTACCCATCATACGTAATATATGGTAAGTCTTGCAATCGTTTTGAAAATCGAAATATATTTTTTGACGGATTTACACGTTTCAGAGACTGGAAATCCCGAAAAACATACTTTTAGAAAAAAAAAATGTCGTCCGTCTGTCTGTCTGTCTGTAAACGCTCTATCTCCCGAACAAATTGAGATAGAGACTTGAAATTTTATATATACTTAGTATGTAAGAATGGAACGAAACCTATTTAATAGCAGCAACCTCGATTATACGGAATTATTTTTTTCGGTCTCTCTAAAATTCGTTTTGATGAAAAATATATAAAATTTTTCGATTCTTCTTATTTTATGCAGTGGATGTAAAAAGTAATAAAATAACACAAATTTTGCATAAAAAACGAAGTCGATCGAATAATTAGTTGCCGAGATATGTGTAATTCTATTTTCCACATTCTTCGATTTTCATGACCCTATATTTCATTCAAATTTCAATTTAGGGATATATTTTATTTGGAAATGAGACGCTTAATTCGAAGCTGTAACTCGTTAGTTTTTATGATTATTATTTTTGGAGTTATAAGGATGTTTTTTTTTTTACGCAATTTGGTACTACTTGAGTATTTTGGAGTTTTATATAATTTGTAGAAATTGGCTCATCAGCAAGTCATTTATAGAGGATTACTATGTAGTATATTAAAAACATTAAAATATGCGTTTAAATTTTGTTTTGAAATTGCGATACATTTTATAAATAGTTTACACGTGTTTTATTTTCATGCATTATATTGTGCATATCTATGATGGGTAAGTATTACGGGGATCCCCCAACGATTACTTTTAATCTTCTAACCATCCTGCATTTTCAGTTTTATACAGTCATATATAAAAGAAAAACTAATTTCAGGTTACATTTGTTTCGAAAACATTGTCTTAAATGACAGTTTATCATATTTATTTAAAATTTTTCAAGCATGGATTTGTGTAATTTATTTTTATCACTTGCCAGTACCTTTAAATAATAATTATAAACATTTCACAGTTAAAGCAATACAAATTTTTAGTATATATTTCTGATTAAATTTTACATAACGAAATTAAAATTTACTCGATAAATATATCAAAATTTAATATTAAAAAAGCACAAATGTAACATATATGAAATTAAAAAAATAAATTTTTACACCTTCAAACAGAAAAAAAAAAAGAATTTTAAATGAAATTTGTTTACAACCTGCATTTTAATTTACTGATTGTACATAGTTTAAAAAAGATTTTTCAAGCATGAAATATTTTTAAATAATATCTCTATGGTTAAGGAGTTTAAGGAAAATTAATCTTTTTTTACCTTAGAACAATGTAAGAATTTACATGTTATTTTATGACTAATATTCCATAAAAAATTAAAACTTCCTATATAAAAAAATAAATAAAACATAAAATTAACATACATATAAATGAAGCATATACTTAAAACACTGAAATGATCAAAATAAAAAAAAGGTTGCCTTAAATTATAAAATCTTGGTCTGATAAAACGAAAATATTGCTTTTGACAAATTTCAAAACTTTGTTTGCATAACTGATAGTTTTCGTATAAAAATGCCTTTTTGATGCTGGTAGACAATCTAAAAATTATATTGCATGTAACAAATTTAGTAGAGATTTCAGTTTGAAAAAAAAAATGGTTTCAAGTACATCTTGTACACCAGAATGCCGAGTTCAATCCCATAGTAATTATGAAAACTAGACCTACCGAAATTTTGTAATGCATTTTCTAAAAGTCATATTTTATAAACTGGTGAAATTTACTAATTCAAATATTTCTATTTACTAGTAAATTCAATAATTCTACTAACAATTTCTATTTTTATGTCTCCACTGTATTTAAAAAGAAAAAAAAAAGGTTATATAGAGGTACATGCATATTCTATCATAACAATGTTTTTGTATACGAAAGAGGTTTTAAAGAACAGAAATTCACAACAGCATTTCATTTCAGAAATTCTGAAGAGAATGCATCATTTTTTGTGAAGATTAATTCAGATTAAACCCTGACAGTCAAACCAATATCTAAACAAACTAAGATTACTGCATTGAAATTAAAAAAATAACATGTGGCACTCGGGGACTGCCGCGGTAAAGCTATTGCATAGCAATTTATCAACTTATGCAAAAATACCGCGTCAATGTCTGCCGAAGTCTACCGAAGGATACCGTGCCGAAGTCTGCCGAAGTCTGCCGAACTAAAACAAACTTAGCCGGAGTGTTAGGATTTTTTCTCGTTACGAAATTTCTAGATTCGGTCGCCGCGCTCAAAGCCCACGATAAAAGCTATGCAATAGCTTAATAAATTACCAAACAAAATTTGGCCGCGTTACGAAAATTAGATCGTGAGTTATAAGCATTTTAAATTTTTCGACCCTCACCGTGGGGGGGGGGGGGGGAGCTCCCGTCACCAGAAAGTAACACTGCCTCATTATAAATTACCAAACAAAATTTGGCCGCGATACGAAAATTAGATCGCGAGTTATAAGCATTTTAAATTTTTCGACCCTCACCGTGGGGTGTCACCTGTCACCAATAATTAACACTGTCTCATGATAAATTACCAAACAAAATTTGGCCGCGCTACGAAAATTAGATCGCGAGTTATAAGCATTTTAGATTTTTCGATCCTCACCGTGGGGGGGGGGGGTCTCCTGTCACCAAAAATTAACACTGTCTCATGACAAATTACCAAACAAAATTTGGCCGCGCTATCTCTGAAGCACCCAAATCAAATTTTGTTTGGAAATTTATTATGAGACATTGTTAATTTTTGGTGACAGGTGACACCCCACGGGGAGGGTCAAAAAATCTAAAATGCTTATAACTCGCGATCTAATTTTCATAGCGCGGCCAAATTTTGTTTTTTAAAAATATTTATTAGATCTCATAATTTTTGGTTTTCAAACGGGGGTGGGGGGGGGGAATTAAAGAATTCTTTTTCGAAAGCCACATCAGCAAAAACTGAATCTTTTTTCTTTTCTTTTTTTTATGCTTGAAATCCATTTCTCTAAAAACAGTTTAAAATAGTAATAATAATAATAATTTGCGCATATATAATTCAGCAATATTGTTTTTTTTTCCCTTCAAAAACAGCTTTAAATGAATTTCAATCAAAATATTGCAGAATAATAATTCAGTATATGAAATATTTTTCCAACACTATTTCATTTTTACATTCTATGCAAAAATCCTTTTTAGTTTAAGTGTGAACTAACTTCAACTAATAATGCTGTATAATTAAAAGTTTTACTTATTTATTTATTTATTTTTCTTGTATTGCTGCATGGCATATTTAAAGAAACATTGTAACGTTAGTTGATAAAATGCACAATGTATATACCGCGTTTCATGTTATAAACTGAGAGCGACATTTCTACACACAAACTTAAAAAACAGAATATTTGTGTTATTGGGTGGGTAGAAATATTTGTTTGAGAACCGCTTTCAAAAGTAAAGAAGAGATTACACATCTGGACCACTGGTTTCCCAGATGTTCTTGAGTCCAGATAAGATCATCTTTCTTCAGGGACTGACCATTAAATAAACAAAGTAAAGATAAAGGGGAAAATGCATGTCTTTTGAAGACGTAATCAATCACCCGGGAAAAAATCATTCCCGCTGATAAAAAGGGAAAAACGAAGGCAACAAAATGGCGTTAGTTTTACTTTTATGAAAAACAGCAGAAGAGTAATTACTGTGCCCCGCCCCTAATTTGTTAACCTGCCGAAGATGTCATCACCTCAAATTAAAAATAATCGATTTTGGCTATGGCGGGAAGAGGCCACAAAATGATTTTAGATTTTAGATTTTTCGATCCTCACCGTGGGGGGGGGGGGGTCTCCTGTCACCAGAAAGTAACACTGCCTCATTATAAATACCAAACAAAATTTGGCCGTGCTACGAAAATTAGATCGCGAGTTATAAGCATTTTGAATTTTTCGACCCTCACCGTGGGGTATCACCTGTCACCAAAAATTAACAATGTCTCATAATAAATTACCAAACAAAATTTGGCTGCGCTACGAAAATTAAATCACGACTATAAGCATTTTAAATTTTTCGACCCTCACTGTGGGGGGTGTCCTGTCACCAAAAATTAACACTGTCTCATAATAAATTACCAAACAAAATTTGGCCGCGCTATGAAAATTGGATCATAAGAAACATAAGTATGAGACTTGATATCCTAATATCTGAAAAATACTGCGTCAATGTCTGCCGAAGTCTACCGAAGGATACCGTGCCGAAGTTTGCCGAACTGAAACGACGTTAGCCGAAGTGTTAGGTTTTTTTCGTTACAGAAGTGTTAGATTTTCTCGTTACGGAATTTCTAGATTCAGTCGCTGCGCTCAAAGCCCGCGATAAAAGCTATGCAATAGCTTAAAAATACATAAATAAAGCGTTGCGTTGTTTATTTATTTATTTCAGAAACCATCGTTGGCCAATGACGAAGTTAACGAATCAGAACTAATTACAAATTCAACTTTTTTGTCTGAGACTCCTAAAAATCAGAATAATTTTACTTTTGTGAAATTTGTTGTTTACAAGTTGTTTAACATGATTGTAACATCCATATGAAAATGAATGAGTCAAAATCTGAAGATATATATTACAAAGTTAATTCACCTTTATTACATAATTTATGAAATTTGAAAATTTGAAAACATTATACGATATATTATATAATACGATAAATTACAATATAACTTATTACAATATTCTTACAATATAACTTCATAAAACTGGAAGCAATGCATAAAAATGCAACTCATTTTAAAAAACTTATTTTGGTCAGAAATATCCTTTAAAAAATAATTTCCAGAACCGACATCTATATTTTGGAAGAAAATAATAGGTAAAAATGCATATATTATACACTTGTGAAATAATATAAATGATCTCTTTACTTCTCTTGTTTTTGCCAAAAATATCATATGATAAAGTATCCTGTAAGAGTATTGTGTTAGTTGAATTATAACATTCTATTATTAAATATGTTGTACAATAATCTAGTATATGAAATATATCCTATTGTGTAACATCCTTTGTAAATCAGTAATTGAATCAATATAATAGTGAAGCGTTGCAATGTTTGCTGCAGACTAAATAATGCTATTATTACAGAGTTAGTTTGCATTCGTATTACTAATAGAGCTTAATAAGATAACTTGTGCAATGCGGCAGATTTTCGATCACATAATTAAATTTTCATATGCATTACATAATAACCAGTGTTTTTACGTAATGTGTTCGTATAGCACAATTTAACAGCATCTTACAACAGTACCAATTGAGAACTGAATGTTTTTTAGGTGCTTTCGTAATTATATAAATACGTAGCACCTATGGTCGTCATTCAGTCCGTCCGTCTATCTGTCCGTCCTTATATAACAGAGCAACGGAAATCAAACCGAATGTTTTGAAATTTTAAATATATAGTTATTGCAAAATTTTGTCGAGGCATTTCAAATTCTTTGAAAATCGGTTCTTATAGCTTAATTACAGGGGCAGTCAAAAGTTTTCCATTACATTATGGCCAATGGGGAAAATATGTTTAAGTGCAATTTAATTTTGTTACAGCCTTTCAAATAGCATAAAATTAACATGCATTTACTGATGTGTAATAAAATATACAATCTATACACTATGTGGAGCAAAAAAAGGTTTAGTATTCATTTACAGAGCTACACAAAAGAAATATGTTACGTAATCATACATTGAGCAAAAAAGTATTTGCACACCAGATAAATTTGTTGTAGCATATGTATAAATAAATAAAAAGCAACTAAGAATTAAATAAACCAACTCTTCTACAAAACAAATAAATATGTTTGATATATGACTTAATAATTATATTTAAAATATGAAAATATAAGAAAGTAACATTTGTACTGCCAAAAAAAATATTTGCACACTAGCAATAAAACTAGAACTAGAAAAATTTGGTTTCAAGTTTTTAAATTGACGAGAAGTATTTGGCTTTCGCCATACAGTATTTTTACCATCTGAGTCAAAAATATTGAACTTGCTTTCATCGGAAAAAATAACAGTTTTCCAAAACTCTAGTGGTTTGCTGACATAAGCTGTTGCAAATTCAAATTTTTTACCCTACTTGTTTCACTAATAAATGTTTCCTTTCGAGGAGCTCTTCCTCGAATGTTTGCATGATGAAATAATATTTCTAATTGGTTGTGGTGGAACTATAGTTCTCGACGTTGAAGCGACATCAACAGCCAATTCTCGAGCACTTAGAAAAGGGTTTTTTGAAGATTTTTTTTATCATTGTTCTCCTTTGCCTGGTATTTAGCTTTCTTGGACGCCCAGTTTGTGGCTTATTTACTGTCGAACCAGTTTCTTTTTTCTTCATAATTGCATAACGAACACTAGATAAAGTTTAGATTTTATTTTTTACCTATTCCTCGGTAGCTTAATCCAGAATTGTTAAGAAATATAATCTTCTCGCGGGTTGCAACAGACGGTTCATACGTTTTCGGCACCATTAGGACAAAAACTCCCCAGAATCTCTGCTCCAGTTAACATATTACGTGACTTTAAAGTGCGAGGCTAACGTACTGTGGGACTGATATGCTAAACATTTGCATAATGTTCACATTTAATGCCTTTTTTTTACAGTCAATGCTTCTTGTGCAAATACTTTTTAGGTATGAGAAAATATTAATTCATTTTTTAATATACAGTGTCTCACAAAACTGATGGGATACTTGTGCTTTATAAAAAGAAACTGCAATAAAATAAATAAACAAACATGTGCAAAAATGTTTTGAGTGTGTTTCATATTTAAAGTTAGTAACAATTATTACATAACATACATTTTGTAAAATATTAAAATATTAATTTAGTAGAAATACAATTGTTCAGAACGGAGCAAAAAATGGCTTACATAAGTGATGGGACACTTACTTTTCCATCAAATATTTATACAAAATTTTTACTTTTTAAAAGGTTTTAATATTTTGTTGGATTTCCTTTTACTTTTAAAACATGATTTAATCTTTTTGGGATGGATTCGACTAATTTTTTTGTGATTTCTGGAGTGATTTTACCCCATTCTTCTTGAAGCACCAATTTTAGTTGTTGTTTTGAAGAAATGGTGTGTTTACGAATTCTTGATTCCAATTCTTGCCAAATATTCTCTATGGGATTTAAGTCTGGAGACTGTGGTGGTGTTTTTATTATTTCAGGACAGTTATATAGCAGCCAGAGTCTAACGTTCAGAGCAGTGTGCTTGGGGTCATTGTCCAAATAGAATTTAAAATCGTTATGAAGATTCAATTTTCGTGCTGAAGATTTCAAATTTTGCTTTAAAATATCAATATACTTGTACTGATCCATTATACTGTCAATAAAAACAAGATTACCAACTCCAGCGGACGACATACAACCCCATACCATAACTCCTCCTCCACCATGTTTTACTGTTGGTACCAAGTTCTGTTTGCAAAATTCTTCCCTGGGTTTTCTCCATACCAAGATTCTACCGTCAGAACCAAATATATTAAATTTACTCTCATCAGCAAATATAACTTTATTCCAGTAATCAGAATTCTTATTTATGTTGGATTTTGCGAAAGCTAGTCTGAGTTTTCTATTCTTTTCACTTACGAAGAATTTTTTCCTGGCTACTCTACCGTGATATCCAGCAGATCGAATTACCCTTCTAATAGTCTCAGGATTAACAATTATTCCATATAATGCTTGTAAATCAGCAGCAACTTTTGAAGCACTATTTCTTGGATTTTTTTTAATATTTCGAACGATAACCTTTCTCGTATATATGTTTTATAAGGTATAAATATCTATATTATAAAGGCCAAACGTATCTATGCGTAACGCAGCATATATCATTTTGCAAATAACAACACTTTCCCCTGAAATTTCGCTTTTGCAAAATTTACACTTTTAAACACCACATATTTTTAATTTTTACACTGTCGGATAGAGAAAAAAAAAGTACTTTTAAATGCAATTTATTTGAAAGCTCTATCTTAATTTACTTTTGAGATATTAATTTTTTTACAGTTTTTAGTACCAATTTTGTAATTGTGGCAACACAATCAGTCCATTTTCTCTTAAAATTGAAAAAAAAAAAAAAATAGAAATTATAATGCTCAACACTTTTGCATGCAATTTCGGTTTTGCAATTTTCGGTACTGCAAAATTCACACTTCTAAACATGGTACATTTAAAATTTTTAAACCGTCGTCGTATAGAAAAAAAATGTACTTTTAAATGCGAATTGTTGTATCACAGCAAGTTTGCAAAGCTGTATCTCAATTTATTTTTGATATATTATTATTTTTTTAATTTTTAGTACCAATTTTGTAATTGAGGCAACAGAATCACACCATTTTCTCTCAAAATTGGAAATAGAAATAAAAATAAAAATGCGTCTGTTATAAAATCCGATGAATTTCGGTTTTATTTCTTTTAATACATCAGTTTAAATAAATCAGTTGTATTCCAAATATTTTCTTTCGTTGAATTTCGACGGGTTCCACCTTGTTAACTATAAATTTAAAAATTGCAACCAAATAGATGCACAGTATTGCAGAAGGCCCTTTACTTCGTACCAGCACATAGAAATGCGACATGCCAGGAAAATGACATTCTGAAATTTTAATTTTTTTATTGCTTTATTTGTGTTATTACAAATGTAAAGCCTCAAAAAAATACTTCTGAGAATATTTTTTATTAGAGGGTAAAAAAATAAATTGTACTGTAGAATATTTGGTACTACTCTGTTATCCCGTCGACCGATTTCGCCAAATTATAAAAATCGCCAAACTAATAGCCAAATTATACTTATTGACGTAATTTTTATTTTAAATAATAAATAATAATAATAATTAGTGGAATATGAATAAAAATACAAATAAAAAGTCGAAATAAAAATCACTTAATGATGTTTTAAACACGTGTATCCTATTTAATGTCATTGAATTAACATTCACGATCATCCATTATTGGCATTTAATCTTATAATTTGACGATAGTATTTTGGTCGACGGGATAACAGAATAGTGCCGAATATTTAATAGTAATTTTTCTGTACATACTGAAATTTTCGTATTTTCTGATATTCACCCCATTGTATTGTCATAGTTTTTGCTCTCTAAAATTATTTTGTTTACTTAAGAGAAAAAACCCTACTAAGATTAAATCTAACATGACAATAAGAAATTCCGTTATAGAAAGTTTCCCTTGCCAGACACATTTGCAGGTACTCTTTCAATCGGAATCTTTGACTTTTTACATTTAAGACAGGATTTCATTATGGAGAAATTCCGTTTTATAAGACTACTATAATTTTCTGTTCCGATATACACTATCTCGCTTTATCTAACTCCCTGTCCTTTTTTGTGACAATGTATCCAAAAACTCTCTCTAATTTTTTACAAATATGAACATTAAAAATAAAAATGTCCTTTCCCATACTTTAAAAAAAAAAAATAATAGCGTAGATTTTCTACAGATTTTTTTTAATGGAGTATGGAATTTACATATTCAATGAAGAATTTTTCCGCTAAAAAGTTTCGTTGTATAAATTTTGTAGTTTGAAATTTTTTGCACTATTAATTCCTGCAGAATTTTAAAGATAATAGATTATTTTCATGTAAATTTATTCTTTTAGAATTTTTACAATGCAGTATAAAGAAAAAAATATGAAAATACATTAAAAATTCTTGTGGATTAATTAAAATGAACGATACAGAGAATGATATGGGAAAGAGGGAGAGAAGATTGAGATTTCAAAATGAATAGAGCTCTTTTTTTCTGCTTTCACTGAAATTTAATTCTTTATCATATTTTTGTTTTTATTTTATTTTATTATTTTTTTGCACCACACTTCTTTTCGTTAACAAATAACCAAACAAACCTTTCTTATTTAATTTTGTAAATCTTTAACAATTTAGGAAAGCACTATTGAAATTTTTATAAACTATAAACTACAAACTATAAAAATAACTATTTAACCATGCATTTTTATTACGTTGGGGATTTTAAAAGAAATAAGAGATATTTTAAATATTTCAGTACATAAAAATGCCATTGAGATCATAATTTTACGGATAAATATGTTATGAAATTCCTTACATGGTATTATTAAATTGCATTGGAGTAAAGTTATATTGTTTGTAACATAGGTATTTCATATATAAAGACAAATTTATTATACTGTGGCATCTGTTAAAAATAAAGATAAGTGTGACGGGGGAGGGGGACTGAAGCATATAGTGCTCTTCGTTTGAATACTCTTGCTTAGTAGCATGGTGGAACGCTTGCAATGTGATCGCTTCATTTTCATGTTGAAGCTATTAGTTTCAGATCCATGGTTAGCTAAAGTGTTGGTGCTTATGATGGTTATTTTACATTTCATGATACAGAGACTAATAAATGATTTTCTTAATTTTATTCTTCTCTTTTCTTTTCGGGTAGTTTTTGTTAGGTTTTCATTTGAGAATGGGTGTAAAATTCTTTCCATTATTAGCTGCGTATGTAATTATGTAAATACGTTGCATACGTAGTCATCGTTTAGGCTGCCCGTCCATCTGTCAGTCTGCCCGTTCGTCTGGCCTTTTGTCCGGATATAAAAGAGCAAAAAATACCCTACCAAATTGTTTGAAATTTAAAATGCATAACTGTTTCATAATTTTGTCGAGTCATTTCAAATTTTATGAAAATCGGATCTAGAGTTTAATTACAGGACCATCAAAAAAGCATTCCGTTATTTATGGCCAATCATAAACATAGTTTCAAATGCATTTTAATGATGTTAAACTCTTTCGAAAATAATAAAATTGATATGCATCTATGAAATACATACTACAATACACATTCTCTTCAATGTTCTGTACAAAGAATACTTGTTCTTAATTTACAGGGCACACATAAGTATTTCATCGAATAACGGTATAGGGAGAAACATTGTTTGGGACGCGTTTTAATTATATTAAACTATTTCACATTTTACAAAAATGATATACGTTGCTGAGGTTAATTACAAGTTACTTTCTGTATAATATAAAGCATATCGTATTCACAAGGACGCATACAAGATTTCGCCTTCTATACTGTATCCGATGTATTGTATACTATTACACCAAGATCTCAACATTTAAAAAAATTCTTTATAGTATGAACGCACCTTATTTGCTACGCTTTGCCTGCAATTTCCAACTCGTTTTAGTAATTGAAAGCATAGCTTTTTTCAGAGAAACGGAATAAAATACTCATTTTTTTCAACAATAAAGGTGCTGTGTCAAAGCAATTAACACAAAATTTGGCTTTTAAACAGTAATCAAGTCGCACACACCAAATTTGAAAGGACTGGAAGGGAACATTTCCGTAAGATGAAAAACTGCTTCTATTTTACAACGTCAATTAATGACATATAATTTTCTCGAGAAGCTATGTGTTTTGAATTGATAAAATCAACGTTTTTCTTCAAAAATGTTATTTTGTTTGATACGTTAAGCTGATAGTACATAATCTTTTAAACAAAAATACTACTCGCTGCAAATTAACCATTTACTTTGCTTCCGTAATCATACTCACTCACATTAGCAGTCTCTTTCAGGCAGATTTCACAACTTGGGATTATACCAAAAATAATAAGGAAGCATTCAAAAACAAGTGATTTTTTTTTCAAACTCTCATGCTCTAGCAAAAACGCAATCTTCTACGTCACGATACTATAAGCCATGCACGGCAAATCAAAGCTTACTGTAGTGAAAACATCATTTTTATTTTTATTTTTCTGAAAAAAAAATTGAAAATATTTCATCAAGTCTTTTTACTTGCTTAACCCTCATAATGCCCATTTTTTATAACGTTTGGATTGCTCCACGCAGCTGTTTTTCAAGTAATTCTGAATTTCGCGTATCACCTATTCTATCCCGAAATGTTTTCGATGTATTTCTATTAAAAATTGATGATAAAGTTTACTGATTGGAAATAGTGGTATATGCAAAACATACATACGAACATTTTAAGTGAAATAAAAGCATAAAAAAATAACACACATTTTAAAAATAAAATCATGAAAAGAAGAACTTTAATTTCCTTACAAAATAAAACATATGTAAAAATACAATTGAGGATGTGAATTTCAAAACTCTCCTTATCGCTTTTGTTTTCTCTATCAGTTTATACTAATCTGCACTAATGTAACACTGCAATCTCCAAATTTATAATGAAAATCAATAGACGCATTTAAAGGTTTTTCGCGATTCCCTAAAATTGATGTTCTCGATAAAGAGAATTTTGAAACTCACACCTTAAATTATTTTAACCAATCTAGAAGTTAATTAATTGACATTAACACGACCGTAAAACTTATACGGTGGCAATACCTTCAGTTAAATCGCTTTAAAAATATTTCTTTACCTGATTTAAAACGTTTTTGTAATTGGAATTATATATCTGTGACAAATGGTTTAGGAAGTAGCCATTGGACCGTTCTGGAAATGGAAGCTCTTTATAATACTTTAAGCACTTAGTGTATGTTCCCTTAAAGCTCAGTCCAATTCAGCTACAGAAAAGTTGTCTAAGTCATGAAATTTAAAGTTTCATAACTCGGTCAATTTTAATGTTAGATGAATCGGACCTTTTTTCTCTTATTTGTTAGAGTAGTGGGAAAAATTTACTGAATATCAATTATAGGACCGCGGGACGGTATAAAAAGTTAATTTTCGTAATTTATATATATATATATATATATATATATATATATATATATATATATATATATATATATATATATATATATATATATATATATATATATATATATATATATATATATATATACCTAAATCGCTTGAAAAATAATTCTGTACCTTTTTTAAAGCACTTTTGCAATTGGAAGTATATGCCTATGACTAATGGTTTAGAAATTAGCCATTGGCCACCGTTGTGAGTGGACACCTTGTATAATTGTTGAACGAGATCCTCTCTAATCTTGTGAGAAACTATTTATCAAAACAAGTGACTATATTGCATTAAAAAAAAGATTTCCCCCAAAGTAAAATAATTTAATTTGATGAAGATACAGAAAAGATGTGACAAGAAATTATCCGAAAAAAAAAACATAATGTATGAAATAGAATAGAATGGAAAAAGGTTTTATTAGCTAGAAGAAATCGTAAAATGGAAACAGTTTTTTAAATGCAGCATAGAGTAGAAATAATGTATATAAATGTGTATGTATCTGTTTATGTAAGTATATATACCTAAAATGAAATCACAAATGTTAAAATAAATTGGAATTAATTCAAAAGATGACCGCAGGAAATCAGAAATGCAAAAATAAAGATATATTCCACGGATTCGTAAGAGGAACTATGTAAGCATAATTCATAGTAAAGATATATTATTAAGTCAAATATTGTTAACATTATGTCTAAAAATGGCATTATTCATTTATGTATGCTAATTATAAACTAACTCCAAAATCTTTTATAGAACGAAATTAAATGTAAAGGACATTTTCCTTTATGTTTCTTGATTATCACATATTAAATTATCTGACGTTTACATTAAAAGACGTTTCACATAAATAAAGTAAATTTAATGTTAAAAAAAAAATAATAAAAAATGAAGAAGAAGAAAAATCATTATAAAATGTTCAGTCCTGCAAGGGAGGAAAATAGAGATCCCCACATGATATTTAATCACCAAACTATCATACAGGGTGAGTAGTTGCATTCGATCGGGAATTGAGCATACTTTTTGAACATGAACACAATTTTTGAAATAATAACAGCATACACATTAAAGATTGTATCAGCGTCAAATTTTAAAAAGTATTTTGGCCAGTGCCTGCAGGAAAAGTTAGCTTTTATATTCCATGCTTTTTCAAATATAGCTTATTTTCCTCAAACACACGAAGCTAAAATTTGTGGATCTCAACAAGATGATTCAATAAAAAATTCTCATTTTTACATTTTAATATTTTGCAAATTTTATTCAAAGTTTAAGAGCTAAAATATGAAGAAACCTACAAAAGAAGCTTCGTCAATACTGAATTTGAATGAGAATTCTGCCAAATTAGTAAGCTATAGACAAATTGGTATCATTTATGGTTGCTTTATTTTATCGTCTAATTTGGCGATATTTTGCCAAGTGCCTCCAAGTTTGGCAAAAATTCCAAGCTAACGTTCACTAGTACTCATAAATTAATACCTGATTTTTTTTTTTTCATTATTGTCTTGTTTCAAAATGTCAAACACCCTAGAATTTCAAACTGCTATGTCTCAACCACTTTTTAAGTTAGAAACGAAACAAAAAATATCCTGAAATCCTTGTGTCAAGACTTTATAACTAATCAAAAAATAAATTTGAATTTCTAAATTTTTTGTATATTTTTAAAGTTTTAAATATTTAAATGGCTGCCATTTTGAAACAGGATGGGGGTGAAGCTGACCAACGAACTCGGTCGAGACATTGGTATGTACTATGCATACAATTAATCTCATTCAACTCGATTCATAAATGCTCTTATCAACATTTGAACTCAGGGTGGTTTGGGGGTCAGGGGGGTCATGATCGGTGAAAATATACCAACATTTTTCGGGAGTGCTTTCCTCCGGGCGGCCGCAATAGGTAGCTTTAAGCTTTTTGTAATGAAAGCTACCTAAAACTGCTTCTTTTGACAACATATTTGAAGAATCAAATAAGCCAGGAAAAACGCTTAGTTTTCTTAGATCAGCATGGAGTTTTAAAATATATTGACGTTTGTTAATGAATTCCGAAAAAGGTTTTGGAAAGTTAAAAATACAAGGAACATTCACAAATTTACCAAAAAAATGTATAATATAAATAATTTTTTTTCACATAAAAGGAAGTTTGGTAGTCCTTATTTTAGATACTTTCTAATATTTTCTTTTCTGTAGTCTTTTAATATCACGAGGGAAGGTTTGAAAAACCGTCAGAAATTAAAATTTTTGTGTATCTGGAAAATAACTTAATAAATTGGAAAAAATTGGACTAAGCTATAAAATTGCATACACGTGTTTTTAACAATTCTGATATCTATGTACGTTATGATTTTTATATATTCCTTATCTTAATTCATCTAATTTTTTTAACGTTAAATTTGCTATTTCCCACTTTAAAATATTAGCCTCCGATGCTATTTCTTTTAGACAAGTTAAAAAGTGTCACGTCAAAAATTGTGGCCCACTTTTTCATAATCTGGCCGTTAAAACGAGACATTCATACAATCTATATATTTAAAAGACCTGGCTGTTTTTTAGTCATCAGCACTCAATGTTCCACTCAACCAATTTTGATAATTATTTTTTAAAATGAAATCTATTTATTTGTAGTTGTGCCCATTTTAGTTATTTTTTAATTTATTTCCAGTTTTATATTTTATTTTTAATTTTAAATGCTTTTTACGATATTTCTTCAAAATGGTGGCCACTCAGTTTAGCTTTTTTCTCTATAATAACAATTTATTTTCCATTATCACTTTCCACCAGTCAGAAGCTTTACTTCATCAGTGAACATGTCCTCGCATTTAAAAGAAAGTAATTAATTGACGTATAAAAACATTTCATATTTATTTACTTAGAAGGTGTCAGAAATAAAAATTTAAATTAAAAAGTTGTTGACATGTTTCGGTTCATTTATAAGAACCGTATTCATAACATATTATAAATAACATATTATAAATTATATTTATATCCAGTGTTATTTAATTTTCTACTGATTTTAATATGTTATGAATACGGTTCTTATAAATGAACCGAAACATGTCAACAACTTTTTAATTTAAATTTTTATTTCTGACACCTTCTAAGTAAATAAATATGAAATGTTTTTATACGTGAATGAAAAAGGTGAAGTAATTTTGTTTTAGTTTTGAATAAAAGCTAACAACAGTTTTAAGTAATTAATTGTTTTCGTAAAATTTAACCACAATAAAATGATTGCGTAAAGTTATGCACTAATTGAGGTAAAAAAATATATTTACTGCGAAATAATATTAATTATGTAAATAAAATAACAGAAAATAATTTATGATAAAAATTAATGTCTAAAGCAAAATAAGAAAAATTTCAAATGAGGAAAATGATGTCATTCAGCAACCAGATAAATGGGAATTACAATATTATTACGGATGCCTTTTTCATATTACTAACAGCAGTAACTTTTAAAAAACATTTGAAGAAAAAATGACGTCACTATTTAAAACATCGCATTTTTACTCATAACGATATTGCATTTCAATATTTCTTTTCATTATGGACACTGAGATTGAGATTTTACTTTCTGATGACTTCAGTTAGTGAAAATAATGTCATAGTAAAAATGAAATTAGTCTCTCTTTTTTTAATAAAACTATTTTTCTGTGAGTGCATAGTAAATAAAATTTCTGGATTTCGCCGGTACTCAGACTACAATTTTAACTGAAGATGTGCGAATATTTGCATGCAAAATTGTAACTGGCAAACTTGACATTAAGTTTGGAAATATATTTATTATATATTGATTCAATAATGTAATTACTTTTGCTTTTTTTTAAACCAAATCGATCGGGTTTTTTAAACATTTCATTCATCGAATTCGACGGGATTCCACTTGTTTTATTGTTAAAATGCATTTCCTTTTTCTCAGAGTCTATAAAAAAGCGTTTTAACTAAAGAAAAAACCCGTTTTTGATGAATCTAGTAAATGAAGAAGTAGCACGTAAAATTGTGTCTCTTTATTATTCCGCAATTCCAATGTCTCAGAGAGAAATTCCTAATCAATTGGGTATTACACGCCGTTCTGTTTGCTATTATATTGATAAATACAAGAAAAATGAAATTAGTTCATTGCATTTTAAACGGGGTCTAAGACCTCTATCGATTTTTTTTTCTTTAATCGGAGGAGAAATTGAATTCTGCAATGGCAGAATCTACATTCAACTTCTTTAAATTTTTTTCTCATTTTCAATTTCCGTTGACATCGACGTTTTATAATATTTTTTTCCTTGTTTCAATCCACAGGATTTCAAAACATTATTTTTGATCAATAAGCTATTTTTCTGTTCTCTCGTTATGCTTCAAATACTTTTTCCGCACAAAATCGGGACCCTATTACAGAGATTTGATGCATCCGTCAATACATCCACCAGCGCGTGTTTTCGCTATTTCAGAGTGTTTTCCACGAAGTTTTTATAGGGCGACGCAAAAGTTTATGCACAAAGCTAAATATTTCTATAGAATAAAAAAATATACCCAGGTATGCTTTGGAATTTTTACTGTATCTAAAATATTGTTATTACAAATTCATGTTCCGAATTCCGAAACAATTCATTAAAAGGAAAAATATATATATATATGAAAAAAATTGTGATGTGGTAAAAGTTTAAGCATAAAAACAAAATATTTACATTTCACAAAGCACAAAATTCGTTTTAAAGGTCTGAGGAGTCTTATTTTTTACTTGGTAATGCAATTTAGCAACTTGTCATATTTAATTTTTTTCTCCAGTCCGTGTAAAATATAAGTACATATTTTTTTAAATATACACAACATATCTTCTATTTAAAATACTTTTTTAATATTCTACATTGAAATTTTATTTTATTTTATTAATGTTTAACTTCGATTAAAAATTTTAAAATGTTTTTTTAATTGTATCCACTGTGTTCAAAACCGAAATTATTCGATCAAGAGGCCTCAAAAATACTGATAGTGATGTAAAACTAATGTATCAGCAATGTGTTTAGTTAGTTAGTTAAAATTTAAATTTAAATTACAAAATTTTGAAACAAAAATCGTTTTTTATTGAAAAATTGCCACTTTTAAGTAGTTAAAGCAATTATAATACTTAATTTAAAGTACAAGTTATTCTTCAACTTCAAATGAAAATATTCACAAAATTTTATGTAAATTGCTTTATTAATTTTTCTGAAATGTTGCACACAATGGATGCAAGTCAAAGAGCAATTTTAAATTTTTTGTCAAAATTAAACATAAATAAAATAAAGTAGTATTTCATTATAGAATATTATAAAAATACATTTAAATAAAAGAGATATTAAACTGTTTGCATTAAAAATTTTATGTATTTATGTTTCATAGGAGTTGAGAAAAAAAATTATATGTGATATGTTGCTGAATCGTACCACCAGGTAAAATGTAAAACGCCTGAGAATCTATTTTGGTGTTTCATATACCATGATAGATTATGAAACGGATGATGTGATGATATCTAATATGTGATTTGCCATGTTTAACAGGAGAGTATGGGAGGTTTTGGAAGCGAGTCTGTGCCGGGTTTCATCGATTGTTGATTTGACCCTTGCGTTGAGTAAGGCTGTGGAGCTTGTTATGCCAGCCTTCAACCGAAATCTAGGAAATTCTTTGCTTAAGACCCTCCTGCGGTTTATTCATAATATATTGAGGAGATATCTACAATGAGTCAGGGAATAAGGAGCTGAACCGTATCCGAGGGAAAGATTCGCGTTTAGCAGGACATCAGTACCCTTCCCCTAAAAAGTCATTAAAGATAAAAAAACACCGTGTCACCACAATAAAGGATACCGGTACTGATAACAGTTAGTATGTCCGTCTATTTGCAGCTTAATACTGCTTCCCATTTTTGTAGTTATCATGTGACAGGGTTTCCCAGATGTTCTCTATCGGATTGAAATCAAGGGTGAGTGGTGGTCAGCTCATCACACTCATTCTAAGAAGCCATTCTTTTTGTGCAACGTGAAATGAGTATCAGAGCATTGTTTTTCTGAAAAGTCTAGTTGGGACCACCTAGGAGTTCACCAAACAGTCAAAAATCCTCATTCAGAGTTTCCTGAATGTTTTGTCAATTTTGTCTGTTATTTAGAAATTAAGGAGACGTCTATTGTAGCCAAAAAACGCCTCATACAATGAACGAACCACTACGTTGATCATTGCTGAATATACTCCTCAGATCTCTCCCCAAGTCAGGCTAATAGAATGAAAACCCATCTGGACCATCAAAAATTCCTTTTTTATTATTTTTTTTTTAATAACACTAATCTATTCGTCACGATAATACATGTACTATTTTGCCCATTGAAGTCTTGCTTGTCTGTGACACTGTTTCAAAAAGGCTTAATTTTTTTAATTTTTTACTGTGTTCAGGAGTTGAAATTTGAATCCTCGCCTCTCCTGAATATAATTTAGTTCGCGCTACTTAACAACCCTCAAAGATTCATATTTTGAACTCAAAATTTAAGTCTAAGGTTTTGATAGCATTTAATAAGATACAAAAAATAACGGTAAAAAATAGTTGTCCGTTAATTCAAACACTAAAGCGCCCTCTATCGGACTTTTTGAACTTTATATTTAAAATTTATTTGCAAGAAAATACTGACCTAAAGAATAGTTTTCGCGAAAACTGAAAACAAATCGACAATTTTTTTTTTATATATATATATATATATATATATATATATATAATTTGAAATTTTGGACCCTAAACTTTAATGACGCTTATCTTTTTCGGAAGACATTCGGAACTCTTAGTTTCCTATTTAATATTGTTTGTCTTGACTTGTACTCTCACCCTTTAAAATTTTGCACTAGAGTTTAGATTTATCCTGTATATCTATGCAGAATTTCTAAGAAAATTAATTGCGGATCTATTGTAGTTTTTTTCAATACCTGATTTTTTCCTGCTATTTTCATTAGCGCGAGATTGTTGTAAAATAAATTAACCGAATTATTAATCAAAAGAAATGTATATCTCTCGACAAAGTTTTATGGACTAGTTCCATTTTTATTCTGAACATCTCGAAAAGAACTAAAGTTTAATTTCCTGCGAGAAACAATGTAATCTTCTGTGGTAATAAATAGACTTGAATTTCGAAATGCTAAGAACTCGCAATGAAAAAAAATACCTTTATAGATTGGAAAAATGATAATTAATGATATTATATTGTTAAAACAGTATTTATCCATAAAATCCATACACTTTATTTAAAGTGTATACTTTGTTAACTTTTAAGATGGAAAATGAATGTGATGATTTTATTTTCCAATAAAAATAACATTGTCAGATTTTTTTTTAAACACTAATATTAAAAGCATAATTTTTCATAGCGTTACAACAATATTTGTAATTATAAAATCGTAGTATAATAATAAATTTTTCATAACATGTTGCTTTTTTCATTTATTGAGGGGTTATAAATGAGTGGTTGTATTCAAGTATGTGGCATATTGTGTATTTTGTATTGACACTAATCAATGGATAAATGAATACAGCCCCTTATCATTTTTCTTCATTTTGAGAATAATGGATTTTGAGCTTATTCTATCGACGGTCACTATCAGAATTTTCAAGCCATGTTTTTGAGACTTTCACAAAAGTTGCTTTATACATTTAGCTAACACAATAAACAAATCAAATTTTGATAGCGTTCACGCATGCGTGATAAAAAATTATTTAGTAAATCTGCTCTTTTTTCATACAATTTTTATTATTTATTAATTTTAATTACAGGATATTGTGTGCAATATTGTTTGTCATATTTTCGGAAAAAAACATTGTTTTATATTAAGAATCCTGCAAATTATAGGCACAAAACTTGGACAAATTTAGGACTGTTTTATAAAAACCATAATTTCTCTACGAATAAAGATGCTTTCCGCATAATAATGAACACAGTTTATTACAATAATCCACTTATTCATAATATACAGTTTGAACGCTCTTGTTACATTGGTTTTGACAGGGATATCCAAAAGATATTCTTTTTTTTCAATTTGTTGACGGTCCCCTATGGAGTTTCAGGAAAAAAAATGTCCACGGAAATGCATGACACTTTGCATGCACACTTAGAGTTTCAGGATAATTCCTCATGTGTTTTTCTAGATATTCAACAAAATGTCTAGAATCGCAAGTGACCGGTCACCTTTGGTCATATAGATTAGCTTTTGAAAATTACTGTAAAAGGTTTTTATTATATTGTTGTATTAATGAAAGGATAAACGCGATACGTACAGGTAATTTGAACATTATATAGCAGTATCACAAAAGAACACGTAACTAGCTGCTCGTAAGACAAAAATACTTATTCTACTTCTTTCAAATGACTTATGGTAAAACAGCAAATGAACTTACATTAAAGAAGCATAAAGTATGCGATGACGTAGAAGCGGATGAAAAAGTGCGCAACACTACTAAAAATATTACTGTCTGTGTTGCTGTTAGTCGCAAAAAATCAGTTTTTTATTTCCTTTGGAAACGCCCCAAACGAAAAATTAAGCATACCTCTCACAGTTGCTAAAACAGTTATAATTTTAAATGTCGTCCGTCAATGAAGTGTATGCACATACATTTATTTTAAAAGGTTCACGAACTTTGAATTAAACAAAACGATGCTGATGGTATTTAATTAGTGTCACATTCAAAGAACTAGTCTACGCAGAATATCCTGAAAATTAATTTTAGATTACTACGCTTTTTTTTTCTAGACAAAAAAGTTTTCAATCTTAATATGCTGAATGATGCGAAATCATCCTTCAGTAGAGTATATATATATATATATATATATATAATGTCGCTATCTATAGTTTCATTACGTAAGTATTTATTTATACGTAAGAATTTATTTATTGGAACTTACTCTATATGTAAATGATGATTATAATTAAATATGGAGTTTTTAGAACCCCCATAACTCATGATTTATTGAGGCTGTTTACCTGAATTTATTAACAATAAATTTTAGGGCTTTAAAATTGATTGCAATTAAAAAACTAAAAATATAATTTTAAAAAATTGAGTAACATGCTTTTATGGAAATATTTCTTTGTTTTAAACGTTAGTGTAATATCATAGATGCAAAGTAATTGATTTTGAATGCCACAATTTCCTAAATTAACTTCATCTTTAGGGGAGTCTTCACGCACTTGAAAACTCCCGCATCGTAATGCTAAATCAACGGGCAGGTTAATTTCGAATTACTCGTTTAAATTTGAATATTTTTAAACGATTTCTTTTGCATAGGATAGCTTACCTCGACCTTTAGTATGACTATTTTTTTTTCTATTGTGGTTCCAGATTTTTTTAAAAGTACTTACACTTTTAAAACCAATTTTGAAAAATTTTTGACCAATTTTGAATTTCGGAATCCTTTATTAAAGGAATATCCAAACAAAATTGAAAAAGTAAGAAAAAAGTCACACTAAAAATCAAACTTAACTATCCTATGCAAAAAAAGTTTTAAAATATTCAAATTTAAACGAATAATTTGAAATTTATCTGCCCATCGGTTTAACATTACGGAACGGGAGTTTAACCTCCCCTTAAGGCTCCTGTTCCTGCGAGCGAAGACACCTGCAGGTAACGCTATTCCTATGGAGAGGTTATTTTCTAATATCACGTTTGCATTTCAACATTTTTATTTATTTTGCATTGTGTAGCTGAGGTCCCACTGCACATCGCTCCTTTTTTATTTTTTCAATTTCGTTTTTTTTTCTTTCTTAATCACGCTTTTATTTCTGGAACCGGTTTTGAATGTGAAACTAACTTTATAAAAAGTATCTGCAACCAAAATCGAATAAGTGAAAAAGGAGCTATGTGGAAAGAGACTTCACCTATCCAAAGCAAAGAAAAAAAAAGAAATGGAAATCGAAATTGAAATGTAAACGAGTAATTAGAAAATAACTTCCCCGTAGGAATAGAATTAGCTCACGAGTATCTTCTCTAGTAGGGACAGGAGCCTTAATTAAAGATTCTACTCATAATCTACAGTTAACAGGGGGGTTTTTTAAATAATGTTATTCAAAATCCGCGACTTTGGAACTTCTGACACTCACATATTTAAAACTGAATTGTTTCTAAAATTTTGCCAGCATACGTTGGAGGAAATATTAACTGGTATTTTGTTGTAAATCAATTGTTGACGCCATCATTATAGTTTAGCATGTGTTTTGTAATATTTGCGACAATCAGATTCCTCCCTTTGTCACCTGCCCCCGAAGAAGTAAGTCTCTGGAAATACATGAATCATGAATATCATTGAAAATGTACCCTCTGTACCTTGTCCATAAAAAAATAATGAAAATTTCGTTAGCTTTCGTTAGCATCGGTTGGCAATAAAAGGCAATTTCAAAAACTGTTTTTTATATATATATATAATTTCAAATGCATTTTAAAAGAAAAAAATGATATATTTGTTTTTGTCAGTTTTAGTTTGTTTTAAGTATGATTTCTTTATATTTATATATATTTATATTCAAATTTAACCATCAAAATTTGAGATTTAAAACAAAATTCAAATTTACATTAATTAAAATTGTTTCAAGTTCAAAGTCCAGTTGAGTACTGTCAATTCGATTTTGTTGCTATGGAAACATCTGGCTTTTATTTTTTAATACGCTTAAATGTATGAAAGTAATTTTACTGAATAATAATATTTTATGCCTGAAAATATTTTTTCCAGAATTAAATTAAATAACTACAGCAACAAATTATATATATATATATATATATATATATATATATATATATATATATATATATATATATATATATATATATATTATACTCGTTCATTGTTTATGTTTAAATTCATTAATTACCATTTACACGAATTCTAAAAATCCAAAAGCTTTCAGTTGCATTAAAATTATTTGCTTTTGGCGGGGAAAAGTGCTGCTCGCCAAATCGTGTGATACTTTCGCCTTTTCATACCAAATATTCGAAAGTATTTTATTTTTTACATGTTTTCTACTGCAATCCCGCCGCTAATTTTCACTCATCTTTTATTATCTGCATAAGTAGTTTAATCAGTATTTTTTCCAAAAAAAATCTGAGTATGCCCAGTATAGAGACCTTCCTTGTTGCAGTAATTAAGTAAAATCAGAAAATGTGGCATAAATAGTTTTCAAGATTAAACTCAGACATATAAATATTCATAAGTCAAATAAAAGAATTATAAAAGACAAAAATTCTCACAAATGACAGGCATTTATTTTTTTTTGTTGATGTTGTTGTTGGTACCAAGGTAAAAAATAGTGTATAAAATCATAATTTGACATCTCAAACAAAATTAGATGAAAATAATTTAGAAGAGTATTGTATACATCATCTATTGCGATAAGAACTATAAATTATTCATCTGGTCTTTTTTTTTTCACAGTATTTTCAGTTCACAGATTTTTTTAAAATCTTAGATAGTAAAAATGTAGCCTAAGCCGTCTAATGAGCAGAATTTTCATGCTTCCATTTTATCTCCATCCCTGATTGTTACAACAAATAAGGTAAGAAAAGATGAATGTATCTGTAGCAGCAATTAAATGTAAATTCGCGAAATATAAAAATTTAAAAGGTTTCTATGCTCTAGTAAAATACGTTAAAAGGAATATAATCCATATGGGATTTGTTATCAAGACTCTGTTTTTTTTAATATATAATATTGTAATTTCAGTTTTTTATTGACTTCGTTATTAAACGAATTAGTCGAATATGGCAATTCAAAAACTTTCTTCTATCTTATACATGTTAATATTTCAAAATTCGCTAACACAGTACCGACATTAAATAACAATCTATTTTCATGATAGAGATTCTAAAAATATGAAAATTCATGCATTAGTTTGTAACATAACTGTCTTTAAACTCATGAAATTTCTCAATAATGTACCATAACAGCGCCACCTTTAGGGCATCATCGCTTTAACATCAAAACCTAATCAGCAGACATTTGCATTTAACTGAATCCTACGTTAAATGAAAACTTGTGCACTAGTTCTTGAGATACTATTGCCGAAATCGTGTAAAAGTCACCATAGCAGCGCCAAATGTAGCGAAAATTACATCAAAATGTGCACTAAGTCATATCAAGAAAAAAAACTGAATATGAAGTTCGATGAAAATTGATATTTTCATCAATTTTCGCCGAATGAAAGGTACAGGGTCCCCTTAAGAAAAGTGGAATGTGTGTAGGATTGAATCATCATTGCATCATTTGATATCGATGTTTATGTCAATGTTTTCCTTAATTACTATTTACCAAAAAAAATGTTTTAACTTAAATAAAGGCTACCAATATTTTTATCATAAAATTAAAATGCTTGTTATTTTCAATAATGCGCATTTTTTGTGTCAAATTTCTAATTAGAGGTCCCGAATTTTGTTAGTGCTACATCTAACAATAACACATTGTGTAATAAAATATTATTTCAATTTACAAAAAAATATAGTTGGATCGGTATAGAAAAAGAAATATATATTTGCTGTTTTAACAATGACTTTTCTTGTTGTTACATTGTGAGACAGTCACCATCCAAAATAACATATTTTTTCCCTGTGCGGCTTCTCACTATACCTCTGCATAAAAAAAGTGGCTGAGTTTAATATAAAACTCCTTTGGGAACTGTTTTCTGCCCACACTGCTGGATGCATTCCAAAATCAGATATTTTGTACGAGCTTCTAAGAAATGTCTTAATTATCCCCACCCACAATGGAGCTCTGAGCAGAAGCATTAAAAGATGAAATATTGCATTATATAAGTTAATTTTAATGTTAAGAGCATGTTAATTTCGCAGTATTTTACATTAAAAGTGCAAGTTTCATAAAGTAATCAGTGGAAGGAACTTTACAAACATGTATTCAAAATGCGTGTGATTGATAATGCTGCAGCCACACCTACCATAAATCACAAAAGTACGGAGGATTTGTTGTTGCTGTTATCTTGATGTTGTTTTTAATAATTATTAGTTTTATCTGTTTTTAAAAATATTACACAAGAGTGAATTATAATAAAACAAACTGTGGCGATCATCCAATGTTTATTTCAAGGGGTGACCTCGGGGGAGAGATTCCTCCCAGGAGAAATGAGTTATCCCTTCCCCTTCGCGAAAGATTTGGGATTTTGAGTTTTCATCAGTAAAAAAGTGTAATTTCTCCCGATCATCTGTAATCAGGTCTTTGGTATTTTCCTTATATTTAAAGATTTTAAGACTGAATAAACTACTGTCGCGACAATTAACAGTTTTTTAGCTCACAGGCTATCACAGGCTGAGAGCTTATGTGCCCGTCTGTTCTGTATGTACGTTCGTATGTTCGTTCGTGCGTAACGCGATAACTCATGATAGAAATATCGGATCCACTTGAAATTTTGTACATAGGTATATCCTGATAAGACGCTTCCCTGATTAGTTTTTGGAGTTCATTCGATATGTATAAGAGGGGGAACGGGGGGGGCTCATGCCCCTCCCCTTAATTGATATAAACGAGATTTTCATGCAGAATTAACAGTTTTCGTTCAAAATTTAGATATAGGATCATTCTGATGAGGCGATTCCGTGACTGTTATTAGGTATTCATTGAATAAGTATAAACAGGGGGAACGCGGGCTCATGCCCCCCCCCCTTAATTGATATAAACGGGATTTTCATGCAGAATTAACAGTTTTCGTTCAAAATTTAGATATAGGATCATTCTGATGAGGCGATTCCGTGGCTGTTATTAGGTGTTCATTGAATAAGTATAAACAGGGGCGACGGGGGGCTCATGCCCCTCCCCTTAATTGATATAAACGTGATTTTCATGCAGAATTAAGAGTTTTCGTTAAAAATTTAGATATAGGATCATTCTGATGAGGCGAGTCCGTGGCTATTATTAGGTGTTAACTGAATAAGTATAAACAGGGGGAACGAGGGTTCTAATTCCCCTCCCCATAACTTGTATAAATGGATTTTTCAATCAAAATTGTCAGATTTCGTTCAAATCTCTGAATAGTTTTGGAAGTTTAATGGTTAAGTATAATAGAGGGGAATAACTCCTCTTAAATTATATAAATGCTAAATGGGTTTTTATTAAGAATTATCCGTTTTGCTCTGAATTTTGGATATAGATTTTTTAATATGATAAAGCATGTACTTGATAGTTTAGGAGGTTCAATGATTAAGTATAAAAAAGGAGAAAGGGAAGAGCTGTTTCCCCTTCTTTTTTTTTTTTTTTTTTTTTTTTTTTTCGAAGGAATTAGCGAAAATACAAGGCTGTAATGGACAATTAGTATGCGTAGCCTGTGAGCTCAATGCCATCAGTTTAACTGGGCAATATTCTTTTTCTTTTATTTTTCTTGATTGATTAAATAAGAGCAGTTAAATATTTGAAAATCAGCTTGTAGAACATGTCTAAATAAAAAGTGTTGCTACTTTCCAAAATTTTTTATCGAAACTAATTTTCACTAAAGATTTCTTTTCTTCTGTAATATTCACGATAAAATATATGTTTTTATTGAAGCATAAATATATTTGTAATAGAAACTATTTGGCGATATTACCATTTCAGTATTTTAAATATGGTGTAATTTTCCTGTTTTTTAAGGTGCAATATTTTAATTATCATTTAAAAATTTTATTTTTGTATTTAATTTTCGTCTGTATATTTAGCGATGAAATAAGCTGTTAAATTCCACTTTTATGACCTTTTTTTCCATTTACCGTTTCTAATACTTTATGAATTAAATGTTATCCTAAAGTATTTATTCATGTTTTTAATAGTTACGTGTAAATAATATTTTTAATTAAAAAAAATATTATTACTTGACTTTTTTTTTTACAATTTGACATCAATATAAAATATATATATATTATTATATAGTTTGAACTAAATTTCTATTAAAAATTAATTTATAGTTTTAAAAAAATCAGTCAAAAAATTAATCAAACCATAAAAATAATTGTTCATTGAAAACTTGTGAAATATGTCCCGACAAAATATGATTAAGATTCTATGCATAGTTTTTGTCCGGTGAAACTTTTTAAACGGAGATATTTTGATAAAATTTAATATAAAATAGCTCTTAAAATAGCTGTCCGTTTTAAAAACTACCTGCTTCAGCGTGTTTATCAAACATTCCTATGTAAAACTACTAATTTTAACATTTTTATAAGCTGTAATCTTTTTTTATATATATATTAATCGAGAAAGTCATCTGCGCATAAAAATTCATTTACGGTGACAGCGTTAGTTTCTTTTTTTAAGAATGGAAAAAAATACGCATGAAAGAATGTGCAAATCACAATTTAGAAAACCAGTTTGAAATTTTTATAGAAGCTTAACAATGTTTTACATTTGAATCGATTTTTTTTTCAAAAGTATTTAAAATAAGTAAGTCAATTTACAAAACTCACTTATTTAACATTAAAAGCTTTTAATGTTTTCCTGAACCATTTGATGATTTATTTTAAAAGGCATAATATTTTATATTTTCCTCGGTGTAGCATTTCTGGCCTTTATTCAATTTCTCAGCAAAAATATTTATTTTTATATGTACATGCAACTATCAACAATGAAAAAAATATATTTTTTAAAATAATGCAATGCAGATTTTAGTAGTAAATGTTGAAAGGTTATTCACTAACCGAAAAACTTTGCTAACAACATCATAAATTTAATCTTGTCGTTAACAGATCATTTGAAAATAACATTTCACATAGCAACAGCCTTCAAGCACTTGGATATTCGCCTAATTAATCATTTTAGAGAAAAAAAAAACTACTTTCTGACAAGTTCATTGCATTTGTCTCTAAAGTAACTTATAATTAGATTTAGCGAGAATATTCACCTCATAGAACTATTTAATAAGAGAAAAGTTCAATGGGCATTGAATCATTAAATTTTCAATAAAGCTTTACTGGTAGACGCATTTTCAGGGTATTATGAAATATACGTTTTTTATAAGTAACATGAGTGTACAAAGGTTACGTTTATTAAGCTATTTTCAAACAAAAGTATTTTTCGGAATTTGAAGTTAAAATATGTTGCAAAGTATTTTAATATAACGAATAAGTTTTTTTTATTTATGGATTTATTTTCGGTCGAATATCCACTTTTAAGAGGAAAATTCCATAACAGTGTGGCAATTTCTTTTCCTTTCTTTTCTTTTTTTTTTTTTTTTTTTTTTCAAAAATATTTTAAGTAAGTTGATTTACAAAACTTGTTTATTTTGCATTCAAAGCTTTTAATGTTTTACTGAACAACTTGATGATTTACTTTAAAAGACATAATATTTTAAAGTTTCCTCAAGACAACATTTCCGGCCTCGATTCAATCGGTTCAATTTCTTAGCAAAAGTATTTATTTTTTATATATACATGCAACTATTAAAAATAAATACAAAAAATATTTAAATAAAATAATAAAAATGCATAATTTATATATAAAAGTAATAAATTTTGAAAGGTATCCTTATTCAATAAACGAAAAACTTTGCTAACAACATCATAAATCTAATCTTTGATGTTAACAAATAACTTGAAAATATCATTTCACTTAGCAACAGCTTTAAAACACTTTGATATTCTTCTAATTAATCATTTTAGAGAAAAAAAAAATTACTTTCTGACAAGTTCATTGCATTTGTGTCTAAAGTAACTTATAATTAGATTTAGCGAGAATATTCACCCCATACAACTATTTACTCAGAGAAAAGTTCAATGCATTGCATCATTAAACTTTCGATAAAGTTTTACTTGTAGATGCATTTTCAGGGTATTATGAAACACAATTTTTTTATAAATAACATAAGTGTACACAGGTTACATTTATTCAGCTATATTCAATCGAAAGTATTTTTCGGAATTTGATGTTAAAGTATGTCGCAAAGAATTTTAATATAACGGATATTTTTTTTTTCTTAATGGATTTATTTTCGGTTGAATATCCACTTTTAAGAGGAAAATTCTTTCTTTCTTTTTTCTTTTTTCTTTCTTTCTTTCTTTTTTTTTTTTTTTTTCAAAAATGTTTCAAGAAAGTTGATTTACAAAAATAGCTTATTTAGCATTCAAAGCTTTTAATGTTTTACTGAACCACTTGATGATTTATTTTAAAAGACAAAACATTTGAAAGTTTTTTTTTCAACATAGCATTTCTGGCCTTCATTCAATTTCTTAGCAAAAATATTTATCTTTTTGCAATATACATGCAACTATCAACAATAAATGCAAAAAATATTTTTAAAAATAACAAAAACTATTTTAAAAAAATAATAAAAATACAGAATTTCTATACAAAAGTAATAAATTTTAAAAGTCATCCTTATTCAATAAACGAAAAACTTTGCTAACATCAAAAATTTAATCTTTGTTGTTAACAGATCATTTGAAAATATCATTTTCACTTAGCAACAGCCTTCAAGCACTTTGATATTCGTCTAATTAATCATTTTAGAGAAAAAAATATACTTTCCTGACAAGTTCACTGCATTTGTCTCTAAAGTAACTTATAATTAGATTTAGCGAGAATATTCACCTCGTAGAACTATTTACGCAGAGGAAAGTTCAATACTTTGAATCATTAACCTGTCGATAAAAATTTACTGGTAGATGTATTTTCAGGGTATTATGAAACATATGTTTTTTATAAGTAACCTGAGTACACAAAGGTTAATTTTATTAAGCTATATTCAATGAAAAGTATTTTTTCGGAATCTGATGTTAAAGTATGTCGCAAAGTATTTTAATATAACGAATAAAAAAAAATTAATGGATTTATTTTTGGTTGAATAACCACTTCTAAGAGTAAAATTCCATAACCGTGTGCATCTGGCGATTTCTTTTTTTCTTTTTCTCCTTTTTCTTTCTTTCTTTCTTTTCTTTTTTTTTTTTTTTTTCAAAAATATTTTTAGTAAGTAAATTGAATTACAAAGCTTATTTAGCATTCAAAGTTTTTAATGTTTTACTGAATCACTTGATGATTTACTTTAAAAAACATAATATTTTAATGTTTCCTTAACATAGCATTTCTAGCCTTCATTCAATTTTTTAGCAAAAATATTTATTTTTTATATATACATGCAACTATCAACAATAAATAAAAAAATATTTTTAAAAATAACAAAAAAAAAATAATAATAATAATGCAGAATTTATGTACAAAAGCAATAAATTTTCACAGGTATCCTTATTCAATAAACGAAAAACTTTGCTAGCAACATCATTACTTTAATCTTTGTTGTTAACAAATCATTTGAAAATATCATTTTTACTTAGCAACAGCTATCAGGCACTTTGATATTCGTCTAATTAATCATTTCAAAGAAGAAAAAAAGATACTTCCTGACAAGTTCATTGCATTTGTCTCTAAAGTAACTTATAGTTAGATTTAGCAAGAATATTCACCTCATAAAACTATTTACTCAGAGAAAAGTTCAATGTATTGAATCATTAAATTGTCGATAAAGCTTTACTTGTAGATGCATTTTCAGGGTATTATGAAACATATGTTTTTTATAAGTAACCTGAGTACATAAAGGTTAATTTTATTAAGATATATTCAATCAAAAGTGTTTGCATTTTCTGTAATCAGATGTTAAAGTATGACGCAACGTATTTTAATATCACGAATAAATACAGGGTGATTCAGCTTGTCGGTGACAAACTTTAAGGATCGATAGAGCACACCTAGACGAACATTTTTGAATAGGGAATGTAGGGTCCCTGACGCGATGGTAAGGCGCTAGGCGCTTTCGAAAATTTGGGTGCCGAAATTCGAAACGTCATAAAAACTAGGGAAATGGTTAGATTTTCTTGCTTGTTGCGTCGAAATGATTCTGTTTGTTTAGACTTTCTTCAGTACCAATTTGATAAGCGTATCTCTTAAAACATGGATAGGGGGCGCTGCAGACTTTGGAGAGCTAGACAACAACTTTAAGCCCGTTATTTTGATAATTTAACACATGCTCGCCAAAGTTTATACTCTAACTTAAAGTTTGAACCCAAAAGTAGAGCCCTGCAAAAAGCGTAAGAGCCGGAATAAAATGTCAAAGTACAGGGTGGTCGAAACTCGAAGGCTCCTAAGAGATAAACAAACAGATTTCTTGACTTATGGCATGCATTTTCATGATTCTGTTTGCTGGGGCTCTCTGAAACTCAGTTGAACGGTACAAAAAGAAACATCGATAGGGGGCGCTTTGGGCAAAAAACATAATTCGTTGACATTTCGGACGCTAACTGGAAACGGGGCGCTACGATCAGTTAGTAATAATGAAAACACATTTTCTACCTCTGCTCAACACTTCTGAATAAATTTAGACCAAAAACATCAATGATACTGGAAATTTATTTACAAAAAATAACACTACAGAAGATGCTCGAAATTTCGACCTTGGGCCATGATGCAGGCTTCGCACCTCCGTCGAATTGAGGAGTGTGTGTTTCCAACAATGCCAGGAGTATCTCTGATCTGCCCTGCAGCTGCCACAATGCGCGCCACAAGTTCTTCAGCACTGCTGACAGGTGTATGGTATACCTCGGCCTTCAGGTAACCCCAAAGGAAGAAATCCAAGCAGGTGAGGTCTGGTGATCGGGCAGGCCAGTGAACTGGACCCCCATGCCCGATCCACCGCTGGCCATACCTTGCGTTTAGATGGAGACGCACGTCGTTCGTGTAATGGGCCGGAGCTCCATCGTGCTGGAACCACATCTGGCGACGCGAACCTTCGGGTACGTGCGCCTCCTCCAGAAGCTGCGGCAGCACTTGATCCAGGAAAATCAGGTAATTTCCACCTGTCAGCCGTTCAGGTAACAAATAAGGGCCAATGAGGCAATCCCCCAGAATGCCGGCCCACACATTTACTGAGAAACGCTCCTGGGCTGCTCGGCTTCTGGTTTCATGTGGATTTTCATCACACCACACATGACTGTTGTGGGCGTTCCACATTCCCTCCCGGCTGAAGGTGGACTCGTCCGTAAACAAAATGCTGTTTACAAAACGGGGATCCCTGGATCTCATCGCCAAGTACCATCTTGAGAATTCCACTCGAAGGCCAAAATCCTGCTCTCTGAGCAACTGCACCCGCTGGATGTGGTAGGGGTGCAGATTCCGGGAACGTAAGATGCGCCACGCAGTTGCTTGCGAAATGCCAACATGTCTGGCGATATCTCTCGTGCTAAGACCTGGGTTGTCCTCAACCAGGTTAAGCACAGCCTCTTCGTTGTCGGGGGTGCTCACTGATCGCTCCCGTTCAGGCCTGCCTCCGTCGAAAGATCCCGTTGTGGACAACCTCTGGTGTACTCGAGCGAAGAAGGCATGGCAGAGGATTTGCCTGTTGGGGTAACGCTCGGCGTACAACCGCTGAGCGGCTCGTCCATTACAACCAGCAGCGCCATACGCCAAATGCATGTCAGCCAATTCAGAGTTTGTGTACCGTTCCATCTTACTACCGATCTGCAGACAAGTAACCCGAAGCTTAAGTAGGTACCGCACGTTCAAAAGACATGTCTGCGCATACAACTACGTCATCTCGCGTTGTCGTCTACGCATTACGTATCTTTTGCATATCGATATGGTACGATATCTTTTGCATAAATCAGCAAAAAGCACCTTATGTAAATTTTATTGCGCGCATTGTGCATGATTGAAACCAGCTATGTTTGTTAAAAAAAAACAAACAAACTGCAGTTTTAATAGCTTCTTATGATAAGTAAATTACTCTCTTGTTTTGTTTCTAACTGATCGTAGCGCCCCGTTTCCAGTTAGCGTCCGAAATGTCAACGAATTATGTTTTTTGCCCAAAGCGCCCCCTATCGATGTTTCTTTTTGTACCGTTCAACTGAGTTTCAGAGAGCCCCAGCAAACAGAATCATGAAAATGCATGCCATAAGTCAAGAAATCTGTTTGTTTATCTCTTAGGAGCCTTCGAGTTTCGACCACCCTGTACTTTGACATTTTATTCCGGCTCTTACGCTTTTTGCAGGGCTCTACTTTTGGGTTCAAACTTTAAGTTAGAGTATAAACTTTGGCGAGCATGTGTTAAATTATCAAAATAACGGGCTTAAAGTTGTTGTCTAGCTCTCCAAAGTCTGCAGCGCCCCCTATCCATGTTTTAAGAGATACGCTTATCAAATTGGTACTGAAGAAAGTCTAAACAAACAGAATCATTTCGACGCAACAAGCAAGAAAATCTAACCATTTCCCTAGTTTTTATGACGTTTCGAATTTCGGCACCCAAATTTTCGAAAGCGCCTAGCGCCTTACCATCGCGTCAGGGACCCTACATTCCCTATTCAAAAATGTTCGTCTAGGTGTGCTCTATCGATCCTTAAAGTTTGTCGCCGACGAGCTGAATCACCCTGTATATTTTTTAAATTGATCTATTTTCAACGAATATTTGCTTTTAAAGGATAAATTCCATAACCGTTTGTATCTGATTGTTTCCTTTTCTTTTCTTTATTATTTCTTTCTTCTTTCTTTCTTTTTTTTTTTTTCAGTACCAAACGTAGGTAATTTAAGAGCTTTGAGATAATCCTAAGTGAAAATTGCAATTATGTTTGTTTAGATCGCTAATTTAGTTTGACTATTTTTTATTGACTTAAGTAGCGGTTCCCAACCTGGAATAGACGCATCTCTGTGTGTACGTTAAAATAATAATGGTAATGGCAAAATAAATTCAGTTTAATGATTTTATCAGGCCCCTGTTTACGAGTGTATAACTTTTTTTCCGGTAAAGGCTGATTTTATCAGAATCATGTAAATACGGTATTTTCTTCCCTCAACCGTTATTTTATTATTTTTATTATTTGTTTTTGCTGTAATAGCTGGTCTTTTCAAAAACTTGTGATGTAAAACTTCTATATGATATTAAGATTTATAATAAATTTAACTGATTTGATATCTGGCGAATTGAAGAAGTTGTGTATTTTTTATCCCCAAAACACATTTTTTCCGCTTCTTGAGCCCATTTTTAATTTTAACAAAAAACTTCATGCACATATTTTTGGATATTTTTATAGAAGTAAACATAACTTTAAACTAATTTTTATATGTTTATAATTCAGAAACTATGTATATTTTTCTGTTTTCACAAAACTCCTTCCTATTTCTACCTTCTTGGTCCATTTTTGCCCTTTAACAAACTAGACCAAGATTTTCTGTCCCTTGATTTTAAAGAATTTAAGGTTGTATTCGAAAAAACGATTTTCCACCTTCAACAACTCGAAATTTTCCGATACAATTTCAGACGCATTTTTTAAAGTAGAAAATGAAACTTGCAGAGGAGATGTTTGAAGAGACGTATAAGGTGCCGTGTGATGTCATTTTACGCTCCATTCATTAGAATTTTATTAATAAACAATTATCTTCTCAGCATGACCCTTTTTGTCGTTCCCAGATCTCCCGTTTCTGAAAAATCTGTTCAAAATGCCGTTTTTGATTGCTTTTTTTTTTTTGCAATATTTTCTGCATTTGTCAAAGAATCAACAGTCACGACACCTTGTGTACTTTCCAAATAAGACAATTTGCCAGTTTGATGCATATGAGAGCAAAAATGAATTTAAAAATAAATCGGAAAATAAGCAGTTTGAATCGAAATACACCCTTAAAAGAGATTTGTGTGAATTTATGGAAATTATATCGTATACATAACAAAGTGTTATATGTATGGTGAGATAGATAGACAGATAGATAAGGTTTTTAACTGGGGTTGTTTTGTGGGTTTAGGAATCATGATCGGTATAAATCTGGAAAAAAATTCAGAAATTCCGACATAGAGGAATATGTAATAGGTAGTACTTCTAACGAAATCTAGCTTAACATTAAAATCTGAATTATTGGCGAGTTTGTACATTCTGAAGATTGCGAATTTTAGCCCATTACTCCGTAGCTGAAGTTGGTAAAGCAAATTGTCACTCATTTCTAAATCGACGTTCTTCTATTACAGTTAAATATTCTTTGTTTTTGATATTTTGTTTGTAAAAAAAAACATGTAAATCTAGATTGTTTGATGGTGTTAATCAATCAAAATGCAAAAACTTCTTTAAAACACCATAAAATATTACTAAAATGTGCAAGGCCTAAACTGAGTCTTTCTTCGTCAAGTGCAAAGAAACGTCCGTCTACTATGAATGTAGTGGCACGGCTGAAATGAAAAGGCGGAAAAGGGAGCAAGCTGTTCCTTCAGCTTGCTCTCTATCCCGCCTCCTTCCTCCTTAAATGAACCGTAAATGAGAAACACTTCATTTTCAATATCAAACATGTCAGAGCATACCTCAATAGTATATATCAATTAAATGCCAATCTGAATATATTTATTCGAGTTATAGTGCAGATAGACTGTCAGCATGTAGACAGGCGGACCGAAATTATAAGGATTTTTCAACTATGTCGAAAATTGTTAAAAATCTTTCATAATGACATCACATATTAAACAGATTTAAATCTACAATTTCACAGAATCAAAATGGCTTCGATTAAAAAATATGTCAACATTGAGCACAAACATTTTTTATTAATATTTTTTCAGAACTTCTTTTTTATTCAGAATTGTCTAAATAATTTTGTCAATTTAATTTAATAAATTCTAATTCAATAAACATATTTTTCCTCGATAACTAATAAATTTCAAGAGACAAAAATTTCTTATTTTAAAAAACAAAAACTTTCTTTCTTAACAGTTTCATATCTCCCCATGATAACAAAAAGAGTCATTTTAGATGCTGTAAACTTTTTCCCTGACACTTTTATGTGACACATCTTTGAGAGTGTGCACCTCCAGGGAAGAAAGGTGACAAAATTCAACAGGGGATGACGCTCTTGCTACCGAAATAGGTGATGACAAGATAAGTGTTCTTGCCAAGTGAACTTTCCTCGAAGAGTGAACATAAACAATGATTTGATAGTTCGCACATCAAAAATTATCACATCCACGAGTACTCATTAAAAAAATGGCATAAAGAAGTTTCTCGGAAGCTGAAATATAACTTTAAAATAAGAATTCATTTTATGAGTAAGATGGGGCGAAACTTTAGGCTTAATTGTTTAGAAAAAATAAGATAGATTTGCGGAAAAATAGATTTAAAATAAAATGAATTAATAAAAAAACATAATTTGAGGTATTTTCTATTAATTTTTAAATAAACTAATACATATTAAAAAGTATAAATTATAAAAATGCATAAAATATCAGTTATACAATTTATCGAAATATGCAAACAAGTTAAGTTATTTTCAGTTCCGTAATGAATATTCTGCAGGTTTTAAATACTTCTGATGTTAAACGAAATACATTTTTTATTTTAAGCAGGATGAAATGATTACTTGTAGATTAAATTTTCTTCAAGGCATCATTTTAATGATGCTATTGAAAATATCAAAAGATAATTTTAATGATAGGATTAAATAATCATAAAAGCACCATTTTAATTACAGGATTAAAAAAACATCTAAACATCATTTTAATGACTATATTAAAGTAATTACAGAAAAAATATGTCTGTTATGGCTCAAAAATGAAAATGTCAGTTTTTGAATTACTTTATATTAATATCAATGTATCCATTTATCAATATGTTTTTATTGTAAAAATTAAATATGACAGTGGAATACGTATACATTGCTTGTATAAATATGTTTCTAGCTTTATAAGATTAATAAAAATGTACTTTAAAAAAAAAGGAAATAAAATTTTAATTAAAGTAGACCCTATACAATAAAAAAAAATTAAATGACTAAGCCAAATAAACAAGAACATATATTCTTTTATGGCACCTTGAGCAGAACACTGATTTTTACAATCATAAAAGTTTATAATTTTACACATAAAAACTTAAGTTGAACTGTACAACTCGCATGGGAATTGAGGCCTAAACGTACTGCTCTTTTCGATAGGATCCTTAGAAGGCCTCAGCGACATCGTATATATCTCAAGCCATTTCTTTGATCAACTGACAGTCTTTGAGAGGATGAAGAGGCAATATCAAGTGTCTGAGAGTTATGATATTGTATTATTTTAAGGATCCATGTTTTGAAATATTTAATACCTGAATCATCATATTGCTAACCAAGCGTAGAACCATTAGTGTGAAAAATGTCCAAGCCGGGGATCGAACACGGACCTTTGCAATAACGCTTCAAGTACTGTATCATTTAAGCTACGAGAACGATGCCCAGCTTAGCATTTCCCATTCCATATGTTGATAAAGCTGCAACTGCAGCACAAAATAGTACTTTCTTCACGATCACACAATTCTTCGGTGTAACACGAGACACAAACTCAGCACGGTGAACACATACGTAATTTTAATTAATTTTTCAATTTATTTTCAGCAGTGAAATTATGTTTGAAATTCTTGAATATTTAATACGTAAATTATCGCATTGTTAAATTACGCGTAGAACCTTTACGCTTGAAATCCTTGAATACTTAATACTTGAGTTATCACATTGCAAACTAAGCGTAAAACCAATTTAATATGTTAATTATCACATTGCTAACTAAGCGTAGAACCAGCGTAGTGCGTTACAATGTTTTATAACACAGAACCAGCATTCCAATGTTTTATAATATAGAACCAGCATTACAATGTTTTATAATACAGAACCAGCATTACAATTTTTTATAATATAACCAATTTACTAAAAGTTTATCATCACTTGAAGATCCTTGAAGAACTATTTTACAAAAAAGTCTTGAACATTCTGAATTCAGTCTTTTCGCATAATTTTTTAACGAAGAATAACTATGGCTGATATATTACCTTCCAGATTCAAATTAGGTGAATCGTATAAAATCTGAAAACTGTATCAGAAAGTAATAAGATTTGTCCATCTGTCTGGCAAATAACAGATTGTACAAGAGAAGTATAGTTGTTTTAAAACATTCAAATCATCAAATCCAATTTCGATTTCCACAAAACATTGGCGAATTGTCTGCCTGCATGGTTTGAATGGTATAGTAATTTGAAGAAATATCATCTGGTTAACACAACGGATGCACCAATATATCCCATTGAAGCACTCTAGTGTTTCATTGATAAATTTTCAACCAATGAAAGCAAAAATCACCATGATGAAAAAAAAATTCATCATCAAGGATGTTTCTTCTTCAGACCGTCGTTTGTCTTTCTCTATGCAAATCTATATTTATAGATAGTCATCTATTTTTTATAACAAAAACTGGCTTCATGAGCGAATTATTTTAAGATATATGCCTACCTTACAGGTACATTTTGTTTTAGAAAAATAAGAAACTTTTATTTTAAAAGATGTATTTTTAGTTGAAACAAGAAATAAAACTATGATTTCATATACATTTTTATAGGAATTTTCAGTATCTTTTCAATCTTCACAATACTTAGTAGAATTTTAGAAAAGAATTGCGTTTCAGTTAAAACTTCTATAACAAAATCTATTTAATATATTTTAGCTTTTTTTTTTCAAACATATATTAGAAAACTACTTACCTGCGTTATGAAGCAAAAGATTTGCAATACCGCTTAAATTCTTTAAGATACACCAAACAGAATAGGATTTATTAAAAATATTAAAAATATTAAATTTATTAAAAATATATAAAAATATAAAAAAATTAAAAATATAAAAAAAATTTTATATTATTATATAAAATATATAATAATATAAAAATTTATTAAAAATATGCATTTATTAATAAAAATAGCTCTTAAATATGCATAAATACAAACTTACAAGCTATATTTTGCTGCTTTACATAACAATAAAAGACCAGAAACTTTTTACAGAATTTTATAGCAATATATTAAAAACTCTTTTAAGGGATGATGTTTCTCGTAAACGTATACAGAACGCAAATTAAGATCTTCATGCAGTACAAAAAATAGGTATACAATTTACAACTTTAAACTTGGACTTGCAATAACCAATTTGCAGGTCAAAAGAGGCCCACCGACCGTTTATGTGCGGCCGAAAAATACTATCAATAACATTTCAGATCTGTATAATCGGTATCTAAGACAATCATAATTATTGTGTACATTTGTACACATCGGGCATTTCATTACTCCGAGGGTAATGGGGTTGTCTCTGCCTGGGCACCCCCTGAATTCAATACTGGTTTATTCGCAATGTTCGCTTCCTAAACGTTTGCGCCACGAGAGAAAAAAGTTTCAGTATGTCTGAAATACACATGAAAATGTAAAATAGAAAAACCTAACACATATTATAAACATAAGAAAGTTAGGTAACTTTTCCAAATAAACTTCGAACATGAATATTTATTTCATAGTTGACCCATGAAAAACAATTATTTATTTTTTAATTACACTTATACACGCGTGTATGTGAAAATGTACTACATATTCTCGGAAGATTAAAGGTAACTTAATAAGTGGAATTTATGTTTCAAAGAAAATTTAAGAAATATAGTTGCATAAGACTTATTAGTTCGAAGAACGTAAGAAAACAAAATTTCCCAAAAATTGATGTATCGGAGAAATTAGGAGAAATATAATTCTGGGAAATTATTATTAACGAATGAAATTTCAACATTCAGTAATTAAAGAAAAAATCTAAATGTGGAGATTTTTTTTTCTGTCTAATTTTTAATTAAAAAAAAATTACAACCATTTTAGCAATATAAATTTTACAAATACATAAATGCTCAATTCTGTTTCATACTATGATTTTTGTTAAAATGTATTAAATAACATATAATCTTCATTTTATAAAGATAAACAGAATATATTTGTTTCGCCATAAGTTATTGAAATAATTATCAAATGAATTTTTCAGTTAATTTAAAAACACTGAACCGTCTTTTTAATTTATTAGATAAAATCAAATAATTATAAAAACACATAAAATAAATTAAACTTCTTAACTAATTTAATACGATTGAAATTATCATCTCTGCTATATTTAATTTAAAAATAGCAAAAGCTTCTTGAAAGGTGAAATGAAATAAAAAACGCCATTGGTTATACGAGAAATACTCTATATACTATATAAAAACATGAAAAGTTGCTAAATTTTTTCTATAAAACTGGGATTCTTAGACCTTTTTATGTAATGATAAAAAAAAATCATGTAACAGATACACATTTACACGACAATAAAAAAAATTAAGGTTAATAAGCATTTTTCAGGAAACTGGGATGCCTATAACTTCTTGTGTAACGTCAACATCAAAAATTTATATAAAAGATACGATTTACATTGTAAAATAAAAAAAATGTGTGAAGTTAATAAGAATTTTTTAGGAAACTGGGATTCATAGAACTTTTTATGTAATTGCAACCCGAGTTAAAGATAAAATTTTAGCAAGATTATTGTAATTTTAGTAGATTCTTTTTCTAAAGCAAAAGATTTTTGCAGCTTTTCAAAAAAAAGTTATTGTAGATTTACATCTTTCTTTTGTACAGTGTATAGCTAAAACTTTAGTAAACATACAGATTTTCGTAATTTTGCATCTTTTGAACTACAGATTTTTTTTATTTATAGTATACCACAAAAAATCTATTGTTCAAGAAATAACAAAAGAGTTTTGTTAAAAAATTAAAATGATCTATGTGTATTAAATGTTTATTATTGTTTGTTGCTGTTGTTCTTTTGTTATGGTAAAGTATAAAAACCATTTTATTAAACATGAACTCTTATAAAATAATAATCTCAGTCATCTCATTAAACATGTATTCAAGCATATGTATCCCTGTCAAATGAGTTAAGACAATTAAGTGAAGAGTTCGCAATGCACATACAATTAACGTCTGAATTTAAAAAACTATTAAAAGATTGAAAAATATAAACTAAGACTGTCATTGAATAAACAGACTTGAATACATTTTTAAAAAATAAATAAAATTTATATACAAATGTATTCAAGTCTGTCTTAGTTTATATTATTCAATTTTTTAATAAGTGAAGAGTTGCCTGAAACAATGTTTTAATAACTCATAAATGGGAAATTTATACGAGTATCTTTATGAGGCTCAACAAAGCGATTAGCTTTATGTGTAGTAATATCGTGCACAGTTGTGATTTACTAGGCCTTAAGATGGGAACCTTTCATAAAATGCAACTATCCTGTATTAGGAATTACAATTTAGAAAAATATCATAAAATCAAAATACTTAAAAAAAAAAAAATAATAAATAAAAATAAAAGAAGGAAGAAGAAGAAGAAGTTTTAACCCTTTCGGGTGCGATTTCACTATATATCACTTGCATTCACACTTTTCGCTGTTAAAAAGTGCGTGGCTGTGTGTTGACATGGCTTGGAGGTATCCATGATGCGAATGCTGAATTTTTAATGTGCTGCCACGCTGTCACGCATGCGTCTGGCCGGATCTGACGATTTCGGATGCATTCCAAGCATTCTGCGCCCTCTGTAGAAGCATTTGCAGTCATATTTTTATTCAAATTGCGGAGTTACTTTAGTTATGCCATTTTCATTTGGGCGACCCTCATAGTTTTATTTTTTCAGTTTAAAGCATAATAACTTGTTGAGTGTCACTTTCTGTTAATAAGAATAATTAGTTACATATAAAAGGCTGCTAAAATATTTCATCAGTGTCATAAAATTTTTCGGAATAGATGAAGAATATATTTATGAAGTAAAAACAATTTAATATGCCGCAGATGCAATGGTGTTGCGTATGGTTTCTTTCCTTGCCAAGAAAATCCTGTTCTCAAATATCTTTAAAGTCTATATTGCGAACTAGAATTTTACTTTTATTTCATTATGAAATATGTCATTTAGTTATAAAGGACACAGATTAATTTTGTTATCAAACGCATATATTTATTTTGTTATCGAAAAAAAAACACACACAACACAAACAATATGAAGAATGCTGACTCAGTATTAATATTAACTAAGGTACCTTGGGGTAATAACGCCAGGCGGGGTAATAACGCCAAGTGCTTATATTTTGCATAATTATGAAATAATCAGGTAAATGACACCCATGTGCTCTGCGCAGAAGGGTTTTGAGTCATATAAATCGCAAAAAACACCTCCAAGTTAATTTGTTTCATTTTTAGGTCTTATTGTTTTTACAAACAACTAAAATTAACGCTTGATCTAAAATTTGCGAGATACACTGGTGTCCAAAAGTTAAGCATAATTGGTAATTAAGTAATTATTTTTAAGTAATGAAAGAAATATGAATTGGAATGTGCTGAAACTCCAGCTGTGTAAACAAAATAGTACGCGTCACATATTTTCGCGAAGAGTTTTCCCCGAAATCGAACAGGGGACCGTCAACAAATTGAAAAAGAACGAAGATCTTTTGGATAACCCTGTCAAAACTAATGTAGCAAAAGCGTTCAAACTGCACATTATGATTAATTGGCTTATTGTGATAAATTGTGTCGATTTTTATGAATATAGCTTGAAAACTAGTAGAGAAATTAAAGTTTTTATAAAAATGGTCCAAAATTTTTCCAAGTTTTTTGCTTATAATTTGCAGAGTTCTTATTATAAAATAATGTTCTTTTCTGAAAATATGACAAACATCATTGTACACAATACCCTGTCATCAGAATTTAAAAATAATAAAAATTGTATGAAAAATGAGTATGTTTAGTAAATAATTTTTCATTGCGCATGCGTCAACGATATCAAAATGTCATTTGCATATTGTGTTAGCTAAATGTATAGAGCAACTTCTGTAAAAGTTTCAAAAACATAGCTTGAAAATTCTGAAAATGGGAGCCTATAGAATCAACTCAAAATCCTTAATTCCCTAAATGAAGCAAAAAGATGAGGGGCTGTATCCATATTCCATTGTTTAGTGCCTACACGATATTGCACGTACAACTATATTTAGGTAAAACCCCTGATTTTTTTGCTTCCTTTAGGAATAACGGATTTTGAGTTGATTCTATAGGCTCCCATTTTCAGAATTTTCAAGCTATGTTTTTGAAACTTTTACAGAAGTTGCTCTATACATTTAGCTAACACAATATGCAAATGACATTTTGATATCGTTGACGCATGCGCAATGAAAAATTATTTACTAAACATACTCATTTTTCATACAATTTTTATTATTTTTAAATTCTGATGACAGGGTATTGTGTACAATGATGTTTGTCATATTTTCAGAAAAGAACATTATTTTATAATAAGAACTCTGCAAATTATAAGCAAAAAACTTGGAAAAATTTAGGACTGTTTTTATAAAAACCTTAATTTCTCTACGAGTATACATGCTATCCTTGTAAAAATTAACACAGTACATTACAATAAGCCAATTAATCATAATGTGCAGTTTGAACGCTTTTGCTACATTAGTTTTGACAGGGTTATCCAAAAGATCTTCGTTCTTTTTCAATTTGTTGACGGTCCCCTGTTCGATTTCGAAGAAAACTCTTCGCGAAAATATGTGACGCGTACTATTTTGTTTACACACCTGGAGTTTCAGCACATTCCGATTCATATTTCTTTCATTACTTAAAAATAATTACTTAATTACCAATTATGCTTAACTTTTGGACACCAGTGTACGTTTTGTATATGTGAAGACTATCTTTTTATCCGGAAATACTTTGTTAATTACATAAATTTGTAGTGCATTTCATGTACTTTTAAAATGTTGTTGAAGATTTTGGATATCTTCTCGAGATAATTTGTAATTTAAAATGTACTGCGCAATAACTATACCGGGGTAATAACCCCAATCCTTGACATTAATACCCCGGTTGATTGCCTACAGTGGCTGAGCTACATCCTAAATACTGATTCAAATAAACACAATTAAAACTGTGCAATGTTTCTCATATTTCTATTTAAACGGTCTTTTTTAAGCAAAAAGAAACTCACTGCCTGATATTCATTTGCCTCATCACCCCCTCCCACACCACACCTTTAAATTTCTTACACTTTCACAAAAATTGAACATTTTCAATATCTTAGAATGCAATTTGTCAATTTCTAAGTTTGTAGAGTTTGTATTTTTAGAATCGGGCTATCTACATGCAATTATTCCATCTTATTTCATAGTTTTGTTTGCATGGCGTTATTACCCATATAGGTGGGTAATAACGCCAAATAGCATGGGTCAAGAAAAAACGCCATTACATTTTATGAATACATATCTGTTAAATTATTTAATTTTATATAGATAGTCAATGAGTTGCTGTATCAGATCCTATATTTGTTTGAAAAATACAATCTAAAACTAACCCGTGAAAATTTGTAGAACCTTAACGTGGCGTTATTACCCCAGGGTACCTTATTAATAGGGGTTTTGGTTCGAGCGTATGATCTGGTTAAGCTTGTTGACATACGAAGTAAAGACTAACAAAAAATGCTACTTGCGATTCCTGGTGCGTTTACGACATCTGGGCCAAAACATCATAAATTATGAATTTACTGTTATGTATCTATTGTATATATATACCGGATGATCCAAAAGTCAGGTCGAACTTTAAAGATGAATAATTCGAAAACGAATCAAGATACAAAGATACGGTTTGCACCAAACTGATAGAAAAGAAACCGGGTTTTGTGCGGCAACGAAAACTATAGTTCTAACCAACGGCATCACTAGCACCAATGAAAGTTGCCATCCGCCAAAATGTGTATGCCATAACGCAAGAAATGCAACTAAATGTTGTGAATGGTGTGGTGCCTAGTCTCACAGCTGCATTTATGAATGATGGATAGCAGTACATTGAACATTTACTGTAGTACTAATTAACTGTAATTAATCTGACTTGTAAGTTGTCAAAATTTTTTTCATTTGTAAATCATCTTTTGGTGCAATAAAACACTATAGCACCATTTGTTAGTCGCCAACAATTTTTTTTTTTTTTTTTTTTTTTTTTTTTTTTTTTTTTTTTTAACACAAAATTCGGTTTTTTCTCCAATCGTTCGGTGCAAACCGTAACTTTATATCTTAATTCGTTTTAGAATTATTCATTTTTAAAGTTCGTCCTGACTTTTGGATCACCCGGTATATAATACAGATGTAAATTATTGTTGACTTATATATTATTATTTATAGATAAATTATGCATTTTCAATGTATTTTCCTGTCTAAATTTTAATTTAAATAAGCGGTCTTAAACGCCTTATTTCATGAAAAAATCATGACAAGTATAGCAAATGTAATTTAATCGAAAATGTTATTTTAAACTAAAATTTAAAAATATTATTGCATATATGAAAAAAAAACTGATCAGATGTGATATTTCCAAAACTTTCTTCTATCTCAAGCATGTTAATAATTCAAAATTTGATATCACATTTCCAAAATTAAATGATAACCCATTTCTTAGATCAAAATTGTAAAAATGTATGTATATATATATATATATATATATATATATATATATATATATATATATATATATATATATATATATATATATATATATATATATATATATATATATATTTTTTTTTTTTTTTTTTTTTTTTTTTTTTTTGCCGGACTCTTGTGTTTAACACCGTTTTAGATATACTACACCGTTTCAAATATAACACAATGGAAAACGAAAAATATCCATAATCGTTGGAATGAATACGATATAGAGAAAAAGGAAGGCAAAAAGTGACTAATTGCTATAACCAAAAAGAAAAATATTATCCTATATTACTTTTGAGAATACATGATAAATCCATTTTACGCAAACACAAATAAAAATTAATATACACTCACCAATACAAAATAATAGGAAGAATGGTTTCAAAGAAAATCTGAAATTTTGTATTGAGGATGAAGTAAATACAGAAAATTGGAAAACTGCTATTTGGGGATGTGGAGATTACATTTTCTGCTCTTTTTAGCCATTTGAAGTTTAATTTTGTTTTCTTATATTATTTTTTTAAAACTAAGATAGACGGAAAGATCATTTTTTACAAATTTATATTATCTCTGTTTTTTATTATCTTTATCCCGTTACTGAAAATGTAGCTACACTTCGATGGATTTGAAAAAGTGTTAAGTAAGATTTTTCATACCTTGCAAGTCACGACAGCTTTTTCAATTTTTCCTGCCAGAGCTATTACTATCTTTTCCCTTTTAAGCATAAATTTTTGTTTGGCATCATTGAAGTACATTATAAAAAAAATCAAAGCGCTATTTTTATATGTTTTAAATAGAAATAAGTAGTTCATAAGCCTATTTAGCTTTTATATCTATAAACAGAAAAGCTGATTTCTTGGTAGATTCGTACACTGTTGACAAAGAAGTATACCTGTCAGTTTCTAATGCAACTTGAAGTCTTACATCAATATTACTTAGGAAATCTTCAATTATGATTACTAAAAATCTTCAATTATGATTACTAAAAATCTTCAATTATGATTACTAAAAATCTTCAATTATGATTATGATTACTGAAAATATGCCACACTTTTGTGGATTTGAGAAAGTATTAAAGATATTTCATATCCTGCAAGTCGTGACAGCTTTTCGAATTTTCCTGCCATAAAGCTATTAGTATCTTTTTCTTTTTTAAGCATGAATTTTTGTTTTGTTAGATTAAAGTACATCATATGAAATTCGAAGCCCTATTTTTAAGCGTTTTACTTAGAAATAATCAGTTCATAAGAACATTTAGCCTCTATATTTATAAGCAAAAAAGCTGATTTCTTTGTAGGTAAGTACACTGCTGCGAAAGAATTATACTTGTCAGTTTATTAATGCAACTAGATATCCTACCTTAATATTACTAACAAAATATCTAAACGATAACTACTCAATAAAATTAATTGTTATATTTATGCAGTATGACAAGGATATATACAGGAGGTTTAAAAAAATGACAACTTATTTTAAAATTCAATATTTCATTATCTACTTAAAAAATTAACATTCTTAATATTTTTAGATCAAAAAAGTAAAAATGTATTTTTTTCCGCCGGATTTTTGTGTTTTACACCATTTTATATATAACAAAATGAAAAATCTAAAATATCCATAATCGCTGGACCTAATACGTATACAGAAAATGGAAGGCAAATAGTGACTAATTACTACAACCGATAAAGAAAAATAAGATCCTATAATACTTTTTTTTTAATATGATGAATACAAATCCATTTTACTGAAACAGAAATAAAAATTAATGTACACTCACCAATACAAAATATTAAGAAGAATGGTTTCGAAGAAAATAAGAAATTGTGTCTTGAGGATGAAGTAAATGCAGAAAATTGGAAAATTGTTGTTTGGGGATGTGGAAATTACATTTTCTATTTCATGCTATCTTTAGCCATTTGAAGTTTAGATTATCTTCTTATTTTAATTTTTTTTTTAAACTAAGATGGACGGAAAGATTATTTTCCAAAGTTATATTATCTCCGTTTTTCATTATCTTTGGAAATATCTCCCATTACTGAAAATGTGTCTACACTTTGGTGGGTTTGAGAAAGTATTAAATAAGATATTCAATTCCTTGTGTGAACTCGTGACGGCTTTTCGAATTTTACTGTTATACAGATATTAGTTTATTTTCCTTTTTAAGCATGAATTTTTGTTTGGCCTGATTAAAGTACATCGTATGAAATTCAAAGCACTATTTTTAAATGTTTTAGTTAGAAATAAGTAGTTCTTAAGCCTATTTAGCTGCTATATTTAGAAGCAAAAAAGCTGATTTTTTTGTGGGTACGTACACTGTTGACAAAGAATTATACTTGCCTGTTTCTAATGTAGCTTGAAATCCTACTTTAATATTATTACGAAATTTCCAAACGATAACTAGTCAATGAATGTAATTGTTGTATTTATGCAATATAACAAGTATGTACAAGGTGAGTCATAAATATCGAAACAATAGGCTATCTCCTTAAATATTGCCCCTAGACCCATACTTCCAATCGCAAAAATTCATTAAAAAAGATGAAATTTTTGATGAGACAAGTTGCAACTCCATGGAGGAGTCTATTTGACAAAATACGAAAATTAAATTTTTATACGGCCCCCGTAGGGCAAAATTCCCAATTAGGAAATTATTCTTTATCCATTCCTAAATTAAACAAAAAAGTTTCATCTCCATATCTAAAAAAATGACAGAGATATTAAAATCCAAAATTCTCCATAATTTCTGACCTACACCACTTTTCCCTTTCTCTAAACGGTGATTTCCTGAATCAATTTTAACGCTAGATAGCGAACATTCACAAATTGCACTTTAATAAAAATCTGTTTAAGATAGTGTTTTTTCTTTGGACATAGTAGCGTACTTCTTCATAGTAGCGTATAGATTTTATGCTAAATTTCTATGAAAATATGCGAGCGACATCTGCACTAGAGGTCTGCACGGGTCGAAATATCTAGGCAAAGTCCCAAACTGATCCATGGGGAAAAAAATTTGGTCCGGACTGGAAAAATATTAATATCGTAACCCGATCCGGCCTAAAAGAAAGTTTAAATCATACCTCCGGCTCCGCCTTGAATTTCTACATAGACTTTTACTTCGGTGTGATTAAAAATTGTTTCGTATGGAGGAGTTCTGACCAAAAATACTTAGTATAGCTTTTGGTTTTTCATATTTATACTTTATATTTTTAAAGAATCGCCAAAGGCTGTGATATATTTATTTCATCAATGAATCTCTATTTATATGTAAATGTTTCACTTATATTTTAACATCGTTAATCCATATTCGATGCGTTGGAGACATTGAAAAATGTTAAAGAGTAAAACCTTTTAAGACGGAATCACATAGGAAAGAAAAAATACGTTATAGACAAATGCCCTACTTAGGAGGTGTCTTAATAGAATTTATTTTTTTCTCAGCTATTATTATATTTATTTTTTATAGATCAACAAACATTCCGTTTAAAACAGGATTCCGTCATAGGCAGATTTTTTTAATTGGATTTATTGTATTTAAATTGCTTTTGAAAATTCTATTCTTTAAAAAAATAAATTTTAAAGTTTTTTTTGTAAAATAAAAGGATTTCAAAATCTATGTGTTTTTTGTAAAAATTTTGATTGAGCCAAATTTTACTTATTTTACGCACGCATTAGGTCAGTCTGAGACAATGATTTTAATACGGATTGTGTTCAGACCGGGATTGAAAATATCGTCCAGTGCAGACGTAGGAAGAAGGCAGCAGTCCCCTCCGGTATGAAAAATACGTTAGGTCCGGAATGGACCCAGAATACAGTTTTTTAATAGCCTCTCCAGGACGATAAAAATCCTGAAGTTGTGAGAGCTAAATTTATAAAAAAGATTTAATCTGCATCTTAGAAAAAGCATTGTCTTAAAAACTGAAGGACATTTAAACAGGACTGAAAAAAGATGAAAATAAGAAAAATTAAATATGATCGGACGTTAGAGCTACACTGTTAAAAATCTGCAGCTTTCTGTCCAGTCATTTGACCGTTTTTATTGAAAACGATAAAACAATCGTCATTTTACACTATTCTGAACGTATTATTGCCCATTTTATGGTCAGAATCCAATTAAATTACGGTTATGTTACTGTTTTTCCAAAAAATGGTCAAATGACTGGACAAATGCTGCAAAATTTTTAACAGTGTACAGAAAGGAGTCACTTTACACTTTCAATTTTTTAAAAAGCTTTAAACATTTTATTAGGAGCCAAACTTTATTTAAAACTTTAAATTCGTTTTTCTGCATGAAAAGTTTTTCCCTACAGTTTATCGTCTTTTAATCCTTAAAAGTCTAGAAGTGTTGAAGAAAAAATGTGCAAAAACATGAAACATGTCATTTTTGGTTATTTTACATTAGTTTTTTTTTCGGCAAATTTGAAAAAATATTTACTTTTGAAAACATGATTTTTTTTTATTATATCATTTTTTAAATTAATATTTTTAATAGTTTTAAAATTAATATTGAAAAAAAAATTGTGGAAAAAAAATAAAATTAGATTTTCATCTTTAATGAAGTGTAAAGAAATTAAAATCCACACTAAATAATGTTTCGAGTCGTAACGATTTGAAATCCTATTTAAATTAAATCCTATTTAAATCCTATTTGATTTGATATCCTATTTAAATTAGTTTTTTAAATTCGTTTTAGAAATTTTTAGAAATTTTATGAGAAATTTTAGCGTGTGATTTTCTCAGCAAATTATATGGCTAATCATCACTAGAAAGAAAAAAGTAATCGAAATTTTAACTCAAAAGATAAATTTTTTGCATGTTTCTTAGAACTGTTAACCTAACATTGTTTCTTGAATTGGCCGCATTTTAATTTGTGTCTAATCTCTTAAAACCTGATGGATTATTTAAACGGGAATAACTCTGCGAGTTTTGAAGAAAGTTTTTCTAATTGGAATTTTTATCCTACGGGGGCCGTATAAATAATTAATTTTCGTAATTTTTGAAACAGACCCCCCCCCCCTCCATGGAGTTGCAACTTATCTTATCAAAAATTTTACCTTTTTTTATGAATTTTTGCAATTGGAAGTATGGGTTAAAGGGTAATATTTAAGGAAATAACCTATTGTTTCGATATTTGTGACTCACCCTGTATACGGAGGGTACCAAGAAAAAGAGACAACCTATTTTGAAATTCCATATTTCATTATCTACTTATAAAAATAAAAGTGGAATAAATGACATTTTAGAATGCGTACAGTTTCACGACAATTTTTAATAGCATTTTTCACTTTACACAACCATAGAAAAATATTAAAAATTCAACACTTGAGCTAGGGAATTGCAAAAACTGCGATTTAAATATTAAATAGAAATTTTCAAATCCGAAATATTTGTGTGAGACACCTTAAAATTGTTAAGAAATGTATGAAATTTGAGACAGTAGCTCAAAATTTTTGTATTGAGTATTTCCTAAATTGGTAGCATTTTTTGTCAGTAGATGGTGCTATGTTTTCTACTAAGGGTTTCGATAAATAAAGCAAAGTTACATGTTCCCATTTACCTAGATAAACTATAATGATTTCTGTGCTTTGCAAAAGAAAAAAAATCTTATTGTTAGTACTGTCATCGACAGACAGATCTGGAATTTTTCGATACGCAAATATTATTAAGTGAAATCAGTTTGATGCGTAATACCTTTGTAAAGAATATAATCCATATTTTTTAAAACAACCTGTTAATTTACAGAGAATCTACGTGTAATCCATTATCTTAAGGGTGTATTCCAATCCAAACTGCATATTTTCTGATTTATTTTTAAATTCACTTTTACTAGCAAATTATCTTACTTAGAAACTAAAGGTGCTGTGTTTTTCGATTTTTTTAATGGCAGAAAATATTGTAAAAAAATGCTGTCAAAAACGACGTTTTGAACCGAATTTTCCGAAGCGCGAGATCTCTGATACGTTTCTTGAAAAATCCCCTCAGCAAGTTTCATGTCTTTAACTTTAAAAATGAGCCTGAAAATGTATCGGAAAATTTCGAGCTGTTGAGGATGAAAAAATATTTTTTCGAATAAACCCTCAAGTCTTATGTAAAACTATAGAGATAAGAAAATTGAGATTTCGTTAAATAACAGAAAAGTCATTCGGTAAATTTAAAATAGACTCTGTAAATTAACATCATTAAAAAACACAAGAATGTACTGTACATATATTTTTACTGATAATAAATTATTGTATATTTTTTTTTAATTAGAAAATGATTCGAACTGCAGAAAGCTTCAAAGTATCAGAATTTTTCCAGTAATCTTGGATTGCTGTGCCATTCAATTTTTTCATAATTCTAGCAGCCCTAGGCGACCAGTTTGGTCTCTCTTGAATGTATACTAAGCATTAAAACATATTGCTTTCATTTATAATTTATTTTAATTGCTCAACTTTTTGCCAAATTAGAAGATTCTGGCAGAGAAATAGACACAGATGTAATATACGCAACACACAGACGTAATTGGAACAAAATGACAATCATATGTGCCGCACATGGTAACCCGCCTATTGTTATTTATTTATTACTTTGTTTACTTTTATTTTTTTTTTTTTTAATGTAAATTGTTTTATTCTATAATTATTGATTAAAATTTTTATATTTATCATTATTTCCTTTTTTAAATAATAGAAATCAGTTAAAAAATACGTACGTAACTGGCATTGGAAAACTAGGTTTTCGCCAAATTGGCGTCAGAAAAATAACGCGCCAATGTGATGCATACATGACATCCGTGCTGATAAATCAAATACTCAGTATTTTTAAGCTAGTCTGGCGCAGATAATAAATCGCCATATATTGAACCCATGGCTTTTTTTCGTATTTCATTAGTTATTTAAAATATAATAAAACAATCCTTTCACTCATTTCATTTATAATACATAACTTTAATTTAAACTGTAAAGTATGAAATTCGTGACTTTTATTTATTTTTTTAAGTAAAAATAAAAGAAAAAAAATAAAAATAGTGATATTTTGTAGTTCCATAATTGCAGCGAAGGAATAAAACATAAATAAATCCAATTTATTACAGCCTAAATCTTACCAAACGGCTTTTGTGCAGTAGCCAATAAATTTTTCATTTGGACGTTGCCATTAAACAATTAACAAATAATCGTAATTTTTGTGCCACATACGTTAGCGTAATATATATATGAATGTTTCTAGCCGTCCTGGGGTTTGAATCCAAGACCTTCTGGAAGAACATCTTCTTGACTGAGTTACAGAAGCTGTTAATTCATACTGCAAAATATGTTTTTTATAATCCACCAGAGAAAACTTTCGAAACCGGTTCCGAATGTGAAAATGTCCTAGTTAAAAATACCTAAACACAAATCTGAAAAAGCAAAAAGAGCAAATTTAAGAGATTGACCTAAACTAACCAGTAAAAGCTTCTTCAATCATTCAATCATATATCTCTGTATTGCAAAATTACACAGTTTACAGAACCTTATTCTAATAGAAATAGAAAAAGTAACTGAGTCAAAAAAAAAAAAAAAAAAAAAAATCTTCAGTAAATTTTTGAGCTACCATGTAAATTTTACATTAAATTAAAGTATTTTTTTAAAATTTTAAAAATAGTTTACACTCGTAAATTCTGTTTTATACTTGCACGTAAATAAACTAGTATAAATACTGAAATAAAATTATCATTATCCTATATTTTCAGAATTTTGATTATTTTACTAAAAGCATTGAAAATACTCACAATTTCCATATAGTTGACTAGCATTTAAGCTTGCATTGCATTCAAGGTTGTTACATTTCACATTGCTTCATATTGTCACAATGGGTAATGCAATAAGACGAGATGGGATACATTTCATATTTTATATTGACAATGAATATAATATAGTAATGATATGAAAACTATAAACAGAATTTTCAATATTTCAGAATTACATTTTGCAGAACAAATAACACTTTAATTGAAATTCTTGCAACAATGTTTGATTTTATTCAAGCAAAGAAATAGGAATGTTTACTATTAAACACATATTCACTATAACATAAATAAATGAGTATTGTACAATTATTAAGTTAAATATTCACATTTTTTAGATCTTAAGAAATAATATCTTATATTTTCTTCCAATTAATCCTTTTAAATATATTTTTTTCTTCAAAACAGGTTTACATTTCTTAAATTAAAAAAATTCTTATTAAGTCTACAATGAATTTAAAAATTTTAAATCATAGTAAGTATCAGCAATAACTTCGTTTCTTAAATATACGTATATATATATATATATATATATATATATATATATATATATATACTATTTTATTTTTTTAAATTATTATATTTGTTTACATATCATCAATTATAAATTTACAATATCAAAGAGATATGGACAAGCTGCGCTCATAACAACTGTTTCAATTTTAATTTAGATGATGGCTAAGCATTAGCCGAAAGTACCTTTGACCTTTTTTAATTACTTAATAATCTTAGTATAGTACTCGATTTTATTCGTCTTTTTAATTTTTTAATAATCTTTTAAATAATGAAACATTTGTGTATTTTTATGAAATACTTGACATTAAGCGAAATATTTGCATGTTGTTTTAAAAACTGATTACTGGTTAAACTGATTAACTGATTGTTTAAAATATCGCACAATAAATTGGATACATTTATCTTTTATAATAAATAATGAGCTTATAATGCATTTTAACAGTTTTACACAACGTAATTTGTACATATAACTGAAGTACTCTGCAATTATGTACCCTAAAATTAGTGTGAACATACCTTTCTTTTATAGGATTATGCAAAAGAATCTGGAGGAAGTACTGTTTGCAATCGGTTGTTATTAAAGTAAATTTTAGACAAAAAAAATACTTGAAACAAACTAGTAGAGAATGCCGAAATTCCTTTTACTAATACATTGTAAAATTACATAAACGTTTCAGTATTTAATAAAAAGAATATTGCCCAGTTAAACTGATGGCATTGAGCTCACAGGCTACGCATACTAATTGTACATTACAGCCTTGTATTTTCGTTAATTCTGTTCGAAAAAAAAATTAAGAAGGGGAAACAGCTCTCCCCTTTCTCTTTTTTTTATACTTAATCATTGAACCTCCTAAATTATCAAGGACATGCTTTATCATATAAAAAATCTATATCCAAAATTCAGAGCAAATCGGATAATTCTTAATAAAAACCCATTTAGCATTTATATAATTTAAGATGAGTTATTCCCCTCTTTTATACTTAACCATTAAACTTCCAAAACTATTCAGAGATTTGAACGAAATATGACAATTCTGCTTGAAAAATCCATTTATACAAGTTAAGGGGAGGGGCATTAGAACCCCCGTTCCCCCTGTTTATACTTATTCAATGAAGACCTAATAACAGCCACGGACTTGCCTCATCAGAATGATCCTATATCTAAATTTTGAACGAAAACTGTTAATTCTGCCTGAAAATCTCGTTTATATCAATTAAGGGGAGGGGCATGAGGCCCCCGTTCCCCCTCTTATACATATCGAATAAACCTCAAAAACTAATCAGGGAAGCGCCTCATCAGAATATACCTATATACAAAATTTCAAGTGGATCCGATATTTTTATCATGAATTATCGCGTTACGCACGAACGAACGTACGAACGTACATACAGAACGGACGGGCACATAAGCTCTCAGGCTATGATAGCCTGTGAGCTAATAATTACTAAATAATTAAAAAGATGCTAAAAATCGTTTAAAATTAGCTTTCGATAATATTTAGCTATTATCATAATTTAAGATTTAGTCAGCTTTTATGAACACTATTCACTCATAAACTAACAATATCAGAAAGATATGGACAAGTAGCGTTCTTAATAGCTCTTTAAATTTTAATTCAGATTATGGCTTAGCATTAGCCAAAAATACTCGGTTTTTAACCTTTTCTGATTATTTAATAATCTTTTAAGTAAACTGTAACTGAATCCGTTACAAGAATTTTTACTGATATCGTTATATATGAAAAGTTCAAGAAATCCCAGTTTCCCAGAAAAAATTTAGTAACTTTACAGGTTTTTTTTTCACAATATAATGAATTAATTATGTGATTTCGTATGATACTTGATATTAAGCGAAACCTTTGCTTTAAAAATTAATTATCGGTCAATATGTTTAGTCTCTTTGTTTACTTGCCATTTTGCTTACTTGTACCACCTACAGTCAGCTGTTGCTGTTTTTGGATAGTTACAAAATTGATGTTTCCTAGTATATACATTTCGACATATTTTATGTTCATAAAGATATTCAAATTATTTATAACCCGTTAATAGTGACATGCAAAAACATTTATATCGATTAATGATGCAGATTTTCATAATGAACAGAAAGTATGTTCGATATTTTTATTTATTTATTTTTTTTTCTTTACTTGTTAAGGTTTGCGCACACTCAAGTCGAGTATGCTCCTAGACTCTTGGATGTATGTGTTCATATTTTTGAAACTTTAACTTGCATTTAACATCACTCTATTTATCCATATGACGTTCCCGGAAGTGATACGAAACGATGACAATTTTTAAATGTATTTAAATATATAGTTTTTAAGTGTACCGTTTAGCAATTGTATTTATTTAAATACATATTTTCTTTTATAAATTATGGCGAAATTGTCATTTTCATAATTGAAGGCTAGTTTATTCTTTCTGCAAACCAGAATCATCGTTCGATTTGAGTTTTTATTACATGCAACTCAAAAGCAACAGTTTAAAAGAATGGCTAACTCGCACATTTCGTGCGGGTTGGGTCTTAAAAGAATATTAAAATTTTTTTACCGTACTTTTAATATCAGAATCGATGACAGTAGACACAAAATGTGTCAGACGCGATTTTCAAACATTGGAGCCGAACTCATCTCTAATAAACATACTTTAATCTAAAAGTGTTATTTATTATTGTTTAATTTAATTATTTTACTTAATTTGTGAGAAATTGATTTAATTTATCTTAATAGTAAATTTCTCGCTCGAAGCAAAATACATTTATTCGGTCATTGTCAAATTGATAACTCATTTCTAATAAACATACCATAACTTAAAAATAATATTTCTTATCTGTACTAATAAAAGAACAAAAAGATCTGTCTGTGTGTCTGAGTATGTGTCTGTGTGTGTGTCTGCGATGGCTAGCAAAATCTACAGCATGTACGAAGCTCAAAACTTTTTTGAAGTAGCCCTATATCTCTCCTGCTGCACCTGAGCTTCAGAATTTCGAAATTTCAATTACACTGATAAACAAATTTTAACAAATTTTCGATTTCCCTATATACATTTGGTGTTCCTTATAGATTTGAAGCTGCTGAAAAAGAATATGTTTGTAAAAATTTTCTATCACCCTCCATTTTTGAGAAATTTCATTTAAACGTTTTGGAGTATGTAGGCATTGTATAGACATTATAATTATATTATATTATTCTCTTTCATGTATTTGATTCACACAAACATTCCTTTTTCTTATTACAACGATAGAAGCTACAGCAAGAGAGTAGAAAGAGATGTCCCCCTAATAAATTTTATGTTAGCGACCTTGAACAGACAGCTCTAGCCACCCCCACAGTATTTGACTTTAACGCAAATCTCTGACAGTGGAAACTTATCTTCCGGGGCGAATATACTACTATTTCTTTGTTCTATAAGACTTTTTAATTGAATTTTGATTATAATTATCATATCTTCCTCTACAATATGTAAAACATGTCTAGAGGATGCGTTAATGAACCCGATTCTTTTTGCTATGTGTGCGGGGAGCTAACTTTGAAAAAGCATCGATGCGCCTATCATATGTACTTTGGATATAAAGTAGTTGAACGAGATAAGAAATAAGCACCTCGTTCTTGTTATACACAACGTGCTACAAACCTCCGGACGTGGGTGAAAGGTACAAAAAAGTGTATGTCCTTTGCTATGCCCATGATGGGACACGTGCCGAAGGATCAAATAACTGACTGCTACTAATGTATTACAAAAATTAAAGGATTCTTTGTAAGAAGTAAACATAAAATTAAGTACACAAACTTAGATTCAGCAATGTAACCAGCATTACATAATGATAATTTTAAAATACCGAAACCTCCAGAGAATTTCACATATGAAGATGTAGCAGTAGCAATGGAAATCGGTGAAACTGAAACTTCCTCGACATCTGATGTGAACTAATCTTCTGGCATAAATGAAGAACCACCCCTAATAACTCAAAAAGAATTAAATGATAATGTGAGAGACTTAAATTTATCAAAGAAAAACTCAGAATTCCTTGAGGTTGGAATCTCCTGAAAAACTATACAAAGATATCTATTTATCGAGATTGATATAAGAAATATTCAACATTTTTTAAAAGAAAAGATGATTTACGCTATTGTAATGATATAAGTGGCTTAATGTCTGCTTTAAATTGACAATATAACTCGGAACCATTACCTATAAGAGAGCACCCACAGATAAGACATTTACAGCTACATAAAGTATGAAATTTATTAATATCATTTCTTTTTACAAAAAATCTATATTTTTCTGGAACTTTATAAACAATGCATACTTTCAGTGTTTTAAATATTAATTTTAAGCTTTATAAATGTTTATTTAAAAGTTTGTCATTACTAAAATACCAAATGATAAATTTCATAAGGTGTGTGTTAAATAAATACTAAAAAATTGAGATTTTTAGGATTTTGAATTTTTTAAAAATCTGTGGGAGATGGAAACATTTTAATGGCATATTCTTTCACAGCACCACCTAAAATATAAAATTCACCACATACTTAGTTAGAAACAGAAACCTTGTTTATCAGTGTTATTAACTGAGTAATTAATTAAAATCGAGAGGTCACTCTCATAAAAAATCATCTTTTTCCAATTTTTTTTTCTCTTTCGTTTGTTTACGGTTGGTTGGTTGTGTAAAAATTTTCGCAGAAGTAATAAGAAAGCTGAGACAGAATTAAAGAAACCCATAGACGAATGAGATAAGTGGAGGTGAAGTAAGCCTCAAAAAAGTTTTGCAATATGAAACCATTTATCGCTCAAATTTTAATGTGCCAAACAAAAGGACGTTGAAGGGATTTTGTATTATAAGACGAATTGAAAGAAATGATTTACAATTGAAGCATATTTTAAGAAGAAATAGCAAATTTTTAAAATGGTCTTTGTTTTATTATTATTTATTAAAATAAATGTTCGCTTTTAAAATGAAGGAATTTGGAAAATTAGCAATAATTAAATATCAAATTAATTCTTTTAAAATCAATGTATGAAAACTTAAGTAATAAATATTAATCTAAAATATAGATTTCTGACTGCAGACGATTTTAATGTATTAACAAAAGAATGTTATATTTTCAAGCAAAACGTTAAAATAATTTTCTATATTGATATTTAAAACACATATGATAAAATAATTAATAAATTTTTACCGGTGAAGTGATAGATTAGTTCTTTTTAAGAAACAAGAGCAAAAAAATACGGGTTTAAACCTGTTTCAATTGATAGGCGTGTCAAAGCACGTACTTTTGTCGGTACTTAATTGGAGTTAATGTAGAGTTGCATTTTTAGCATCACCTCCAGAGATAATACTTCCACTCTATTAATTTCTTTTTACTCTATGAAAGAAACCAATTTGAGATTTTTACATTTCAAAAGTGACTGTTTTTTTTTTTTTTTTTTTTTTTCGCAAAGACCTTTAAAATTTAAAGACTGGCAAAATGTCAGTTTAACTTAGGATTTTTGAACACAGCTATTACGTCAGATCGTTGGTACTTCGTACATTAGAATGAATGTGTGGTTAGCTATAATGCAGTAAATATATGTATATGTATATATGAGGCTTTTTTAGCAGTTTTTTTAAATCATTGATTAAATTTGAATGCATTTTTTTAAGTTAAAATTTTATTAAGACTTTAATTTGTTTTTAAAATAAAAATGAAATGGCTGTTTGACGTACAATTGTTCGAATCAGCAGACGATTCATACAGAGTAATAAATTATCAAATAGCAAAATAAATTATATATCAAAAATAGTCACTAAAAGAATAGTAGCAAGACATAATGTTTAGTCGTATTAACACATAACCCGATCCCAACCAGAAAAAAAGAGACTATACTCCGATCCAAGCAAGACAAAAATTCCATGAGCATAAACCCGACCGGAACCTAAAAATTCCATTTGAAAAAAAAACTGTGGATTTGATTTCTGACCCGAATCAAATCTGAATCCTACAAAAATATTCAAATGAAGCATACCCCAATCCCATCAAGGAAAAATAATGTTCGTGTATATGCAACCCGACCCAAACCTAAAAATTTTCTTTGAAAAAACCCGAAAAATGACCAGAACGAAACCTGAAATCGATAAAAATATTCCAAAGAGCTATAAAACGATAAGAGTAAGACAAAATAATTTCCGTGAACATAAATCTGTTTCGAACCTAAAAAATTCCATTTGAAAAAAAAAACTGAAATTTTATGCAAACTACATCTGAATCCGATAAAAATATTCGAAAGAACCATAACCGGATTCGAATAAGAGAAAATAATTTCCGTGGACATGAACCCGATCCCAACCTAAAATTCCATTTGAAAAAAATACCTGAAATTAGAATCGAACCAAATATGAACCTGACAAAAATATTCCACAGAATCATACCCGGATCTGAACAAGACAAAAAAATTCCATGAACATGAACCCAATCCTAACCTAAAAAACTGAACTAAATCTGAATCTGACAAAAATATTCCAGAGAAGCATATCCTTATTCAAACAATGGAAAATAATTTCCGTTGATGCGCAAACCAACCTGAACCTAAAAATTCCATTAAAAAACCAAAATCTGAATTAAATGACATCTGAACCCGAAAAAATATTCCAAAGACCAAAAACCGAACCCGAGCAAGACAAAATAATATCTCTGAATGTGAATCCGACCAGAACCTTAAAAATCAATTTGAAAAAATACCTGAAATCTGAATCGAACGAAATCTGAATCCGACGAAAATATTCCAAATCACTATAACCAGATACGAACAAGACAATATAATTTCCATGGGCATAAACCCAATTCGAACCAGAAAATTTGTAAAAAAAAATAAATCCCGAAATTTGAACCAAACCTAATCTGAACCTAACAAAAATATTTCAGTGAAGTATAACCTCATTGGAACTAGGTAAAATAATTTCCATGGAAGTACAACCCGAACCGAACTTAAAAATCTCATTTGAAAGAAAAAAAAAACCCACGAAATCTGAATTGAACCGAGTCTAAACTTAACAAAAATATTCCAAACAACCATAACCGTATCCGAAGAAGACAAAATAATTTCCATGAACATGAATCCAATCCGAACCTAATATTCGGATGTTCTACAAAACATAATGCGCTCCGTAGCGGGGGAAAGTGAAACTAAGTACTTAGCACGAGATGGTTAAGATATTTCGTTTATAGTTAATGTTAAATTAGAACTTGGTTACGGTTAGGTAACAGTTAGGTTGCAATTACGTTCCGGTGAGCCTTAAGTTATTTTCCTATATTTATTTTCCGGTTAAGTTACAGTTAGGTCATGGTTAAGTTACAGTAAGGTTAAGGTTAAGTTGCGTTTAGGTTGTGGTTAGATTATGGGTAGGTTATGATAAGGTGACGGCCAGGTTACATTTATGGTATATTTAAGTTACAGTTAGGTTGCTGTTAAGATACAGCTAGGTTACAGCCAAGTTATGATTACAATACAATTAGGTTACGGTTAGGATTTTGTTCACAGAATGAACATTACGCATGTTTGATAAAAAATATGCACCTATTTTTGTAAAATGGCTCTGAAATTATAATACTATATACTAACCTTTTAGCAAATCATCGAGAATCGATTTCATTCACGGTATAGTCGGATTTAAGAGTGATATAATTAGTTTGAAATTCAAAATATTTCACTTGGGATATCTATGTGAAAAAAGTATTTAGTTAAGTCACTTAACAGCAATTTTAAGGATAAATATCAACAGTTTAACACGAAAATCACGCAATCGTTGGACACATATTCCCTCCTGCGTTTCCCATTGCAATTATTTTGGGTACTTTTGCAGCTAAATATTACTTTTTTTTAACCAATTTTTGACACAGTCAGGGGGCACGTATTTAATATAATGTACACTGTAAAAAATGTTACCCTTTTGCTGTATCATCACTCCCCCGCTTTTATAGAATATCTCTCTTTTGAACTATGAGAATGCTCCATAATAGGCTGAAGTAATCATTTTCTATAAAAGCGTTGGAGTGACGATGCAGCAAAAGGGTCAAGTTTTTAATAGTGTATTTACACATATTTCGAGTTAAAGATAAAATCATAAAAATTTCAAGTTCGTTTAAGATTATTATTACGGACCCGGGCAAGGCCGGGCGGGTCAGCTAGTTGTTTAATATAATAACTTACTTTTGTGTGAAATTCATTTTATTTATTCTACGAATAAATTTCTTGTTCGAAATAAAATGCACTTATTTGGTGCATGCCAAATTAATAACTCATCTCTAATAAGCATAATTTAATCTAAAAGTGTTATTCTTTAATTTTAATCATTTTACTTACTTTTGTGTGAAATTTATTTAATTTATTTTATGAATAAATTTCTTAGCAAAATGCATGGTGAATAACAAATCGATAAATCATTTCTAATAAAAATACATTAATCTAGAATTATTATTTATTATTGTTTAATTTATTGCAAATATTACTTTTTGCTTGAAAATGATTTAATTTAGTTTATGAAAAAACATCTTGTTCGAAGCAAAATTCATTTATTTGGTACATTCCAAATTGATATATTATCTCTAATTAGCATGTATTTATCGAAAAGTGTTATTCTTTTTTCCTTAATTTAATTACTTAACTTACTTTTGTGTGACATTGATTTAATTTACAATATGAACAAATTTTTTCTTCTAAGTAAAATACATGCTGTATGCCAAATTGATAAATTATCTCTAATAAAAATACCTTAATCTTGAAGTGTTACTTATTATTGTTTTATTTATTACAAATATTATTTTTGTGTGAAAGTGAAATAATTTAACTTATGAATAAATAGTTTGCTCGAAACAAAATGCATTTATTTGTTGCATTCCAAATTATCTCTAATAAAGATACCTTAACCAAAAAGTATTATTCCTTATAGTTAAATTTAATTCCTTAACTTGCTTTTGTGTGAAAGTGGTTTAATTTAATTTATAAATAAATATATATAAATATATATAAATAAATATAAATTGGCCAATATAACCGTTTAGCGTTAAATCAAAAAAGTTATAATGCTTTTTTAGGCTTTTTGTGTCCAGGACCACATTTAGACATCATAGAATAGACAATAAAATATAAATTTCTTAAGTCTGAAAAAAAACTCATCTTTTATAACAAAGACTACAAAGAGAAGTGGCGTAGTAAGTCAAATAATAATCTTTAAGAACTATTGAATAGTTTTTAGTAAAAATTTTTCTTACTGCATTATTTTCAAACTCACTGTTCTTCAACATTAAGAACTTCTTTTTTCGTTTTGAAATATTTTTGCTGCTTTGCTTCTTAATATCTTAAAGATACATCGCAAATAGATGTATTATTTCAGTTGACGCAAACAATAAATGGTATCACAAAACTGAAATATAATTTTTGTTCAATACAAAAAAAACAGCTATAGAAAATGAACTAAATTGTTCCTCAGTAAATAGGATAGCACTGACCTTTAGATTACAGGAAAGATTCATTTACTTTTTTTCAATTTCACAGGTTTTTTTTATCGTTCTGTGAATTTGTTTTCAGCTCTCAAACCTCTTAAACTGTTGTTATATCCCATTTTCGTTACAAAAGTAAAAAAGAAGTCTAACAACTATATATAAAAAATTTAACTGCTATTGATTTTATTATTAAATGAAGGTATATAAAATAACAAAGTAAATACCAAGAAGATTACGTGAATTAGAGTTATTGTTTTTGTCATCAAAATAATTAGGTGATATTGATTCTTATTGCTTTCAATTTCCAGGAAAATCATCATTTACAATAAAAACACATCACTTATGGGAAAAATCCTTTTTTTAGCGATTGTTTCGTTCTAGGAAAAGATTACATAAAGCGTTTTATTAGTTTCTATTACATTTACATTTTATATAAAGAGGTTATTATATTTATAATATGTATTTTTCATATTATAAAAATGGGTTTAATATGTTCACAATTCAATGATATAAAAAAAAAGGGCAGAGGCATCTAATTTAGGACATAACGTTAAAGTAATTAGCGAGAAATAGCGGAACTAGGATTTTGGTGAGGGAAGCTTAGAGGTAAAGCAACAGCACGACAAGCTGTAGACCCAGATTCGTATCCTAACCCCAGATAACTTTTCATCGCTTTTGGAATTTTGCCTTAATTGTGTTCATGTCTGATTTAATATTATATATCTTTAATAAACACAACAATCTTACTGAATAAAGAGTTTGAAAACAGGATCACTTGGGACCAAAAGTGTCCCGCGGAAATCAGGGCACAAATGCTCTGAACACCACTAATATTTTACAGTTTATTTCGTAATCTTTAATCGTAGATAATTCTGCCATTAGATAGAGCAAGAAAAATACTTTGAAATGCTAGTGTTTAGAGCATTTAGAACCCCGATTTACGTAGGACACCCTACTTAGAAATGAACCCTAATTCCAATTCAACAAATGTAACCCTGTTGTAGACACACATGGAAAATTATAACTCTAAAATGAAATTTGTTATAAACAGTGTCATTTTATCAGGATTTGCTGAATAAACTTGAACAAATTTTGTAAAAATAGAATCATTAAAAGGCATTAAAAATTCCGTTTTAGTCAGATTACTGCTAAGGTAAGAGGTTTGTAATGCATTCCTTTCGAAGAGACTAAAAATATATATATCCATTATAGGAATATTCTATCGTGTAAAGATTTGCAGCATTAAGTTCCATTCGATACAGACTATTGCATAACGTCACACTAAAGAAGTTTAAAAGATTTTGAGCATCATGAAAAATCGGGGCTTTAGGTGTCCCAAGCATTATCATGCGAGACAGCTTAGTGCACCCCCTCAAAATAGGGACACTTGACATAACTTTTCATTCGTTAAACGTAGTAAATTTTACCAGGTAGTTGAACTTATGTTAACACATTTGTTATTATTTTTAACGAAACGCTTCTTTCAGTAATTTATAATATGAAATGTGAAGAACTAAATATTTTTCGTGTTCGCGGTAAATTAAAAGCCGTCATAGTATAATCGCGAAAGCACAAATTTTATTCATCATACTTCGAAATCGAAGAATGGATGAATTCGTAAAGGAACTACTTTGCAGGTGAATTTTGACAATCATCAATAATATATAAATACAAAAATTATATATAATTGTGTAAAAACAGCATTAATAAAGCTTCATGTGCTCATATTTGAATATGTCCATATTTTCAGAAATGAAAATATACATGTTTCAAACTTGAGTAAGTTTGATTGGGAATTATTTTGACTTCGTAGCATACTAAAATTTAAATAGATTTTACTCAGTTTTGAAATTGTATTTTTCAGAATGTGATATTCTGTTGAATATGATAATATATACTCTATCACTATTGTATGCTGCGTGTTAATGAATCGATGTCAAGCACTTGCGTTAATGATGGTATTATGACAAATATAGGATGCATGGTTGAATAAATAAGCATTTTGGGGAATTAATTCATCAAAAATAATACAACTGACACAAAAGTACTTCATAGTATTACACATACTAACTATTTGGATGTGCCAATCCCAAAACTTTCTTCTATCTCATAAGTATACCTCAATATTTCAAAAAGTACTTAGACATGCTAATATTTAAATATTTTTAGTTGAATATCATACCATCTTTGATTTTCATTTTAAATTTCTGCTTCAGCAATTAATCGTAGTGTAAAACGAGTTAATCTCGATCATGATAGTTATTAAAATCAATAATTTTCCTTATTCTGTTGTCATCAGTTGTTCGCAAAAAATCCGGTTTAGCAGGACGCGAGTTTCCTTCTCTGAAAAACCCGGTGGACAAAAAAAAAATGAATATACAAAAGGGTACAAAAATCACTATCGCAGTGCTCCTTTCTCATGGAATATTTTCAAATTCGAGAAAGGTCTGCGGTCACAAGAAAAAGCATGTACAAAAAATTTGGCTCGATTCTATGCATAAATTTATGCAATTTTAGATGCTACAATAATGAGAATAACACGGAAAATAATGAAAACAACAATAATGAAAATAAAAAAAAAAGAAAGAAAAGAAAAGAAAAGGAACAAGAACAAGAAAAAAAGAATATTGCCCAGATAAACTGATGGTGTTGAACTCATAGGCTAGTCACATTAGTTGTATATTACAGCCATAAATGCCCTCGAAAAACAAATTAAGGAGGTAATTAGCTCCTCCCATTTATCCGCTTTATATTTAAACATGAATTCCCCAAAACTAAATAGTGATCCGCCATATCATAATGAAGCTATTTCCAAAATTCGAATAAATTGGATAATTCGGTATAAAACCGCACTTATTTAATTTTAGAATAGGTAATCGACAGTTTCCCTCATTATACTTAACAAAAAAAAAACCCAAAACTAATCAGGAAAGCGCTTTATCTGTACGAAGCTATATCCAAAAATTGAAACAAATTGGTTAATTCTACATGAAAAACCCATTTATCTAAATTAAGAGACCTACCTCTCGAGTCCTCCTTTATTATGTAACAAATGAATGCCCATAACAAACAAGAGAAGAGCCTTATCAGATTGAATCATGTCAAAATTTTGAAGCAAATCGGTAAATTTTGTGTAAATAACCCATTTGCTTAAAATTAAGAAGGGGTGTTATTACCTATTCCCCCCTTTTATACTAAACCAATAAACCCTGAATCTGATAATTCTGCATGAAAAAAACTATTTATCTAAATTAAAAAGGGGATTAGTCCCCCGCCCTCCCATCCTTATACTTAAACAATGAACACCCAAAACAAATCAGGGAAGCATTTTATCAGAATAAACCTATATCCAATGTTTGAAGTAAATCAGATATTTCTATGAAGAGTTATCGCGTTACATACATACGTACATACAGAACCGTCGGGCACATAAACTCTCAGGCTTTGATAGACTGTGAGTTAAAAAAAAAAAAAAAAAAAAAGAAAAGAAAAGAAAAAAGAAAAAAGAAAAAACCCTCAAGATTCTAATTTTATCTATTTTATTTAAATTAATGAGTCGAAAATTCTTCTTTGAAAACAAAATGCCTTTCACTTAATGAGCATTTGAAGCATATTTTTTTAAATAGTCTGAATCTGATTTTTCTATGTTTCGATGATTTGTTAAATAAATGCTATACGTTACAAATCTTTCGATAAAATAAATAGAGATGTAAAAATGCAGCAAAAAAGTCACAACTAATGAGGCTTCTGTTTAATCCCTTCAATGCTTTTGGGAATAAATTAGTATTAATTATTATACCGTTGCATATTGTGAGACTTATTTTATGACTTTAAGAAAATTCCTGTCTATTTACTTTTAAATAAAATCTTAAACCTTCTCATTTGGTAAATTGCACATTTTAGATTAAACTGTTTCTCATAGCACAATTAAAATAAATATTCCAAAAAGTTCAAAATTCTTTTTTTCATTTAAGAAATGGTGTAATTTTTAACTATATTTAATTTTGTTATGTTTAAAATATTTTATCGAACAAAGTTGTTTTATTTATTATCTGATGATCCTGTTAGTATTTGTGAAAAATATGCATTTAATTAAACATTTATGTTAATTCTATATTATAGTAATAAGTTAATAATTTCTTTTTATATTACCATTGTATTAAAATGTTGTGTAATAGTTATTTATCAAAATTAGTTAATGATTTTCGCTGACATCAATGCTTTTAATGTAATATTAATTAACATAAAAATGCTATTTATAAACTTTTTATCTAATTAACAGAATTAACTAATATAATTAATGTTTACTTAACGTTTTAATGAAATATTTATTAAAATAAAACATTATTTATAATCTTTTCAGTAATTAATTCAGTCTTTTTATTGATAAATTATGTTTTTTGGTTTTGGCATTAAAACAACGTCTCCTTCTTTTTATTTTATTTAAGGATAGAACTATCATTATTATTATACAAAAATATATTTCTCAGGTATCTTTCTTTAAATATGAAATATTATTAAAAAAATTTAAATTATATTTAAAAAAAAACTCTTTTTTTTAATAAATAAAAGTTTCCATAGTAATTTACGATTTCACAAAAATTTTCTAAGCAATAATAACTACTCTGTGCATACACATTATCAATATTTTTGTGACTATGAAGTTAATTTAATTAGTTAAGTTAGTTAAGTTAAGTTATTTTAATTTAATATAATTCAATATCTATTTTTTTTATTCCCAGTACCTGTATGGAAATTTATATGAAATAATAAATATTTTAATGTAAAAAAATGCAACTATATCGACAAAAATAGGTTCTCAAAATTGAATAAAAAAGTACTCACTTTTGCATACATTACATATTTAAAATATAACTCTGATCCAAATGATTTGAAATTGAGGAACACATGTTCTCATTTGTACTGCCCCCCCCCCCCCTAAACGCACAAATTAAGTAAAATGGTGTACTGAAATTTATTTTCCACTCAAAAGTATTAACAAGAAACGTTTAATTGATTATTTACTAAGAAAAAGAGCAAAATTATTAGCAAGATACACAATCGAATATTTTTATGGCAATAGCATTATTCACAAGCACCTTTAACATATTTTAAAATAGTGTGCATAATTTAATATTTATACTAGTAAACATCCTTTATGCCGCCATAAGTGAAATAAACCAGTAGAAAACATAATATTATATATACATATATATTTGCGTTTGGAAAATGACTGTTTCTGTCAGTCGAGAATAGAATAAACTGAAATCTTATGATGTCCGAATTTTATTCGTCTTGTAATTTGTTTCTGTTTAATGTTCAGAAATGAAGTTCTTCTCTTTCCGTGACGACAAAAAAATATTGACAACTATAAAACAATTAATAAATGAAAAATAAATTGAGATATAGCTTTCAAACAAATTGGATTTAAAATTAACTTTTTTTTTTCTAATACAACGATGTAAAAACTGAAAATGCGCAATGTTTAGAAGTTTAAAAATTCGCAGTAGCAAAATTTGTAAAGCTGAAATTTCATTTAAAATTTCTTTATGATTGGTTTAGGAAAATTAATCCGTGGCATCTAATATACGACTTTGTTAATAAGTAAATCACGTTTTGATCATCATAAAAATTATGTTTATTATTTTTTTTAAGTGTAGAATTTATTCCTAAGTCTAAAATAGTAGTCTTTGAAAAATGGCCGTTGGACCATTTGAAAAATTTTCCAAATGGTCGTTGTAATTTGTTAAATTACATTTTTTTTCTTTTTTGGTGAGGGGTGGAGTTGATAAAATGGGATTATCCAGATTTGAGAAAGTATATATGTTCATTTTTGATCAAAACATACCTATTTTGGTTTGAGTATATAAATTTACTCATTTTTGAGAACTTTTCAGTGAAATAACGTACGCAAAAGCCATTTAAGGTACGTTCGTAATTATGTAAATACGTAGCAACTGTAGCTGTCACCCAATCCGTCTGTCCGCATATAATAACGCAAAAATTATGCAACCGAAACGTTTGAAATTTAAAATATATAATTATTACATAATTTTGACGAATCATTTCAAATTTTGTAAATTAGATGCATTGTTCATTTACAGGGACAATCAAAAGGACTTCGTTTCATTACGTTCAATGGGGAAAAAAGTTTCAAGTACATTTTAATGGTTTTTTACTCTTTCGAACATACTAAAACTGATAAGCATCTATGAAATATATATATACTATAATATACATTCTGCAAAATTTGTGGTGCAAAAAATATCTGTGATTGTCCACACAAAAATATTCTATTATATAATGGTATAGGGAGGACATTGCATGGTGCGCGTTTTAATTGTATTAAACTATTTAACATATTGTGAAATTAATATACATTGCTGAGAATTGCTAGAAGTTATTTCCTGTATAATAGAAAGTAGATAGTATTTAAAGGGACACACAAAAGATTTCAGCTATTTTACAGCATAAAAATACTTTATACTCTTACACCGAGATCTGAATATTTTTATGTGGGTTCGTAATTATAAGGAAGACGTGCCAGTAATGGACCCCCTAGGGATTTCTTTAAAAAAATATTTTTATTAATAGTTATAATTATTATATTTCAGTCTTTTCATATCATAATAATCTTTCAACAATATTTAACCAATCCCATAGTTACATTTCTCAATAAAAATAAAAATTTAATTTTAAATAATAGGAATATGTCAAAACAGCCAAAATTTCAATAATGGACACCCCTGCCAAATTCTTAAAAATAATAAATAAAATTATGTACATGAGAATTAGTGTATGAAATTCCAAGTTTAATATTACTATTCAAACATACATATTCAATTTTTACAAGAAAATAAAAAGAATTAAATAAGTAAAGTCAGCTGTTAGCATGTTCATTAAGATTCCCAATAAAAAACAGTAAATTTAATTTTGTGCTTCCAAACTGATTTGATGACATGCGTAAAAAAATAATATAGATTATAAAGCATGCAAAAAGGAGTTGCAAAAAAAACTTTAAAAGTTTAACTTTTATTTATTATCCTTTTACAAACCAAAAACTGTGAGGCGGCTCATTACTGGAAGGTGGTCCATTACTGACACATCTCCCCAGTAAATACGTAGCACCTATAATCGTTGTTAAGTCTGTCCGTCCATTTGTTTGTCTGTCCCCATATAACAGCGCAAAAATTATCAAACCAAATCTTTTGAGATTTAGAATACATAAATGTTGCATAATTTTGCCGATTCATTTCAAAATGTATGAAAATCGGACGTAATGTAATTACAAGGACAATCAAAAGTATTCTATTACATTACGGTCAATATGAAAAAATAGAGTTAAGTACATTTTAATGGCGTTGCATTCTATCGAATATAATAGAACTGATATGAATCTATGAATTATAAACATTCTGTACAGTCTATGATGCAAAGAACATTTATTATTAATTTACAGGGCCGCACAAAAGTATTCCACTACATAATGGTATACGGAGAAAGATTGTTTGGGGTGTGTTTTAATTATATTAAACTATTTCAGATTTTATGAAATTCATGTACGTTGCTGAAGTTTAATACAAGTTACTTCTAGTATAATAGAAAGCTTATAGAAGTTACAGGAACACACAAAAGATTTTGACCACATTATTGTATCCGAAGTCCTGTATACTATTACACCAAGATCTGAATATTTTTAAAACTTCGTTATAATACGAACGCACCTCATTTGCTACGCTTCATGTGCAATTTCAACCTTTTTAATCCAACTTGTTTCAGCTTTAACAGTTTTTTATAGTTCATTTTATTTTACATTACTTGTTTTGTTCTCTTATCCGTTCCTTTACTATCAAAAAATTTCTTTTTTCGAATCTAAACCGCCGTGTTCGAATACGACATTTTATAAGCACGACATATTCATCTTATAAATAAATAAACTGGTTAAAAAACGGATCTTAGAATCACAAATACTTTTCTGATTGAAATAAATCTTATAAATTTTGAGGACGTGAGTTTCAAAAATCGCCTTATAGAAAATTTAAATAAATAGAATGTTGCTCATTTAAACTGCTGGCATTGAGCTCATACGCCATTCACACTCATTGCATGTTACAGCTTTATTTTTTTCAAAACATAATGCGGATCAAAACACATATTAAAGAGGGAATAGTTCCCCTCTTTATGTTTAACCATTAAATGCACAAAATTACTCGGAATTGAAAAGAATCTATATCCAAAATTTGAAGAAAATAGGATAATTCAGAATAAAAACCCATTTATATAATTTAAGGTCGGGGGAGAGGGACTAATCGTTCGTTCCAGTCAATATACTTAAAAAAATAACACCAAAATTAATCAGGGAACCACCTTGTCGGTATAAACCTATATCCGAAATTTGAAGCAAATCGGTTAGTTCTGTATGAAGAACACATTTACCTAAATAAAGAGGGTAGCGGCCTTTATCCCCTTTTATATTTAATCAATGTATCCCCAAAACAAATCAGGGAAGCACCTTATGAGAATGAAACTTTGTACAAAATTTGAAGGAAATCGGTAAACTCTGCGGCAAAATTCCATTTACCTAACTTCTTTCTTTTTCTGTGGGAGAATGTACTCAAAAGCCTTATTAAAATCCAGCCTGTTTCAACTTTAACAACTTTTTTATAATTCATTTTGTTTTACATTTCCTGTTTTATCCTCTGCTCTGTTCCTTTAACGTGAAAAGATTTCTTTTTTCTAATCTAATCCGCCCGTGGGCGAATACGACTTTTTTACCAGTTTAACATTCTACTTTAATATAAATAAATAAACTGGTTAAAAAACGCATCTTAGAATTTCAAATACTTTTAAGATTTAAAAAAAAAAACGAATAATTTTTGCGGACGTGAGATTCAGAACTATTCTGATAGAAAATTTAAAAGAATATTTTTTCTATTATTTATTGTGTTGGTGAACCTTCACCTATAAAACACTACAATCTGTATAAAAAATACAAGCTTTATCAGCTATTTTTGGCATTGTAAAATGTTGGTTTAACAATGGAAACCAATAAATGCAGTGAGAGGATATTCTGGATTTTTCACAAATATATTTCTAAATAAGACTAGCTTCAAAATTCATGCCCTAATTTATATAATGCAGGATCAATGTAGACATTTGTTTTCTACATTTGAAAAAAAAAAAAAATGACATAATTTTTTTCAGATCCGACGTTAAAGCTCTAAGTAAAAAAATAAAAAAATAAATAATAATAAATAAATAATAATAAAATATCCGCGTTAAAATATCATAATAGAATACATATAAATATCTTAAAAAAATTATTTTAAAAAATAGGAAAATGTCCACTGGAAGGACATCCTGTCTATGAGAATGCAAAATTCAAATATTCAGTGCTTAAACTTTTCTAAAATTTTTGTTCTAAATGTTATTTTTTTACTTAATAAAGCTAGATATGGAAGCTATATTGCTAAATATTTCAAAAAGTTAATATTTTAGTAATTTTATTATAAGTTATAAAGTACACTGCAATGACACGTAGTTTTACAATGCATTTTCACATAATTTTGATGTTATATACCAAATTGAATGGGTTTTACATTATTTCACACATACACAACATATATATATATATATATATATAAATACTCTTATAAATACATCCAAAGTTATTCAGACAATACCATTAACTAGAATAATGAAACAAATCTTTTTACAATCATATTATTAAAAACAGTTGAAGTTGAAAAGAAATAGAAGGCAGATTACCAAATTACTAAGAAATATATGGGTAAATAGACAGTATATAACCAGAGTAATTCATATATTACCATACAATAACCAATGAAACCATTATTTTCCAATCGACTTATTGAAAACAGTTGTTAAGTTATTGTAGTAAACAGTTGTTATATATATATATATATATATATATATATATATATAAGATCTTCCTTTGATGAAACATAAATGCACTTACATTTATTGCAATAGATATGAGTTTTACCACTGCAACCATAATTTTTACCCCCAAGTTACTTTTCGTTGATCATAAAATTTTGGTAAATGATCTACACAGTCATTGGCAAGCTCAGGATGCATTATCCGGGTTACACTGCAAGCTTTGAGAGAACAGTTCCCTGGTTCTATCCCCATCTAAGGTAAGTGACATTTCTTCACTACTGTTCGTATTAAATTAACGTGTCCTGTCATTGTAAAGTAAAAAATAAAAATCATAAAGATGTGAGTTTGTCCTTGAAAAATTCTTTTTTGCCTTTCAAGAGAAAATTTTTACATAAGAAAATGTGAAAACAAAAGTAAATATTATGTGAAAAAATGAACATATTTCTGGAATTTACGGAAATAATACTGACGTCTAGATTATTAGTACAATTTACGTATTTTAACTTTTTTTTTAACAGTATAGGTATTACAGTACAGTGCGTGCCATAAGTTTAAGCTTAAGCACAACAGAAAATTTTAAAATAAAATTTTATTAATGAATGAAAGTTAATTTTCTTTTCACATAATCTACAAATTGCAGTTTTAAAAAGATAGTTAACAGATTTATGTTATAAAATTTATCATAATAAAATTTATCAAAACAACAAAAAAGAGTGTGTCAAAAGTTTAAGCACAGTAGTTTTTAGTCTTTAGCAGAACAACAATAAAAAAAAATTAATACTTGATTTTTGCTCCTTTATGCTGAATTACTTTAAATATACGGTCTTCCATCGATAAAATGATATTCTGTAAAAATTTCTTGTTCAATTTTAAACCAAGCATTCTCAATGGCATCTTTCAAATCTTTAACTGAAGAATACAGCTTTCCATTTGAATAAACTGCATGAGTGAGAATGCCCCACATATTTTCTGTAGGGTCTTAATCAGGACTAATTGCCGGCCATTTCAAAACAGACACTTTTTTCGACTTAAGCCACAATAAAGTTGAGTTTGCGGTATGGATCGAAGCATTGTCATGTTGAAATAACCATTTTTCTTCCCCCAAAACCTCGGCAATAGGAAGCAAAGGATTGGCAAGTGTCTCTTGATAGTTTTCAGAGTTTTCACGACCACTGATGAATGCTAGAGATGTCTGACCATTGAAAGAAATAGACCCCCCACACCATTACAGAACCACCATTATGTTGTCGGCTAAATACACTTCTAGGCTCTTTGCGGAGATCATGCCAATAGTACTTAAACTCATCAGGGCCATCGAGGTTTTATTTTTTTTCATCACTGAATATGACATTCAGCCCCTTTTCACCAAATGACATATGCTCTTTGGCCCATTGTAATCTAGCTTCTTTATGGTGTCGTTTGAGACACGGTAATCGAGCCATTTTACGGTACCTGATGTATTTGAATTCCAAAACTCTTCTAGAACAGTTTTTTTTTCGATATTTGTCCTTCAACTGCATGTTTTATTTGCGAAAGGGTGTAATTACCAGTCGAAGTCAAATTTCTGATACGGCTATCTTCACGCATACTAGTCACTCGCGGCCTTCCTAAACGAAATTTACGTTTGAAATTATTACCACGGGCCAAAATTTGATGAATACCTCGTTTTGACCTTTTTAATGTACTTGCAATTTCAGAAACAGACTTAGATTTTGCTCTCATACTCCATATTTTTATCACCTCCTTTTCTGAAAATTCTTTCGACCGAGGCATTTTGTACTAACTCATAAACAACAACTAACATCTTCTTATACACCCAGAAATTGTTTGCGTGCGCAACCGCTTACGTCAGATTGTAAAATTTGCATAAAAACGATTTTGTGCTTAAACTTTTGACACGGTTATTTTTGTTCTATTCTTAAACTCCATGGTTTGAAATAAAATTTAAAAGTTAATTTCAATGAATATGGTGTTAAAGTAGATATTATTGCAAGTTACAAGACAAATTTTGAAATAAAGTGAATATTTAAAGTTTTATTTGAAAATTACTATTGTGCTTAAACTTTTGACACGCACTGTATATTCATAATTACGAATGCACCTAAAAAATACCTGTGCTGTTACAAGTAAAAATAAAAACTTCTCATATCAATAAATCAAACCTCTGTAGCTACACTAATGAAAAAGTATAAGCAACTTCAAAACAGCATAGTTCTCGCACTTTTGCGTTCACAAAAAAGAAATGTTTTTCTAGACAACCCTGACTCACTGTCTTATGTTTCGAACAAGAGCTAAGTGATTTGATGTATTGCGGGACTTGTTACATTAGAATGAATCTTTCTTTGATAAATGGCCTAAAGTTACTGGCAAAATACCTAAAGTTAAAATACCCAATGCAAAAACTGCTAAGAATTATGATTTGCGGAAAAATAGTTGGCAGTTGTCCGGTATTTTACTTGAAGGTGCTTTATATACGTAGCTGCGACAATATTTCCCACTTCTATAAACAATATACTTCAGTCTATAAGTATTTAATAATCTATAAATCATATAGCCTTTGCTTTAGATATAAAAACGTTCATTTGTGAATCCTGAACTTAATTTTTGCAATTTTTTTGAAAACATACGTGCGATATTTATAATATTTGAAGCTACAATTCCGAAATATTTAATTTAGAAAAATATACTTAGAAGAAAAAATTTCTTAAGGCCCATAGACAGGAAAATCTTGAAAAAAATGCTAATGAAATTATTTATACATGAAATAAAGAAATTAGTCAATTTAATGGCTGAATTGCAAAAGAAAATCTGTTAAAAATAAAATACTCTGGAATATTTGGCGCGTAAAGATGAATGAGCCATGCCATTTACCGAGCAACATCACTCGCCCCTCCCCCATCTCGCCAAAAGCAAGCAATTTCAATGCATTTTGAACTTGCAAATTAAATATCTATTTCAATGTGTTGTACTTAGCCCATACGGGACCGTTACAGCATTACAAAAAGTGCATACAGAATCTGTTTTTGCTACTGTCTGTTTTTGTAATAAAACCTGTGTAAACTATTTATAAAATGCATCGCAATTCCAAAACAAAATTTAAATGTGTATTTTACTATTTTTAACACATACTAATGCTCTATTAATGAATTGCTGGTAAACCAATTTCGACAAATTATATAAAATGCCAAACTACTCAAGTAGTACCAAACTGCGTAAAAGGAACATCCTTATAATTCCAGAAATAATAATTATATTAACTAACAGTTTACTGCGTCGGATTAAACATCTGGTTTCCATTTAAAATATACCTTTGAATTGAAATTTGAATGAAATAATAGAATGAAAAAACAAAGAATCTGGAAAAGAGGATTACAAATATCTCGTCAACTAATAATCCATTTGACTTCGTTCTTTATGCACAGTTTGCGATATTTTCTTGCCTTTTACGTCCACTCCTTAAAATAAAAAAAATCGAAACATTTTATGTACCTTTCATCAGAACGAATTTTTAAGGGTCCGAAAAAATAGTTTCAGATAATCGAGGTTATTGATATTAAATATACTTCGTTCCATTCTTACATACTAAGGACATACAAAATTTCAAGTCTCTATCACAATTTGTTCGAGAGATTACAGACACACACACAGACGGACGGACGGCAATTTTTTTTCTAAAAATATGTTTTTTGAAATCCTTTGAATCTGTAACGTGTAAATCCGTCCATTTTTTTTCAAAACGATTGCAAGATTTACCCTATACTACGTATGATGAGTAAGTAAAAAGTAATATTTGCTTTCTTTAATTAGAGCATTTTTCGTAATTATTTAAGCAAAAAAAAAAAAAAAAAAAAAAAAAAAAAAAAACAGGTTTTAGTAAAATATATTTCGTCAAGGAGCAGCCGGTCTTGAGAGGATTAATTTAAGAAGTGAAACATATAAACAAATTAAGCAGGAAAATACGCTTATATGTTCAAATTCTGTTTAAGAAAAAACGTTTTCAGACTGAATTTGTTTAAGTAAATAAAAACTTATAAAAATATACTTTTATAACATGATTTTTCATTTACATGTATTTATCATATAATTCAACTATCGTTTATTATTTTTTCTGTAAGTTTATATACTGTATAATACTTGCGTGTTACTAAAATTATTTAATTTTACACAACTTTACTGGATGGATAAATTTTAAGTGTCTGTTAAAAATAACTGTCCTATTAAGAAAGTTCTCCTAATTCATTTCGATATTAAATAAGATTTACAACAAACCTTGTTGTCAATCCATGTTGTTTCCGTGACAAAAATACTGTTCATGTTGTCTCCGACACAAACAATATCAAAGTCAAACTGAGAAGACTCAGAATCGGAGTTTAATTTTGAGTTAAAAGCAATTTTAGTCCATTTAACTTAATTTTTAAGTCGTATAAAACATAATTGAATTATATGATAAATACATGTATATGACAAAACTTTAGTTATAAAAGTGTATTTTAATAAGTCAAATTTACTTAAACAAATTTAGTCTGAAAACGTTTTTTTCTAAACAGAATTTGAACATAAAAGCGTATTTTCCTCCTTAATATTGTTCCATTGCTAACGGATGATAAATAGCAAAAAAATTAATATTTTACTGTTTTTCTTATGACATAGAGGATGACATAGAGGTTCCGTCCCCTGGAAGTTTATTTATGAAAATATATATATACCAGATGATAAGATCATTTCGTAATTTTTTCAGGTTTTTCTGAGTATACACTAATCGGACCTTCCTTGTTAGTAATATTTATTTTTCTCGGATAAATTTTAAAAATTGAGAATTCATATTTAGTTTTTCTTAATCGATGTCACATTGTTTCAAATATTCTTTTGCAGGAAATCTTCATTTCAATCATTAATTATCGCCGAATAATGACAATTATCGTTATTCTTAAACTTATTAATAAAAGTTTAACCTTTTCATGAATATCTTAAACACATCCCTTAGAACGCAAAACTTTAATTTAACGATTCACTACGAAAACTCTGAAAAATTACATACGGTGAATACTTGACAATTCTCCGGCATATCATGCATACTATTTTCAGTAAATATAACTAAACATTTATTCACATAATTCATTATACTTATATATGTGATGATTTCGGGTGACAGATCATTGAATAAAGCAACAATCGTTGCATAGCTTTTTAAAATTAAGGCTAACGTCAATTCGATATTGAGCAAGATTACATATTCACTGTTATATTGTCAAGAAAAAAACCGTAAAATTTACAACGAAAATTGAAGGAAGCAATATTGACAGCAGTTTTTGCAGTAAAAATTCAATAAAATTAGATGTAATTTTTTATTACATCTAATTTTACTTAGAGTTGCAAAAAATCGGTTTATTCCCGGGTTTATTTCCAATAGACCAGGTTTATTCCCAAACAACCGAATTATTCCAAAAAATCCCGGGTTTTTTCCAGGTTTATTCCCGTGTTTAAAACGGGTTTTTTCTAACCTTTTCAACGCTAATTTTGCTGTAATTTTTACGGCAAAAACTGCTGGTAACATTGCTTCCAGCAGTTTTTGCCGTAAATTTAACGGTTATTTTTTACAGTGAATAATTTCATCGAAACACACTAGCAGTTTCCCGAATAATGATAAAACTTATTCACAAAAAAAAGAATTTTTATTTCTGCCTTTTATCATAATACAGAAGTGAAGCATCCACCAAAAATTTAACATACTACACCTTCCCCATCATAGATGTACACAATCCATTTTATACGATGTTACGTTTCACTCGATTATTTCAGTGACTTCCTTTGGATAGCAACGTAGTTTTTTAAAACAACAGAAGTCACAAAAATCTCTCGTTCTGCACTCATGTTTCTGGTGATGTAGCCAGAGACGAGTAATCTTTTATGCCAATGCAGATCTGGGAAAGAAACAAAAGGCATGCGCCAAAGATATGGAACTCTTTATTGTAGCAGCATAATATTGAGGAGAATTTACTAGTCAGAATAAAGCGAAAAATTGAGTTGTGGATTAAATAAGATGAAAAAAGAAATAATATAAATCAGATAATTTCAATAAATGTCAGCGACTTAAGATTGAGAAAAAAAGTCTTGAAGAAAAAGTATTAAGAGAGAATATTTTTTAGAATATTTTGAAGAAAATTAAAAACGCGTCTCAAATAAAATGATTTTAATGAATAGAATATATTAAGATTGAAAATAATTTAATAAACTGGGATTGTAGAATAATTTAGAAAAAAAAATTCTTTGGAATATTTTTAATAAGGCGAAGAAAATTTTAATTTTCGTAATATATATACGCTGAAAAAAATGAGGAAATAATGAAACTGTATAAATAAAACTTAAATTAATTTTTAAACAATGAAAATTAATAAAATAATCAAAAGTACAGTAGAAGACCGAAATAACGCGGTCCGATATACAAAGAATTCGGATTTAACGCGAAGAAAAATGTCTCCCGAAACAAAATTTTCAATTTTAGAATACATTTTGCGCTTAAAATTTCAGTGAAACATAATAAGGGACTTGCAGTCTGCGGTTAGTGATATGTATCTCGATATATCCGTTGATGTTGACGATTTAAATGACTGGATGGAAACTGACAATAGCGAACCAATTTCAGAGGTCATAAAACATCAGGATATCATTGATGCTGTAACGCAAAAAAAATTGTTATGGTGAAGATGATGAAGATGAAATTGAAAATGATGTGGTAATTAAAGACGACGTTTCGCATGTTAGGGAAGTCATTTCATTCTTAACGAAGATGATTTAGTAGATAGAGAGGGAAGACTATTCAGATGTGTTCATCTACTCTATCTTGTTAGCGTGAAACAATATGCCGAAAAGAAACGAAATGCCTCAGTTCGCCAAACAACACTTGCGGACTCGTTTAAAACAGTGTAAGATTATGTTTGTGTTCAATGAATGATAAAGTTAATTATAAGCGAGTGTTTTCATCATTTTGTACCATTTCTTTGACACTATTCCGATATACCGCGGTTACGTTATAACGCGAGTGTAAAATATATCTCTCAACAACCGCGTTATATCGGGCTTCTACTGTATTTAAGCGAACAGAAACATGTAGAATGAAAGAAAAATCTTCTTATATGCGAATAACAAAGAAAAAAAAACCTATATTTTATTATTCTTAATGTACAAAGCTGGCAGAAAAGAAAACAGGATATTTTTAAAAACCACAATATAATAATCAATATTTTAAGAAATCTTTTATCTGCATAAAGAATACTATGATATAAGCAACTTACCTGGAGATCTTTAAAAAGAGGGTTCAAATATGTAGTTTTATTAAGTATGACTATCTTTTTAGATAACTTTAATGCATTTTTTCCCTTATATATCTTTTCTTCCTTAAAGGAGCTATAATTTTTATGGAGATAATAAGAGAAATGAAAAATATCAAAGAGATATATTATTCACGCTTTTGGAGAGGAAAAATATCTTGACATTATAGAGAGTTTGGAAAATGTAACTTCTCTCAATCAAATAAGTATATTCTCTATGAAAAATATTGAAAATCGCTACCTAGGCAAAAAAGAAAAAGAAATCGATTAGCTTATAATATATATTATAAGTTTAGCATCTCTTTCAGATTGTTATCTCTACTTTTTATGCGTAATAGCCCATTTTTCTTTTTTTATATTTTAAAAGCCAATAAAGATTAAAGTAATTGATGTACGATAATTTAGGTGGAACTGCTTCTTTACGTCAAAAATATTTTAAATGCATTAAAAATAGTTGAAAAAAGTCCCATAGTTGGTGTTAAACCTTCAAATCTACAATAAGAATGTCTCTCAAAATAGGCTGTTACGCGTTTTTTTTATCGTTAAACACATGTACCAATGTTCGGTTTCTTCGTGTCTCATGTACGCCTCGGGATTGTGTACTCTTCAAGGCTGCAGTCCAACCTTGTGCTGTAGTCCAGCCTTACCAACATATGAGCGTGAAAAATGCCAATCTGGACATCGTCCTCTCAGCTTAAATGGTAGAGCACTTGGAAAGCTATTCCAAGAGTTTCGGGTTCAATCCCTGGCTTGGAAATTTTCCACATTGTTTGCTCTACGCTTAGTTAGCAAGTGATAAATCAGATATTCAATATTCAATAATTTCAAGCGTAATTTCAATTGCTGAAAATTAATTCAAAAATTGACTATGAAAATTTTAAATGTTAGAATGCATCAAACAACCATAGACTTAACATTAGGAAGATGACTTGGGAATCGGAGAGTCGAGCAGCCTTAAAGAACAATTACAGAAATTATGAGAGGCAAGAGCTGAATCACTCCACCCGCGAAAAGGAGAAAGGCTCCCTTGAACTTGGAGAGGTATCTTTAAAAAGGCCGTGTCCGGTAAGGAAAGCTGTAGTGGGGGAAAAGATCCAAAGAAACCTCGCCGATTCAATTGTACTTTTCTAAAGTTACCATCTGAGACTAATGAATATTTCTCATAAGTATAGAGGCTCTAGAATTATAAATCTAGTACCCCTAGTAATAATATATTCCTGAAATATGGTTTCGCAGCCCAGTGTGAATCAAGTGCTTTCTGACTATTTATAAAGCCTCTGAATTTGACATATGATCTCCAAATTTATTCGCAGTGGAGAAAGGATTACAGCACGTGTTTCTCTAATATGATGCAACGAGCGACTGGTAATAATTATTTACTGCTTTATGTTAACCGATACAATGTTTTTTCACTACTGTATGCAACAAGTGGCATAAGAAACGGTGTACAGCAACGGCATTTTAGTCTAAACGTGCAACAATTTCTAAAATACAAAAAAAAATGTACCTTACTTTAATAATTTTGTAATTTCGCGGTACTTAATAGAAACTAAAATGTTGACAAGTCCCATCTGTAATAGAATTCAAGCAAAAGATTTAAATAAATTCTAAAATTAGAAATTTTATGCATTTACATTTTTTACTCGTCAATTATTAGATCTAAAAGTTTCACTTTTTTATCATCTATGTGTTTTACCCAATGCTCTTCTGATTGGCACAGCATAAGAATCTAATTATAAATACATATTTAACGTGTGTATCCCAATACAAAAAAATAGTAGTTAAAATTGTACACGAAGGTTTAAATATCAAACAAAGATATATATAAATAACGAAGTAATAATTTTAATACTACTGTGGTATATGCAAATATCTTCTAAATGAATAAATATTATGGAAGAAATATCCTTCATGGTACGTATGAGCAGAAATTTTTTCAATGGCAGAATGCAAAGTGGTAATCATAATGTTGTGAAAGCGACATATTTTGATTCGTTTACTCTAGAAAAAGTTCTCCCAACAAATTAAACGCACACGGTATCACATCTTTTATGATTCACACTTTCTAATTGCGTCTTGTTAAAATTACTGGTGATTATTTTTCTTCTATTAGATTGATCTCAGAAGCCACTTTCATTATGTCGAAACCAGATGACTCCGAAAGATGATGCAGACTTTTTCGCTTCATAAATGCTTTCAACTGCTTTAATTTTGTTAGAAATAGGATTAATAAGGATGTAAATCTTTATTTTATTTCTCATTAATGGCGCTATATTAGAAAAAAATGTACAGTGGCGGTCAAATATTTCCGGCTAGTAAAAATTTTTCAGTTAATTTGTAAATATACCCATATGAAGAGGAATCTCAAAGCGATACTTATACATTATATTGACATATTTGTTAGGAACTTAATTATAGAAGAACGTGTAAATATCAATAAAATTTTTTGACAAAATGAAATATAAAAGAAAACGGATGATTTTGCTCAAATAAAGATCCACTGGTCCTTAAATAATACAAAATTTACAATAAAAATTTATTTGGTGGAAACAGCAAATCTTGATTGGAATATGGATACTCGTACGTGGTAGAAGAGTTTCATAATTGGCATAAACTCGTTGCCCGTATGATGTACAGGGCAGCGGTTGATCTTATGCTTATTTCTTCTTCTTCTTTTTTATAATTTTTAGAGGGATTCGTAATTACAGAAATATGTAACATCTCTAGTCGACGCCTGGTCCGTCCGTCTGTCTGCATATAATAGGCCAAAAACTACCAAACCGAAGGATTTGAAATTTAATGCATTATAATGTCATATGAAATTGTATAAAAATCGAATAAAACATGGAACGATAATAATAAAAATTTTCTTCATTCTGTTAATCCCCATAATACGTAATTAATTCAGTGGTATCCCGTAATAGGTAATTATTCTAGGTTGCCATGGTGATCATGTCCCATTAATGATGGAGTCCTTTTATTTTCTTATTACAGAATTTAATATGTATAATTGTAATAAATTTTGTTTGTATAATTGTGCAACAATTAAAGATAATCAATAAAAACCTTGTGTGGAAAATTCAATCATTAAAATACAACGTTTAAACACACAATAACTAAAAACTCTTCAAATACATATACGTTTCGCGAGTACTGGAGGCTCGCTTCCTCAGTGTTAAAACGGTAAAATGTATAAAATAAACCCCCCCCCCCCAACTGCCATCAAGTCAGAAACCCAAATGATAGGAAACACAGAACCAAAAATACCATCAAGCTTCAGCAACCAATAGAATTAAATCGGAAATGAATTATCGTGACCTAACAAATCTAACCAGAAAATTGAGATGTACGGCACAATAGATAAATCATTAACCAAGGAGTTTTTTATATCAATAAATGGGAGGGGGGGGGGCTGATTTCATACATTTTACCGTTTTAACACTGAGGAAGAGAGCCCCCAGTATATATACAGAACATATACGTATGTGAAGAATTTTAAATTATTGTGCGCTTAAACGGTTGTATTTTAAGGATTGAGTGCAACAACTATTGCCACATAATATAAATACAGTCGAGTCTCCCTATAACGAAACTCCATACATCGAATTTCTCTATATAACGAATTTTTAATAGGAACGGTCCCTTTTTCGCATGATTACATTACAAACAGTCTCTATATAGCGAAATACCTATCTCCATACAACGAATTTTTTCATAAATTGGTCTTAATTTATTCAGTTTTAAAAAGCTTCGAAATCATAAAGAATCAAATTTCCATCACTTATTTTTTATTTATCGTCAGTGCTGAGTTTTTTTTTCCTTTTTTTAAAAATATATATTACTTCTCTCCTTGTTCTTTAAATCCAACGAATTCATCCCACCTCCCACATATCTTTCCATATCCTTCTCAAAACACATGTGAGAGAGGAATCAATGAGAAGCAAATAAGAGAGGCCTTCAAATGTGGGGATATGTTAACTACAATTTTTCATTCCTTGCTAAAATTTGAGCTTTTTTTTTTTTTTTTTTTTTTTTTTGAGAGCGTAACAGCTTTAAAATCAAAACAACAAAAAATTACAGATTTTTTCGTCTGAAATTAATGCAAGTCTTCCTTATTTGATTTTCATTAAGCTTTCAAATAAATGTCTGTTCTCTTTTTTAAAACAGCTTAAATAATTAAGAAATAAAATGTTAGGTTAATATTTACTTTTAAAATTTTAAAATTCTTAATTCAAAAGATCAAAAATAATATTTGTTCAAATTTCACACATTAAATACGATTTTAACATCATTCTCTATACATCGAATTTCTCTATATAACGAATTTTTTACTGGAACGGTGGATTTCGTTATATAAAGACTCGACTGTATTTAAAACTAGTTATAATACGAACGCAATCCATTTGCCGTACACTTCTCCCCACTTGTTTATGAATTGTATTCTCATTAAAATGAGCTTTGTCAATGAAAATACAGTTAACTTTTCACTAAAACACATCTACCTAACTTCAAAAATGTGCATGTCATTATCTTGTTTCCTCGTAAAACGCCACTGACTACATAATTTTCTAAGCACAAATTTAGTTTTTAACATTATTCAAAATATCTCTTCTAAATCATTAAAATGTATGCAAATTGATCCTGAAAAGTGTCAAAGGTCTTTCCATAATGCAACAAAATCATTTGTCAGAAGATTAAATGCGCTACAAGGAATTATTTGAGTCTATATGACTATAATTTTCTGAATTATAATCAAATAGATAAAAAAAATTTCTGTAAATATAAACATACTCGTATGTGCAATAACCACTTATTTTAATATATATAAACACAAAATCATTTTATGATACAAATAATAATATAGACCAATCTGTAATTTACCTTAACTAAAAAATATAATATAAATTAAAATAAGGAATTAATCTCGCAAAATTTACTAAAAAGTGTTCAACATGCTGTTAAATATAAAATATATGAAATACAAAAAGATTTTCATTGTATGATTTTTAGGTGCGGTTGGAATTATTTAAATATACATAACACCTATAGCCGTGGTTCTGTCCGTCCGTCTGTGTGTCCATCTGTCCGCATATAAAATAGTAAAAACTACCCAACCGAATTATTTGAAATTTAAAATATGTAATTATTGTATAATTTTGTTGAGTCATTTCAAATTTTATGAAAATCGGATGTATGGTTTAATCACATGGACAATCAAAAGTATTTAGTTACTTTATAGCCAATAGGAAAAAATAGTTTCACGTGCATTAAAATGCAATGGTGTTACACTCTTTTTAACATAATAGAATAGATATGCACTTATGAAGCATATACTTAAATGTACAAATTGTTGTGCAAAGAATACTTTTTATTAATTTACAGGGCCACAGAAAATTTTCCATTATATAATGGAAATTGGAAAGTATTGTTTTGGATGCTTTTTAGATATATTAAATTATTTCCCATTTTATGAAATTGATGTACGTTGTTGAGGTTTACTACAACTTATTTCCTGTATAATAGAAAGCGGATTGTATTTGCAAAACACATAAAAGATTTCGACACTATACTGCATCCAAAGTATTGTATACTATTACACCAAGATTTGAAAATTTTAAAAACTTTAGCATGAACGCACGTCATTTGCTACGTTTGACGTGCAATTTTCGACTTTTGTTTTCGTAGGAAGTCAAAATTCTCTTTTAAAAGTAGAGTCGTAAATTACGGGAAAGTTAAAATTGTGCGAATAAATATCGTGTTTGCATAATATTCTTTCTATATCTAATGGTATTATTTCATTTTTAAGAATTTAAAATTCTAATTAAGATGAGGTATGTCAATTTCAGTAAAAATCTGCACTTACAACACAACTATTAAACTTTAAAAATTCGCTTGTCATTATCATGCTGTCTATTAAAATTTTACTGCCTATATAATTTTCTAAACACAACTTTCGCTTTCAACATCATTTAACTAACATCATCAAAACCTTGAAATTATGCGGAACTTGACCTTGAAAAGTTTCAAAGACCTTTCCCTGATGCAACGAAATCAACTGTCAAAAGATTAAATGCACTATAGATTAAAGGATTTCGTTGAGCTTTTGTTTAAGCGCTCATTATTTTCTGAATTATTATCAGAAGGATTTATTTTAACTGAAAAGCTTCCAATTTAAGAAAATCATTTGAAAGGGTATTCATTACCAATCATTTATTCATCGTTACTTGCTAATTAAAATTATTCATTAAATAGTTGAAATGCTTTCAATAATTCTGCTTAAGTTATGTAAATATGATTGCATAAAGTGAGATATTCAACTCAATTAAGTAGTAATTAAATTGAATTTCCTGAATAGACTCCATTTATTTAAATTAATTTCAGAACATAAATCAGTTTAAATTGCCATTTAATCTATCATTTGAACATCAGCTTATTATTAGATTTAATTTATTAATTGTTCTTAGAATTAATGCAGTAGAGGGAATCAAATTTAATCAAATGTTAATAATATTTATATTTTTCTGTTAAATTAAAAAAAATTTTAATTTGATGGATGAGTGTTTTTTCAAAGTAAATTCTATATAAATTTTATCATATTTCGAATTTTTTGAGATGCCAGTAAATATTATTTTAAGAAGTGAAAAAATAGTCGTTCCGTTGCATTTCTACCGTTGATTTTAAAAAGTGGAACAAGGCCAATTTATGCTATTGTTGAATATTTAATGGCTTCCATTTCAACACGTTTGAAAATATTCAAAGAGTTTAGTGGAACAATGTATTGCAAAGCATGTTCTCAAAAACTGTTATTTTATAGATGGACCTATTAAGTGGTATTTTAAATAACATTTGGCGTATTTAAATCAAGTTTATAGAAAGAGGGATACCATTGTTCTTTCCCCAGATATTTGATTCCAATCACACATTTGTCTTGTAAGTAGACACCTATTTGCAGTGGCGTAGCAAGCGGGGTCGGAGGGGGCAGTCCGTCCCGTGTGTCAGGATGACACCCAATCTTTATTTGCAAATAAATATATATATTCTTATAAGATTTTGGAAAAGGAGTCTGGTGTAAAATGAAATTTCTAGAGCACGACGCAACAGAATTAATTTTTTCTTAGAGAATATGAAATTTTATGCAGAATGGTATGTATAGGAATCAAATAACATTTGCAGATTTGCATCTAAATAACATTTGCACAAGAGAACAAAAAACAACCCATCCAATAAGTAGTTAACAAATGCAAACTTTAAAAAAAAAAAAAAAAAAAAAAAAAAAAATTCTACATACAGACAGGGCATTGACTTATGCGGACTATGGTTTAAGTGATGAGTCGCTCCTGTGGGGTTTTTTTTATGGAGGAGGATAAAAAGTAATTAAGGAATTGTATGGTCATTTGTTGCAATAACGTAAACTTATAATTGACGAATTGGGGGGGGGGGGTGACACTATGGTGACTGGGGGTGACACCCTTTACATACGCCCCGGGTGTCACTCATCCTAGCTACGCCACTGCCAATTTGGTAACCTTTTCTTGAAGCTGGTATGTCTGCCTTCCGTCACGTGACAGGGCAGATTTAGTGCAATAAACCAATTTTTCTCCTGCCAAAATCTCCTCGAAATCTCTCCGCATTACCACAGACTTCTTATGGCTAATAAAATGAGCACCGCCACGAAAAAATAAATAAATAGGTAAATAAAAGTACCCTTTAAGCGATTAAAGCGAAAGATGATGGATTCAAAATGTGGCCGAAAGAATATTGGAATTTGGAATCTACTTATATGAGAAGTCTTTGATTCCAACATACGTATTATTTCGTTTCCAAAAAGTTGCCATTTTTTTGGTAGTGATCCCTTTTTCCAACCATCACGTGATCATAGGATCTCGAATGATCCTGGCTTCAAAAAAAAAGCTTACTGTTTCTTCGTTCATTAGAAGTCTGTGATAGAAATTAATCTTTTCAACCTACGACAAGTTGTACAGTGACATCTATCAATAGTTTCTGAATCTGTTTTTTTTTTTTTCCCCGTAATTCGTTTTCCCATATCATGTGCAAAATTTAAAGGTCATACATTGAGTAGTTCAATATATATGAAGAGAAAAAATGTATTTTAGAACAGGAAAATTAGTTAAAAAATTTGTATAAAAATATTACTTACTGTAATTTAAATAAATTTTGCAAACAGACTAAATTGGAACTTTAAATGGTCTATAGGGGCGCTGATTGCAGCCTTCGGTACCAAAAAATTGCCCCTTTTACGCCTCTTTTACTAATGCTAAAGTGCCCCTAAAATAATTCTTTATTGTGAATGCGCTTTGAAAGATTAGATATTCAAGTTGCGATAAATTTTAATTAGTCATGTAACACAGAACATAAATATCACTTGAAATCTGAAAATGTACACATAAAAAATCATTATTCTCACAAATTAAAAAAACATATAATGCAATATGATTGCTTGAGATTTTCTTCAGAGGATTTTCTGTTATATCTTATTTCCTCTACCAGATGACGTATTCGATTGCTTGATTCGCGAATTTTAAAATTGTTTTTACATACTTTAAATACATTGTCCTTTCTGTGCTTAGATACTGACGGAGAAATTAAAAGTTTCTTTAGCAGGTAGACAAAAAGAAAACCGATTAAAATATATACAATCATTTCTAAAAGCTCAATTAAACTTACTTTGACGATGATTTGTAGTGATTCGACGTAAGATAATTCTGTGTCGTAAAGCTCACTAACAATATGGGTTCTAGTATCCTGAAAAGAAAAGTAATACATGTTTAATTACATAAAAATATAAAAACAAAATCACAAAAATAAAAATCAATAATTTAATGCAGAAACACAGTAACAATACCCATGTACTTAACAGAAACCACCAAAATTTAATTTTAATTATTTCTGCATATCGTTTTTAGAAATGAGGTCTTGACTTTGAAAATACAAAAAATCCATGATAACTTATTGCTAGATATTTTATACTTTGAATGGGTTTAACCTTTATTTAACCATTGGTATCAATGTATATGTTACCGTTTGAGCGTATAATCCGTTATTTCATAAAATACCTAATTATTTCATGAAACAGCCAACGGCGTCCGTTAAAGTGTCTAAAATCATTAAATTTTACGATTTAACTAGTTATTTTATAAAATAACGGTTGTCTAACCGTTAAAGTATTAAAGACAGCCGGAAAAAACCATTTGAACTGATTTTATTCACTTTTGAATCGTTTATTGGCTGGTTTCTACGTCATTACCATTGTGAGTGCATGTTTTGTCGATATGTGTATTAATCTTGCATAAATTTGCTAACGGTATATTTAAGTTAGTTTATTTCATTTGAGATTATTCGTAAACATTTTTCCTTTTTTTTCTAAACAATGATTTCAGCAGAAATGAGTGATCAATCAGTAACTAAGAAATATTTTAATGGAATAGCAGTTGGAATAATTGTTAAATAAATGTGAACTGAGAAAAATAGTACTATACTTGTGAAAAAATATTAAATTCGATAGAAGAAATAAATTATGCCTGAAAAAATTCCACGTGATTATTGATTAATCCAGACTTATGATAGCCTAGAAGTTCAGAAGGTATAAAAATTTATTTGTCCATTAACTGTTGCCATCATCTATTAACAGTGGGGCCAAAACCTGCTGTCATATTTTATTTCTCGAGGGACATCCTGTTCAATATTTTTTATAGCACTTGAATATAGTGACAGAAATTAAATAAATATTATATTACAGTAATCATTATTCTTAAATATAATGAAAATAAAATAAAGGTATTTGATAAATTTTAAAATGATTTGCTCTTGCATTATTAAAATAAAAAAAGTTCATAAAAAATGGTTATTAAATAACATAATTATTCCTGTCAGTATGCGATTTTTAATAATATTTAAAATTATTATTATTTCTTTTGTAATCATTATTTATATTTTGCGATTTGGATATAATTTTTGTAATACTTTTTAAATGGATTAAATTATTTTGACAACAGGAAAAAGTAATATAATAATTATGTAAATTTGAGTTATACAAATTTACATAACTATTCCCGCATTACATTTTGTTATTTTGTTTTACTTTTAACTAATATAAAAAATAATATTACATTATATTCATTTTTATATATTATTTACTAAATCATCAATTAATAATTTAAATGTAATTTTCGAATGTCTTTAGCTATTTACAGGGCTGCCACAAGCGACTATTTTTATATTCTGTTCCTACCAGTATTTTTCTAATACAAATTTTTAACTTTGTTTTTCTTACAAATGTTGTCAAAGTTTTTTTTAGAGGTCTCTGATTTTAAAAAGTGGCGTCAGTTAGAACAAAAAATAGACGTATGTGGCAGCCTTGTATTTATCATGAGTTAATTTATAAAACAGATTTTTTGGTACTACTAGGTTAACCCGTCGACCAAAAAATTCGACGCCAAATTTTTAGATTAAATGCCAATAATGGATGATCGTGAATGTCACATTCAATGACATTAAATACGATTCACGTGTTTAAAATGTCATTAAGTGATTTTTATTTCGACTTTTTATTTGTATTTTTATTAATATTCTACTAATTGTTTGTTTTTTTGTTATTTAAAATAAAAATTATGTCAATATGTATAATTTGGCCATTAGTTTGGCGATTTGTATAATCTGGCGAAATCGGTCGACGGGATAACAGAGTAGCGCCATTTTTTTTAATGTTAAAATGTTTATTTTATACTTTAACGGTTAGGCAATTGTTATTCTATAAAATAGCTAGTTAAATCATAAAATCCAATAATTTTACATACTTTAACAGACTTGGCTAGTTATTTTATGAAATAACTAGATATTTTACGAAATATCTGAATTTTATGCTTTAACAGTAAGAAATATATATCGGACAGCATACATTTCAAACTCATACTCATAAAATAATTAATTAAAATTCAGCTAATATTGCTAAAGCAAATATTTAGATTGTAAATTAATGTAACTATTTACAAACACTAGCAATTTCTTGAGATCAGATTCGTCTCACTTAAATGTATCTTAAGCATTGCCACATGTTACATCTGTTTATAATTTAATTTATTTGCTTAATCTTTCGCCAAATAGGAGGATTCTAGCTGAATTTAAACAGAAATGAAGAACTCTTTGCAATCATGGCAATATTAAGAATATTTTTGATGTATACTATGCATTTCATCTCTCTTGAGAAAAACAGCTTAACTCACTTAGAAATTTATGCTCCGTATCCGTTTACTTATCAGTTACCATACGTTTGATGATGGAGAAATTTTAAAAATAATTAAACAATCTTCCGTAACTGGAACCGTTGCCATTTACCTTATAATTTCTAATACAATTACTTGCATTGAGTGTATTTTCTGAAAAGCCTTTACTGATATCCACATTTACCTTAAACTATATTGCTGCTAATATCGTTTTGTTTCGCGCTAACCTTAGCTGTTTACTCGATTATGGTAGATTAGAAAATAATTGTTCATTCAGCGTATATACATTGCTCAATGTAAATAGACGTCCAGCCGTCAATATTAAAGAATAGAACTTTACACAAACAAAAAATTAATAATTATAACGAGTATTAAGGTTACCATACCAGCAAATGGAAATCGTGAACATTAATTACAATTTCTAATTCAAACGGTTATGTTGATTACGACGATTAATTATAGAAAGAATTGACAACAGTGACATATTCATATCTTAATTTTGATAATTCTATAAAAATTTGCAATAATTATTTGAAATGATTTTAATCTATTCTCAAAAAAAGACACTATGAGAATGGAAAATGTTTCTTGTGTGATCTAAAATATGTCTTTGGGGCTAATATTTTGAAACTTACACTAAATGTCGTTTTAGAAATAATGTTCCCCTTATAATTTAAAAAACTCCCGTTTTTTTAAATTAAAATTATTTATAATTTGTCTTTTAACAACCTCTAAGCATCAGTTTCCAAATTCTATTTTAAATAACCTTTTGAGATAATCTTCTGTGTGGTGGAGTTACAAAGTTTCAAAAATTAACTGTTGTGGAAAACATGTTGAGTTTAGTATTTCGGAAATTCCAGCTATTACATTTTAATTTAAATAATTCGGTGTTTTTTTTTTTTTTTTTTTTAAATTATAAGACAAAAGTTAAACAAAAAAGGACTTCAGCGTAGAAAAAAAATCTGTAAAGTAACTAAAATTATTCTAGGAAACTTACATATCCTAGAACTCTTTATGTAATTGCAACAACAAAAATTCGTATAACACATACACGTTTGTACTGTCAATGGAAAAATCTGTAGGGATACTAATATTTTCTTTCTTCAACTGGAATGACAAAAACTTTTTATCTAACTGCAACCCAGTTACAGATAAATTTCTTTCTTTTACAGTAGAATATTACAGTAAAATTTCTGTGATTTTCAAGGCCAACGAAAAAGACAGGCTACCGCGGTGCATCCAAAGTGTTTTGTTGTTGTTGTTGCTGTTTTACAAACTGCCAGAATGATGTGATGATCCTTTAATACACTAGCATAGGTGCATTCAAGCATCCCGTTATTCCAATGGTCTGTAAAAGAAAAAAAAATACGTGGAATACACCGCGGAAACCTGTTTCCTTTGTTAGCCTTGGTGATTTTAGTAAATTTCTTTTTATATATAAAACTAGATATTTGTATAATTTACAAAAACCACTTTTGTAGATTTACATTTTTTTAGGAGGGGGGGGCTACAGATTTCTGTTTTAAATTTACATCTGTCGAATCATAGGGGTTTTTTTCCTTTTTACATTACAGAAAATATTTTGTACTTTTTAACTAGATTAACGTGGATCACGTCTTTATCTACATTTTTAAAATGCTATTTATAACATTTTCGGATTTTTTTAAAAGAAATGTTGCAAAAAAGGTCAAATAAAAACAAAATATTTTATGCAGGTAAAGGAATCAGTAATATATTAGCATAAATACGACATGATAATTAACTATATGTCACACTGAATAATTGCCATTTATTTATAATTTATTTTCTCTTAAGGAAAATAAACACATAAGATTATTAAAATTAATATTTTTCCCTTATTAAAAAAAATCAATAAATAAAATTCTCCTTTCCAGATAAGAAAGTATCGCGTAATTAAAAATAAACAAACAGTTGCAACGAAAAGCACAACATATTTAACAATCAATTTTTAAATTAAAAACAGCAAGTTCAACAAAATCATAAAATAATCAACTTTCATTAGCTGCTAATTAAATATACTCTACAAACACATATTTGGATAGTTTTCTTTCATTTGCATTTTTCTTTCAAATCCAGGTATACATATAAACAGTATTCGCAATTATAAACTACTAAGCAGTATTTTTTCAATGCAAACAAATCATTTTTGTTTCTTCTTGCAAGGATGGAAGAGTGGCGGTATGATAATATTCTATATGGGAGCTATCCAAATTTATTGATTGTAAACCTTTTAAAGAAAGTATAGAAGACCCAACCGGCGTTGCCCAGGTCCATGGTAATATTCTTAAATGAACCTAAAATTTGTTTGATTTTGTATCTTTAATTCGATTTTGTCTGAAATTCGTACCCGCTCACTGTATGAAAATGTGGGAAAAGCTGCTTATTGTTGAGACTTGTTATGTAAGTTGTTTTGTATAAATATTTACATTTTATGAACATAATAAAGTAATTTTCTACGTAAGAAGTAAGAAAAACCTACATATTCATTTAAAAAGCACCTCAAGATTCTCAAAAAAATTCCTTTTGATTCAGTATAGCTAATAGATTATTAAATTCTTATCCAGAAAATCACACAAAAAAAGTAACTTTAAAACATTAAATAGTAATCTTAAATTTGAATTTATACAAAATTAACACAAATCTATCTTAATACAAAATATAAACTTTAAACTACCAATTAACTGCAATTTAAAACCCATTAATATTTTCTAATTCATATTAATGATTAATAAGAAAAACTGTCATCTTAGTAATGAAAAGTGAAATTCCTTGCATAAAGAATATATAGAAGCATTAAAAATTCAATGGTTAAAATTATGATCCTCGGCATTGTTTAATCGATATCACCATGAAAACTACGAAATAAAATGAACTTTTTAAAATAAAATTCTTTTACTCATTACGTTTTGTAGTTAAAGCTTTTTTAAATTACATGAATGCCTTCAACATTCTTCCTTTAATAAATGATTTAAAAGATTGTTTAACATTGACATACAAGATTATTTAAATATTATTTGTAGCTTAGGAAATATGTGTGATAAAACTGTTTAATATCATCAATCACTGGTTCATTTGAAAAGTCTTTCTTTTTTAATAAATATTGCAATATATATAAATAAACACATAACAGATTACTTTAATTTATTATAAGTGAAAAAAAGCCAATAAAGATGTATTGAATTAATTTATTGTCTTGAAGATACATGAACGACGGAAATTTTAATTTCAAAATATTAATATTCTGAAATGTATTCAATTTTTCTTATTTTATTTATTTTTAATTATGTGCTTAAATTTTCAAAAGTCCTTTCGGCCAGTGCCTGGAGAAAATGATAGCTTTCATATTTCTTGGTTTTAAAATTTTGCAAGTTTTGTTCGAAGCTAATTTTACTCAAATTTTAAGAAGCTAAAATGCGATGAACTCAATAAGAGAATGTTCGTCACTACTGAATTTGAATGAGAAATGCGTCAAATTAATAAGCTATAGTTCTATAGTTGTATAACCAAGTTGGTATCATTTATAAGCTACTTAATTTGGGTCGCCAAACTTGGCAAGAATTTGAAGCTAACAGCTATAAATATTACTTAGGCATTGCGCGGCAATGTACGGTGCAATTGGCCACCATTTTGAAACAAGATGGCGAATGAAACTGGCCAACAAACTCGGTCGAGACATTTATATATACTATGCAATCAATCAATATCATCCAAATCTATAAATATGAGACTTACAGCATGAAGAAAATCAGATTATTTCAAAATGTCACCCAGCCTAGAAATTCAATCTCATATCTCTCAGCCATTTTTTAAGATAAAGACAAAATAAAATATACTTCGGAATCTTTGTATTAAGGTCAAACACTTAAAGAAAAAATGTTTTTCAGTTTTTAATTTATTTTCACCATTTTTAAAAAATTTAAATTTAAAAAATTTAAATTTTTTAAAATAAAATAATTAAATGGCCCCCATTTAAAAAAAAAATCAAATGGCCACTCTTTTAAAAATGTATGGCGGATGATGCTGGCCAACAAACTCGCTCGAGACATTGGTATGTACAATGCACAAAATTAATCTCATCCAAATTCGTCAATAAATACGAGAGTTATCGCATGACAAAAATGAAATATATATGTAAATACATGTATGTATAAGTCAACATTTGAATGGAGGATGGTTTGGGGGTCTGGGTTTTATGATCGGTGGAAATATACCAAAATTTTCTGGTTGTGCTTCCGTTCGAATGGCTGCTATAGGTAGCTTTTTACTTTTTGAAATGAAAGCTACCTAAGAAATCGATAACCGTTTTAGGAATTTACATGTATTCTTATAACAATTTTTCAATAGATCAAATGATCATTTTCCATTTAGAAAAACAATAATCGTAAATTTAGAGTTGCAGGTAAAAAATTTTGAGGATTTTTTTTTTCTCACATTTTGAAAATGATATACATATTAATTTATCTTTAAAATAATAAAGTTTAAGAAAATGTTATATTCAATTTTCAAAATCGTAAATTTGTCCAAAGTTATCAGAAAACGCTAAGTAAAACTACTATTTAGCTCATATTTATAATCCATTAGAGTATTTTTTACTTTCTTCTGTCTTTACAAGAAGAAAGTGTTACTGTAAAAAAAAACTGTAAAGTTACCAAGCTTTTTCTAGGAAACTGGATTCCTAAAACTTTTCATGTATCGGTAACAGGAAAAATTCATATAAGCAGTTCTTTTACTTGAATTTTTGCTGTTACCGTTACATAAAAAGTTCTTGGAACCCCAGTTTCCTAGAAAAGGTTCTGTAACTTTACAGATTTTTTTTACAGTTCAGATTTGCGAAAATTTTCGAATTCCGATTTTCGATAGTTTTACACGTTTTAGAGGACAGATAACCCGAAAAACATGTTTTTATAAAATCTGTCTATGTTTTTGTGAGCCTGTGACTCTGTCTGTCTGTACACAATTAAAAAAAAAAAAAAAAAAAAAAAAAAAAAAATCAGCAAAGTTACTAAACGTTTTCTAATAAACTTGTATTCCAAGAACTTTTCATATAACGATAACAGCAAAATTTCATGTAACCAAGGAAGGTTACATGAGTTTTTGCTGTTACTGTTATATGAAAAGTTCTTGAAATACAAGTTTACTAGAAAAAACTTCGTAACTTTACAGATTTTTTTTTTCAGTGTACGTGACAGAAATTTTGTTGACGCTTTATCTCAAGAAATAATGTATGGAATTTAATTATATTCAGGTTATCCCTGATATATATATTTTTTAACTTTTTGGTGTGAATCGCTCCGCAGATGACGCTGTTGTGCTACATTTTTTACAATTTACGCAACAGCTGCATCTCAAGAACTAATGCACGGATTTTAATAAAAATTCAGGTATTCGCTGGTATAAATTTATGCTTATTAATTTTATGATGTACATCACTCAACAAGTGGCACTACTATGCTGCATTTTTTACCTTTTACGATGCAGCTGTATCTCAAAATCTAAGATACGAATTTTCATCAAAGTTCTGATTCGGTTCGTCCTTGGTATGAATTGATGATATTTATATTTTTTGTAAATATGAATTTAATTTTTAAAAAACATTTTGCTTTTTAGAAAGCGCTGAACTGCTGCATTTTTTACGATTCCAACAATAGCCCAATCACAATAATTAATGCATGGATTTTCACTAGAAATCAAATTCAGTTAATTCTTGATACGAAATGGTCTTGTTTATACGAATTGAATATTTCCAGCTGAGCGAAAAATTGCCCAGGCCGGGAATCGAACCCGGATACTTGGCTTACAAGGCCAATGCTTTACCTGTTAAGCTAAACGGGCGATAACCGGCTGGGATTTTTCGCTGTCTTGTTTATGTCTTGGTGTCAATCACCCAAGAGGTGGCCCGGCTATGTTGAATTTCTTCTAATTCCCGCAATAGTTGTATCTCTAAAATTCATGCACGAATTTTCACCAAACTTCAGATTCAGATATGTTTTTATAACTACTATTGCTGATTGTGTTTTCGCGCAAATAGTTGCGCTTTTATGTTGCATCTTTCCTGATATCCGCAACTATCCTATTTCAAGAACTAATTCACGGAATTTCATCCCATTAGCATCATCATGATGAACACATAAACATGGTAAATTGTATTTTGTGTCATTTGGTACTATGGCAGCGAATTTTGAAATATTAACATCCGTCAAATAAGAAAAAGTTTCGGTATTGCCACATCTGACTAGTTTAAAATATGAATAAGTAATTAGCATCGTTGTCTTTTAATAATGAAAGAAACAATTATTCTCATTAAAAAATAAACGCAACATAAGCATTGAAAGTCACTCTTTAAAATTATGAGATTCCCGGAATCGATTAGTGCATATCACCATGGAAACTATGAAATAGTTATGCCATATTTTAACGAAAAATTCTGTAATCATTAGGATTTGCATTCAAAGTTTGTTTAAAATACGCGAATGCATTAAAATTCTTTCGTTTATTAATTAGTTTAAAAGGATTGTTTCATTTTATATATCATTTTCAGCACAGTAGATATCAATTTTTAAATATTGCTTTCTCCGGTTCATATATAAGTCTTCCTTGTTTAAAAAAGATATGAATATTTAACAAATATTCTAATATATGTAAAAGTATTTTAATTTATTATAAACGTTATGAAATATACCGCGCAAAAAAGGCTTGTATTTGTAATGTACTGTAAATAAGATATATGAATATCAGAAATATTTTAGCCTAAAAATATTGATATTTTGATAAATAGAAGTTTATTTTATTTTATTTAGCATTTAGAACAAAACATAAACATGTTGTAAACATGGAAAATCTTCTATCAGGAATACTAATGACATTTAAATATTTTTATAAGCTCTCAGTGTTTACAAGTATTGTTACAACAAAGTATTTAATTGAATAAATGATCATTTTTAAAAACAATCATTTTAAATTTTTATGGTCTGAGAAAAAGATGAAACTAAAAAATTACTAAGCAACTTTTTTTTCTTATGTTTCAAAATTTTTTATGATATTTCAAAAGAGATTTTCTTAATCTTAATAACAAAGGCTAACAATAAGGGAGAAAAATACAATGAATTGTTTATGTTTCCATGTTGTAAAGATGTAACAGATTTTATAGGAATATTAATGGTATTTCATTGTTTTTATTAACCCCTTCTGGACGAGCAACCCGTATACGAGCCGGAAAAAGTGTTTAGAATTCTTGTTTATCCAAACCATTAAAATTTGCCCTACACTGTAAAAAAAAATCTGTAAAGTTACTAAAAGTTTTCTAGGAAACTGGGATTTCTAGAACGTTTTATGTAACGAAAACAGCAAAAATTCATGTAATAGATACAGGTTTGCACTGGAAATCAAAAAATCTGTATGGTTACTAAGAATGTTTTAGGAAACTGGGATTCCAAAATTATTTTATGTAACTCCAACCCAAGTTACAGAAAAAAATTTAGTAAGATAACTGTAATTTTTGTAGGCTCGTTTGTAATGTTACAGATTTCTGTAGCTTTACAACTATAAGTTTTGTAGATGTACAAATTTTCTTGTACAGTGTACAGATAAAATTTTAATAACCATACAGATTTCGGCAACTTTACATCTGTAGGATAACAGATTTTTTTTTCTTTACAGTGTATTTAATCAGAGCATTTTCTCGATTTAAAAAGACACAAATTTCTGTTTCTAAAAACCAACGACAAAACAATAAAAATTTGTAAAAGTCTCCCGTCATGTAGGGGTTAACTCGTAATGTAGCTACTCATACTGTCTCGTCAATACATTTAATTGAACAAATGATCATTTAAAAAATACCATTATCTAAGATTTCTGAGAAAAACATGAAACTTACTTTTTCTGTATCACAATTCAAAAATTTTTATCATATTTTAAAAATGAGATTTTTTAATCTTTAAAAAAAACAAAGGATGACAATAGGAAAAAATTCTTACATGTAAATATTTAGAAACTAGAATGAATCAAAAACTAATTCAATACCAAAAAATCAAACCACTTTTTAATTCCAGTTAAGAAGCTCTTTATAGTTATTCTATAAACATAAAAAAAATGGTATGTGTGTCATTTTCATCATGAAAGACGCAAGTGTTTCTATTTGAAAAACTGAAAAAGCATTAAGAATAACTTATTAAAATTATAATCCGCACTTTCTTATAATTGATATTATCAACGTAAAATATGACATGGTTATTCATCATTTAAATGAGAAATTTTGCTTTTTTGCTATCCTTGCCATCAATACGCTGATTTTAAAAAAAAAATCTGTAAAGTTACTAAGGTTATTGTAAAGTTTTTCTAAGAAACTGGAATTCCTAGAACATTTTATGTAACGGCAACAGCAAAAATTCATGTAACAAATACAGATTTGCACTGAAAATCAAAAAATCTGTAAAGTTACTAAGATTTTTTTAGGAAGCTTGGGATGCCTAGAATGTATTATGTAATTGCAACCCAAGTTACAGATAAAATTTTAGTAAGGTAACTACAATTTTAGTACTTTCTCTTGTAAAGTTACAGATTTCTGTAGCTTTACAAAAATTAGTTTTGTACACTTACACCTTTTCTTGTACAGTGTATAAATAAAAAATTAGTAAACATACAGATTTCGGCAATTTTACATCTGTAGGATTACATTTTTTTTTTTTTTTTTTGGCAGTGTACGTAAACGTTGTTTAAAATAAGTGAATGCATTCAAACTCTTTTATTTAATAATTGGTTTTAAAGTATTGTTTTATTTTAAAAATTATTTTCAATTCATGAAATATCAACTTTAACATCATTATATGTCGTAAATTTAAAAATGATTTATTAACCGTTAAATAAATGTTTTAAATGTTAGATAAATATTACCTTATTTAGTAAATATTATCTTGTAATACATACATACACTGTAAAGAAGAATCGATAAAGTTACAAACAATTTTCTAGGAAACTGGAATGCTTAGGACTTTTTATGTGACAATAATAACAAAATTTCATGTAATAGTTATACATTTGCACTCTAAATTAAAAAGTTTGCAAAACTACTAAGTTTTGTTTTATGAAACTAGGGAATTACAGATGAAATTTTTATAAGATTACTATAATTTTAATAGACTGTTTTGAAAAGCTACATATTTCAATAGCTTTAGTTGACTGATTTAGTATGCTGTGTAAAATAATTTTCAAGTATTATTTTTTGTAATTTACCTATATCGAGTGCTGCCTCCATTACATAATAATAGTAAACATTTTGCTCACAAGAAATAAAAATTGTTTAAAACTTACTTCTGATTATTTTTGCATTAAAATTTAAAACCTCCTCTGTAAATAAATAAAAGAATACCATTAAAAACACACATTAATTTAGTATATATGTCATCGAACAATTTAAATTTTGAAACCGTCAAATAGGAAAAATAAATTTCGAATGAAATTTGTTTGCAAACTATAAATCTCTATCGCATAAAGCTCGAGTACGAAGGATTTATCTATTTGTCCTTAAAACAATGTCAGAAGTTCAAAATTTTCTTATGGCTAATATTTAATAAATAAATAAATAAATAACTTAATTCATGCATGAATAAATAAATTAACATGAACAACACATAACCTTACATGCATATAATTGAACTATACTATAAAAAAAGTAAAGCTATTGAACTTTTAAAGGAAATTTGAATTCCTATAACTTTTCACGTAACGATAACAGAAAAAATCCTGTAATCGATTTTGTTGCATGAATTTTTACTGTTACCGTTACATAAAAAGTTTTTGGAATTCCAGTTTTAAAGAAAAAGTTTAATAAATTTACAGATTTTTTTTACAGTGAAACGCACTTAAATCACTGAAATGAGAAAAATCAAAAAGTAAATGGCAAAATCTAAAACTAATAACTCTTACCTTATGGCTAATATGAAAATATAGTTTTCAATAAATTTCAAAACTTTATTTAATTTCATAATTGAGGTTTTTCATATAAAAATACTTTTTTTGGTATTAGTGATTAATCTAAAAAATATATTACCCGTAAAATGATTATAGTAGTTTTCAAAAAAAAAAAAAAAAAAAAAAAAAAAAAAACTCGAGTTCAATTTTTCAGTATCTATAAACATCATATCCTAATCTTAGTCATTTTTAATCTAATCAACAATTTTTTAAATTCTTTTCATTAATTAAAATATTTATATTTTAACTCCATGCAATGCATTTAACATTTGTTTTAGAAAAATTTTATCTCTTTTGCTACATTTTTGCTTAGTAGAATAAATAACAAGAATTGTGTCCCTCCAAAACACGAATAATCTAAGCTTCAGAAAACACTTACTAAAAAGAAATAGTGTACAATTTGATTTATGGTAAAAGAATGTCTTTATCTTTGAAATAAGTGTATTTTCTCTTTATAAATCTGTTATTCCAACTTTTATTTTAAACATTGTCTTAACAATAAAATTTTCTTTCAAAATCTATAGCAGTAAGTAAAGTAAATGTATATAAACGCCAAATTTTACTTATTTTCTTACAATTATTTGAAGTTTAAAAAAAAATATATATTTATTAAATGTAACCTGTGTTAGAATGTTTTTCCAAAAATTATTTTACAAAGTGTACAGTCAATCAATGTAACTTTTCTTCACCTTTACGAAACTTTGATCTATTCTAATGTGCTAGAATCTTTACGGAGTATTCCCAATGAGCTGCCAAATTCACACTAGTGCTGCTATCTGTATTTTGAGACTAAAACTTTGCCGTTAACTCAAGATTTAGCAGAGCATGTTTAACCGTTTAAACGCCCATTCCCAAATGGTAACATTGCATTATTTGCAATACAAAACATATATTTTCCAACATAATAACGATGTCCTTATTTTTCCTATGAAATATAAGGTTGATTTAAATTTTTCACATAAAAATATTCATGTATAAGCACTTATCACAGGTATAAAAAAAATGTAAATTCATTAATTTGCACAAAAATATATTATTTGCTTTTATCGTTTTCTCTATATTACGTACATTTAGCCGCTAGGAATCTAAATGTTTTTTTTTAAATTCAAGATATAATCAAGAAGAATAAACAATAGCATATAGCGGAAAATATATCTTTTATAATAATATTTATATATAGTGGTAAATATATATTTGCATAGATTGTCAAACAAGAATCATGTTCCAAAATGCGAATACCAAAATGAAAACAGCCAAAACAAAAACCTGCAGAATTATATATGTATACATATACATATATATATATATACTGTTATTTTCTAAATTTGTATACATAAATTAAAATATTTATGAAGCTGTAGTATAGGAAAAACAAAATTATAAATACATTGCGATATTAATTGGGCGTGTAAACGGTTAATCTTTTTTCTCTCTTGGCCCAAATTACCCTGAATAACTGTATTATAGTTTTAAAATTGCCCCTCACCTTTTTTTTATGGTGATGTAAGTTTTATGTTATGAGATTACATAAATATTTAAAAAGTGTTGCTGTTATTTAAAAAATCCATACGTTAGATAAAAACCACAAAAATATCTGCTTAAACTAAAATTTTGTTTAAACTAAGAAGATCAAAGTATCTTTTACAGCTTATAAGACTTCAAATAATTTATTATATAATATTTCATTGAATCAATGATGTAAAAAATATATGATTAAAAGTTACATAATGTGCTGACATTTTATTTTTGTTTAAGCATCAATGCTTCGTTCTATTTATTTAGACATATATCTTGAAATTTTGAAAATTGAGTAAAATATTTTCCTCGAAATCACACGGTTTGTTTGGATTAAGTAAACATTTCTGTAAAGTGTGATTTTTAAGAGTATAACTTGATTCCCATGTTATCTGAACTTTTAAATTCACATTTTTCCAAGAATTATATTTATGCACGGAAGATTGATTTGTTTTAATAAATCTGAAAAATCTTGTATTATTATTCTAATGCAATTTTTTTAATTAATTAAAACATAATAGCAAACAACAGAAATATTTTTGAAACATTATAACACTCACTACTTATATATCTATGTAAGCAGAAACAGCAAAATTCATATATATGTTATACTATTAATTTTTTCTTCGGTATATCTCCTTTTATTTTCGTTTTATTACGCTAAATTTCCGGCATATTCCCTAATTTCCTATTCTTTTATAATATCTTTCGATCTATTAAATTATCCTTAAATTAATTACCATATTACTCATTTTACTTAAATATAAAGCTTTTAGATTATTCCTAAATTGACCATCATTTTTGACTAAATTCTATTATTTATTATTAATTACCATTGAAACAGGGACATTCTTTTATGAACACTCTGTATATTCAAAATATAGATAAAATCATACTGAAACAAAACATTTAAGATATTGAAGATTTAATTTTAAATGTTGTCTGGTGTAGCTTATTAAATCTAGGCCTTTTTACATAGCATTGTATATAATGAGCCAATTTAAATGATTTATTAGTACCAGTAAATATAATGATTATCCTAAAATTATTATCATAACAAGAATTCTTTTATGGTGATTTAAAGAGTATGTGAAGAATGAAATGAACTTGTTCTGATATTTGCGTTAGTAGACTGAATACCATTATCAAATCTATGAAAAGCAGCTGGAAATCTCTTAGAATTTCATAATAGATTTAATTAAATACTTGGCTTTTATGTGCTAATAAATTTTCCAAGAGAAGTAAGGTAAACAGGATTTTGTAAACAACTGTGTAATCATTTAATTTTATGCCGAAATCATTTTTAATTTCAAAAAATAAAAATTCTTTTCAAAATGTTGACTGTGCGTCTATAGGTTTAATTGAAAAAATATTTTTTTCTCAAATTTTTTTGTATGTTTGTATGCAAAAATAATTAAAATGTCTTTCGAGTAATTTGCTGGGTAATCGATTCCTTACTCTGATTGACTAGAAAATAAGAAATTAGTACGCTTCAGATTTGCCTTTTATTAAATCATAAGGAGGAAAAACCACCAAATAACAAGACATTAAGGACACATGAAAGGTAAAATGGCTGAAATTTTTAATTATCGGCACCAAAGAAAAAATGGAGCAAAAACATTATGGTGTTAAATGATTATAGACCAAAGAGATTATGGTGCGGGACGGCATTAAAATAAAATATTTTAAACATAGTTGTTGTATATATATATGTATGAATGTATTTTATTTTATTTTATTTTTTATTTATTTTCATTTTCTTCTTTTTGGCCTTTTTTTAAAGTGTATTTTTTATGCTTTCGTACCCTTTTCTAAAATTCTATTTTAGGCCAAATTTTTCTTTAAAGCCAAAATGGAAATTGCTTCTTGTTATTTTCAAATAACATGTTTTTTGATACTACAACAAATATTAAGGTGATATATTCAACATTTTTTTTAAAGAAAAGTACACCAAAGAGACATATTGTTCAAAATATATGTAAAAAGTTAATTAATTCTTAAAAACTAAATATTTCGCAAAAATTGCTTTATTTTACTTCTCATAGTGTTCCATGTGCCCTTAAATGTATTTGTTACTGATAAAGCTAAAGAAAATTGCACTAATTTTTTGTTTAAAAGTAAACTTACTTGAAATATTAGTCAAACAACAGTCGTATCAAAAAATATCAAACATTAACAAGTAAGAATTAATAAAATTAGGGAATTTCTGGAATAAGAAGAAACAATAAACAATATAAAAAATGGACATTTAAAAAAAGCATTGAAAAAGATGTAGTAATCTATGTGTAACATATATCTAACCTATATACAATAAAATCTTAGTGAAATTAATTTAAAAAAGGATTACATGAAACGGTTGATTAAAAAACTGATTATACTTTACGGCTATTTCTCCTTAAATATGCAAGGTTTAATGGTGAAATTAGAACCAATTATTCATATTGATCCGCATATACCAAAATTGAATTAGCTTTCTAGATTATTTTTTCTAATTTTAAAGGCAGTTCTATAATGATGGCAATTACTCCATTTTTGTGGCAAATGAGAGAACAGAAAAAAAATATAGAGATTATCAAAAAAATTTTCTTCGTCATTTCCAAATTGAAATTGAAATGATATTTTATTTAACCTATTTTGAAACACTATTGTGATTAAATTATGGTTTTATGAAAATTTAAAAAATAATAATAATTAAATTTTCTTTATGTAGTCATTTTCAAATTGAAATTGAAAAGGGAAATTATTAAAAATATAAATAAAATTTCAAAATAAGAAGTAAATGATCCCGCTGTAAAAGCAGAAATTAGGAAGAATTAAATCAAAATATCTATACGTTAATATTAAAAAAGTATTAAAAGTTCGAAATAATAAAATTATTGCGTACAAAACGCATTTAAAGGTAACAGTTACGTCATACATAAAATTTCCAAACATTAAATTTCGTTAAAGTACATATAAATGGTTAATTAATAATAAAAAATTAATTATTGTGCACGAAACACTTTTAATAATGAACATTAGGTCCGATTTAAAAAGTTCAAATAATAATACTTCCAATTTTAAATTAAATAATATATGTAACAGTAAATCTTAAAAGAGAAAAAGTCCAAATTAAATAAAACTTTTCACGAGAAATGCAACAAACAATAAAAATTATATCATACGTTATAACAATACATTTAAAACGATTTTCATTTGGATTTTCAGAATTTTAATGTGACGTCACATTCTATAAAAATGGAGCGACGAGCAAATCTGTTTGCATATTACATCACTTGATACAGCTTTAATACAGGTAAACGTATGCGCAAAATACTTTCATTTTATTTTGTACCTATTATTGATCGGTAAGTACATTTTAAAAAATTCGGATATTTTTATTAACTAACATAAACAACAACTGTAAAAAATGCATGATGGTGAATTGAAAAAAAGAAAACTATTCATGATTAAGCTACAGAGGTTCCTGAAATTTTCTAGAACTTTATAAAAACATAAAACATAGACTTAAAAATCTAAAAAAAAAATTAATACCGTGATACTCAAAGCTATTCACAAACAGGCGCAGTTTTTAACCTCGAAATCAAAGAAAGGATTATAAAGGCCCATAAAGTCGTTAATAAAGTCAGGAAGATAACGAAACCCTTTTATAGAAGAATATGTGTAATTGATCTTTTCATAAATCCCAAAAACAGCCATCAACTGGTGTGACAGCGATGAATGAGGCCAAAAAATACCCCCATTCAAACAAAAAAAACATGGCAACCGAATTTCAAAAGACGGACAAAATTATAATGACAATATCATTCAATCTTTAACACGGGATTTTTTTAATAACAATGCGCATTCACTTTTACGCAATGTAGTAAATGTATTGCTTTTCTTTTTTTCTTTGTTTTAAGCCGGGCTTTAGTTTTTATCTGTAAATGTTTCAAAGTCGAAGGTAGTTCCTTTTCCCAAATAGTAAGAAAAAATTGAAACAATTTTCGTCTATTAGTTACATAAACACGTAAAATTTGCAAAGACTTTTCATCTGCTTTAGAATATATATCAAAATTCATAAAATCGAGAAATTGTAAAAAAGTTAGAGAACATTAAAAAAAAAAGCAGTTAAAATAGCAGTCAAAATGATTCCATTAAGCATAAAAGGGTTAGAAAAATGATAAAATCTGTACAAAATATATAAAAGAAATTAATAAGTGACAAAAAATAGCTAATAAAACTGAAAAAAGTGAGCAGAAAAGAAAAATGTGTTTTTTTCTGAAAAAGAATTTTTTTTAAGAACATTGATTTGCAATTATATGCATCCTTTACTTAATTCTACGCACTTTTTTTCGATTAAAATTTTTCGAACTAATAGAAAAAGTTAAAATTTAAACATACACAAGTTTTGAAATGAGTTAAATAAACCTTGTACATTAAAAAAATTCTACTATTTTAACAGCAGAAGGTTTTATTTTCTCGTAAAAGAAATATAGATCCTAATCAAATCTCTAATTTTGAGATTTTTATAATATTTATCATTCACTCAATCCCTTACAACATTATTTCTTTCGTTCCTCATCCATAAATATTCGAGCTTTGAAAAAAAGTACATCTTCGATTGATTTATGTTACTTTTGAAATGCGTAAAGAGAAAAAAAAAGTATCCATTCCGTGACTTACACTTCTAAGATTTCCTCTCCAACCGTTTTCTCTCGATACGCATTCAGATAGCGAATGATGCGGATGTTTTACAGTTTCTATTCAGTTCTCGCGAGAACATATTTTATTCTCTTCATAAAGAAATGCAGATACATTCTTAAATGCCCAGAGCGTAAAGAAAAAATATCGTATAAGCATGAACATTTGCAAAATCTTTTCATCAGATTTAGATTACTTCAAAATTCATTATTTCAAAAAGTTTTAAAAAAGCTACAAAAAATGATACAATATGTACAATAAACACACGCACACACATTATATGTATATATATATATATATATATATATATATATATATATATATATATACATATATATATATAAAGAGTTAAATTGACAGTAAAATTAACTAATAAAGCTGTAAAGAATGAGCGAAAACAGAAAAAAAATTAAATTTTAATTATAAGAACATTGATCTATAATTGTATACATCTTTTACTCAATTCTATACACTTTTTTTCAATGAAAATTTTTAAACTAATTAAAAAGTAAAAAAAAAAAAAAAAAAAAAAAAAAAAAAGTTATTTACGCAAGTTTTGAAATGTGTAAATAAACCTTGCATGCAACAAAAAAAGTTTTTTTTTTTTTTTTTTTTTTTTTTTTTTTTAAGGTGAAAAGCAACAGAAGAAGGTTTTACTTTCTTATGAAACAAATATAAATCCTAAATACAAATCTCTAATTTAAAGATTTATGTAACATTTATCATTCATTCAATCTCTTACAACATTATTTCTTTCGTTCTTCATCAATAAATATTTGAACTTTGAAAAAAACTGTTCGATTAATGTATGTTACTTTTGAAAAGCGCAAATAGAGAGAAAAAACACCCATTCCGCGATTTACATTTCTCAGATTTCTTCAGAGTTCATTTTTCTCTCGAGACGCGTTTAGACAACGAATGATGCGGATATTTTACACATTCTATTCAATTCTCGAAAGAACATATTTTATTCTATTCACAAAGAAATGCAGTTACATTCTTTAATGACTAGAGCGTAACATAATATCAAGTTAATTTTAATAATTTAAATTTTCACTTGTATTTATAAAACCAATGTATATATTTTACCTGTGGCAAATGATCAATTCTGAAATCTCGCACAGCACATTTAAAAAGCTGTTAAAATGGCAGTAAAAATGATTCTGCTAAGTATAGTAAGTTACATCAAAGTCCGCTAAGTAAGTTACATCAAATGATAAAATATGGGCAAAATACATAAATAAGTAAATAAATAAATAAATAAAAAGATATTTGAAAGTAAAATTATATAATAAAGCTGAAAGGTGTGAGATAAAACAAAAATGTGATTTTCTTTTCTTTTCTTTTTTTTTTTTTCCTTTCGAAAAAAAATTAAATTATTGATTAGTAATTGTATACATCAGTTACTCAATTCTACGCATTTTTTTCTATAATGATTTTTTAAACTAGTAAAAAAGTTAAAAAAAAATATGTACACAAGTTTTGAAATATGTAAATAAACCTTGCATATTAAAAAAAAGAAAGAAAAAATATCTACTTTTTCCAAGTTGAAAAGCAACAGGAGAAGGTTTTACTTTCTCTTAAAACAAATATAAATTCTAACCATATCTCCAATTTAGGGGTTTATATAATATTTATCATTCACTCAATCCCTTGTAACATTATTTCTTTCGTTCTTCATCGATAAATATTTGAGTTTTGAAAAAAAATATATCTTCGATTGATCTATGTTACTTTTGAAATGTGTAAAGAAAAAAAAAACACTCATTCGTGATTTACAGGTCTATGATTTCTTCAGGGTTCATTTTTCTCTCATCCCGTTCTCTCGAGACGCGTTTAGATAAAGAATGATACAGATATTTTACATATTCTATTCTGTTCTCGCGAGAACATATTTTATTCTAATAATAACACATTGCTCAGTGGTGCACAAAACAGGAATTTTAATATACATTAGTACATATTAAAATAAAATAAAATTTTCAACGTTTCGCACCGTCTTCTGCGGGCGTCTTCAGGAAAATATGAAATGGAAGGACTACGTTTGCATCTTGTTCGAGAGATATTTCTACTAAATTAAAAATTAAATGAATTGAAATTTAAAAATGTTGCCAATTACACGTGAGTAAAAATTAAAATATTGCAAGGAAATAAAAATTTTAAGGTTTTATGATGTTATGCCATATTTTTGGAATATTGTAGGATAAATTATCATTACATGGTTTATTTTCACGTGCTATGATTTCGATGGATTCTATTATTTTACCTTGATCTGGGTTATTGCATGGAACTATGATTTTGGCTTCCTCAAAATTAATATGGCAACCCTTGTTCGCCAAATAGAAGCGAGCAAGGGCAGTATTCTGTTTATATTGTTCTATATCTCTACGATGTTCTTTAATTCTAGTTAAAAGTTTCCGCGTTGTCATGCTGATGTAGACTTTTTTACGATTATTAGATAAAGTGATGGGGATTTCATAAATACCAGATTTTTGATCTATTGGAATTTTGTCGATTTTATCTGTAACGAGGTCAATGAGATAAGGAGGAGGAATGGCGACAAGTTTTATGTTATATTTTTGTGCGATCTTTTTTACTTTTTCAAATATGTAAGGGATATAATGAAATTTTCTGTAAACTATAAGTTTATTCTGTCGTTGGCCAGATGTGGGAGGAGTATTGTACTGTTGAACTATTTTATTTATAAATTTTACTGGAAAACCATGGTCAAAAGCTATTTTCTATATAAAATCAATTTCTTTATTTAATGTGTCATCTGAACAAATCATAAAAGCTCTTTTAATAAAAGACCTGAAAGCAGATATTTTGTATTCGAAAGGCATGTTGGCTGAAAATGGGATAACTGTATTTTCTTTTATTGGTTTTCTATAAACTGAAAATTTTAAACATGAATTGCATCTATTAATTTGAACATCTAAAAATGAAAGGGTGGCGTTTTCTTCGACTTCAAGGGTGAAATTAATACTATTGCTTAATTTATTGACATCTTGTAGAAAAACATATAAATCAGCTAAACTGTGGTTCCATAAGATGAAAACATCATCAACATAACGGAACCAACATTCAGGTTTTAAATTAAACGTATTAAAAATTTTTTGTTCTAGTGGTCTTAATGCGAATTCAGCAAACAAACCGGATACTGGTGACCCCATCAGCGCACCATGCAGCTGTCGGTAAATATTCTTATTAAAAATGAAAATGTTACTGAAAACTATTAGGTTTAGGCCAGATTTAAGGGAGGTTTTGATATCTTGAGATATATTTGAATTTTTATCTATTATCAAATTAATGTATTCTATGACTTCGTGCATATTGATGGAAGGATGTAATGAAACTACGTCTAAACTAGCCATAATGGTGTTTGTATTAACTGGAATGACTTTAACTTTATCGATAAAATCTCTTGTAGATAAAATTGCAAATTTTAAACCACTGAAAAACAAAAAAAAAACACTGAGCAATGTGTTATTATTAGTTAAAGTTTATGGTGCAACTGTCCTATATATATTTATATTTTATTCTCTTCATAAAGAAATGAAGTTACATTCTTAAATGCTTAGAGCGTAAAGAAATATCGTGTAAACATGAAAATTTGCAAAATCTTTTCATTAGATTTAGAATACATTAAAATTCATTAAATCGAAATGTTTTAAAAAGTTACAAAAAATTATATAATACGTACAATAAAACATGCATATATACATATGTAAGTATGTATAAAGATAATTGACGGTAAAATTAACTAATAAAGCTGTAAAAAAAAAATAAGCAAAAACAGAAAAATAAATTATTTTTTTTATTATTATTATTTTATTTATTTATTTATTTCGTGAAGAAAAATTAAGAGCATTGATTTATAATTGTATACCTCTTTAACACAATTCTACGCACTTTTTTTCGATGAAAATTTTTCAAGTAGTCAAAAAGTAAAATTTTTATGTACGCAATTTTTAAAATGTGTTTACTTTGCATGTAAAACCTTGCATGTAAAAAAAGTTTTTTTTTTTTTAAAGGTGAAAAGCAACAGAAGAAGGTTTTACTTTCTTATAAAACAAATATAAATCTTACTCAAATCTCTAATTTAAAGATTTATATAATATTTATCATTCACTCAATCCCTTATAACATTATTTCTTTCGTTCTTCATCGATAAATATTTAAGCTTTGAAAAAAAGTGTTCGATTGATCTATGTTACTTTTGAAATGCGTAAAGCAAAGAAAAAAAAACCCATTCCGCGATTTATATTTCTAAGATTTCTTCAGAGTTCATTTTTCTCTCGAGACGCGTTTAGATAACGAATGATGCGGATATTTTACACATTCTATTCGGTTCTCGCGAGAACATATTTTATTCTCTTCATAAAGAAATGCAGATAAATACTTAAATGCCCAGAGCGTGAAACAATATCGTATAAACATGAAAATTTGCAAAATCTTTTTATTAGATTTAGAATACATCAAAATTCATTAAGTCGAAATGTTTTAAAAAGTTACAAAAAATTATATAATATGTACAATAAAACATACATACATACAGGGTGTCCAGTAAATGACTGACCCATTTTGAATGTAAATAATAGAAAAACGGGTTGAGATTTAAAAAACATTTATGCGGTTTGCGGCATTGTTATCAGAAAATCCGTAAAATTTTAGATATAAACTTTCTTAAAATAGTTTGAATTTGGCCAACAGATGTCGCTGGCGGAAGCATCAGGCTATCGAAATTCAGACATTACTCTATTTTCATATGCATGATCTTTTTGGCTCACTTCGCACAGTCCAATCTCAGTCGACATATTGAATCAACTCTCCACTCACCAGCAGAAATAGAGTTAGTTGGATTGAAAGAGATTTATAATAATATTTATGATTGAATAATGTCTATTATACATAATAAAAACCAATAAAACTTTCTTTTTTATAAGCATTGACATTTCACACATTTGCCATAAATAAATTGTATTCAAAAAATGTTTTTGCAACCAGTTAATTGAATCTCTGTTTATGTACAATAATTTGAAAATATGGGATAAGCACCGCTTTTTTAAAAAAAAAATCTTAATATTTAATCTAAACATTTTTTTCCATTAAATAGAATGAAATTTTATTTAAAAAAAAACAGTGGTGTGAAAAAGCTTTAAGTGTTAGATGAAGCACACTCTTCTTGCCTTCGTCGTGCAGTTAAATAAGTTAAGTGTTTAAAACAGTGGTTCGGAAATACTGTTAGCAAGTTCCCTGTCTAAAAAAAAGTGGGGCAGTGATTTATAAATCGGCACATAAAAATATAATAAACCTGAGAATGAAGGAATCCGTTTATAACAAATTCTGTATTAAACGTAAAAAAAATATTGATTTCGATGGAAGAAGAAACGCACATAACCAGCTGCTAAAACGGAAACCTGCCTAAAATGAAACATTGTTCATTTTTCCGAAAACCGAAATCATTCCTACATTATCTTCATATATCGGCATTAAACACATCTAAAAATTTTATTACGGAAGCTACGAAAGATTTTAACAGAACTTTTATACACACCTTTCCCTTTCCCTCCTCCCCCCTCCCAACTGAAAACACATCTACACTGAAATGGAGGGATGTTTAAAAAGGAAAAAAAAAAGCATCGTACCTGTTTTGTATCCTGCGAGTTACTCCTTTTCAAAATTTCATTACAAAGAGCATCATAGATCCTGAAATATATTTCGTTCTCCCCCACCTTTCCTTAACTACTTCCTGGGGAAAAGAAGGGAACGAGAATTCTGTAAATTTCTCTTGCATTTGATTTGAAATGAGAAACATTATTTAAAAAGAAAATGATTCTAAAACCTTTTTTAAAGTTAAATATGAAAAACACTTATGTTTCAATAATTTGGTAATATTTATATTTATAAAATTGAACTAAAATAAATGGAACTATAATGATTCTATGATGATTCAGGATCTATTATGCTTTCTGTAATGAAATTTTAAAAAGGCATGACTCGCAGGATATAAAAACAGGTAAGTCGTTTTTTTTTCTATTTAAGCATCCTTTCATTTCAGGTAGGTGCGTTTGCAGTCAGGGGAAGAAAAGGGAAGGGTTCTGTGTTAAAATCATCTTAAAATCTGTCGTGGCTTTCGTAATAAAATTTTCAGATATGTTAAATGTCAAAATACGAATATAACGTAGAGATGAGTATGGTTTGCGGAAAAATGAAAATCATCTCGCTTTAGACAGGCTTTTGTCTTAGCAGATGGTTTCGCATGTTACTTTACCGTCGTGATCAATATTTTTTATGTTTAAGACAGGATTTCTTATTTACGAAATATAGGCGAACCTTTATTCTAAGGTTTAATATATTCTTATAAGTCACTGCCCCGCTTTTATTTTAGACAGGAAACTTGCCAGCACTATTTGCATACCACTGTTTTAACTTCTGATTTCACTGCACGAAGTATAAGCAAGAAGAGTTTGCTTGATCCATCTTTTACAGACTTTTCACATCACTAATTTTTTTTTATTACAATTTCATACTATTTAATGGAAGAAATATTTAGATTAAATATTAAGATTTTTTAACATAAAAGGACCGTGTTTATGCCATATTTTCTATTTGATGTACGTAAAAAGAGAATCAGTAAACCGGTTACAAAAACATTTTTTGAATACAATTTACTTATGGTAAATGTGCGAAATTCAATGCTTATTAAAAAGTATGTTTTGTTGGTTTTTATTAAGTATAATAGACATTATTCAATCATAAATATTATTTTAAATATCTTTCCATCCAACAAAATCTATTTCTATAGGTGAGTACAGAGTAGATTCAACATTTCGACAGAGATTCGACTCTGCGAAATGAGCCGAAAAGCTAATGCATACGAAAACTAGAGTAATGTCTGAATTTCGGTATCCTGATGTCGCCGGCAGCGCCATCTGTTGGCCGAAATTCGAACTATTTTAAGAATGTGCATGTCTAGAAATTTACTGATTTTCTGATAACAATGCAACAAACCGCACATTTTTATCTCAAACCGTTTTTTAGTTATTTACATTCAAAATGGGTCAGTCATTTACCGGACACTACGTATATATATAATCATTAATTGTATTACAATATATGAATCACTGAATTTAATAACTTATACCACATTGAACATGGAGGGAAGAAATATATATATATAAAGAGATAATTGGCGATAAAATTAAGTAATAAAGCTGTAAAGGAATGAGCAAAAACAGAAAAATAATTTTTTTAATTATTATTATGATTATTATTTATTTATTTATTTATTTATTTTTGTAAAGAAAAATCAAGAACATTGATTAATAATTGTATACATCTTTTACTCTATTCTATGCACTTTTTTTAGATGAAAATTTTTATTTACAAAAAGTAAAAATTTTTATTTACACAAGTTTTGAAATGTGTGAATAAACCTTGCATATAAAAAAAAGTTTTTTAAGGTGAAAAACAAAAGACGAAGGTTTACTTTCTTATAAAACAAATATAAAATCTTAAACAAATCTCTAATTCAATTATTCATATAATATTTATCATTCATTCAATGCACTTTTCTTTCGTTTTTCATCGATAAATATTTCAGCTTTTGAAAAAAAATGTTCGATTGATCTATGTTACTTTTGAAATGTGTAAAGAGAAAAAAAGTTCTTGATTTATTACACTTATAAGATTTCTTTGGAGTTCATTTTTCTCTCCTTCTGTTCTTTTAAGACCTTTTAAATAACGAATCATGCGGATATTTTACCCGTTCTCTTCAGTTTTCGCGAGAACATATTTTATTCTCTTCATAAAGAAATGCAGTTACATTTTATAATGCATACAGCGTAAAAAAATGTCGTTTAAACATGAAAATTTGAAAAGAATTTTCATCAGATTTAGATTACTTCAAAACTCATTAAATCGAACAGTTACAAAAAATTATATAACATTTACTATAAAACATATATATATGTGCAAAGAAATAGTTGACGGTTAAATTAATTAATAAAGCTGTAAAGAATAAGCAAAAACAGGATTTTTTAAAAAATATTATTATTATTATTATTTTACTTATTTATTTTTTGAAAAGAAAAATTTAGAACATTGATTTATAGTTGTATAAATCTTTTATTCAATGCTACGCACTTTTTTTCGATGAAAATTTTTAAACAAGTCAAAAAGTAAAAATTTTTATGTACGCAACTTTCGAAATGTTTAAATAAACCTTGCATGTAAAAAAGGTAAAAGAAAAAAAATAGCTTTTTTTTAAGGTGAAAAACAACAGAAGAAGGTTTTACTTTCTTATAAAACAAATATAAATCCTAATCAAATCTCTAATTTAATGATTTCACTCAATCCCTTGTAATATTATTTCTTTCGTTCTTCATCGATAAATATTTGAGCTTTGAAAAAAAAATATTCGACTGATCTATGTTACTTTTCAAATGTGTAAAGAGAAAAAAAATTCATCTATTCCGTGATTTACATTTCTAAGATTTCTTCAGATTTCATTTTTCTCTCGAGATGCTTTTAGATAACGAATGATGTGGATATTTTACACATTCTATTCAGTTCTCGCGAGAACATTTTTTTTTTTCCTCTTCATAAAGAAATGCAGATACATTCTTAAATGCCTAGAGCGTAAAGAAAAAAAATCGTATAAACATGAAAATTTGCAAAGACTTTTCATCAGATTTAGATTACATCAAAAGTCGTTAAATCGAAATTTTTTTTTAAGTTACAAAACATTTAAAAAATTGTTAAAATGGCGGTAGAAATTATTCCGCTAAGTATAAAAAGGTTTCAAAAAGTGATAAAGTATGCACAGAAAATACATATATATATATATATATATATATATATATATATATATATATATATATATATATATATAACCATTAATTGTAAAACAATATATAAACCATTGAATTTAATACAAAATTACCATATTGAAACATGGAAGAAAATAAAATGAATATAATGTATATATATATAACAGATAATTGACAGTGTAATTAGCTAATAAAGCTGTAAAGAGTGAGCAAAAACAGTAAAATATATTAATTTTATTATCATTTTATTATTTATTTATTTATTTAATTTAAATTAAGAACATTGATTTATAAATGTATACATTTTTTATTCAATTCTACGTACTTTATTTTCGATATTTTTTTAGTAGTAAAAAAATATAAAAAAAATCTTTTTATGTATGCAAGTTTTGAAATGTGTAAATAAACTTTGTAAGTAAAAAAATATATAGTTTTTTAAACTTGAAAAGCAACAAGAAAAGGTTTTACTTTTTTATAAAACAAATATAAATCCTAATCGAATCTGTAATTTAGAGATTCATATAATATTTATCATTCACTCAATCCCTTACAACATTATTTCTTTCGTTCTTCATCGATAAATATTTGAGCTTTGAAAAAAAATATATCTTCGATTGATCAATGTTACTTTTGAAATGTGTAAAGAGAATAAAAAAACATCCATTCCGTTTTTCCTTGATTGATCTTCAGATTTCATTTTTCTCGCCTCCCACTTCTCTCGAGACGCATTTCGATAACGAATGATGCGGATATTTTACCCGTTCTGTTCAATTCTAGCAAGAACAAATTTTATTATCTTCATAAAGAAATGTAGTTACATTCCATAATGCCTAGAGCGTAAAAAAAAAATACCGTATAAACATGAAAATTTTCGAAGACTTTTTATCAGTTTTAGATTTCATCAAAAGTCGTTAAATCGAAAAAAAATTTAAGTTACAAAACATTTAAAAAATTGTTAAAATGGAGGAAGAAATGATTTCGCTAAACATAAAAAAGTTTGAAAAAGTGATAAAATATGCATTGAAATATACATATACAGGGTGATTCAGCTCGTCGGTGACAAACTTTAAGGATCGATAGAGCACACCTAGACGAACATTTTTGAATAGGGAATGTAGGGTCCCTGACGCGATGGTAAGGCGCTAGGCGCTTTCGAAAATTTGGGTGCCGAAATTCGAAACGTCATAAAAACTAGGGAAATGGTTAGATTTTCTTGCTTGTTGCGTCGAAATGATTCTGTTTGTTTAGACTTTCTTCAGTACCAATTTGATAAGCGTATCTCTTAAAACATGGATAGGGGGCGCTGCAGACTTTGGAGAGCTAGACAACAACTTTAAGCCCGTTATTTTGATAATTTAACACATGCTCGCCAAAGTTTATACTCTAACTTAAAGTTTGAACCCAAAAGTAGAGCCCTGCAAAAAGCGTAAGAGCCGGAATAAAATGTCAAAGTACAGGGTGGTCGAAACTCGAAGGCTCCTAAGAGATAAACAAACAGATTTCTTGACTTATGGCATGCATTTTCATGATTCTGTTTGCTGGGGCTCTCTGAAACTCAGTTGAACGGTACAAAAAGAAACATCGATAGGGGGCGCTTTGGGCAAAAAACATAATTCGTTGACATTTCGGACGGTAACTGGAAACGGGGCGCTACGATCAGTTAGTAATAAGGAAAACACATTTTCTACCTCTGCTCAACACTTCTGAATAAATTTAGACCAAAAACATCAATGATACTGGAAATTTATTTACAAAAAATAACACTACAGAAGATGCTCGAAATTTCGACCTTGGGCCATGATGCAGGCTTCGCACCTCCGTCGCATTGAGGAATGTAAGTTTCCAACAATGCCAGGAGTATCTCTGATCTGCCCTGCAGCTGCCACAATGCGCGCCACAAGTTTTTCAGCACTGCTGACAGGTGTATGGTATACCTCGGCCTTCAGGTAACCCCAAAGGAAGAAATCCAAGCAGGTGAGGTCTGGTGATCGGGCAGGCCAGTGAACTGGACCCCCACGCCCGATCCACCGCTGGCCATACCTTGCGTTTAGATGGAGACGCACGTCGTTCGTGTAATGGGCCGGAGCTCCATCGTGCTGGAACCACATCTGGCGACGCGAACCTTCGGGTACGTGCGCCTCCTCCAGAAGCTGCGGCAGCACTTGATCCAGGAAAATCAGGTAATTTCCACCTGTCAGCCGTTCAGGTAACAAATAAGGGCCAATGAGGCAATCCCCCAGAATGCCGGCCCACACATTTACTGAGAAACGCTCCTGAGCTGCTCGGCTTCTGGTTTCATGTGGATTTTCATCACACCACACATGACTGTTGTGGGCGTTCCACATTCCCTCCCGGCTGAAGGTGGACTCGTCCGTAAACAAAATGCTGTTTACAAAACGGGGATCCCTGGATCTCATCGCCAAGTACCATCTTGAGAATTCCACTCGAGGGCCAAAATCCTGCTCTCTGAGCAACTGCACCCGCTGGATGTGGTAGGGGTGCAGATTCCGGGAACGTAAGATGCGCCACGCAGTTGCTTGCGAAATGCCAACATGTCTGGCGATATCTCTCGTGCTAAGACCTGGGTTGTCCTCAACCAGGTTAAGCACAGCCTCTTCGTTGTCGGGGGTGCTCACTGATCGCTCCCGTTCAGGCCTGCCTCCGTCGAAAGATCCCGTTGTGGACAATCTCTGGTGTACTCGAGCGAAGAAGGCATGGCAGGGGATTTGCCTGTTGGGGTAACGCTCGGCGTACAACCGCTGAGCGGCTCGTCCATTACAACCAGCAGCGCCATACGCCAAATGCATGTCAGCCAATTCAGAGTTTGTGTACCGTTCCATCCTACTACCGATCTGCAGACAAGTAACCCGAAGCTTAAGTAGGTACCTTACGTTCAAAAGACGTGTCTGCGCACACAACTACGTCATCTCGCGTTGTCGTCTACGCATTACGTATCTTTTGCATATCGATATGGTACGATATCTTTTGCATAAATCAGCAAAAAGCACCTTATGTAAATTTTATTGCGCACATTGTGCATGATTGAAACCAGCTATGTTTGTTAAAAAAAACAAACAAACTGCAGTTTTAATAGCTTCTTATGATAAGTAAATTACTCTCTTGTTTTGTTTCTAACTGATCGTAGCGCCCCGTTTCCAGTTAGCGTCCGAAATGTCAACGAATTATGTTTTTTGCCCAAAGCGCCCCCTATCGATGTTTCTTTTTGTACCGTTCAACTGAGTTTCAGAGAGCCCCAGCAAACAGAATCATGAAAATGCATGCCATAAGTCAAGAAATCTGTTTGTTTATCTCTTAGGAGCCTTCGAGTTTCGACCACCCTGTACTTTGACATTTTATTCCGGCTCTTACGCTTTTTGCAGGGCTCTACTTTTGGGTTCAAACTTTAAGTTAGAGTATAAACTTTGGCGAGCATGTGTTAAATTATCAAAATAACGGGCTTAAAGTTGTTGTCTAGCTCTCCAAAGTCTGCAGCGCCCCCTATCCATGTTTTAAGAGATACGCTTATCAAATTGGTACTGAAGAAAGTCTAAACAAACAGAATCATTTCGACGCAACAAGCAAGAAAATCTAACCATTTCCCTAGTTTTTATGACGTTTCGAATTTCGGCACCCAAATTTTCGAAAGCGCCTAGCGCCTTACCATCGTGTCAGGGACCCTACATTCCCTATTCAAAAATGTTCGTCTAGGTGTGCTCTATCGATCCTTAAAGTTTGTCACCGACGAGCTGAATCACCCTGTATATATAAATCCATTAATTGTAAAACAATAAAAACAACATAAACCATTGAATTTAATACAAAATTACTACATTGAAACATGAAAAAAAAGTGAATATATATATATATATATATATATATATATATAAGAGATAATTGACAGTTAAATTAGCTAGTAAAGCAGTAAAAAGTGAGCAAAAACAGAAAAATGTGTTAATTTTATTATTATTATTATTATTTATTCTTTCATTTATTTCTTTTAAATTGAGAACATTGACATTACAAATGTATACATCATTCATTCAATTCTACGCACTTTTTTTTATCATTTTTTTTCTGAATTTGTAATACATAAAAATTTGTAATACATTCTGAACATAAAAAGTAAAACTTTTTATGTTCGCAAGTTTTGAAATGTGTAAATAAACCTTGCATGTAAAAAAATAAAATAATTTTTTCAACTTGAAAAGCAACAAGAGAAGATTTTTTTTATATAAAACAAATATAAATCCTAATCAAATCTCCAATTTAGAGATTCATATAATATTTATCATTCATTCAATCCTTTACAACATTATTTCTTTCGTTCTTCATCAATAAATATTTGAGCTTTTAAAAAAAATGTTCGATTGATTTATGTTACTTTTGAAAAGCGTAAATAGTGAGAAAAAACACCCATTCCGCGATTTACATTTCTAAGATTTCTTCAGAGTTCATTTTTCTCTCCTCCCGTTCTCTCGAGAGACGCGTTTAGATGATGCGGACATTTTACCCATTGTATTCAGTTCTCGCAACTCTACTAGGTTACACGGTTACACAAATTACATTTTGTTGAACACTTAAAAAAAAAAAAAAAAAAAAAAAAAAAAAAAAAAAAACCTATACAACTATTTAGTATTTTACTTGAAATTGAACATAAAAATTAATTATTATCTGTAGATTTGCACAATACCATTTTTTTTATTTATTTATTGCAGAATAACCTTAAAAAATTATTATTTTAATTAATTTATTTTACATTTTTTTCCATTATGGAAGCAAATGTCCACATTTTGCTTTGAAAATATTTTATTCATACCAATCTTATATTATAAAATAAAAAATTCCGAGGAAATTCTTAGTTATTTAGCTGAGTTAATTTACATTTCTAAAATTAAAATGCACCAAAACACAAAATAACATTTTTGCTTCGTAATGATTAAAAAAATAATAATAAAAAACCTATAAAACTATTTAGTATTTTGACTTGAAATTGAACGTAAAAATTAATTATTATCTGTAGATTTGAACAGTACCATTTTATTTATTTATTTATTTATTATTTTTTACAGAATAACCTTAAAAAATTATTATTTTAATTAATTAATTTTACTTTTTTTCCATTAGCATTTTTTCATATAAAAAACGAAGCGCTATTACTTTCAGAAGAAAAAATAAATCATGGAGTTAGTAATTATAGATAGAATCATGATTAATTAAATAAATAAAATATATTTTTATTATTTCGTAAAAATATTTTACTGTGTTTACGCATTATAAATTAATTATATTATGGGGTTTTTTGTTTGTTTATTTTTGTAAAATGGCAACAAAATAATTAATTATTATCTGTAGATTTGCACAATACCATTTTTTTTATTTATTTATTGCAGAATAACCTTAAAAAATTATTATTTTAATTAATTTATTTTACATTTTTTTCCATTATGGAAGCAAATGTCCACATTTTGCTTTGAAAATATTTTATTCATACCAATCTTATATTATAAAATAAAAAATTCCGAGGAAATTCTTAGTTATTTAGCTGAGTTAATTTACATTTCTAAAATTAAAATGCACCAAAACACAAAATAACATTTTTGCTTCGTAATGATTAAAAAAATAATAATAAAAAACCTATAAAACTATTTAGTATTTTGACTTGAAATTGAACGTAAAAATTAATTATTATCTGTAGATTTGAACAGTACCATTTTATTTATTTATTTATTTATTATTTTTTACAGAATAACCTTAAAAAATTATTATTTTAATTAATTAATTTTACTTTTTTTCCATTAGCATTTTTTCATATAAAAAACGAAGCGATATTACTTTCAGAAGAAAAAATAAATCATGGAGTTAGTAATTATAGATAGAATCATGATTAATTAAATAAATAAAATATATTTTTATTATTTCGTAAAAATATTTTACTGTGTTTACGCATTATAAATTAATTATATTATGGGGTTTTTTGTTTGTTTATTTTTGTAAAATGGCAACAAAATAATTAATTATTATCTGTAGATTTGCACAATACCATTTTTTTTATTTATTTATTGCAGAATAACCTTAAAAAATTATTATTTTAATTAATTTATTTTACATTTTTTTCCATTATGGAAGCAAATGTCCACATTTTGCTTTGAAAATATTTTATTCATACCAATCTTATATTATAAAATAAAAAATTCCGAGGAAATTCTTAGTTATTTAGCTGAGTTAATTTACATTTCTAAAATTAAAATGCACCAAAACACAAAATAACATTTTTGCTTCGTAATGATTAAAAAAATAATAATAAAAAACCTATAAAACTATTTAGTATTTTGACTTGAAATTGAACGTAAAAATTAATTATTATCTGTAGATTTGAACAGTACCATTTTATTTATTTATTTATTTACTTATTTATTATTTTTTACAGAATAACCTTAAAAAATTATTATTTTAATTAATTAATTTTACTTTTTTTTCCATTAGCATTTTTTCATATAAAAAACGAAGCGCTATTACTTTCAGAAGAAAAAATAAATCATGGAGTTAGTAATTATAGATAGAATCATGATTAATTAAATAAATAAAATATATTTTTATTATTTCGTAAAAATATTTTACTGTGTTTACGCATTATAAATTAATTATATTATGGGGTGTTTATTTTTGTAAAATGGCGTGTTTTGTTTGTTTATTTTTGTAAAATGGCAACAAAATAATTAAAAATAAATAAAATTAATTAATATTTTGTAACATTTTGCTTTAAAAATATTTTATTCATACCAATGTTATATTATAAAATAAAAAATTCCGAGGAAATTCTTAGTTATTTAGCTGAGTTAATTTACATTTCTAAAATTAAAATGCGCCAAAACACAAAAAATCATTTTTGCTTCGTAATGATTTAAAAAAAATAAAATAAAAAAAATTATTAGTTTCAAATATTTATCTTATGAAATAATGCTTCCCGAATCCAAACAATGTATGACTTTTGCTATTTTTTTTATTATTATTTTTATTATTACTAACAATGATATTTTCGTAATCTTTATTTTGTATTATGGAAGCATATATTGATATTTATGAACACTATCGGTTAATCTCTTTAAAATAACATATTTTAACGATTAGCAGCTGCAATTCTGTTTGCGAATTCTATCCAGTTCTCTTGACAACATATTTTGTTACCATCATAAAATTGTGTAGTTACGCTCGTTAATACATGGAACGTATGAAATTAGCAAGTTATTTTTAATAGTTTAAAGATTAATAGATAGTTTTAAATTTAAAAAAAAATCGGATTTCTGTACTATTTATTAAGAAAATTCTATATTAATACTATCATTATTATTACTATTATTAGACATACTATTTTCATAATCATTATTACTCATATTATAAGAATATGTATTTTTTATTATATTTTGAAAATAGAGGAATTTATCTTTGAAAGTGGTGTCCACCCCAGTGGGCAAATTGTCTGAAAGGGTTACTGAGTATATATTTTTGGTGATAAAAAACTTCATTGTAAATACATGTACATCCGGAGAAAACAGCTAAGGCAGATGCTATGTATCAAAATTCTACAAACGAAACTATTTAAAAAAGCGTTATAAAAAATGCGCAATAATGTGTACTGGAAAAAGACGGCTGTTCCATAAATGTTCTAAAAAGTGTCCAAAAAATAGTGGTACAAAGTGCTGTAAAAAAAAAAAAAAAAAAAAAAAAAAAAAAAAAAAAAGTGACGAATTGTGTTCGGAAAAGTATCCTCAAACATGTTTCCAAAAGTATTCAAAAAGTGCTCTTGAAAGTGTGCTGAAAAAAGTAGGTGTTCTCAAAAGTATTCTAAAATCTTTTCCAAAAGATGCGCTTCAAAGTGCGGAGAGGAAATAAAGAGTGTGAAATAATTCCAAGTGCAATTCTACTGTATGATACTCAGTAAGCCTGGGGCTCAGTAGACCTGTAATACTGTTACATATCGATTTTTCTTTAAGACCGTGGTAACGATATTGAAATTTCAATGCTTTCGATATATCGTTTCAAGCGGTATTTCATCCCACTTCCGGGGTTTCTGAAATTATGAAGTTACGGAATTTCGAATCTACCGAATATCGGCGCGAAAATGGGTTACTTTTGCAAAAAACCGCGCTTTTTTTTTTTTTTTTTTTTTTTTTCATTATAATTTAAAAGAAATAAATTCATAGCTAACTAAATACAGTCGAGTTTCTATACAACGAAACTCCATACATCGAATTTCTTTATATAACGAATTTTTAATAGGAACAGTCCCCTTTTCGCATGATTACAATAAAAACAGTCTCTATATAGCGAAATATTTATCTTCATATAACGAATTTTTTCATGACATGCTCTTTATTTATTCAGTTTTAAAAAGCTTCGAAATCATATGGAATCAATTTTCCATCACTTATTTTTGATTTATCGTCAGTGCTGAGTTTTTTTATGTGTATATATTACTTCTCTCTCTGTTCTTTAAATCCAACGAATTCATCCCACCTCCCACACACCTTTCGACATCCTCCTCAAAACAGTGTCAATTGGATTGATACACATGTAAGAGAGGAATCAATGAGAGGCACATAAGAGAGGCCTTCAAATGGAGGGAAATGTTAACTAAATTTTTTCATTCCTTGCTAAAATTTCAGCATTTTTTTTTTCTTTGAGAGCGTAACAACTTTAGAATCACAATAGCAAAAGATTACAGATTTCTTCGCCTGAAATTAATGCAAGTCTTCCTTTTTTGATTTCCATTAAGCTTTCAAATAAATGTCTGTTCTCTTTTTTTGAAACAGCTTAAATAATTAAGAAATAAAATGTTAGGTTAATATATACTTTTAAACATTTTAAATTCTTAATTCAAAACATCAAAAATAATATTTGTTCAAATTTCACACATTAAGTACGATTTTTAACATCATTCTCTATACATCGAATTTCTCTATATAACGAATTTTTTACTGGAACGGTGGATTTCGTTATATAGAAATTCGACTGTAATTTTCATTTAGCATAACTATTGTCTTATTATTGTCTTATGTATATTTTCTTCTTCCATTTGAATAATTTATAATGTTTAATTTTCCAAAAATTTTTAATAATACGATCTACATACGATCTTCAGGAAAAAGACTTACATTTTTTAAACCAATAGGTAGAAATTCAAATTTATGCATTCTTTTTAATAAGTTAAATTAAATTATGGATTTTTTTTTAATATTAAAAACACACAAGCATATATACATATGTGTATGCACGTGTGTGTTTGTAATATTTCATACAGAGGGCAGTTACATTTACGATGCAATAAGGAAAGTACATATGTCTTAAAACATATCGATATATCGAAAATATTGATATCTGGTAGTGATGTACTATGATATTAAAATTATGATATCACCGAGAGCAGCAGAAGGCGAAGTAATTACTTAAATACATTTATATCGCCTTTTCTTACTAAAATTCAATCTGATAAAAAAAAAATGCAACGTTAAAATTAATTTAAGGAAAAATCTGAAGAAATTTATAAACTTTTTAACATTATGTTTATAATAATGATTTTATTTACTTATTAACGAAAATTCCACTGAAAGCTGGCTATAAAATTAAAATGTTAAAGATCTATTTTAGAATATTTTGGAAGGCACTTATAAAAATTTTCAACATATTTCAGAGATCATAACCAATTTTCTAAGAAATGAAATTAGAATTTTATTTTTTAAAAAGACTTAAGTGCAATTTTTTCTTTACTAATTTCCGATTAAAAATATATTTAAAGAGACGTTCATTGTACGTTATTACATTATTATTATGAAATATACGTTATATTAATTTAAATTAAATATTAAATTAATATTAATTATTAATTATTAATTATTAAATTAATAATGTACAGATTAAATATGCGTTTATTTTCATGAAATATTTAGATACTGAAAGAAAGAAAGAAAGATTTGCTCAACTATTTATTGAATAAACATTGATGCAAATAAATACCTCGTCATTATTCAATAATGACAATGAAAATTTTGAAAGACATTTGGTTAGTTAGAAGGATAATAGTTATTGAATTATTCATGAATCTGTCAAATAAAGAAATCCCTATTTATTTTAAATGAATCTTTCAAAGCAATTTTTTTAGTAAAATAAATAAACGAGTTTTATTTAGAATAATTACGTGATTATGGGATGAATGAGAAAAAATAAAATGCAATTTAATAGATTCTTTTTTTCTTTTTTTTGTGTGTGTAATTTGAAAAAAGTTTTATAAAAAAGGAAATTAATTAAAAAATTACTGTATGAAGACAATTTATAAATTTTACTATGTTGGATAAGACTGGGATGGAAATTACCGTCATAAATGAAAATATATGAATTAAGTATTTTTCTAAAGTATACTTCACAACAAATAGTTATTTAACAAAAAATAAATAATCATATATTTTTTGTGCGTGAGTATTTACCGGGTGTCCCAAAAGTGACTGATGGATTTTAAAATTCAATAACTTGCAAACGGTGGCCGCTATTTAAAAAATTTTTGCAGTAGTGTTATGTATAATGTCAGGTGTTTTTTTTTTTTTTTTTTTTTTTTTTTTTTTTTTTTTTTTTTTGGCAGTAATTTTTTATTTTAGTTCGAATTTCAAAAGATAGATGTCGCTGGCGGCAATTGAAGCCCAGGTCGACGCCGAAACTGACCTCACTCAGCACTGATCACCTGGCCTTCAATCGCCGCCAGTGCCATCTATTGTTTGAAATTCGAACTTAAATAAAAAATTACGGTAAAAAAAAAACTCCTGACATTATACATAATCCTCCTGCAAAAAATTTTTAAATAGCTATCACCGTTTGCAAGTTATTGAATTTTAAAATCCATCAGTCAGTTTTGGGACACCCGGTATGTTTATGATTGCGAAATATTGTAAATAAAATTTATTTCGATTCAAATTTATTAAATATTTTATACATTAAATATTTTATTTTATTGATATTAGCAGAATTTTTTTTTTTTCAAAATACAAACAAAGTGAAAAATATACTATTTTAGTATTTATACAGGATAAAATGACATCACTGTAAAAAATTTCTAACAACTACTTTCAATATTTTCTCATTTCTTTAAAATAAAAAAGAAAAGAGGAAAGAAACATTTTAATAAATTATTAGTGCTTTAAAGAGATTTGCTATTTAGATGTTTTATAAATTAATCATCTTTTTGACTCAGGCTTGAATCTCTAAGGATCGAATTCTAACATTGATTAAATAAAAAAAAGCAGAGAAGAGTTGAACGTTTTCATAAGTTATCGCTTCTTATAAACAAAATTTTATCTAAATATTTTGTTAATTAAGCAGTATTTAAAATTATTTTGTAATCTCTAAAGATCCAAGTCATATGATTTAAATAGCAAAAAAGCAGAGAATAAAGGAATGCTATTATAAGCTATCAGTATTTCAAAAATAAATATTATTTATGTCATAAAACGAAATCTTAGTTAGGTTTAGTAAAAAATTACGCTTTATAAATTAAGGGACTTTTAAAATTAGACTTTGAATCTCTGAGGATCGAATTCTTGTTTCATTTAAATTGAAAAAAACACATTTTTTTCTTTTGTTTTCGGTACATTAAATAGACACGTTAGTTAAAAGGCCTCCTATAACTTGTGATTTTTTTTTTCGAAATTCAACTTTAAATCAATCGATGGATTCTTCGAGAAAAAATTTATTATATTCTAAATAGGTTAACATTAACTGTGATACTATGTAAAAAATAAAAAGTTTATCGTCAAAGTATCTTATAATTTTGATGCATTTAAATGAACGTTTTTAGGGTATTTTGCTACTTAACAACTAGAAAATGTGTATAAAATTATTTTAGCCACGTGTTTAATTTTTTTGTGATTTTTTTTTAAATGTCTTGCGTTATTAAATAAAATATAATAAAACAAAAGTTTTTAGTGGCACTATTTTATAATTTTGAAGCATGTTAATATGAAATATGACATTTTGTATATATATATATATATATATATATATATATATATATATATATATATATTGTAAAAGTTAAAAGAAATGCTTAAAAAAATATTGTAGAAATACTTTTAATTTTTATACATATTACTACTTTTTCCTTTGAATTCTGACAAAAACAAATCAATTTGGCTTTTAATTCGATTATTGAAAAATTGTCATCGAAATTATTTATTTTGTTTGCTACATAATTCTCGCTCTTAATTTAATTAATTAATTCTCTTAATTTAACTTAATTCTCTTAATTTAACTTAATTCTCTTAATTTAACTTAATTCTCTTAATTTAATTAATTAATTATCCGAACTTAATTTAATTTAATTCTCTTAATTTAATTCTGTTCAATTATTTCTCTTAAATGAATCTTTTCTCAATATATCTGTTTAATTCTCTCTCCCAATTTAATGTCTCTAGTAGATACCAAATTTTATTACAACAGGAAGTACTATATGATGTTTTCAATCTATTTAAACATAAACTGCTTTATTTGAGAATCATGATAAGTTTTAAAATTCACCAGACTTACCGTTTGTTGACCAGATGGCGTATTTGTTCCAACCGTAAACCGTCTGCTAAAAATTCTCCGAATTCTCTCAGAGATCCACGGATCACTTCTAGCCCGTTCTTTGAAACGACGACCGAACATAATGTCAGATATCTTGTTATTATATTGTTTTGAACAGTAGTACACACAGAAATCACTTATTTATGAATAGTTCAAGACACATTTTCAGCCCCTTTTAGAGTGTATTCACTATTATTTCATTCATAAATGTTAATATTCACATGTTTTAATCAGAAGAAACGTTTAAAAAACTTTTTTTCATGAGATTCCAATGAGTAAGATTTGTCAGAACAAAATTATTTTGAACGTTGAAATTATTTTAAACATTTGTTCTTCAAAAAAACTTGTTTAAGTCTGTGTTGTAATAAGCGTCTATTTATTTATAGCAAGATGTTCAGTTGATATTCCTTATTAAATATCCTTTAACCGAAAGTCATTATTTTTTAAAGTACACCTTGAAGTATAAAAGTATATTCGACATTAAAAAGAAAACTTTAGAAGTCACTTTCTATTACTTTCACAGAAATATTTTTAATTTTAATGTATTTCGTACTCTATGGCATCCAAAACATATTTGTTGCACCTTTTTTTTCCAGAATTCGCGATAAAGTTTATTGTAGATTAATTCTAACTTTCAATTCAAATAAAAATAAAAATCTGATCAGTCCACTTTATTCTTTTATTTTTTTATAATGGAATCGAAAACAAAATTCAAAACATTCAGTGAGGAATTAGTTGAAAAGAATAAAACAGAAGAAAAATATAATATAAATATATATATATCTATATATTATATATATTTAAACAGTTGGAGAAATAATCAATAACAATAACCTAACAAGAGATGATATTACAAAATATGTATTTGTGTTAATTTGAAAATACACTTAAATATAAATATTTTTGAATGTTCAATGATTCATTAAACTAAAAAGCTCTTTGAAACAGTTTTGGTGTTTACCCATCTAGGTTAAAAGCTCTTCAAACAAATTAAACTTTCCTGAATGAAAACAGTTTGCAGCTAAGATTTTACCTTATTAGTTCTGCTATTCAAAATATTTGATATAGATAACTTTGATAATTTTATAAGCTCATTTTTTTTCTATAATACGTCAGAAAGTCAAAATATAATGCGACAATTTTTTTCTAAAACTTATACAAAAAAATGAAATGCTTCCCTGAAATAATTCCTTCCTACAATTAAATTTGTGAAAGACAGACAATTCTATAGCCGTGCACCTGTGAATCTATCTTTTTTTTCAACTTGAAAATGCACTTTTAAAATTTTATCAAATAAAAATACTTCACACAATTTTCATTTGGATAATAAAATTGAATAAAATTCTCTCATAGGTAAAAAAAGCTTTAAAATGTCAAATGGAATCTGTTTGAGCATATTTCCCGACGAATTCCAAATAAATAAACTGGTTTCAATCCCAAGCAATATTACGTTCACGAAATAAAATTTTATCTTTTTTGCAGGTGTGCGAAAACTCTTTTCATGATAAATTTCTGAAGATACTATAATACACTTATACGATCAAAAACGATGTCAAGGGATTTATAATACTAGTTTTTAGTTTCACCTTTTGCGTCAAACTATCATCAGAAACTCTTTTTTAATACCATATCAACCACACTTTTTCAATACACAGAAAATCCAGTTATTGTAGATGATACAAACTTGGCTAAACTCGCTTAGGACGGCGGCTGAGCAAAAGTGAAATAATGTTTGGCGCTTTTCATTTCCATTTCAGTAAGACTGTTTCATTCTTTTAGAATATATTCATCCTAATTTAAGTTCGAAACAATCAAGTTTGTTGAACTTTGCCTTTTTTCTAACTTTTTCCCTACGACGATTCATTGAGAATTCACATATTTAATGAAACTTCCCACTTTTACTTAATGTATAATATATACTCTTTCAAAAACTGTATGAAATAATTTAAATCCACCTTAGATTTATACTTTTCAACGAGTTCTTTATAACGTTTTATCGGCCAGATACGAGATCAATTAAATTCGCCAAATTCAAAACAAAAAACACAGCATTTTCCGGAGTTTTACAGGAGAGAGCGCTTTTTCCATGTTATCCGGAGCCAGAAACTTTAGCTACTGATTTTCCCATATACGATATTCCCGCTTTTCTTTGCTGGCATCCTAGGTTTCCATGGTTACGCACGTGGGTGGGTTTCAGGAGTCTATCCGGAATCCATGCGTGGGATATGGTGAGGATGTTCCATCAATGGGGAGGAGTAGGTCTTTTGCTCTAGAATTTAAATTTTATGAATGGAAACAGTCTCACTGTAAAAACTATGACCTTCAACATATAAATCTAAAAGAAAATTCTAGAAGATCTCTTCCGGAGAAATACTTTGTTACTCTTTCTTTCATGGGGAATTTTTAAATTAATTTTAGATTTTATATTTGTGTTTTAAAATAATCGATCTTACAACAACTCCCATAAAAAATGAACTTCCATAAGAAAAAATTTCAGCGATTTTTAAAAAAATAAATTTCTAAATATAGAGAAAGTAGGAAAGAAAAACAGAAAAAACTTTTAGGTAAAGTACAGCTCAAATGGAAATAATTACAACACTTAAATACACGGGAGATTTTTCAAAAAAAAATATCGAAAATAAATTTAGATGATGGGAACTCTAGGATGAGATGGGACTAATATGAGACAAAAATCTAAACTTGGCAGATTCATTTTCGATTTATTGACTCTATTTCCCCCTTCCCACCTCCCCCACTAAAAAAACTACTGTAATGTTTTCGATTTCTTTTTTAAGTGTGTGGATAAAAATATTGTATATAAAGCAGCAGAAAAAAAACGAATTATTTATCCCTGTCACCCCTGTCCCCTTAATGCACAAAAGTGAGGCATTCTTATTTTAGTATTGTTGAAAGAAAAAGAGAAAATGAGAAGAGTGTTACAAAATTGTCTGTGATCTAATGTCTTAACTATATTAGTCTTTTTTTAACACTCTGCTTATGTTTTGGGGCATTTTTATTATGACCAGCAGGATACTAATGAAAATCCGGTACAATGAAATTATTTCCAAACTTATCAAATGAAAATTAAGATAAATGAAAAAAACTAAAATGAAAAATATTTGCAACACTCGAATTGTATTTTTTTATGAGAGAAACTTAAACTATATCTAGCACTGATGTATCAAACATGCATTAAGAAAAATTTTTTTAATTGCCTACAAGCTTGACTCATGAAGTTAATTTATTGTTCATTAATATTATTCTGCCAGGAAAATCACGAGCAGTTCTCTTGAAATACTTTGGTTTTCAAAAACTACCTAAATGGGCCAAAAATCTGTGCTACTTAGGTTCCATTTGGAATTTTTAATTTAAAGTTATTTTCTAATTTTATTCTTTTGTACATTCTGAGTAAGGCACGATAACAAATGTGTCCATAATGTCCAGTACAAAAGTTTTATCTTCTTCATACACAAAATCTGTCTTTATAATGCCTCAAGAAGACTTCAAACATTACGTTAAAACACTTCAATTCTTAGATTGTTACCTCCCCGTAGTCATCGTTTACTTCGTTTATGAAATAAATTAATTTATAATGAAGACATTCTACATTGGAGTCAGCTAAAGGGAAAATTCCTTTTATTAATATTCTCTTGAAATGTTGGCGTGTCGTTGACTATTGGATTAATATCATACTATTTGGTGTTTGCTATTAAATCCATCAGTGATTCTTGAAGACAATCATGACAGAGAAACCAATTTTTCACTGTGTATGCTGTCTTTACTGTCTTGGATTTCGTATTTTTATAAAATTTTCTATCATTTTCAGTTTGGTCTATTGATACTTAATTTGTTATCTGGTTAATAATTTTTGTGCTTGTGCAAATTTTTGCATTTTAAATTTCTCCTGAGCGCTGAACAATGTGAGAGATTGCTCATGAAGAACTAACTATATTTACTCCCGTTACTGGGATGCCAGAGATTTTTTACGTATCTTAACATCTTGCATTTGTACCTTTCTCATGTTAATTTCCTTTACTTTGATCCTGTATTTGATGTTATCTTTACATATATTTCTCTTTTTTCGTAATCAATGTTCAGCATAAGAATAATGTCTGTATAACCTGTTGCAGTGGTAATTAATTTTTCTAATAATAGTATTCAACACTCGAAATTTCCTTTCCTACTACTATAATTTGGTTTTTCATTCTTATGAAATTTTTTTTCTCATTCAAGTTGTGAAGACATTTAAATTTTTTTGCTTTTAATTTTTCTTTGTGATTTTCTATTCTTACTTATTTTGTCGCGAATCCACCTTTCACTTGTTAACTTTTTTACTTTTCAACTAACATTGATACTTTTTGCAATAAAATGAAAAACACGTAATATAACTATTGTTGCAGCGTGTATGGGGTTCTTTCGATCTTATGGTTAGAGAACTTCAAACTCTTGTCTCTTAGAAAAGTAGAAAATAATTTATTTACAGATCTTCAGAACAACAGAGTCTTCGAAACTCACAAATAATACTAGATATTCAAAAATAACTGCTCAAATCTATCGTACAAGTATAGCTTTAGATCCCAGAGACTCTTTATACAACGTCTCAACACTTAATAACATTCAAAACAACACAAATGAAACTCAAGCAAACTTGCTAACAAACGCCTTGTTCACTCAATGATGACTGGTAAATAATAACAACAACAGCTCGTACTGCTCTCCTTATATAGGCTCGTAGCATGTGCTGGAAATTTCTAGAACCATCTCGAAAAATCCACGGAACAACAAACAATGTATCAGTATATCTAAGGGAGGGGGTTACCATTAAGAGGGAAGGGTTATCATCGCCAACTTGGCGATATATCGCCAAATTTGGCGACCAAAATTAGTCGCCAAAAGTGACGCAACTTGGCGATATCGCTAATATTTCGCAAAGCTGCCATAGACATTCACTGAAAATAATAGACAAGTTTGCTTGATAACAGAGACAATGTAACAAAAACTAATATTAGTAAAGAAATGGAGCTTAATAAGATTATTTACATTATTTTACAGTACAAACACTAACTATTTACAAAATTCGTAACACTATATTCTTTAAATTTCAATTAACTTTGACTTTTATGATTTTGATAACTACTTTTAATATTATAAGCGTAAAAATATTTTTAACAAAATTAAAAATAATGATATAAAAAATGGATCTGAAAGTGTTAAGAAACTTTAAAAAATCATATTAATTAGCAATAAAAGTCTTTTGAAAATGTGAAATATAAATTATGATATAAAAATAAAACATACAGAAAAAATCGTTTTAGAATAAAATTTAATTGAATACCGTTTTATAGGTTCGTGGAAGTTTTATTAATTCCATTATTATCTCAAGTTATTGCAAGATTTTTCAAGAATCTAATAATAATATATCGATTTCGAAAGTCGGAAAGAGAAAAGTAAAGACATCGAATATGTCAAAGCAAATCAATAGATATTTGATTCTGAAAAACTGACCGAGAGTTGGAAAATGCTCTTGAGAATATGGAAGCAACAATTTTAGTATAGATTGATTAACAAAGAATTGGAATACTTTATTCCTGATTGCTATAAAATATTTCAAGTCAAAAGTTATACAGAAGCATGCATATGAATGTCCTTTGTTTACGAAGATGGTGTATTTCGTGTATTTTTGTCGGCCGATTATCTACGCTATGGGATATAGGCCCTATGGGGTGGGTTGCTCTCCGTTGGGGTCTTTCTAAGGAAACCTAACCCGTATTTACGCAAGGTTCGAAGAAAACCACGGAAAACTTCGAACGGTTAGGCCGACGGTCGCGATTGGGTTCGAACCCAGCACCTACCGTCTACCAGTTTGAGGTCAGAACCTCTCGGTCACTGGTGGGGCCTGTTTACGAAGATCATGATGACATTGCTTTTATTCACAAGAATCCTGTCAAAAGATTTTAAAAATTATACACGTACAACTCGTTATATACGACAGGTTTAATAACTGTTATTCATAACTGATTTCATTATTGGTGAACTTTTACATTTCCTCACCTTTGATTACCAATGGTCATCTTTTAAAATAATCATTTGTTTGTTATGTTTTTATTCATAAATGATTATTTCTTAACAAAAATGTAGTGAACTAATCATGCTGTTAAAGTAATATTATGGTACAGGGATACGTGCAAAGTCTATACGCAAAGTTACATTAAATTCTATTCTAAATTTTGCTTTTAAGAAGCAGTTCATACACTGTAAAAAAAAAAATCTGTAAAGGTACTAAACATTTTCGAGGAAACTGGAATTCCAAGAACTTTTCATGTAACGATAACAGGAAAAATCCATGTAACTGATTCTAAAACTAGAATTTTTGCTGTTACCGTTACAGGAAAAGTTTTTGGAATCCCAGTTTCCTAGAAAAAGTTTAGTACCTCTACAGAATTTTTTTTACAGTGTACAAGGTGTGACCAATAACTTCCAAAACTGACGTAATTGCATGATAACCAGAAATCGTCAGAACGCTGTAATGCTTGTATTTAGAAGATTGTTTATCTTCGGCCAATGACATCGGCGCCCTTGAGAAGCAAATGGGTGACCTTGAAACGCATATTAAAACGTAGTTGTTAAATTTTTGGGTACTACTTGGTTATCCAGTCGACTAAAAAACTATCGCCAAATTATAAGATTAAATGCCAATAATGGATGATTATGAATATCGCATTCAATGACATTATACACGATAACATATGTTTAAAACGTCATCAGGTGGTTTTTAATTCCACTTTTTATTTGTATTTTTATTCGTTATTTTCGTTATTTAAAATAAAAATTATAACAACATGTGTAATTTGACTATTAGTTTGGCGGTTTTTATAATTTGGCAAAAATGGTAGACGGGATAACCAAGTGGTACTTTTTTTTGTTATTGAAGTCAGTATGAACATAGAATAAGCAATAAATTCTGCTTCAGATTGGGCAAAAACGCTAGAAAAACCGCATAAATGTTGTAAAAAAATGTACGGAAAAAAATCCTTATCCCATTCACACATTTTTGAATGGTTTAGCCGTTTTGGGGATTGCTGCGAATGTATGGAAGATGAAGCACAAGGTAGATTACCACATTCCACGTGCAGGCTAAAAACAATTAAAAAAATTCGTGAGCAAAAAAATTCGTGACTTTGGATCGCTGATTGACTATTCGAGTACTCAATACTGAGCTGAACATTTTCAAGAAGATCATTACCAAAATTTTGGTAAAAAGACAAATTGAACAAGATTTGAGGTTGTCGAAGACATGAAGAAAATGATGACGTGCACATTAAAGATTATTGCGAAAGAGTGCTTTAAACGTTGTTTCCGAAATTTATACAGCCGAGCATAAAAGTGGATTTCGGCAAGTAGGAATTACTTCTAAATAATATTACATGTATATGACTTTCATATAATATTTATCTGGTGTTATTAAATCAGTCCTGGAATTTAATGACCACATCTTGCATTAAAGTATGCGGTTTAATCCTACTTTGCTTTCCGAAGTAATACAACATGGTTGGATAAAGGATGGCTAAATTTAAATGTTGCCCAACTTGCTCAGATAACCTGAATGGTTATCTGAGCGAGAAATTCCCACTGTCTATCGCGCAGTTAGCGTAAACGGTAAAGCATTGGCCCTGTAAGCCAAGTATCTGGTTTAAATTTCCGTGCTGGGTTATTTTTCGCTCAGTTGGAAATGTTCAATTCGTATGAACCTAATATTCTTTTTTTAAATAGAAGTAGCCAATTCTGACAGCACAAATGAACTTTGCACTCTTCAATTAGCCTGAAAACAAATTTTCATTCAATTTGAAGATAAGTTTACGAGAAATTAATTATTTTAAAATGAGCGTATTTTAAACGCTGTGTCCAAATCGAAGTTTGGTACTGGATTCTGGACCGAGAGAGCCCTCTTCTTGATCAAGGCATCTCAGGCGCCACTCAAGTAGTCACTGAAGAATGCTAGATTACAAAATAGTACAGGAAGTTTCAACCTAGTCACTTCTGCCATAGGCGGCCTTTAAATCATCATTTCGCTGTTTTTAATCATAATTTGTAAACTACTTACAGAGTTTTTTTTTTTTTTTTTTTTTTTTTCGGAGTCACTTCCGCGTTGCAGTAACTGACTAAAGTCACTTCCAGAAAGTTTTAAGACAACTTTAAATCTTATTAAGTTATAGATTATATAATCTAAGACAGCATTTAAAAATATGTATCATTTTATAAAAAATTGCGGCTGATATTATATATATAATCGTAGAAGAATGGGACCTTTTTTTACTTTATTTTTTACAACAATAGGATATTTTTACTAAAAATAACATGAAAAACCGGAAGACTATATAAAAATTTAACTTTCGTAACATTCAAGAAATGTTTTTATTAACTCAAATCACGTTTTAAAAGCTTGATTACTTCATTTAAAACATTTTTGTTATTGGAACTATGTGTCTATACCTAACGATTAAGAAATTAATTATTGGACCCAGTATGTCTAAAATTCCCTGTATTCCATATGCTTTTAAGTTCTATGAGCAGAACGGACTGCTGTCGAAATCCTCAAGGCCTGAGGGCAAAAGTTGCGAATCATCACTAATGGATCAAGTTCTCACTAGTATTAGACACCGGAAATTTTTTAATAGCAATTTTCTTTTATTTTATATGTGGAATATCTATCAGCTTATAAAACTCTAATTGCTATTTAAACTTACTGGTGAGAATTTGGAATTCCTCAATAAAAATAAACCAAATGTGGCATTCCATATCTAGCGCAATTTTTATTTAGGGGAATCCGAATTCTCACCAATAAATTTAAATAGTTGTTATTGTTTTTTAAAATGATAGCTATTCCAAAAATAGAATAAAAGGAAATGGCTATTCAAAATTTTACGGTGTGTTTTCAAACATTAGTGTCTTTTGATCCATTAATGATGACGTCACGTCTCCTGACCAAAGGCTAACGAGAAAGACAGGCTATCGCGCTGCATTCCACATATCTTTTTCTACAGATCGCTGGAGTTACGAGATGCTGGAATACACCTATGCGGGTGCACGAATAGAGCACTCGTCATTCTCGCGGTCCGTAAAACAAGATACTTGAGATGCACCGCGGTAGCCTGTCTTTTTCATTAGCCTCGTCCTGACCTCAGGACTTGAGGCTTTCGATGGCAGCGACTCAATCCCAAGAGGGTAGATGATGCCGTTATCGTATTATCTAATTTTAATCCCTGAATAGCACATTTGAAACAGAATTCTTGAGTTAAAATTTCACTTTTATTAAATGCGTCAATATACATTTTTATTTGTTTATATTTTTTCTTTTCTTTTTTAATAAATGCTGATATCAATCGATTATTTCAACATTTTACAAATACAAGTACCTTATTCCTGAAAGATTCAAGCATGCTTATAGGTATTGACATTTTCTATAACTTTTGATAAAAAGAAAATGGCTAGCTGGTTTTATGATTATTTTCTAAGGTTTAAACAACTAAATGATTTTCAAGAGATAATTATTGACTTTATTGTTTCATTAATTGAATTTAAAATATTAGAAATATAATATATTACTACATAGAAGATATAAAAGAAGGATCAACGAATTTTCTTTCCTAATATAATTTTAGTAATATATTTTGTTCTCTTTGCATCCCGTTTTCTTTTTTTTTTCTCCTATCATTTAATAATTGTTTTAAAGTCATTGTATTATCAGCTGAAAAGACTTAGTATGCTTAGGGATATTTACATATTGCAGAACTTTTCATGATAAAAGAATTGTTTGCTGGTTTGAGGAATAAAAGAGAAAAATCAATATCAGATTACGTAATACTGTTTGACATTTAAAGAATTTAGAGGACTATTTTTTCTTTCTTGTACAGAATAAATACCTACTTTTACAGGAATAATCCTGTATAACTCTTCTAGCGTTAAAAAGTCAAGCATTTAAATGTCTTTTTTGACAAATGGCGCTTAAAGACTTTCAGTATCAAAACAACAGATACAATCGCAAATTAAAACATTCATTTCAATGGGAAATTGTCCAATATGCCCATGATACATAATTTGACAGTTTAATTTTTACAAACTAAAAATATATTCAAAGAAATTTCAGAAAAAATAATTCATAATTGATGCTAATTTCCAAAGTTTTTTTTTTAATTCAAACTTAATCGATTAAATAAAAAGCAACTTTTCTGTTTCGGCAAGTACTGAGTGAGTAATAGCAAGCTACGGCTTGTAGGTATACTTCTTGCATGCAGGGTTCTCGCTGTCGCTCGCCATTGCGCCAAATTGCGAATGAATTCTTCATTTGGCGAGTAAACAAGCGATTAGATTCGGCAAATTGCTAGCGCTCAATTTTTGCTTTTTCTTTTCTTTTTCGTTTTTCATACATATGCATTTATACATATTTTTAATATATTTGTAGCGGATAGTTGAAGTTAGATTAATAACAATCGTTGCCGTAGTTATAAAAACTTAGGTTATTATAAAACTTATTGAAAAAAAGGAGATACATTAAAGGATTAAAGTTTTTTTTTATTTATTTTATTTTATTTTATTTTATTTTATTTTATTTTTATTTATTTATTTATTTATTTATTTATTTATTTATTTTGTGCTTCACGGCGAATCTATTTTGCTACTACTTTTTTCATTTGGCGCATGTTTTTTAGTTTTAATTAGCCAAATTAATAACATTGGTCAAATGTCAGCGAGAACGCTGCTTGCATGTCTCTGATAAACTGCCTTACAATAAATCAGTGGCTCCCATCCTGGAGTATGTGTACCCTTGGTTATATGTGTTGGGCCTGATTGGGGTATTTGAGAATAATAACTGTAATGGCAGAAATCACAAAAAATGGTTTAACTGAAAATACATAAAGAAAATTTATAGTTTTTAATTACAAAGTTAGTTTCATGTGTAAATCTAATATGTTACATACCAAATAATGGAAAAGACAAACTGTACCTAATAATTTATTGAAAATTAATATCAGTAGCTGCACCCGCTGCTAAACATACTGCACTAGTACTTATAATACTTTTATTTGTCTTCCCGAAAATTTCAATTAATCATTGTGCAATATTCCACTACTTTTGTTGTTGTCGTTTCGTTTTAATAATAATTGCAGAACGCCTAAGTAAATTTTTAGGGGGGTTGATTGTATTATTCCCTTATCTTTTTAACAGATTGGAAAGCTTGCCGTTCTTTTCGTTTTCGATGCGGAAGAATTATGTCACTGACGAAAAACTTTCCTCTTTTTAATGAGCAATTAAGGGGCCATCCATAAATGATGTTTCTTTCTTTCTTTCTAACCGATGACCAGGCCCCTACCTGCCAAGTTATCTCAGCTTAACGTGTTAGATACCTGGTATAGGGGCGGGTGCCTGCCTAATTGCCATGTAGCGGCAATAAACTTGGTTTCTTCGCTTCCATAAATGATATTACGCTTGGACGGGAGGGGGTCGTGATATTGTGACACTTTGTGACAAAGAAGTGGAGGGGGTAAAAAGAAGTGTGACATCACACATTTTGATTAAAATAAAAAACATTAAAAGTCAGTAGATTAAATTATGAAATTTATTCATAAATTAAAGATAAGATTTTAAAAAATATAATATTAAATTCCTTTTTAATTCCCAAAATGCTACTGTTTTTATAAGAATTGAATATTTCCAACTGAGCGAAAAATTGCCCAAGCCGGGAATCAAACCCAGATACTTCGCTTACAAGGCGAATGCTTTACCTGTAAAGCTAACTGGACGATATACTATCACCCAATAAACCACAAAACCCATAAAACATAAACCAATAAACCGCAGGTAATGGAACTCCATAAAACGATGGATACGTAGATACACTATTTTTTTTAATACAATCAAACTGATTGGTAAAGTTTATTCTGCCGAGCTGTCTAAATGACAGGCCAGATGTTATGACCAACAAGGTTATCTGAGCGAAAAATCCCACCCGGCTATCGCCCAATTAGCTTAACAGGTAAAGCATTGGCCTTGCAAGCTAAGTATCTGGGTTCAATTCCCAGCCTGGGCAATTTTTCGCTCAGTTGGAAATATTCAGTTCGTATGATTACTTTACCAATCAGTTAGATTGTGTTGAATAATAATAGTATATCTACGTACCCATCATCATATGGAGTTCCTTTACCTGCGGTCTATTCTGTTGAGCTGTCTAAATGACAGACCAGATGTTATGACCTATAAGGTTATCTAAGCGATAAATCCCAGCTGGCTATCGCCCAGGTAGCTTAACAGGTAAAGCATTGGCCTTGTAAGCCAAGTATCTGGGTTCGATCCCCAGCCTGGACAATTTTTCGCTCAGTTGGAAATATTCAATTCGTATGATAACTTTACCAATCAGTTTAATTGTGTTGTAAAAAAATAATAGTGTAAGGAATGGAACTCCAGGTAATGCAACTCCATAAAACGATGGATACGTAGATACACTATTTTTTTAACACAATCAAACTGATTGGTAAAGTTTATTCTGCCGAACTGTCTAAATGACAGACCAGATGTTATGACCAACAAGGTTATCTGAGCGAAAAGTCCCACCCGGCTATCGCCAATTAGCTTAACAGGTAAAGCATTGGCCTTGTAAGCCAAGTATCTGGGTTCGATTCCCGGCCTGGGCAATTTTTCGCTCAGTTGGAATTATTCAACTCGTATGATAACTTTACCAATAAGTTTGATTGTGTTAAAATAATAATAATAGTGTATCTACGTATCCATCGTTATATGGAGTTCCATTACCTGCCGTTTATTCTGCCGAGCTGTCTAAATGGCAGACCAGATGTTATGACCAATAAGGTTATCTGAGCGAAAAATCCCAGCCAGCTATTACCCAGTTAGCTTAACAGGTAAAGAATTGGCCTTGTAAGCCAAGTATCTGGGTTCGATTCCCGGCCTGGGCAATTTTTCGCTCAGTTGGAAATATTCAATTCGTATGATAACTTTACGAATCAGTTTGATTGTGTTGTAAAAAAAAATAATAGTGTACCTACTGTTCTTAATTTGTTTTCACATTAATATTTTATTGTTATTCCATGTTAACTATGTTTTTTGTTGTAAACTTTAATCTTATATCATACAAAATAATCACACAAATCATTTTTATTGTTATGCTCACATATATCGTTAAAATCGATAGTTAAAGTTAAAAAGAAAATTAAATTTGATCTATAAAATAGTGCTTTGTCGCTGAATTGTAAGTATATGATAACCTAATATAGCGTGACATGTGAGAAGAGGGGGGGGGGGGGAGGAGGTATGATGAAGTATGACGCTTTGTGACAAAGGGGGGAGGGAATGAAAAATATCGGGAAAATGTGTGATATCATTTATGGATGGCCCCTAATTTGAATTCTTTACCTATTAAATGAGAGATTTTCTGTTTTTTAATTATTTTTTTTTTTTTAATTCTACATAGATTTTTCTTAATGTATAACTAATGTTATAAAAAAAAAACATGTTTGCGTCATTTAGTTGAGTTTAGGGTAACGGGGAGGGTGGGTTTATGAAACAATGTCTTCTTCGAAATGAAAAGCTTCAGAAAGGGTACATGTGAGAAAAAAGTTTGGGAAGCACTGCAATAGATGATTCCTTCAAATCGGTTTTTCATTCGGCTTTATGGAGGCGACTGCCATGGTGGCAGAAGCAGGGCCGTAGCTAGAAATGAACAATAAGGGGGTGGGTCAAGAGAATGTAGGGGGGTCATATTTTTTTTCTCCCTCTGACGAAAAAATATAAATTAGCGCATATTCACATTGTAGGTACTATGTTTCTTATTAATTATTCTTATAATATTTATGTTAATTATTAATATGTTTCTTATTATATTCTTATTTCTTCTATGTTTCTTAATGTTGTAATAACTTCATTTCATGCAAATAAAAATATAAGATGAATAATTAAATATAGGATTGATTATTGATTGATGGGTGTATAACTGTGCAAAATTAAATATTATGTTAGTTTCATATCTACAGATAGGATGAGGGAGTGTTGTAACACTTATTTTAGATACAATTTAGTATTTCTGCAAAACTGTGAAAAGCCTTAAAATTAAATTAGATTTTTGAACAGAATTCAATTTGGATTTACGGAAGATATTCACTTAGTGACCTTGGAATCTTTTCCAGGTAGGGCTCAAAATATTTTACGGGGTGATGAGCCGCCCATAGCGCCCCATTAACTACAGCCCTGGGCAGCAGTGTAATGTAGATGGATATATGAGGGTATACACCGCATATTTCTGATTTTTTTAAAGCTTTTTCTATCCTCTGTTCCTCAAATAAAACTATGACATATACACTAGCCATGGACTTTTCCTACTTTAGCATATGCCCTATGTCTAGAATGTATACATTCTTGTTTATATACAACTAGCTGACCCGCCCGGCATTGCACGGTTCCGAGATAATAATATTAAAGGAACATGACATTTGTGATTTTATCTCTAACTCGAAATATGTGAAATGTCTGAAATACACGTTGTCTGAAATACACGGCCACTGACTGTGTGAAAAATGGGTTTAAAATATGAACAAATAATATTTAGCGGTAAAAATGTTCAAAAGGACTGCTATGGGAAACGGGAGAGGAACTACTCAAGTAATAATTAGAATTTTGAAAATCTCAATGTCAGATACATCAGGAAAGACTTTGAGGTACTTTCAAGAAAGTTTTGAGCCTCGTAAGATCCACAGATTTGCTAGCCATCGCACAAAAACATACATGCACACAGACAGGCCGTTTAGTTATTTTATTAGTGTAGGTTACTGTGGATATTCAAAACATTTTCTTTAGTGCTAATTCATTAGTTTTCTGGATTTTGCCTTTTTTACATGCAATTTAAAATAGATAAGACCATGATGCGTACAAAAATCGGTAATGTTGACAAAATTGACAAAAAACCGATGCTAAACGCACAAAAAATCGTTAAAAACCACATCGAAAATCGTAATGAAAATCGTAATGAAAAAAATCACTGAAATTGAAAAATCATACCAGACAAAATTTAGTTAATTAGGCTTTGAAACAATTTTATTTTTATAAATCTCGAAAAATAGCCTCAAAATGTGAAGAAATACTAAAAATCGCAATAAAAAATTCGTTAAAAGTTAGAAAAATCGCCGCACGAATTCTGAATAAACTTTATTGAAAATAGAAAAAAAATTACTATATTGAGGGAAAAGAATGAAACCGTATTCCTTTCACAAATATGGAAAAATCGCCTCGAAACATAAAAAGAGCGCTAAAAATCGCCTAAAAATTAAATTAAAAATTTCTAATCAAAAATCGGGCTTCGAGGTGCAAAACTACGTGTATGGAGATACCTTTCCTCCAAATTTTGTAACTCTACATGCAGCGGTCTCTTCAGAACAGTGCTGACACACAAACATACTTGTCTGTTTATTATCATAGATCTTCTTGGCGGTACGACCTTTGACTGCGCAGCAGATAACTGGGGAAAATGTATTAGAAAGGAAGGTGTAAAATCAGACGAAATTATGTTCATATTTATAGCACAACTGCAAACATCTGCTTGAAGAAAATATAAGTTTGTGAGCTATTTAAAAAATTCAGTAGGGAATCTATTGAAATCGACATCCACGATCAAGCGAAATCTCCGCTGTTTTCCGCAATTTTTTTCAGGTGACATCATAATATTTTAAAGACGTTTTGATTGTTAACTTTATTCCTGAATGTCGTATTATCGGTGCAGCGAAACACCGGGCAAGGTAATATTAGTACATCGGTAAAAAAGATGCATATTCCAAATCAAAAATGTTATCCTGATTTGGACATGTTGAAAAAACAAATGGGTAAATGTGATCGAGATCGCACAGAGGGTTTCGTTTAATATCTCCTTCAAGAGACTTTATTATTAAATTAACGGTTTTTCAGCACTGTTTCTTCGCCAATCGCGCCAAAAGGAACAAAATACTAAATTCTTTACTATTATTATTCAACACAATCTAACTGATAGGTAAACTAATCATACGAATTTAATATTTCAAACTGAGGGGAAAATTGTCCAGGCTGGGGATCGAACCCAGGTACTTGGCTGACAAGGCCAATGCTTTACCTGTTAAGCTACCTGGGCGATAGCCAGCTGGGATTTCTCACTCAGATAACCTTATAGGTCATAACATATGGTCTGTCATTTAGACAGCTCAACAGAATAGACCGCAGGTAAAGGAACTCCATATGACGATGGGTAGGTAGATGTACAATTATTATTCAACACAATCTAACTTATTGGTAAAGTAATCATACGAATTTAATATTTCCAACTGAGCGAAAAATTGTCCAGGCTGGGGAACGAACCCAGATACTTGGCTTACAAGGCCAATGCTTTACTGAAATCCTGATGAATGAAATCCCAGCTGGCTATCGCCCAGGTAGTTTAACAGGTAAAGCATTGGCCTTGTAAGCCAAGCATCTGGGTTCGATCCCCAGCCTGGACAATTTTTCGCTCAGTTGGAAATATTAAATTCGTACTAAATTCTTTTCCTAAATGTTGCCTTGTTTGCATAGATTCGTTGATTTATATATCAGAATCTGCAGATTTAGTGAAGGTACGCAAGTAAATAAAATTATGAATAAGTGTAAAATATTGTGAAGCTTAACATAAATTTAAGGGAGACCAAACTGGTCATCAAAGGCGACTCGTAGTTTAAATGAACAGAAATTTAGTAAATAAGAAAGTATTTCGCTTCGAGTATGAAAATAGATGATAAATGGGGTGAAATAAAAACAAATAACAGCGTTTTTCACGTGATTTATTTAATCCATTAATTTATGTTACATACATAATTTTTATACACTGCTCAAAACAATTAAAGGATATTTGAAGTTTTATATAAAATAAAGATATAAACGAAATTTTTTTGCCGAAAATAGAAGAAGAGAATCACAAATGCAAATTTTTCTGGTTTTCAAACTGTGGAGTATGCAAATTTTGAGTTCGACGTCAAAAACGTCGCTTCAGCGGCACCGAATGAAATTTGACTTTCAACTGGATAAAAGAGAATGAAGACAAGGATGATCGGCATTCATTGATTGCTTTGTTTCGATGAGTACGATGTCTCAGCGAAGTCATTTGACAGATTCAGAAGCTCGGAGAATTGTTGCTAGGTTAGAAGGGGGCCAAACTCAAGCCGAAGTAGCGCAAGCCATTGGAGTGTCCCAAAGTGTCATTTCCAGGATCTGTAACCGTTTTTTGGAGAATGGATGTGCAGGCCGAAGACCAGGGCAAGGTCGTAGACGGGCAACAACGCCCAATGAAGATCGGTATTTAGCGTTAACAGCTCGGAGACACCGAAACATGAACGCTACTCTTCTCCAACAACACCTTCGCTCGGCTACAGGCACCACGATTTCAACTCAGACTGTCCGAAACCGGCTCCATGCTGTAGGTCTGTATGCTCGCCGACCGATGGTATGTGTTAGATTAACATCAAGGCATCGTCGCGACCGCAGAGAGTGGGCAACCGAGCATGTCAATTGGAGGAGATATGATTGAAGCAATATTCTGTTTTCTGACGAGTCCCGTTTTTCTGTGCATCCGGATAATAGGCGTATTTTCATCTGGAGGGACCGTGGCAGTAGGAATAATCCTGCGTTCGTGCATGAAATTTCAGATTTCGCGGTGGAGGAGTGTTCGTGTATGGTGGCATCTCCATTGACGGGTGCACTGACCTCTACATCATTCGAGATGGAGCTCTGACTGGTCGCCGATATAGGGATGAGATCCTCAGACCTATTGTAGTCCCTTACGCTGCAGCAATCGGAGATAACTTCATTTTAATGGACGATAACTGCAGTCCATATCGTGCAAACCTGGTGGAGGATTTTCTTTTCGAGGAAGGAATCGTTCGAATGGAATGGCCAGCGTGTTCTCCAGACATGAATCCAATCGAGCACGTTTGGGACGCTCTAGAAAGACGAGTTTCTGGCCGTACAACAACTCCCACAAACTCTCCAAGAACTGGAAAGAGCTCTTCTGGAAGAGTGGGGCAGAATACCCCAACTCGTCATTAATAGCCTCATTGAGTCCATGCCTCAAAGGTGTTAAACGTTGCTGGCCGCCCGTGGAAACCATACCCCCTACTGAAAAGGATTTTCTTTGAAGAAAACACCTTTTCTTATTCTTTTTTTCTCATATGCACAAATTGTGTTTTTTTCCTTTTGTACACAAATGCGCAATAAAATGCATTTTTTTCTGCCAAACATGTGTAATTTATTTTCATATAACCTACTATGTCTGTCGACCATATATCAATCAGCTGAAAAGTTTCCCAGATACAAAATCCACCTAAAACTGCAATATCCTTTAATTGTTTTGAGCAGTGTATATATTTAAACTTTCGGGCAACAATTAGCAGAAAAATAAAAACAACAACAAAATGAACTGATGACAAAAAAATATTTTAATTAAAATAATAGTCTTTTTCAAAATTTTAGGATTTTTTGTGTGACAAGAGGTATTCGGCTGTAAGTAAACAAAATTTGAACTCTCTGAGATATATAGTTTTTATACACGGATTCTGTGACAGACAGACAGAGGACAGAGACTAATAGGGTTTCGTCAGATGAACGAAACCCCAAATTTAAGCGCAATAAAAACTATTTCGACTTTAATGAAATGGAGGGAAAAAAAAATATTTATTTTCTGTTTAAACTATCATGCCAAGAATCCTATAACGATAAAATCCCTGCCGGCTCGCCCTTTAGGCGAAGGTAGATTTAAATGTTAAGTACTAATTTCAAAAAAAAAAAAAAAAAAAAAAAAAAAAAAAACTGAATCAAGAATATAAATAAATCCATTTTTTGACCAAAAATGAGCTTTAAGGACTTAAGCTTTTAGTGAAAAGTCAAAAATATACGCATGCACACTCGCATACACATGGAATACACTTAAAAATGGCAAAAACAAAATTCAGACAACCTTAAAATGTTAAAATATACCAATATTTCCATAGTCCGGTTTTTATCATGTTTCAATACGTTTTTTCAAACTCACATCACGTTACATATTTACCCGCTGATGTTTATTATATTTCCAATATACGTAACATTATTTTATTTTTTTTTATTTATTTTACTGTATTTATTAATTTATCTTTTTTTGTGTAATTCATCAAAGTATTATTTCACTTTTATTTTTCACGTGAAAATCTTACAATAGAAAAATTATGACATAACATTCTTTTTTTTTCTTTTGTCAAACTGTTATTTCATTTTCATTTTGCACGTGTAAATCTCGCAATGAAGAAATAATTCTTCTGGAAAAGTTTTATTATTTTTTTTTAACCGTTTGCAACTTTATAACGATTTTTTTTTTATTTCATCTTTAAAAACTGGTTTTATCAGAATCTTTTAAAGCTATATTCAACATTTTTAACACTCCCCATTTCTACCTCCATAGGCCGGTTTTGCCCATTTGCAATCCCCGCTGAGATATTAGCCACCTCAATGTTTTTAATGAGTTTAAAAGACAATCCGTGCATAATTGTGACTTTTATCGTGCAGTCAAAATTTAATACCTAAATAATTGTGTGTGTGTATACATATAAACATTTTAAGTAGGGGTGGTTTTGAGTTCCTGGGTTCATATAATGAAAAGTTATAAAAGAATTTTTCAAAACTCACACCATGATATCGACTACAATTGATAGTATTTCTGATGAAATCTATGGTAATGTACGTGATAAACTGATATGCTTAATAAATACAGCGTATTATTTTCTTTATTTGTCAAACATTATTGTTAAAACTATGTTCTCCGCAATATTGGTTAGAGTAACCCCATCAGAGAATTACTAGTGAAATCAAAAGTAACAATTCTTTTAGGATGCACTGTCTGTTGTTGTATTAAGTGCAGCAAATTCTTGGAAAAATGAGTACTTAAAACTTTAAATCTATTTATCCAAGAGTTTTTCTTCCTTTTTTTTTTTCAAGATTTTCTATAGCTAAATTTCTATGAAAAATAAAGCTATGTAACCATCGATAATGTTTTCCAATTTTTAATTTTTATATTGTATTTGAGATTTTTTGTTCTGAGAAAGAAATTGTAAATATCATCTTCGTAATAAAAAAAGTCTACATTATTTTTAGTACTTTTTTTAATTGAATGCTGCAATAAATCCTAACAGAAAACTATTTTGTTTCTGAACTAAAAAATAAAAAAACTAAAATTTTTTTTTTCGAAAAATGCATATAATTTTATACAAAACCAAAATATATTATAATTTTCTTAAAGTTAACTTTAAATTAATATCTATCAATCTATCTTTCTATATGATTTCTACTTGTAGTTATCTGATAACTCTTCATAAGAAATTCCATTATAGGTTGCAATATTATCATATAATTATATCATAAAACTATATAATGAATAATTTATGGCTAATATTAATGGTTTCATGGTATACTAATTGTTTTATATGCTAGATTCAATGTCTTGCTATAGTTGTATCTATTTGTATCCTATTTTTACATTAATGTCTGGTACTTTTTTCTCTTTTTACTTACCCATCATACGTAGTATAGGGTAAGTCTTGCAATCGTTTTGAAAATCGAAAAAAAATTTTTTTGACGGATTTACACGTTTTAGATAGTGGGGATTCCGAAAAACATATTAAAAAAAATTTGCCGTCCGTCCGTCTGTCTGTCTGTAAACGCTCTATCTCTCGAACAAATTGAGATAGAGACTTGAAATTTTGTATGTAGTTAGTATGTAAGAATGGGACGAAGCCTATTTAATATCAGCAACCTCGATTATCCGGAACTATTTTTTTATTGGACTCTCGAAAAATTCGTTCTGATGAAAGGTATATAAAAATTTTCGAAATTTTTTATTTTAAGGAATGGGCGTAAAAGGCAATAAAATAACACATATTTTGCATATAAAACAAAGTCTATCGGATTATTTAGTTGCCGAGATATTTGTAATCTTATTTTCCAAATTCTTCGATTTTTCATGACCCTGTATTTCATTCAAATTTCAATTCAAAGGTATATTTTAATTGAAACTGAGACGCTTAATCCACCGCAGTAAACTGTTAGTTTATATTATTATTATTTTTGGAGTTATAAGGATGTTTTTTTTACGCAGTCCGGTACTACTTGAGTAATTTGGCGTTTTATATAATTTGTCGAAATTGGTACATCAGCAATTCGCTAATAGAGCATTACAATGTATATTAAAAATATTTAAATATACATTTTAAATTTGTTTTGGAATTACATTGCATTTTATAAATAGTTTTCACATGTTTTATTTTCATATGCCTAACCATGATAGGTAAGTATTACGGTGGCCCCCAACGACTAGTTTATCTATTTTATTAATGTTATTATGATTTGTTTTTACTTACCCATCATACGTAGTATAGGGTAAGTCTTGCAATCGTTTTGAAAATCGAAAAAATTTTTTTGGCGGATTTACACGTTTTAGATAGTGGAGATTCCGAAAAACATATTTTTAGAAAAAAAATTTTGCCGTCCGTCTGTCTGTCTGTCTGTCTGTCTGTCTGTCTGTCAGTCTGTCTGTCTGTAAACGCTCTATCTCCCGAACAAATTGAGATAGAGACTTGAAATTTTGTATGTAGTTAGTATGTAAGAATGGGACGAACCCTATTTAATATCAGCAACCTCGATTATCCGGAACTGTTTTTTTCGGACTCTCGAAAAATTCGTTCTGATGAAAGGTATATAAAAATTTTCGAATTTTTCTGTTTTAAGGAATGGGAGTAAAAGGCAATAAAATAACACACATTTTGCATATCGAACGAAGTCGATCGGATTATTAGTTGCTGAGATATTTGTAATCTTGTTTTCCACATTCTTCGATTTTTCATGACCCTGTATTTCATTCAAATTTCAATTCAAAAGTATATTTTAATTGGAAATGAGACGCTTAATCCGACGCAGTTAATTATTAGTTAATAGAATTATTATTTTTGGAGTTATAAGGATGTTTCTTTTACGCAGTTCGGCACCACTTGAGTAGTTTGGCGTTTTATATAATTTGTCGAAATTGGTACATCAGCAGTTCTTTAATATAACATTACTATGTATATTAACAATATTTAAATTATGTTTATGAATTGCAATGCATTGTATAAATAGATTCACATGTTTTATTTTCATATACATATCCATGATGGGTAAGTATTACGATGGCCCCCAACGACTAGTTTTTACTTACACATCATACGTAGTATAGGGTAAGTCTTGCAATCGTTTTGAAAATCGAAAAAAATTTTTTGACGGATTTACACGTTTTAGATAGTGGAGATTCCGAAAAACATATTTTAAGAAAAAAAAATTTGCCGTCCGTCCGTCTGTCTGTCTGTCTGTCTGTCTGTCTGTCTGTCTGTAAACGCTCTATCTCCCGAACAAATTGAGAGAGACTTGAAATTTTGTATGTAGTTAGTATGTAAGAATGGGACGAACCCTATTTAATATCAGCAACCTCGATTATCCGGAACTATTTTTTTCGGACTCTCGAAAAATTCGTTCTGATGAAAGGTATATAAAAATTTTCGAATTTTTTTGTTCTAAGGAATGGACGTAAAAGGCAATAAAATAACACACATTTTTCATATAGAACGAAGTCGATCGGATTATTAGTTGCCGAGATATTTGTAATCTTGTTTTCCACATTCTTCGATTTTTCATGAACCTGTATTTCATTCAAATTTCAATTCAGAAGTGTATTTTGATTGGAAATGAGACGCTTAATCCGACGCAGTTAATTGTTAGTTAATAGAATTATTATTTTTGGAGTTATAAGGATGTTTCTTTTACGCAGTTCGGTACTACTTGAGTAGTTTGGCGTTTTATATAATTTGTCGAAATTGGTACATCAGCAGTTCTTTAATATAGCATTACTATGTATATTAACAATATTTAAATTTTGTTTATGAATTGCAATGCATTGTATAAATAGTTTCACATGTTTTATTTTCATATACATATCCATGATGGGTAAGTATTACGGTGGCCCCCAACGACTAGTTTATGTTTTTCTCCATTTTATTTTGGTTTTATGAGTGGTGGCGAAACCACACACTTTATTTTTAGTTCTACAGTATTTGGGGTTCGACGAGGTTATTATAGTTCTGCATATTCCAAATGTCCCTTTTAAATTATTTTTTAAATTTTTTGTTGATGTATATTGTTTTACAATTAATGATTTTATATACCGGGTGATCCAAAAATCAGGACGAACTTTAAAAATGAATAATTCGAAAACGAATCAAGATACAAAGATACGGTTTGCACCAAACGGATGGAAAATCAACCGGGTTTAGTGTGTCAACGAAAATAATATAGCTCTATTGGCGACCAATGGCATCACTAGCAGCACTGAAAGATGTCATCCGCCAAAACGTGTCTACCATAATGCAAGAAATGCTACTAAATGCTGTGAATGGTTTGGTGCTTAGTCTCTCAGCTGCACTTATGAATGAGGGACAGCACACTGAACATTTATTGTAGTACTAATTAACTGTAATTAAGCTGACTTGTAAGTTGTCAGCATTTTTTCATTTGTAAATCATCATTTGGTGCAATAAAACACTATAGCGACATTTGTTGGTCGCCAACAAAACTATTTTTTTTTCATTGTTACACAAAACCCGGTTTCTTTTCCATCTGTTTGGAGCAAATCGTATCTTTGTATCTTGATTCGTTTTCGAATTATTCCATTTTAAAGTTCGTCCTGACTTTTGGATCACCCGGTATATGTATACATATTTGCATACAGATAATATCTGTGTTACATTGGATTTATTTATAAAAGCATATATATATATATATATATATATATATATATATATAGCATGTAAAAGGGAATTGTACATACATGTTCATTTAAAGAAAATCATAAGTCAAAAATATTTACAAATTAAAAAATGGTAATCTTGTGTATCAGACCCTTTTTTTAAAGAAATATTCTTACCTTATGTAAAATGTCATGCTGAGAATGAATGTTCGTTGATAGGCTAAGATAAACTCAGCCAAAACAGTTTCTAAAAAAGACTATAAAAAATCGACAAAAAAAAAAACAAGAAGGAAGTACATGTCAGCAAATATATCGACTTTCTTTTGTCAATGTTTAGAAAAACTTTATTTTTCGCTTTACGTTAAAAGAAGAAAGAAAGATTAAGACTCTTAACTTATTAAAAAAATACAGTTGTTATTTGGTTTTCTAAAATGGTTTACTAAGTCAAATGTCAACTTAATACAAAAAAGTCAAAGAATTAAGAAGAAAGGACATTAAATAAATTGTCTAAGTTGTAATTTTACTTAATAGTAAATTACTTCCACTTGACGAATTATACTTTAAATATAAAAGTGTTTTTATTTAATTACTACTAACTGTAATCACAGCTTTATTAAAATTCGGCTTTAGTGGCAATGGCCGCTTTGAGTGATATTTTTTGAGTAAAGTTTTTAAATTATTAACAAAGTATTATATGTAATTTCACTGACCTATCTCTTTAAAAATAACTATACAATTACAACAGAACCTAACCTTTCCCTCTTTATTATAGAATGAAACTTGGTAAAAATAAATAAAATAAAGTTATAATAAAAAATTAAATAGTCAAGTATATTTGTTAACCCTTCTAAGATTGGTCCTTGCGTCAATTTCGACCCAAAAGCCATATTCAGGGGTTTTGAGTGTGTGGCTATATGCACAAAACTACTATTTTAGAGAAACTATTGCTTTGTTAAATCACTCAAATGTTCCAAATAAAATATTTCATAAAATAATGACAATTACAAATCATTTATTTACTGATTGTAAAACTGGAACATTCTTAAATAATAAATTAAAAGGCCTTTGTTACGGATTTAATTTATACATTTCAGTTATTTATCATTAATATTATCATCATCACTATTATTTATTCTGGCTACTAATTTTAGTTAAGTGCAACAGCACTCCTAACAAAAATTTTTAAGTCTGGGTTATGGAACACACATATTATATACTAATTATATATTCGAAGCTATAAATTTCAAAAAATTGAATTTTTACGAAAAATTAAATTTATGAAAAGTTTAGTAATTAAATAAAGTGAAAGAAAGTCTTATAGTGATATTATAAATTCAATAAATAAATTTAGTTTAACAAAAAATGTATTTTTAAAATAAATGATTTTACAAGAACCATTTAAAGTTCTGTGAACGTGAGAGAAATTTTTGTAAGGAAAAGATATTGAAAGTTACATTATTAATGGCAAGGGATATATTTTACTTTTAGCATTTTTATTAGATTGGTTGAAAAATAATACATGATTTTACAATGAAACTTATTTTAGAAGAATTTTCTATGCACAGTTTAATCTAGTGATAAGTGGTATGTACCGTATATCATTTTAAAGCTTTTTTTAATAATTTTCTTTGCAAATTTATTGTTTTATTTGCTTATTTTTTCAGGCTATTTATTAATTCCAGAGCCTGGGATATCAATGCAAGATTTTTATCAAATTTATTTTCAAGAGGTCAAAGAATGGGTCGCAGTACATTGTAAAACACGCGAAATATTAATGAAGTTTCAGACGAAGCAAAAATCAATTTAAGAGCAGTTATTTTGAAATTCAGACAAAAAAGTGATGTTTTGATAGTTGTATTTTTTAATTGCCTTGATATATTTTTATATTGAAGTAAATCATATTTAATGATTAATCTGCAATTTTGAAACACCCTGAAAAATTTTTCTCTTCCCTATAGAAAATATCAAAGTTCACGTTTGTGAATGCCATTTTTATAAAAAATGAAATCCCAATATGTTTCGAGTGGTATATCTCTGGCAAGCAAAAACATCCAAAAATTCTTTTGGCATAAACTTATAGTATACTACCTGCTTATTAAAATGTATTTGTTTCCATGGGGTATTGTTATTTTACATTGTTATGTTGGCACAAAGTACAGTCAACTTACGTTTTTGTCTATTTTCAACTGTTAATATCTTATTTAAGCTAAAATTCCCCAAAGTTTTTCTTATAGAATATGAAAGTGCACTACTAGGACAAGCTAAATAATATAGTACTGTACGGAGATATTATTGCTTTTAGTAGCTATAACCTGTTAAATATTCAAAATTTCCAAAAATCTGCATTATTTAAAGTAGTTTATTTCAAAAGAAGCGCCACAGTTGGATGGAAAACAATTTGTCACGCAATAGTTGAACATATGTACAAAACCATGGAAAAGAAAAAGAAGCGGGGCCTCGTGATATTTTTTAGTAAAAAAGTTAAAAAATTTATAAGAAAACCAATGTCCATCATCACATATTTTCCCTAAGAGAAAATGAAACATCCCGTTTCTCTCTCGGAAGAGGCGACAAAAAAGGGATATTTCATTTACTCATAGGGAAAAATCATAGAAAGACGAAAGAGAAACGGGATGTTTCATTTTCTCTTATGGAAAACATGTGATGATGGACATTGCTTTTCTTATAAATTTTGTCATTTTTTTACTAAAAAATATCACGAGGCCCCATTTTTTTTTCTTTTTCATGTTTTTGTGCATATGTTCAACTATTGCGTGACATATTTTTTTTCATCCAACTGTGGCGCTTTTTTCAAATAAACTACTTTAAATATTGCAGATTTTGGAAATTTTGAATATTTAATAGGTTATATCTACTAACAGCAACAATATCTCCGTGCAGTACTATATTATTTAGCTTGTTCTAGTAGTGCACTTTCATATTCTATAAGAAAAACTTTGGGGTATTATAGCTTAAATAAGATATTAAGAGCGGAAAATGAACAAAAACGTCATTTTGACTGTACTTTGAGGCAACATAACAATGTAAAATAACAATGCCCCATGGAAACAAATAAATTTTAATAAGCAGGTAGTGTTATACTATAAGTTTATGCCGAAAGAATTTTGGGATATTGTTGCTTGCGAGAGATATAGTGCTCTTATTATACCAGCATTTCTCTTTTCACGAAAAATGGCATTCACAACCTTGAACTTTGATATTTTCTATAGAAAAGAGGAAATTTTTTCAGGGCTTCAAAATTACAGATTATTTATCAAATATAATCTACTTCAACATGTAAAAAAATCAAGCAAACCAAAAAATACAAATATCACACTTTGTCTAATTTTCAAAATAAGGGCTCTCAGCATTTATTTCAAAGTTTTTATCAAGGCGATTTCGACCTTTTAAAAGAAGGATGATTGAGGGCATTCTTTTGTTGTTAATAATGACCAACTAAAGGCTATAATTAAAATTGATCCAACCAAGACATGTCGAAAATTGCGAATGAACTTAACGTTCACCATTCCAGTATCGTTGGCCACTTGTACTAAACTGAAAGAGGTAAAAAAAACTCGATAAATGGAAGTGGCACCAACTGAAAGACAACTTAACACTAGAACCGCGGAGCGGGTCAATTTGACCCAAATTGATGTTTAATTTCTCGCCGCGCGAAAAGTATTCATTGAAAAAAGTTTTCCTTTTCTGACTTTTAATATTTTAAGGTAAACAACAACTTTTCATATTTATTAGCAAATCACATAAATAATTTTTCAGTTATAACTACTTATACCTAGAACCGCGAAGCGGGTCAGTTTGACCCGTAATAAGTTTTTACGCATAAATGACAAATTAGAAATGCATTTTTAGGGTGTAATAAGAAAGTACATCTGTTTCACATCTAATTCCTCTAACAGACAGTATTGGAAGGGGAAATAATGAAAATTTTCAATCAAGCTCTTATATTCTTGATATAAGGAATGGATGATTGCAGTGGAAAGTTACAACAAATATTTATAAATAGTATTGAAGTTGCTTTTATTCTGCATTTATTGAAAATATAGATTAGATTCTCAATGTCTTAAAAATTACTGTCAAAAAAGCTTTGGAATATTAGCAACTATTATCTGAAAATGATTGAGAATGCAAATGGCTGAGGATGAATATCTGCCTGTAATAGAAGAACATTAAATTCGAATGATAAAAAAGAAAGTGATGACTACTCTGCCCATAAACTTAACACTTTTGGACTTTTTTATTAGATTAGATGAACATTTATCAGTATTGAACGAAAATTTGTAATGTTTATTAGATAAAAAAATCAGATATTAAAAAAAAGAATTATAAATTCGAACAAAAGTGATAAAGTTTTAAGTTTATACTTATGAAAATCTGAAAAAATTAAGCAATAACTTGTACATCCACACCTGGATATAAAGAAGTTGACAAGAAAACTCCAAGACTAACTATATCAAAGTGTCTAGCATAAGCATACATGAGCACTTATTTCTTTCAAAATCTGTGAGTAGGTTTACTCAATATATTTCTACCAAAACTAGATAAAGTATTGTATCGCTTCCTAGTTGCTTGCAGGTGTTGATAAAAATCTGACCTTACAGAAGCTGTAAAGTACCCAAGACAAGAAATACAAGTCTATGTAAGAATGTCAAAATCCAAATTTCATGCTGCTGTTCTTCTAACACATTTAATCAGCGTAACTTTTTAGCAAGGAGAAAAGTAAAAAAAAAAAAATGTTTTGTTGCTTAGTTGTCTACACCTAACTGTCTACACAACACCTAACACCTGAAATTTTAGATGATTCTAAAATATACTACATGAACTTGCTTACTACAACGCAGCTAAATACAGTGTAGATGTGTGATTTTCCAGATGACAGGAAGTCTGAATATGACAAGCCTGCTTCTTATAGGAGTCCAATGAATACAATTTATATATATATATATATTTATTTTACTACTATCAATGCTTGGGTTTTATGCAAATATGTAACTGGAAATATATATAGTATACGTATATTTGTATACGTCTATTATTTATTAGTATATGCCAATTTATTTAAGACTTAATGTAAGACGTACAATTTGTTATTTCATGGCCAAAACAAACAAAAAAATTTGTCATTTGGGCAAGAAAAACACTAAAAAGATGAAAAAATACTAAGCATAAAACAGTTTGTTATCGCAATTTAAAAAGTTAAAAATAAATCTGAAGATAACTGTTCAAAATATAATGCATCCACATGTTTCTGGTAAATGAGCAAAATCTTTAACCATGTTTTGAAGCAATGCAAACACTAAATAGTATTGGATAAATGCTTAAAACTAATAAGTAACTTGTAATTTTGATATATTTTTTTAAATTATTCTTAGATTTTATAAATAAACTTATTTGAATGTGATAATCTATTTGTTATTAATTTTATTAAGTCCAAGTTTATTTATTATTATATATTATTTTATATTATTCAAACATAAAATATATGTTTAATTTTTGTTCAATGTATTTTTATTGTACTTAATGAAATCAAATTTTGATTTATAGCATTTTCTGAAATGTAGATAATTTTTGCTGACTTGATGTGTAAAGTTTAATGTAAATTCTAAGAAATATTGATTATTATAAAGAAATATAATCTTTTAGCTAACCAAATTAAGATGTTGGGCATATTTATTTATCCTTTTCCATCTCGGGTCAAATTGACCCGTTCCGCGGTTCTAGGTATACGGAAAATCCCGCGGTTCTAGTGTTAAATCACAGAATTGATCCTCGAAAATGTTATACGCGTTAGCATACCTACCCAACTCTACCTCACCCAACTTACACAACTTACTTAATTCAACTTACACCAGACCTCAAGCCAACTGACTACTACTTCTTTCAACATACTAACAAAGTCTTGAGAGGAAAAACTTTTGTTAGCTTAAGATGATATCTCACCAAGAATTTGTCACTTTCAAAATTACATATTTTTATGTTACAGGATCATGGGCATGCTACCGGCTTATGAGCATTAGCAAAACGAAATCTAAGCAAGAGTAAGATTTTGGAACAGTTTGTCTTTAGTCGCAACCTGGACACTATTTTTAAAGTAAGGAATATAAAATTAAATGAGATAAACTGAGAATTTTTCCTCGTAGTTTTCCTTACAAGATGCACTTTTAATGTATCAGTATAAAAAACTATACAGAATTATGAAAATTTAGATACACGGAAAATGCAAAACCTAACTTTCAACCGCCTTCTTATTCAAAATGAAACAGTTTTAATATTTTTGGACAAGGTGGCTCTTCTCTCATTAAATGCCTATTTAAGATTAATTTTCAACTAAGGAACATAAAAAAACAGCTCTAAAACTGCCTTTTACAGGTGCTCAGGAGATACCAACAATCCTCCCTTACCACACATATACACTTGTTGACTAATCCTTAATTTCCTTTTCTCTTAATGTTTAATTATTTTAAGTTTAATTTATAATTTCATTTTAGAGAAAGAAATTTTACTATTTCTTGAAAATCACTAACAGATAATAGGAAATTATTTGATTAACTTTGAAAATCTATGGGGAGGCAATGTCCCTCCCCTGCTTTCAATTACTACCACATTTGTTAGTTTTTTAAACAAATGGATCTTTAGAATCTGGAAAAATTTCTACACTAATCGACAATTGTATTATTATTTTTAATAAGGTTTAAAAGCTTTTAAAACATTAAAGCTTTAAATTCAGATCATCAGATTTATAAATCTTTCTGAAATAAATATTTTTAACTCAACAAAAGTAGTAGAGCTAATTGAAATAAGAAATATTTCCTTTTCAAAATACACTAGCTGTAAGATCTTTTGAAAATAAGAGTAAAAGCAGTCGCCCATTACAGTTAAAAAATGTTCCTAATTTTTCATTCTACAGCAAATGAGAACAATTGCGGTTGTTGTGTTTATTTTTGTGGGAAACAACCTACTCTTCTCGTCAGTTTTGTAAACATCACAATTTTTCACGAACTAAACGACGTGGGTGTGCAAACAAAGCGAGGTTATCAACATTTCAGATATAAAGGTAAAATATTTAATGGAAAATTTATTACGTCAGCTTTAAAAACTTTTTCTGACAATCAATACTACATCTCGCTCAGTTTGGAAATTTCATATTTAGAAATTTCTCCAGTTTGGAAATTTCTCATATTATTTATTTACCAATTTCAGTAATTCTATTAAAAATAAACTATGTATCCTTCATTTATTGGAGTTTGTGATTTATTCTTTTCAACTGATTCATATGTCAGACCAGGCGCTGCGATCAGTAAGTTTAGTGAGTGAATTAGGTTCCCCAGATTTATTCGGAATAGTGCAGTTGGCAGAGCATTAGGAGTTGCATCCAAGAGATCCTTGGTTCGAATCCTGACTCCCAGTTGGAAAAATACAACTCATATAATGATGGTATAAAGGGCAAAGGTTTACTTATTTGTAGAGTATAATCGCTTGAAGTACCGAAGCTATTTTAAAAATAATGGTTGCAGTTTCTGTCCGTACATACATTTTTTATATCGGTACCTTTATACCGTAGGAGTACAGGTGCAAAACACTTCCTAAAATTGCGATTTTTGAATACTGTGTGTGCTAGGAACTTCAAATTTGGTACGGTGTTTACTTGAAGTATTACTTTAAGCGATATCCAACATAGGTTTATAAACTTCGAAATTGAATCGTTCAAAATGAGTTGAAATTCTAAAGCTTTCTAAATCATTACTTAATTGAAATTGTTAAGGTTAGTAACTTAAAATTTCACATAGCTGGTACTTTTAAGGTGTAAATACTCGTAAGTAGACATAAATACTAATTCTTCAGATATAATTTAGTTTTTGAAGTATCAAGTCGCGGTTAACACTCTTAAGGATGATACTTTTATACATAATTAATTTGTTTATGTCACATTGAAAAAATTAACTCTTTTAGCATGAGAAATCAAAATTACGATTTTTCTCTTTTGCACGATAATCAGAGAGCATTTATGCTAACTCGGAACAGTTTCTAAAATTTCGAAATTTAAACGGATGAAACGAAAAAAAATTCTTTGATGTGAATGTTTCAAACGAAGTCATTAAAATGCTTACTTTGTTGTTTAAAAAATATATAAAATTACAGAGAAGAATTTTACAAACTATCTTTATGATACATCATATTTTTAAAAAAGTACCTTTCAGATGTTAAAAATTCGGGATATTTGAGCTATTCCTATAAAATAAATTTCCCTTGTGTATTTATTGTTTTTATTAAGGGAAAATAATATTTATAGATTTTAGATAATTATGATGTTGTGTACAGATATTTCAAGTATAAATTTTTTTCTCAATGAAGTTTTTTGTACTAATATGAATCCATCAATGCCAGTTTAATATTTTAAAGATGAATTTTGTGCAATTTCTTATTACCCATTTGATTTGATTATTACGCATTTTGATGAGACATTAATTGTTTCAGCTTTTCCAAGAAATTATATAGTTGCTTCACAACGACAAAATAGTGAGACTGTCAAACAAAGGATTATTAATTTTAAAATAGTTTGAAGTGTTAAAATTTCAACTACAAAACTGAGTAAAAGCCATTTTGCTAAATAATTTTTTAAAAAAAAAGAAAGAACACGTTTATAATTTCGTTTCTGATTTTGAAAAAATAATAAAACCCACACATTTAAAATCCTCTTTACCAGTAAAATTAATAAGAACTGCATAGAATTAATTTAATATTTGTCTTGGGAAAATATTACCTCAGTTACAGAGTTTTTATTTAGTGTAGCATAAATGATAAGTACTGTGTCCTCCCAATAAAACTATTAATCTCGCTAGCAAAAAGCATTTTGTTAAAAAAAAACATTATCCCTTTTTGACTCAATTTTTTATATTTTATATAATTTTAAGCGATATTTCTAGTTTTTGAGATAAGTATATTTTTACTTTGTAACTTCTGTTAGTTAAATATCAATTTTACATTTTTCCAACAATGTTACTTAAATTTTTATTTGTCGTTTTATAAATAAAACTTTATTTCTAATTTTATTAAAATAAACAAAGAAAGATTATAGAAGTAACAAGTTTATTCAATGCACATAATGACACAAGTAAACAAATTTAATTTATCAAACGTAAACTTCTGTTACAATAATTTTGAGTTTTATTCCATGTACTAAATAAAAGTTACATAATAATTACAAATTTAACTTTTAAAATATTTTTTTATAAATATTTTACAGATTGCACATATATATGAAGAATAATGCTGCTACTCAGTACAATCTGTTTCATTAATATGTATATATATTTGTGCGTGTGTATATATATATATATATATATATGAATATATAATATATATTATACGATATATATATATATATATATATATATATATATCTTGAAAAATTCAGTGACATTTGTACATTTGTATGCTTTTAGAAACTGGTCGTTGGGGGCCACCGTAATACTTACCCATCATGGATATGTGTATGAAAATAAAACATGTGAAAACTATTTATACAATGCATTGCAATTCATAAACAAAATTTAAATCTTGTTAATATACATAGTAATGCTATATTAAAGAACTGCTGATGTACCAATTTCGACAAATTATATAAAAAGCCAAACTACTCAAGTTGTACCGAACTGCGTAAAAGAAACATCCTTATAACTCCAAAAATAATTCTATTAACTAACAATTAACTGCGTCGGATTAAGCGTCTCATTTCCAATTAAAATATACTTCTGAATTGAAATTTGAATGAAATACAGGGTCATGAAAAATCGAAGAATATGGAAAACAGGATTACAAATATCTCGGCAGCTAATAATCCGATCGACTTCGTTCTATATGCAAAATGTGTTTTATTTTATGCCTTTTACGTCCATTACTTAGAATAAAACAATTCGAAAATTTTTATATACCTTTCATCAGAACGAATTTTTCGAGAGTCCGAAAAAAATTAGTTCCGGATAATCGAGGTTGCTGATATTAAATAGGCTTCGTCCCATTCTTACATACTAACTACATACAAAATTTCAAGTCTCTATCTCAATTTGTTCGGGAGATAGAGCGTTTACAGACGGACGGGATTTTTTTTTTTTTTCTAAAAATGTTTTTCGGAATCTCCACTATCTAAAACGTGTAAATCCGTCAAAAAAAATTTTCGATTTTCAAAACGATTGCAATACTTACCCTATAATGGGTAAGTAAAATCAGCAAGTAAATATAAATTTATGTGCAGTTCCCTTCCTTTTTATCTCATTTACACTCTCCCCAGAAAAAAAAGTCAAACAAGCCAGAGCCCTTTAGAATATTAACCGTTTCCCTGACTTGTCCGTACATCATACGGGCGTCCATATGCCAATCGTGATTTATTATTTTCATCGGTAAATTTTTCTTGTAAATTTTGTATTATTTAATCCGAGCATTTTTCTGAATCAATTAGGCAAAAGTTTTTGTTTTGAAAAACCGGTGATAACAAATTAAAAATTCTGTAAAAGAGATGAAAAAATAGCCATTTTGAAAGATTTTTCAAATATATTGATCAATTCAGTAGTTAAGACAGCTCCTTGTCCATGTCATGAGTGTGATGTAGTATATGCGTAAAACAACACATGTTTTATATCAGAAATGAAATCGCGCGTACTTTTTCAATATCCATTTATATAATTTAGATAATACTGAATTATTCCTGAAAGCTTATGTCATTTTTACTAACTCAAGTGCGCACTAAAATCCTCTCTCCATCAGTAATAATTAATTCTTAATTAATTCTTAAAATAAAATAAGGCAATTAATTCATTCTTTCACACACATTTGTTTCAATAAAAACGCTGTTTTTAAAATTACAATAAATTACTTTTATTTAAACACCTGGCGCAAATACCTACTTTATACGACGTAAAGGATATATAAATAAAAATAAACAAAACTTTTAGTGAAAATACAAAGCAAAGTGAAAGGAAAATCGGTAGTTGAATTACTGCTGGACACAAATATAAAAAACAACACACTCGACAAAAGTTATATAATGACTTTTCCTGATGACATTATTGATTTGTAAGTTAAAAAAATGAAAATAAATCTTTTCGAGCTTTCATCGTTGTCTAGTATCGGAAATTTTTTCAATTGCTCATTCGATGCAATACTATTATTATTATAAAGCACACTCTTATAAAAACAGTACTGCTGTGAAAATTGAGATATTATATTGAGCTTTAAGGAGGTTTATAAATTCGTTTCGTAGATTTTTTTGTTATTGTTGTTTCATTTAAAAAAATAAAAATCGTTCATTTTATAGAAAAATTCTGTCAGCGAGAACGCCAACAAAAAAAATATTTACTTTACTGAAGTAATTTGCATATATGACAAACTTACGTTAAAATCTGTTAAAATAATAGAAAAATCGAAAAAATACAGAATCTTTCCGCAAAATGCCCCCCAGGGGGATACCTTCTTTAGGTATTCACGGGCTTCACAACCCCGGGGCACCTGAGTGATCTTTCTCCTTTCCTTTTCCTCTTACTCCTCTGGTCTTCCTTTCCTCTATGTTTCACTCTCGTTGTGGTTTCCTCTTCGGAGGTGAGGGCAATTCTGTATGAGCCGATGTCATCCTGCATATCGACTCATGGAGAATTGTAAACCACCCACGTGTTGGCCGTGCGTGGCGACCCGTGTCCCTGGAAAGGGGGATCCTGGCAGTTGAGGGAAACCAACACACTGCTTTGGCCTCTGCTTCAGGTAGACGGGCGGTGCATATTGGTCCCGTATGTACCAATCGGCTGGTCAGCTGACTTTTGTCACTGGCTTTAGGGATCAAGCGAGCGAGCAATTACTAGTCATCTCGTTAAGGGTGGAGACTGACATAGGATTGTCTTGTGACCGTATAGGCCCTGTTTAGCACTGGTGCACGAATGTGCATCCCCTTGTTGGGCTCGGTAGTGGGTGGTGCGGCCGGGGTCCGAATTACTTTTTCTCCTACTATGGATGGAAAAATCTCTAATTCAAATAATTCTCTCCCATGTGGAGAGCAACAAATTGTGCAGAATTCATCATTTACACGTTTCTTTGTAATTAAACGAACCGATAGCCTCTCAGATAGTTCTTTCAAGAGAACCTCGCCTTTTCTTATTGAAAAAACATTCCAGTCTGTTTTTGGCGACGGTCACACTCTTAAAAAACTGCACTCTGGGGATTTATTGGTTGAGGTTTCTTCACCCAGTCAATCACAGCTTCTGGTCAATTGCACTACAATAGGCTCTTTTGCTGTTTCTGTTAAAGCCCATCAAACTCTAAATATTTGTCGCGGTGTAATATCTGAACCTGATCTTTTATACTCTCAAAAGAAGAGCTTCTCTCAAATTTAAAAGAACAAAATATAATAGATGCACGCCGCATTACTATCCGAAAGAATGGACAAGTTATTCGGACAAAACACATAATACTAACCTTCAATAGCCATAATTTACCATCTAGAATTAAAGCTGGATACCTAAGCTGTCCAGTCCGGCCTTATATCCCTAACCCTTTACGATGTTTCAAATGCCAGCGTTTTGGTCATACTAACATTAACTGTCGTGGCAATGTTACCTGTCCTCGCTGTGCAGAAGTCGGCCATGATGGTAAATCGTGTGAAAAACCAGAACGCTGTGCGAATTGCAAAGGTAATCATACGTCATACTCTCGCTCCTGTCCAATTTGGAACCGTGAAAAAGAAATTCTTACAGTAAAAACCAGTCAAAATCTTTCATATCCAGAAGCTCGAAAACTTGTTGAAACCAGAACCCCATCTATAGGTCTTTCTTATTCTAGTTTACTCAAGCAGCAATCAAAATCTGTAAGACATATAAGCACCCAGACAGAATCACCTAATCCACCTAGTACCCCAAAGAAAGAAACACGAGATGTCAGTTGCCCTACTAAATGTTCTGTTAGCCCTAAATTAGAGCGTTGGTTACCATCTTCAGAGCCTGTTACAATAGTCTATCAACCTATTCAGCCACAAAAACCGAAAAAATCTTCTGAACCCCAGACAAGAACTAATGTATCTACATCTAAAAGAAATCCTAATCTCTCTGCATCAAATTGCCAAAAACCCAATACTAGTCAAAAGCCTAAAGCAGTTACACCCAATAAAAAAACTGTTAATCTTTCTACCTCTAACCACCAAAAGACCAATTCTGCTCAAGCCGTGAAACAAAATCAAAAGACATCTGAAAATAAAACTATTCGAGGTTCTCACCAATGGCAAACAGTCACGAAAAAACGACGGAAATCAAATCATGACCCATCTCTTGCTTACTTGAAAGATCCCAAAAGGCTAAAAAATTATGTGGAACAGGCTATGGAAGAGTCATATGACTCAAGTGAAGACGAAGGAAACACTGTTTTTGAGGAATATATACCTAATTGATCTTACCACTTACCATTTTAATTTGAGTTTTTAAATATTGTCAAAAGTATCATTGTTTTTACAATTTTACTAATTCTTGTTATGTATCACTACTTTACTGTTTGTATGATTTTAACTATTTTTTTAAGCTTTTTATTTTATCTTATTGACTAGTTATTGCACTACAATTTTATATATCATCATTTCGCTTTTACCTTTTTACTATGCCGATGTTAGTTTTTTAAATTGAATTTTACATTTTGCATCCTTTAAAGTTTACATTTACATTTATTTTTCTCCTCTTTACCTTGTTCTTGGCGCAGCATGTCCCTAAAGGGACCTTGTGCCAATAAAATTTATACAACCAACCAACCAGATTTTATTGATTTTTAAACCTGTGTTTTTATAGCAGTAGTAGATCATCCTTTTCATAATGTTTTAACAAGTTTTAGATTTTTACAGTTTTAATAATCTTTTAGCTTTTTAACTATGGTCTTTTAAATTAATTTTTATTTTATTTATACTATTAGTGTATTTAATTGCATTTTTTTAAATTATTTTTTTCTCAATTTGACTTTGTCTTGGCGCAGCATGTCCCAAAAGGGACCTTGCGCCATTAAACCCTAATCAACCAACCAACCTTTCCGCAAAATGAACTGCTTTTTTCAGTAAAACATAACAGTTAATATTTTTCGAAATGTCAGAAGACGTTTGGTGAGTAGCCTATATAGATTAACAGTACAGCCGACAACGGTTATACCTTATCTGGGATTTAAAGTATTTTCACTTATAATGTACTTAGATATTTTGTCTCTCATGAAATTTTATGTAAGTAATGATTTACAACTTTGGTTATCGAATACGAAAATGTATTGGCAATCATATATTTTTTCACTGTATACGGCCTTATATATACCCCATAAACATACACACACTATGTATAATTTTTACTGAATTAAAGAAAAAACTTTATTTTTTTATTATTTTGCGGGAAAGAGAATATCTTTCACTGCTTGCAATAAAAGTAAAATATTTGTTCTCGCCCTCTCTCTCTATATATATACATGTGTATGGAATATTATGAACTACTACAGATTATCAAAAACAAATGTAAATATATACATTATAAAGGAATTTATTCAAATAAAATTAATGTATAAACCATCCTTTGAAAGAGATCCTAATAATTAAAGTAACATGTAATTATAAATACAATAGACAATAAAAGAAGGGAAATATTTTTGGAACCAAGGCAGAATCATCAGACTCAAATTACCTTGATTACCACAAATAGCATATACGGTTTTATCTTTACAATAGTTTCAACAATCTAAATAATGCAAAATAAGGACCACCACATTTACACAAAAAAAACCCTCAAAAAAGAAGTAATAAGCACAAGATAAAAATAATTCCATAATATTCAAAAATAATATCATGAAATAAAAATATAAAGGATTAAAATGGATTAAAAATCATGCATTGATGCTACCTTTTACAGCGAAATAATATTTGTGCAGTTAAATCCAGTTTGCAATCTTTTCAGTATTATTTCTGATCATTCTCTGTTATCACGATTCGTTCAGTGCTATAAAAATATCGTTATCTTCCATTTTTTAAAAGCCGTAAATGGATGGTGCTGTTATTTTTAAGTCCTGCTCTAAAACCAACTCTAGGAAATGCAGACATTTTTTAAAAACTCCATCAGCAAAATGACAGAGGTTATCTTTAAGCATAGTCACCACTCACCGACTAACTCCCTCACATACAAGCGTATTATATAACGCTGCGATTAGTCACTTTTTTACTTACCCATCATACATAGTATAGGGGTAAGTATTGCAATCGTTTTAAAATTCGAAAAAAAAAAAATTGACGGATTTACACGTTTTAGACACTGGAGATTCCAAAAAACATATAGTAGAAAAAAAAATTGCCGTCCGTTTAGTCTGTGTGTCTGTAAACGCTCTATTTCCCGAACAAATTGAGATAGAGATTTGAAATTTTGTATGTACTTATTATGTAAGAATAGGACAAATCATATTGAATATCAGTAACCTCGATTATCCGGAACTGATTTTTTCAGATTCTTGATATATTCGTTCTAATGAAACGTACATAAAATTTTCCAAAAATTTTTATTTTAAGGAGTTAATGTAAAAAACAACAAAAGAACATAAATTTTGCATAAAGAACGAAATTAAACGGATTCTTAGTTGCTGAGATATTTGTAATCCTATTTTCAACACTCTTTGATTTTTCATGACCCTGTATTTCATTCTGATTTCAATTCAAAGATATATTTTAAATGGATATAAGACGCTTAATCCGACGCAGTAAACTGTTAATTAATATGATTATTATTTTTGGATTTATAATGATGTTTCTTTTACACAATTTGGTACTACTTGAGTTGTTTGACGTTTCTTACAATTTGTCGAAATTGATTCACCAGCAATTCATTAATAGAACATTACTATGCGTTAAAAACATCTAAATATACGCTTAAATTTTATTTTGGATTGACGATGCATTTTATAAATAGTTTACACATGTTTTATTTTCATATTTTATATTATTCATGACCATCATGGGCAAGTATTTTGGTGCCTCCCCCCCCCCACCACCAAACGACTAATTTTTCTGTTTACCATGCAAAACGAGGTTGGTACAATGAGATCTGAATAACTTGTGGTATACCTGAACACATAAGACTCTATTTCGAGGATTATTATATTTAATTTACGAAAATTTGTCTAAATAATATGTTTTAGACATGACTAGAGTTGAATGGCATTTACAACTAATGGAAGTGTCAATCCCAAAACTGTCATCTATCTCATGCATGTTAATACTTCAAAAGTCGCTACCACGGTGCAGAAATTAAAGAACGATCCACGCTTATCGTGAGGATTCTAAAGGCAAAAAATTCCATGCATTAGTTCTTGAAGTAGGACTATTGCGGATATCTGAAAAAATACAATATAAACAATAATAATAATTATCAAGGTATACCGGAATCTAAAGCTTGATAAAAAAAAAAAAAAATCCTGCATTTGTTTTTGAGATAGAGCTATTGCAGGAATCGGTTAAAATTCAGCATAATAGCCTAACCTGTTGGACGATTAACATCAAAACATAAGCAAAACTGGTTTATATCACGGATTTACTGAATCTGGATTTTGATAAAAATTCGTGTAATAATTCTTGAGCTATAGCTATTACGAAAATCATGATAAATGCAGCATAGCAACACCACCTCTTGAGAGATTTACACCAAAATATAAATACCATAGATTCATGCCAAGGACTAAGTGAATCTGAAATTTGAAGGACATTCGTGCATTAGTTATTGAGATACAGCTGTTGCGTAAATCATAAAAAAGGCAGCACAGCAGCATCATCTGTTGAGAGATTTACACCAAAAACTAATGAGCATCAATTTATATCAGTGACTACTTGAATATAAATTTTTACTAAATTTCGTGCATTAGTTTTTGAGATAGAGAGCCCACAAAATTTATGTCACACACAGACAGATATTCAAAGAGTCATACTCCCAAAACCACGAAGTCAACATTTTGTAAAAATATGTTTTTTTTTTTTTTTTTTTTTTGACATTTAAAACATATAAATCCATTAAAAACTGGAATTCGAAAATTTTTGCGAATGCAATACTTTTTAAAGAAAGAAAAAAGTAAAAGAAAAAAATCTTCATTTTACTTACCCATCATACGGTACAATCATACCCATCATACCCATCATACCCATCATACGGTCAAAAAATCGAAAAATTTTTTTGACGGATTTACACGTTTCGGACACTGGAGATTCCGAAAAACATATTTTTAGAAAAAAAAATTTGCCGTCCGTCCGTCTGTGTGTCTGTGTGTCTGTCTGTCTGTCTGTAACCACTCTATCTCCCGAAAAAATTGAGATAGAGATTTGAAATTTGGTATGTGCTTAGTATGTAAGAATGGCACGAAGCCTATTTAATATCAGTAACCTCGATTATCCGGAACTATTTTTTTCGGACTCTCAAAAAATTCGTTCTGATGAAAGGTATATAAAAATTTTCGAATTCTTTTATTTTAAGGAGTGGACGTAAAAGGCAATAAAATAACACAAATTTTGCATCAAAAACGAAGTCAATCGGATAATTAGTTGTGGAGATATTTCTAATCCTATTTTCCACATTCTTTGATTTTTCATGACCCTGTATTTCATTTAAATTTCAATTCAAAGATATCTTTTAATTGGAAATGAGATACTTAATTTGATGCAAGAAACCGTTAGTGAATATGATTGTTATTTTTGGAGTTATAAGGATGTTTCTATTACGCAATTCAGTGCTACTTGAATAGTTTGGCGTTTCATACAATTTATCGAAATTGGATCATCACAAATTCATTAATAGAGCATGATTGTGTGTTAAAAATACTTAAATATACGTTTGTATTTTGTTTTGGAATTGTAATGCATTTTATAAATTGTTTACATGTGTTATGTTTTCATATATTGTGCTATGCATATCCATGATGGGTAAGTATTACGGTGGCCTCCAACGACTAGTTTTTTTTGTGCGCAAAATTGTGTTATTATTGTATATTTTATCTTAATTTCTTGTCTAACGAATAAATTATCAGTTTAGCTACTTTGAAAACTTTTTTTCAGATTACTGAAATCACCTCAGTAGTTTGATTAAACAAGCTGCATGTAAAAACAGTTCCATGGAATGTAATATCTTGTGACCTATAGTCAAGTAATTAATATACAGTCGTGGGAAAAAATATCCTTATACTAACAAGGTATAAAAATGCAAGAGGTACCAATCGATTAGTAATAACGTCCATTCATTAATGCTATACTGAAATGTTGGTTAGGGTGATATCGATATACAGGAATAGTGACATTTTAATTTTTTATCAATACAAGACCCGTCATTTTGTTATCATGTTCGAATTCTTGGTTAAATTTTACTTTCTTATCCCAAACATATACTTTTCGTATTAATTTCAATATTATCTTCTTCTCTTTGTGTACGACCCCCAAAAGTCAGCTAAAATAATACACCTGAAAGCAGCTGATAATATCAGCTGAAATAACCCTCTTTGGATATAATCGATTTTGCAATACCGGCTAAAGATGGTTTTGCCGTAAAAAGACATTGCATCCTGATTTCGATCTCCAATTACTTTATGCATTTTTTAACTGATCCATCAATATAAAACAAAATCATGTGCAAAAAACTCAAAATTTGCTACTTAATAACTGTAGTCAATGTTTGTAGTGCAGAAGTTAATTTTTCGTGTTATATCTCATATATATGTTTAAAATTTTACTTAATATAACTAAAGAGATTGGGGAATTGTATAAAAAGTTAGATTTCGTATTTCTTATAAAATTGATTTTTTACTTTTAACAATGCCACAACATGAATATTTTTCTCATTTGAAACGTTTGTATAATTGAATGTCTACGACCAAAGTTTTAGAAATTAAAGTTCGCTGATCGATAACATATTACACCCTGCATAATATGTACCTATAAATGTATATATACTATATAACATACAATAATTTGCAATTTTTTTTTTAATTCTCTAAAAATTTACAAAGTCGGCCACATTGAAAACGAATCCATAACGGAACCTTAAAATGGTCCATATGACACTTTTTACATTTCAGATTACATAATTTATAATAAGGTACCCTGGGGTAATAACGCCACGTTAAGGTTCTACCAATTTTCACGGCTCAGTTTTAGATTATATTTTTTCAAACAAAAATATGATTTGATACAGCAACTCATTGACTATCTATATATAAAAAAAATTTAACAGATATGTATTCATAAAATGTAATGGCGGGATTTCTTGACCAATGCCATTTGGCGTTATTACCCACCTATATGGGTAATAACGCCATGCTAACAAAACTATGAAATAAGATGGAATATTTGCATGTAGATTGCCCAATTCTAAAAATACAAACTCTACAAACTTAGAAATTGACAAACTGCATTCTAAGCTATTGAAAATGTTCAATTTTTTGTGAAATTGTAAGAAAAATAAAGGTGTGGTGTGTGGGGGGGGGAAGCAAAAGAATATCAGACCGTGAGCTTCTCCTTGCTTAAAAAGGACCGTTTAAACAGAATTATTAGAAACATTGCACAGTTTTAACTGTGTTTATTTGAATCAGTATTTAGGATGTAGCTCGGCCACTGTTGGAAATCAACCGGGGTATTAATGCCAAGGATTGGCGTTATTACCCCGGTATAGTTATTGCGCAGTACATTTTAAACTACAAATTATCTCGAAGAGATATCCAAAATCTTCTACAACATTTTGAAAGTACACGAAATGCACTACAAATTTATGTAATAAACAAAGTATTTCCGGATAAAAAAAATAGTCTTCACATCACAAAATGTATCTCCCAAATTTTAGATCAAACGTTAATTTTAGTTGCTTGTAAAAGCAATAAGATCTACAAACGGAACAAATTAACTTGAAGCTGTTTTTTGCGATTTATATGACTCAAAACCCTTTTGCGCAGATCATATGGGCGTCATTTACCAGATTGTTTCATAATTATGCATAATATTAGCACTTGGCGTTATTACCCCGCCTGGCGTTATTACACCAGACCACCTTAGTATAGTTACAAATATGAAGTCTTTTCTTTCATTTACCACATTAATCCCTCTAAACAACAGAATAAATAGTTTTCGAGGAAAATAATACTATTAACATGGTGAAAAGAATAATCAAACTCTAGGTGGGCTATAATAGGGCCAGGTACCTCAATATTTTTAAAATATGGATAACGCAAACTATTTTTTAACACATACAACAAACTTTTTCTGTGAGTATTCATGTTAACAAGATTCTCTCTATAAATATATACAAAAAAAAAATTAAATCAATTCCTAATTATAAAATATACTCGCAATTTCCTCCCTAATTATAAAATATACACAACATTTTAAACCCATCTTCGTTGAAAATTGTTCAGTAAATTCATCTTGAGCTTTTGTTTACCTTACTTATTTGAAACTTTGCTGACATTAATTTATGTTTGCGTCAGTATTTACAATTCAACTAGATTGTAAATTAATCCGATGCGTAGCATTTGCGATTTTAGGGAGAAAGGGGTCATCTAATTCTACATTTATAAAAGATTTATTGTGAATTTGTTAAATAACTTGTGATAAGCAAGAAATTGTGTTCATAGTGTAAATAAACTGAAAATTAGGAAAATTACATTTTGCAATTGCGTTTTTGATTTTGATGAAAATATAGTATACTGCCTTAATCAAGGAAAAACTATAAGAGCAATTAAATTCCTTTGGAGGAGATGATTTCAGATACAAATTTTAGAGAGCTTATCATTTTGCCAAGCTAGATCGCGTTTACTTGATTAATTCGCCTAAGTGAATTCTTCGTAAAGATTTGTATTATTAGTTGCTTTGGTTTAGACAATAAGTATATGTATAATGTATGTATGACATACATACCCCTAACCATACATACCCCAGTATGTATGTTTAGACCCCATGTTCAAAACTTTTTGTTTTGTCATAATAGAATTATATACATTTTTAAAAAATTCGGAATATATTATTTCATAGCAATCAATGATATTAAAATCTGTCATCTTTATGATTCCAATGGATGACAAGCGTTACTGCCACGTCTTTACTTACACGTTTTAGGAGTCAGATATTCCAAAAAACATGTTTTTATAAAATGTATGTCTGTGTGTCCGTATGTCAACATTCTACCATTGAAAAGTGTATGAAGATATGCATAAAATTGAACCACATTTTTTGTGTAGGTTTTTGGCTGTAGCAGGCAGGTCTTCTTTCAATTTTAAAATATTCTGCTGAAAAAGGGCGCTGTAATAACGATTTTTGTGCCATTTTCAATAGTTGAAAATATTTATGAAGTTATGCATAGAATTGGACCCAAATTTTTATGCAAGTATTTGGCTATAGATAGTAGGTCCTCCCTGAATTTGAAAAGAAATCCGCCGGAAGGGAGCGCTGCAATAACGATATTTGTGCCATTTTCAATATTATAACATCATCGTAAAGTGTATAAATTTATGTACAGAATTGAACCAAAATTTTTTTGTATCTTTTTGGCTATAGCCAAAAGATTTTCCTTGAATTTGGAAATATTCCGTGGGAAAGGAGCATTGTGATGGCGTTTTTTATATCATTTTCCAGATTCTTCGTCGTTCTATTGTCCATCCCCTCGTGCAGAGACGGGAACTCGCGTCAAGCTAGGCCGGCTATTTCCAAACAGCGGATAATAACACAATACGGGAAAATTATTGATTTTAATAAATATCATGATGCACATTAATTCGTTTTTGCTCCGATTAATTGACTGAAGCAGAAATTTAAGATGAAAATCAAAGTTTGTATAGTATTAAAGTAATAATATTAAAGTATTAACGTGTGTACCTTCTATTTGAAATATTAAGATATATGTATGAGATAGAAAATTTTGGGATTGGTACATCCAACTAGCTTAAATAAATTATAAGGTTTAAAACATTAAATCGTTCATTCAAAATATTCATTTAATTATTCATCTTTTCAAATAGAAGACAATATATCATTATTTATCCATTACTTTTCAGAAAATGGTGCAATATAGTGACCATTAAAATTCGTTAAAAGTTTTTTTTAGAAAAATTGGTATTTTGAAACTTGGATCCATGGGGATAACTGCTTTTAATTCCATTTCTTGTTTTATATTCTAGAAAGCGGATTTATCAAACACAAGCAATTAGATTTTAATGTAATAAGCTACTGTATAATTAACTATCTCTCGCAATTTAAAATAAACACCGGTAAATACTCCATGTGTGCAGTAGCTATTAATCGAAATTTTCACATATATATATATATATTCATTTGTTTACAGATTATTATGTTAAATAAGGATGCTTTTGTTTAATAAATTCTAATTGTCATTTGTAATATTAAACATCACGATTCTACTTTTACATAATAAGCAAATCATGTGGGAATTCAAATAGATGAAAATGCTTTAGGTACTGTTTCTTTAATTATATTAAGTTGGCGCAATTACAATATGATTCCAAACATTTCGTGAAGGATTGATCTTTTTCAGTTAGTTATATTTCGTGATCTTTCATTGTTTATATGACCCGCTGGCTACAACAGAAGAAGCAAGTTTGATTTGTTTAAATAGGTTTAATATTATTCTCTGTGTAATTGTATTGATGAAATAATTAACCTAGAAAGGGTTTCCAAGGGGATTAAGTTTTCATCGATGACTTCAAGGTCAAAAAGAAGTAGAAAGAAGGTATAACATGTCTCAATTATGTGGTAAGGCGTATAATAAGTATAATTATTCTTAATTTTACTAATTCAGTTGATTTGTAAAATAAATCCAGAGAAAGAAAACTTTAATAATCATTTAATGACTTCAGAATCACTTAATAAATTCCATATAAAGATATATATATGCACATACCGGGTGTCCCAAAAATGACTGATGAATTTTAAAATTCAATAACTTAGGTATTGAATCCTGACTTTAATATATAATGGCAGGAGTTTTTTTACCGTAATTTTTTATTTTAGTTCGCATCTCAAACAATAGGTGGCGCTGACGGCGGTTGAAGGCCAGGTGATCAGTGCTGAATGAAGAGTCGACCTGTCCTTCAATCGCCGTCAGCGCCACCTATTGTTTGAGATGCGAAATAAAATCAAATATTACGGTAAAATACTCCTGACATTATACATAATCCTCCTGCAAAAAATTTTATAAATAGCTGTCAGCGTTTGCAAGTTATTGAATTTTAAAATCCATCAGTCATTTTTGGGACACCCGGTATATATACTTACATATGTGTATATGTACATATGTATGTGTATATATATATGTATATGTGTACGTATATATATATATATATATATATATATATATATATATATATATATATATATATATGTATGTATGAATGTATGTATATGACACTAGTTACCGGCTAACACAAAAGTACCACAAATCTTTATCCCTATTTAGTATATGAAATAATAAATATTTTTTAATTTATTAGATTGTACATCCGCGATATGGATATTTTATGGACTTTAAACTGACTAAATAGATGATTTTTTTTTTTTTCGAATAATTTATTTAACCTGTATTTTTATTGATTTTTCTCTCCGAAATAGCTTTTATTTTTGAGTAATATGAAATCTTTAATCTCATATAACTAAACCGTCATGGTTCCGCCGCTATACGATAAATAATCAACTGCTTTTCCTTATAAGAAGGATCAATTCCGATTTATGTAAATTAATAAAACTATACGACGCATTTTAATACAGGGTGTTTATAAAGTCCCGGACCCATTTTGATGTTTAATAACTCAAAAAATAATAAAGATAGATTAAAATTAATAACATAAATGGTTAGATAAACTCAAAAAGTTTCATGACCCTTGTCAGTGAACTTCCACGTGCGCCCCCTTCGTCGCACGGAGAATATCAAGTCGATGGTCTATGGATGCCGACGTGCTTGCCGCTACTTGGCGTGAAATTGACTATCGACTTGATATTCTCCGTGCGACGAAGAAGGCACACGTGGAAGTTCATTGACAAAAGTCATGAAACTTTTTGAGTCTATCTAACCATTTATGTTACTAATTTTAATCTGTTTTTATTATTTTTTGAGTTATTAAACATCAAAATGGGTCCGGGACTTTATAAACATCCTGTATAGTATATGCTGTATAGTATATAAAACTTCTGATAATGTAACTCACACAGATGCATTTAAAATCAGTGCTATATAAATTTCAATCAGTCTACACCAGTAGTCTTTTATTGAATCTGTATTTTAATCACAATGAATTTAATTTTTCATTTGAAACATGACATCAACTACAATTTTAAAATGTTAACCGATTCCTAATTATTTTATACCAATATAAAATCTTACATAACATTTGATTTAATTGACCACAATTTTTTTAATCTTCCTCAAATCTTAAATATTGTACTTCATCTATGTCAAAGTATTTTAATATTCATCTCAAAATTAAAAAAACTTTAAAAATATAAAATGATTTTCAGTTATTAAATTCAAGAGTATACTTCTTTTCAATTTAATATATCAATTGTTATTAAAAATCTAAATCGTTAGTTTGTTATTTTTTTTCATTAAAATGTAAATTATAGAACGTATATTTCAAACAAAATAAAATACTCAAGATCAAAACTTTTATAATTTTTGATTAAAGGTCCTGTTGCTGTTCCTATTTTTTTAAGGTCATTATTTCTCATTAAATAAAAAGGATGAAAAAGTACATTAGAATAACAAAACTTGGTACTTCACGGATCATAAACAGAGAACAATTTACCAAAACTTGAGAATCCATATTTATATTCGATAAAAATAATATATGTGTACATCATTATCATCGAAATCGATTTACGGTCTTCGACATTTAAAAAACTGAACAAATTGTGAAATCCATCAATTTCAAAGAAAGAAAGGATCCTTCATCTGTTTACTTATCACGAGTTACCATGGCAATGTACATCTTTTAAAGAAGATGGAATGGCAACAAAATATGACACATTTTAGCATATTATTATTGAGCTTAAATATTCTTTTTTTATTAAAAAAACACGAAAGAAAAATCCTGCGTTCAACATAGATTATAACAATCTTTCCATAAATACTTTAATAAAACTTCGTTATTTAGAGAAATAAGGTAAATAAAGTAATTAAATAAACGTTTTAGAAAGCAAATAAAACATTTGAAAAACTTATTTTAGCAGTTACCTTTCATATTCAAATATGTATTCTAATTCTTTTGAAAAGCCCTGTATTTCATGTGTAAGTTGATATATATACTATGGAATGGGAAAATTTAATTTTGCAAGAAAACACACAAGAGGTTACATTTTCAATTTCAGCAATTTATACTTAATAAATGAAAGCATACTTGAATACGTTTATTCAGCTCTGTAATTTATTCAATAACTTTATTACACGCCACTATTTAGCTAGAATTGAATTCAAATTAAAACACTCTTGAAACTACTGAGGTCAAATTAAAAAAATATATCATTCATAGACGGCCATGTATCGATTCTTTGCTAGCCCTGTATATCATTTTTTCTAAGTAAAAATATTCACATTTCTAAGTAAACTAAATGCAGTTTAGCATAAAAATGCATAACTCATTTAAAAACAATCTTTAAGTAATTTTGCGCCCATAATCAGTAACCTTTGAGAAGTCTTTCGTGTAACCATGTATATCAACTATTGCATTTATACGCACCATATAATACGCATAAATATAGTAAAAGTTAAAAGCACGTATCATAATTTAAAATGCATTTCCTATATTATCGCTAACAAGGTAGAAACGTCGAATTTCGACGGAAGAAAATGTTTAAAAAGGAACTGTTTCATTGACTTATAATAAACCTACAAAATTAGTTACAATAAAAAACGCACCTTACATGGGTAAGTGTAACTCTTAAACAAATAATATTTAACCTAAAGTTAACAAAATACTATTTCTATAATCTTAGTTGTAGAAATTGCTAAAATTAAACTTTAATCGTGCCTGTAAGCAGTAAAAAATAATGTTATTGTGATAAAGTTATCGATTAAGGCTCTTATTCTAATATTCCAAAATAAAAAAAAGCAAAATTTATAACATTTCGAACTCAATCATAGAATTTTTTCCCAGTGAAATCTAAACCCGATATCATTCACCATATCCAAAATGTATTTTTTTTTCCTTTCTTTTTGTAATTTATGGGAACTTTTATTGTTTTTCCCTTTTTTCCCCTTTTTGAAATCCTATTAATATAAAATGATTAAATTGTAAAACAATAGTAATTTTTTCCCTGACAACAAAGGTGAGAAATAGAGGGGAATGCCGTAGAGGTGGAGCCTACTGACACCAATAAGTTTTTGTAGTATTTTTCAACTTATCCAGTGACAGAAATTTTGAGTTTTTATTAAACTGAAGAATATCATAAAAAATTAGTGGTGCCAATAGGCTCCAACTCTGCGTCAATTTTTCACCGCTGCTCACAAATAAAAAAATCGCCCTTAAAGAGATTAATATAGTTAAAAATAATGAACCTTTCTTAATTTGCAAATTGCTCATATTTATACCATGTCCTCAGATTACGAAGGCTCGTAATAACCGAATTCGTTTGTATAATTTTTTTTTTTTAGTTTCTTCTACCTTTACAAGAAGAAAGTATTGGATTCCTGAACATTTCTAATTCCAGTTTTCGACGGATTTACATGGTTGAAGGGTCAGAGAACCCGAAAAACTTGTTTTAAAAAATATTTGTTTGAGACTGTCATTCTGTCTGTCAGTCTGTACGCGACAAAAATTTTGTAGGGGCTCTATTTCAAGAACTAATGCACGGATTTCACAAAATTTTAGTTCTATTAGACCTTGATATAAACTAGATCTGATTAGTTTTTGATATAAATCGCTCAACAGATGGCGCTGCTATGCTTCATTATTCAAAATTTCCACAATAGGCAGATCTCAAGAACTTGTGCATGGATTTCCATAAAACTTTACGTTTAGTTAGTACTTGATAAAATATGATGGTGATTACGTTTTCGTGGAAATCGCTAAACAGGTAGCGCTGCTATGGTGCATTATTCGTGATTATCGCAATAGCTCTATCTCAAGAATTAATGTAAGGAATTTCACAAAGCTTTAAATTCAGTAAGATTCTGATATAAATTAGGTCTGATTAGCTTTTGGTGCATATCACTCATCAGGTGGCGCTGCTATTCTGTATTATTTACAATTTCCACAATAGTCATATCTCAAAAACTAATGGATTTTCATAATACTTTATATTTAGTTAGTCCTTGATATAAGATGATGCTCATAACATTTTGGTGCAAATTGCTCAACAGGTGGCGGTGCCATGGTGCATTATTCGTGATTATCGCAATAGCTCTATCTCAAGAAATAATGCATGAAATTTTCTAAAGCTTAAAATTTAGTTAGTCCCTAATATAGATTAGTATTGCTTAGTTTTTGGTGTAAATCGCCCAAAAGATGGCACAGCCATGCTGCATTTATCACGATTTCGCAATAAATGTATCTCAAGAACTAATGCATGGATTTTTATAAAACTTCAGATTCAGTTAGTACCTGATAAAAAATTATCCTGATTAGTTTTTGTTGTACATCACCGAACATGTTGCGCTTTTTTAATATGCGGATTTTTTTTAAAGATTTTGCAACATCTCTATCTCAAAAACTAATGCCCAAATTTTCATGAAACTTTAGATTCAGTTATAGTTGACATAAGTTGTTGCTGACTAAATTTTGATTTAAACCACCTAAACAGTAGCGTTGCTATGCGGCATTTTTTAGGAAGTATTAATAAACATAAGATAGAAGATCGTTTTGGGATTGTCACACCCGACTAGTTTACATTTTACTTTCCAATAAAACGAAAAAAAATGAATTATGTTAATGAATTGTAAATTAAGTTATCGCCTGAAACGATAGAATCACATCTAAAAAAGCTAGAACCGGAAACACAAACTAAACAAGAACAAAAAAGAAACAAAAGCCAGTTATACATATTAAATATGCCCAACGTAATTAATTCGAAGAAAGCTTGTGTAACTTTCAATTAATTTGTTCATTTAATCATGGGCCATAAAAATACAAGCATAAACGATGGTAATACGAGAAATATTTTTCAGACTATGTCTAGTCTTTGCCGAAGAAATATTATTTTCATTATCGTATTTATTGTTAACTTGACAGGTTTCCTCATTTTTTTTGCAATCGAAGCGAAGATGCTTATGTAATGATTCCCATTAAAAATCAATCAATTATTTTTTAATAACAAACACTTCTTGAAATTTTAATAGATTTTTGGTAAAGAAGTTTATTTTTTTTAATCCAAACAGAAGATGATTATATTTATCAATTATGTGCAAAAAATTTCGCAAGCTTTTTTTTTTTTTTTTTTTTTGACTTTTTTCCTAACATCCTTAAACATACACGAATAACACACGAAAAATATTTATTTATTAAGGAGAAAAATCTTTTATATCAAAATGGGTTATCTTTTCTGTTAATCAAATTTTTTTATTTGAGAATAAATGCAAAAAGATGTCAAAATATGATTATTTTAACAGATATATATTGCGTTTGTGGCTATTCTTTTTCTAGAAATTTGCTTAGTAATTTGGATACTATCCGGAGTTTTAAGCTAAAAAATTATAATTGAATATGTGTATGTATGTGAAATGTGTATGTAAAATTATGCAAAAAAATATACACACACATATATATAACCATTATACAATACTAGTATTTAACATCCTACAATGAATATATAATGATCCAATAAATAACAAACTTAAACAAGACAAGATGAAGTAGCAATATTGGAACAATAACGAATTATTTATATATATATTAATTTATTTAATGATAAAACTTCATTTTTAGGTGCGTTCGTAATTATGTAAATACGTAGCACCTATAGTCGTCGTCCAGATAGTTCGTCGTTCGCCAGCGCAGTTACCCAACCCATACAAATGCAAACTTTAAACTGATTTAACTTCATGTTCATACTTTTATAAATTGCCTGTTCTATTAACACTAAGGCTTTTTTAATAATTTAGATAGAGGTTTGAATTTCTTTTATCTATTCTTCATAGTTTATTTAATATTTTTTGTGCATGGACTTATCATTCAAGTTTATACTTACTTTAAAAAAATAATTAAACTGAGAGTTTATTCACAAATATTAAAAATTATTTATTTAACGACGTATTTATTTACAAAACAATTAAAAACACTTAAAAACATTATTTAAAATTAAAACCGATAAGTTTCAACCACCCTGTGGTCTTCATCAGGGTCATTTAACAGTAGGAGAGAGACAAATTTAAAATTTCAAAAAAATCAAAGATAAAAGTGAATAGATGTGCCTTCGGCTTTTATCTTTGATTTTTGTGAACTTTTAAATTTGTCTCTCTCATACTGTTAAATGACCCTGATGAAAACCACAGGGTGTTCGAAACTTGTCCGTTGTAAGATTAATTAATGTTTTAATTTTTTAAGTGTTTTTAATTGTTATGTAAATAAATACGTCCTTAACTAAATAATTTTTAATATTTGTGATTAATTTAAAGGCTGAATGAACAGTCCTTTAATTTATGAGAGATTACTGAATTTCCTTCATTTTTAATATGCACGAGAGAGAAAAAAATCATATTTAATGTAAAATCCCATACATCTAAAAATCCATACGCAGTTTTATGTAGTATATTCTAATGAATGTGAAAAAAAATCGAAACAAAAATATTTAAATTTCATAAAATAGTAGGGATTTTAAACAACTTAATTTTAAAAAAACTACATAAATTTTAGTAAAATAACCTGCTCTAGAGTATTTGTTTAAAATTTTATTTAAATTTTAGTATTAAGTACATATATTACAGTATTATTCAAAACTGACGAGATTGTTTCAAAGGTACAGTGTCTTTTAAGATAGGTTAAAACTAAAAAAATTACACTGAGCTGCAAATATTATTCAATTTGCATGATCAGTGGATCAAATAACAGGATCACCTTGTAAAGAAAATATAAAAAATCTGTTATAAAAATTCCATTTGGCCAAATGCAACAAAACCTGATGCATAATTTTTCAAACGTACGGAATAGATTTAACATGAACGATGTGCGTTTTTCATACGGCTTAAAATATGCGCCTCGTGCTGAAAAATAGGGATAAAATTTAGGTTTGTGACTTTTACGTTTAACACTTTCCTATAAAGTTGAAAAGTGCATTCGGTTTGTCCGTCCGCCTGTCCACGCTCTAATTCCCGTAAATGTACTCGGATTTTCATCCAATTGAAAAAGCTTATTTAAGATCATTAAAGCATGTTTGGTTTGCATATGAAGTACGTATAATTAATGGTTCATTTGCAGGTACACTTAAAAATTATTCGATGACATTAAGGAATATGAGGAAATATCGTTTTGAGAGTATTTTAATGACATTACGCTATTTCAAATGTATTGAAACTGTTTTAAATTACTGAATTTCACTACAATCACGTTAAAACAGAGCATATATAGCATTTTTCATAAATTTACAGGGCCGTACAAAAGAAATCGGTTACAGTACTGTCTTTGTGTAGTAACTGCTGGAGAGTACGTTTTAAAATTCTGTATGTGCTTTTAAACTTAGTTAGTTCTTTGTATATCACTCTTTGTATAGAAATTCTATGCTTCATATACAGGGTGCACAAAAGTATTCGCATAGCATTCTCCTTATTAGAGGAAATTGCTGAAGAGAAAATTTCAATTGAAATATATGTATCTCTTAAATGAAATAAATTTTGGAATACATGCTTTTAATAGATACAAATCTCTATATCATATACAAGGCTACTAGAAAATTCGGATAATTTTCCAACTGTAGATGGGAGCGGCTGAAATTCGATTTTAAAATACGTATTACATTTCCATATGGTAAAATGAGACATAATATTTTAATTTTTTAAACGGTGCAATTTTGCTACATTATTCTTAATATGATGGAAAGTACTTCCTAACCTATGCTTGCCACATTATTTTTTACTTTCTTTTTGTTTTTTGCAATTTGTAATGCACCACACATATTATCTGTCTCATTATTTCTCTATTGGGTTCGAAATAGCATTTGAACCAAAGTTTATGGACTTTGACCAATGTTTTTCTTATGATCGATCTCTAAACATTAAATCTTTAAACAATGCTATCCTATTTATATGCTCTATTATGGTGCCATTACGAGTTTAATTCGCCATAAGTTTTTCGTACCAAAAGGTAACATATTGTCTTAGAGTTATTATTCGATTAAAGTTACTTAAAATGTTTTGGCTTCTACAAAAAAATTTGTAAAGTTCTTTGTTAATAGTACGTTCGCCCTAAATCCATAATATAATTCCAAATTGTATTTGATAAAATATAGGAATTGTAAAATGAAACTTTGATTTCTGGAATGAAGAAAAATCTTCTTCAGTGCATAATTTCTTACGGCTGAAACTTCTTAGAAAGAATTAATTCAACAAATTGTTTAACGAGCAATGTGATCTACGCACATAATTGTACTGTAAACGTCTAAAAGTTATTTATTCTTTTAACAAGTAAAATGTACTCGCGGTTAACAAACAAACCACTTATATTATCTCGAATAAGAAAAAGGTAAGCCCTCTAGTATATCTGTCAGTTAATTGCTTCTTTGCTAACAGTGTGCAAGCAATACGCTGAAGGCATTTATTGATAATACACTTGTAACTTGTTATTGCAAGATAAAGATAATTACAATATTCCTTATAATGGGAACAGAATAATTCTAATTCGCTTTTCGTTAAGGATAAACAAACGCATTTAATTTCTGTAATTCCATAATAGTTTATGGTATAATTGCGTGCTGGATCATAACTATGACTAATTAAAGAACAATCAAATTTAAGTTTAAAGTCCTCAAAATGACGAAATAATATTAATAACAATAATGATTTAAATGTTCATTGTCTTTTGCTCATTATCTTTCCTCGCTTAAAATGTATTTGATAGATTAAGTTCGGCTCACTTTTATGCGACAGTTGACATTTAATGGCGTCTTTAATTTTGATATTCTTTTGTCACACGAAAATAAATTGTGACCATTGTGGTAAAATGTCATTGGCATATTTATCACCTCTACTGTGAAAAATTTCTCTTGTTCATTTTAAAATTTTAAAATTAATAAAAATGTCACACCTTTTTCCAAAAACGAAAAAAAAAAAAAACTAAAGAAATAATTTATGACTCTAGTAACAAACATTACTCGATATATAGGATCAACGTGCGTTTATTTCTATGCATTAATCGACAAAAAGACATAAACTTTGCAATTAGTCTTTTTTTTTTTTTCGAGTATTATGCGTTATCTATAAAAGAAATGCTGGTATTAATAAATGATAGGTGTGGAAATAAAGTGGTTAACGACATCCACTGATGAACTCTGAATTCTAGACATCTACGAAAGTCATAAAACATGAAAGGTAGCGCCTTGCCGCATGAAAAGTTACAAAGTGAAGAATAGTAGTCTGTTTGGACCTTTAACCCCTTCGCGACAGGAGCCCTTTACGAAATGCTTAATGTTTTCTCACCGGTTTTTAAAAACAGAAATTTGTGCCTTTTTAAATCGAAGAATTGCTCCAATTAAACGAGGCAAATTTTACAGTAAAATTTTACCGGTGGGGATAAGCAAGGATTCTTAAGCCTTTTACGTATCGCTCGTCCCCTAGGGGTTAATAGACGCATTTGCAGGGCCACGGAGAGAGAGAGAGGACCGTTACATATTAATGAGGTCTTGCTCTTTTAAAGTGCCTGTCATAGGTCCTGTTGTTTAGACAAAATAGTAAAAATGGTAAATCGACTTTTTTTGGAGGGAGGGGGGTGAAAAATTTTAAACTTTAAATATTAACAACTAAGATAATTAAATTGACGTAATTTCAGTCGTATAACTTGGTTTTATGCATGTATATATTTGTACAAAGTGTTAAGAAAGGCATTTATAAAGAAAATATCAAGTAATAAATTATCAGCAAAGGTGCAGTTATGGAATGACTATAAGATGTCGAAACGACGGTGGGCTTCAGCTTTAAGAAGGGGGATGTGCGTCTCAAGTTAAATTGGGTATTGCCTGTATTTTGCCTGTTGATGCATTTTTTAAATGTTTTGTTAATTTAGCGATATTTAAATGTTAAATAAATATGCATTATGAAACTTCAAAAAGCATTTTAAAATAGGACATTTCATGGAGTTACAAAACAGATAATATTACGCAATAAAATAATTAAACTAAATATAATTACAAGTGCTCGAAACAATTAAAGATATTGTAAGTTTCATATAAAACAACGAAATGAGCATTTTTTTTTCTATTGTAGAAAATAAAAGGAGAGAGACACAAATGCAAATTTTTCTCATTTTCAAACTTTGGAGTATGTAAATTTTGAGTTATTGTAAAAAAAAAAGATAATTTGGTGGGAGTGTAAAAAATTTGGCATTCAACTTAATGTAAAAAAAAAAAAAAAAAAAAAAAAAAAAAAAGGCTGAAAAAATTCAAAATAGGATTAGACTTCAGACATAAGACTGTTTTTAAAAAATCAGAACCATATGAGCTATATTAGTTGAGCTATTTAAAGTTGGCTTTTTGCATTTTCTTTGATCTGATATTAGCCGTAAATATGAATTCGTCATCCATGAATTATACGATACGATACGATTTTAGGCTTGAAGCTGCGTCAATCGAATTCTACCGTGTTTTATGTTACATGAAATCAATCATCAAAAATAAAATGGTATTGTATTTTGATTAAAAAATAAAATAAATTTCGTATAATTCTTCAACCCTGCGCCAAAGAATATATGTCATATTTTTATACTGAATATCAAAATTAAAATAATTTTCTTATAATGAATATTTTTTTATACAGAAATACAAAATTCTAATTATAAAATATATGTCGTTCAGCTAAAACATTTCATTAGATTTTATCGCTTAAGTTTAAAATTCGCATGCTAATTTAAATTTTGTTCACTGAATGATCTGATTACAAATGATTATTGTTGGACTGAATATTTAACACGAATAGAAGTGACTTCTTTCAATATGTTTAATATTCATCTAACACACGAAGAAATCTGATAAAATATGTCTGACATCTATTAATTTAATGATAGTACTCATGTCAAAGTTTGGCGTTTTAACCGTACAATTTGAATAAATTAAGAAACTAATTAAAAATGTCTAGGATTTCGAGGATTAAAACGGACTGAATTCGGAAATAAATTACAAGAAAGATAATTAGATGTATATTCTGAATTTCCTGTGTTTACATCATCGGAATTAACTAAATTACGTCAGAGTGTTGAATTAGGATCTTATAATAATTAAGGAATGAATTCATTCTTTCGAACAGAGGGTAAATTATAAAGCATTTATTAAATAAGCTTGTTTTGTTCTGCTGATTATAATTTTCTACTAATTATTTTAACACAAACAAACTGATTGGTAAAGTTATCATACGAATTGAATATTTCCAGTTGAGCGAAAAATTGCCCAGGCCGGGAATCGAACCCGGATACTTGGCTTACAAGGCCAACGCTTTACCTGTTAAGCTATCTGGGCGATAGCCCCAGCCGGCTATCGCCCAGATAGCTTAACAGGTAAAGCGTTGGCCTTGTAAGCCAAGTATCCGGGTTCGATTCCCGGCCTGGGCAATTTTTCGCTCAGCTGGAAATATTCAATTCGTATAATATTCTAATTCCATTTATTAAAAAAAATAATATAACAGACTTTTCGAAATATAAAAAATATGAAAGAAACTTATCTAATGCATAAGACTTCATAAACTTTTATAAAACACTAAGAAAAATTCGTCTTTTAGAAAACGTATATTATAGTTTACTTTAGAGAGGATAGATACATTTTGGAATACTTTTCGATTAATGATTTTAGTTACAATTAATTTTTTCACAGATTTTATAGTACGAATGTTACGTAGTATTAGATCGTAGGCGTAGGCGTAACTTGGGCTCTAAGACTAGGACGATTTGTGGTGTTTTATTTTTTATGTATGCTCCTATCTCTCCCTATCAAGACTTATTCACAACACTCTCATTAAATACTTAAAAAATCATCAGTGTTTAACCATGTACGAAAGAATCTTAAATTACACATTTTATGTTTTTAAAGAAATATTTTTAAATATTTAGAGCACGATCTATGCCTGATGTAATGTTCAATTAGACAAAAATTCAAACAAACTTAAGGCAATTCTCAAGTTTCCTACTAAACAAAAACGAAACTTTCTGACTCATTTAAAGGAATCATATAGAATTTTGAAATAAAATATAAAACATTCTGCACACAAAAAAACTTATTTCAGAAGAATAACGCGCAAGAAATTAATTTTTATTAGCGTACCAAGTAATTTCTTAAAGGTTCAGCATCAAGGATAATTTAAAACAGTTCTCAAAAAAAATTTCCTTGCTTAACAACCAGAAATTTTCTGACTCATTTTTTTAACATTAAAGCACAAAACTTAGAAAGGTGATTATTAAGGGGATTTGTAATCAGTTTTTTTTCTTTTTCAATAAATGAATTTCATCTTAAATTATAAGTGGTAATTCTCTTCCTGCTAGCAGTTTTTACTTCTGTACTATTGTACAAATTCCGTTTACAACGTCCAGTTTCACAGAAATTTCAGAATTAACTTCCGCTTTTACCGAAAAAGAGAAGCAACATTTTTATTAATATAAGCACCTTCCAATTTGATACTTTCACGAACAAAAACATAAATGTGTATGAAAAAGCCAATTTGGACTTAAGAACCACTCCTAAAAGCTTTGATGTGGTGTTGTTTATGACGGCCGATTACCTGCTCGATGAATATAAGCCATAGGGGGAGTGCTCTCCGTAAGGGTTTTTCTAAGGGAACCAAACCCGTATTTATGCAAGGTAACCCAAGATTCGAAGAAAACCATGGGAAACTCAAAACGATAAGACCTGTGAGCGCGATTAGGTTCAAACCCAGCACCTCCCATTTATCAGCTTCGAGAGCACAACTTCTCCGCCAATGGTGGGGCTTAGCTCCTAAAATTACAATATATAAAAATCAAAAATTGTGATCGGGCATCAAACGTGCCGTGTAGAGATCGGCATCGAACAGTTACATTGTGTGTAACCCGTTTCAATATTTTTTAAACTGACTCGTGCAGGGCCAAGATCAAAATTTGAGATCAAGGTACGGACCGAAAGAAAACTTAATTGTTCTCAAAATCTGTTGAGCAGACAACATAATTTGTAAAATTATGAACTGCGATAAAGAACTTATGTTAGCTTAATCTTTCGATATATACTTCTCCATGGTTTTTAAATTAATTTTTCAATAATGCGAAAGTATGACACATTTTTACATTAATTTTTAATAGTAAAAATGTAAAAGTGATAAGCCTGACTATTGAAGGGATTTGGAATCGAATAGCGTTTCTCATTTTTGGTAAATAAAATATTTGTATAACCTTCTGAGATACAATAGTTTCTCAAATGGTTGCAGGTTTTTCTCCCTCTCCATTCTATCGCTTCCGGAAATTCTATTCAAAACGCCAACTATGACAATATTTTATTTGCTTGCAGTGTTCTTCAATTGCTTGTATCAAAAAATGGATAACGCCATTCGATTATATAGTTTCTGAATAAAGACCCCTACTAATCTTATGCATTTCTGAGAAAAAAATGAATTTAGAAATGTATCAGAAAGGCGCTTCTTTGAATTAACGAAAAAATTTGGATTTAAAATCTTTAATAAAATGATATAGAAATATTTTTATAAAACTTCTTTTATTAAACAGTTCAAAAGCTACGATGTTTTTAAATTTCTTTTTTTTTTTCTTTTACTCTAAGCCATATTAATTTTTTAATGAATCTTTATTTGAATGTTGAAAGCCTAAGAACCTTAGTAATCATTAATGTTACTAATGTGTATTTCCTGTTAAATATACTGTAAAATCATTCCATAGATATGTATGCAGTACTCTTTAAAAAAATCTTAATTATATGATAAAAAACTGAATTTTTTAGAAATCGTAGAAATTGTAACGGGCCAAAACGGGCCGGGCCTGTTTTCCCTGATTTCTCTACGGGCCGGGCCTGGAAATTCCGGCCCGTGCAGACCTCTAGTACAGAGACGCGAATTGAATGAGACACCGGTAAAAATTCAAAGCACAATAAATGCGAAATTTTATCACCAGCAGCCTCCTTTTAAACAGACTTAAGTTATTATCTTAATCCTAACTTTAATTTATTCTATTAATTGTAATTTTTTTATTTTTTTAAATTCTTGATTTTTCTCTCTTATTATTATTTTTAAAATTAAATAGTTTATCTACATTTATACTTTTTCCCAATGGCCCTTTACAACATAAGATTTCTCAATTAAATATACTGGGTGTGAAGTTATCAACAACTAGGTAACCTCTCAAAGCTGCTCTACTGTTGAGCACTGTTCCTCCTTAAAATATGTGTGACAGACTGTTTTGGCAGAATAAAGAGCCACATTTTTGCATTTGTCACTTTAAATGTTTCTGAAATAGCACAAAATTTTCTATAAAATGCTCTCAGAATGATCAATGCCCATGATGATGGTAAAACATTAAGTCATTTTTAATTATAGTTAATTTAATTAATCATATTTTCGGCTTGTCAAACATAGTCATTCCAAGTTTATTTTGTTCGTAGAACTTTTTACTATCGATTGATATAAAAATGTTTCAATTCTACGATGACGGGGCTCCCAATATCACTCTACATCATCGTTAAAAAAGTATGCCAATAGCAGCGTTAGAATTCCTAAAAAAAAGTCACTGGTTCCAAGGACCAGAAAACATGAGAATTTACTGGTCCGCAGACATCATCACTGGTCCGCTACATAAAATTCTATTAAATAAATTTAACACTTAGAGTAAATTTTCTGTACTTTTTAAAAAATAAATGTGCAAGATACAAATTTAATTATAAAATAATGCTTATTTAAGTGTAGAAGATAACAAGTATCACTATTGTTTGCATTTCTTTTAAAATGGGGCAAGACAGGTTTATTGAAAAAGACATTTTTGCTGAAAAAAGGAATATTTTTGTTGAGTAAATGGGTACTTTGCTTAATGAAATGGTGCTTTCAGGAGTCACATTCACTCAGAAAGATTTGGAGCAATAAAAAACCGATTGGGAAGCATGAAAATCAGTTTTTGGAACAGCAACAACAATTTTGAAGCAAGAAAATTAGTTTTTAAAAGAGAAAAATTCGCTCCCGGCATTCACTTATTATTATTTTTTTTCCGTGCTTTTTTGTCGAAATTTCCGTTTTTTTTTGCATTATTTTGACGAAATCTTTTATTTTTATTGACGAAATATACCGTTTTTCGCGATATTTTTTGAAGAAATCTCCCGTTTTTTCGCGTTTTAGGATAAATTAGCCATTTTTTCGCGCATTTTTTGACGATATTTGCCAATAATTAGTCGTTATTTAGCGCTTTTTTAACAAAATTTGTGGGTTTTTTCGCAATTTGTTGAGAAAATTTGTCGTTTTTCGCGATTTTTTTTGACAAATTTTGCGTTTTATCGGGATTTTCGGATAAAATTTGTCTTTTTTCGCGATTTTTTGAAGAAATCTGCCTTTTTTTTGCAATTTTTTGAAGAAATCTAAAATTTTTCCGCAATTTTTGGAAAAAAAAATCTGCCGTTTTTGCGATTTTTTTGGACGAAATTTGCCGTTTTTTCGCGATCTTTCGAAGAAATCTGCCTTTTGTTTCGGGTTTTGGAATGAAATTAGCCATTTTTTCGAGAATTGTTTGACAAATTTGCCGTAAATTAGTCGTTATTTCGCGATTTTTTAACGAAATTTGCCGTTTTTTCGCCATTCCTTAACGAAATTACGCGTCCCGTGGGACGCGTAAGAGCTGTTTTTTGCGTCCCATTGCCGATTTTTTGAGTAATTTACGCGCTATAGCGCGTCTGCGGCATCACTGATAATAACAATAAAAAAATCTTATGTGTGATCGGTTGCAGTTTTCTCAGGGCCTGAAAAAAGGCACTGGTCCTGCGGACGACTAAATTTTTCAATTTAGTAGTCCGATTGAATTATCGGTGGTCTCGGGAGAGCGGACCACCAAGGATTTCGAACGATGCCAATAGCATTTACTGTCTCTTTACAGGAGTTATAGAAATAATTTGAATACATTATGATTAATGAAAGCTGATTTTTAAATGCATTTCAATGAAATTATACAGATTAAAACATAATGAAATATGAAAGTGATAAATGCGTCACAATATATCCCCGTAATGGAATGTTTCATCGTCATTTATATGTTTTTTTTTTTTTTGTTTTTTTTTTGTAGAATTATAAAAATAAATCGGACATCTTGCGGTTTATGAATTTTAATTGTTTTAAGTACATCATTGTAATGGAACGATAGCATTTCACAGACAAAAGTTAATGTATTTTTTAAGGTTTACTACATCATATTTCCTATGGAAAATATTGCATGTGAAACTATTTTGATGCATTGCCATCTAGCAACGGCAATTGCTAAAAATTATCTTATCACTTTATAGTCCAAGAGCCGACCGCACAAAACACTAAGTCATCGAACACAAGAAAAAATCCGTTATTTTATGGAAGAGTAGTAATAGAGGAATCTAATTATCCATGTCTTCCAGAAGCGAAATGGTGCATAAGCCAAAGATTAGTACCACTAGTGGCTGATTCGTAGGCTTAGCATTATGTTTTCCTGCACTCAGTTTTCTAAGTTTTCATACTTTTGATTGTACGACAAACACAATGCTAAACCTACGAGTGAACCACTAGTGATATTGATTTTTGGCTTATGCACCACTTCACTTCCGGCAGACATGGATCATTAGATTCCTCTATTTCTTTATTCCTTTTCCATAAAATAAAATATTTTTTGCTGTGCTCGATGACTTAGGATTTTGCGCAGTCGGCTCTTGGACTATTAGTATGAATATTATCAAACTAAATTGAATCATACTACGTATTGCATATGAAAATTGCAGTTCTTAAACAGAGCATTAAAAAAATCAAATTGATTATTGCTTATGGTCTACTATTTCTTGAATTGCATGCTATAATTATAACATGCAATGTTTTTGCAAAAATATATGAACTAAACAACTATTAGTATGTTATGTAGTGCGTATATTATCTATAGTTCTGATATCAACCCACGCAAAATAAATGAGATGTTATATGGAGTTAACTGGTTAACTGGATAGTTTGGTTAAAAATAGAGTTGAGATATTTTGTATAACTTTCAGAACAATTATAAAAGAAAATGGCAAACAATCAAATAAGTTAACATATATTATTGGAATAATTAATTTTTGCAAACTAAAATCAAACCAATTTTGAAAGTATAAGAAAAATCGAAAAAATATTTTTTTTTCCTAATCTCATCCATATAAAGACGTACACAGATATTTAAAATACGAAATTTGAAATCACTATAAAAATTTGAAATTTCTTACAGTTGTATACTTGAAAGAAAGTTTATTTTGGCTTTTCCAGTAACATATAGAAAACCTGAGACGTAAAAAACTGAAACTTAGAATCACATAAAACCTGTAAATGTCAACTTAAATTAACAATAAATAATGAAAAGAATCAACTGGCTTGATGCAGTCCTTTTAAAGTATAATACTGTGACTGAAAACTTTCAAATGCAAAGTAATTTTGTTATTTACCTTACCGCGTTGAGGTTAACTACCTACGACTTTTCTGTATGATATTACTTATCGGTTCCCACGCTAACTTAAAATATAATACCAAGGAAGACGCATTTTATTTTTATTCATCGCTTCATAAATGAAAAACGCGGTTCTTCCGGCGAACTTTAAAATATATTTAACTGTTTACCTGCAACGATTAAATATTGCATGTGAAATTTGAAACGGTTCAGTTCAAAAACAATCTATGGATAAAAGGATCTTTTTATAGATAGAAACTAGAAATGAACTTTAAATGTCACAGCAACTTAAAATCATAAAAAATATTATCTCTATTAAATTTGTTTTAGAAATTTAGAAGGAACAAGCATAAGATTTTTTTTTAATTTTACAAGTAATAAAAGAAATTTAGGGATAAAAATGGGGGTTTTTTGGGGAATTATTGAGAATTTAAAATTTGTACCACAAAGTAAAACTATACATACAGTAAACTTAAAATTACACTATGTGTAAATTACTTAAATATATAACAAAATATATTTAAAAAAACATTAAATTACTTTAATCCTTAGTACTTTCAACGGTAAACACAGCTGCCGACAGAAAATATAAAGATACAAATATTGACAGCTTAATTTTCAAATATTACGTAATCGGTGCCAAAAAGGATTAAAAGTGAAAGCCTATGTTTAAGATAATTTATTAAGATGTTAATATTTGTATTTTTATATTCTCTGTCGACGGCTGTGTTTACAGTTGAAAATACTAAGGATTAAAGTAATTTAACACCTTTTTAGATATTTTTTGTCATCTTTTTTAAGCAATTTACACATAGTGTAATTTTAATTTTATTTTTTTTAAAGACGAATTAAGCATTCTATTATTTATTTGCTGATATGTATATACAGTATGCCCACTTATGTGCATTGCCACCTTCTTAATTTCGGAACGACTGCTGCTATATTAATAAAAGTGGTGCCTAGGTTTAGTAAACTAGCCATGCTCTTCCGAATGGAATAAAGAACCTGGACCTTGTTTGTAGGTTCACAATGGAGCAGCCTACGGCTCCACGTAGTGACAAATCGTTGAGTTAGCATTACTATCTCGAAAACTGAAAACAAAATAGAGAAAAAAAAGGATTTACAATGTTGTATAGAATCATTGTTTTAGTACGAATATACAACTTGCGGATATTAATGCGAAGACTAGAACAGTTAGCACGCGTATTTGCTTTTTCGAGATTTTCTAGATTATGACAAATTTCAAACGACCCGGTTGGATAGTTTTTGCGTTGTTATATGCGGACAGACAGACGGACTAATAGACAGATGGACGGACAGACGGGCAGAAGGTTAGAGAGACGGACGGACTGAACAACAACTATAGGTGCTACGTATTTAAATAATTACGAACGCACCTAAAAAATAACCAGTATTGCTTTTGTTTTTAAAATTAAGAAGTAACGAGCATAAGATTTTATACATTTTACAAATTATAAAAAATATGTACCAAGACTGAATCGCAAAGTAACGCAAAAAATTTCCTTTTTAGACAGTTTTTTGTAGTAGTATATTGTCTAATAAAATTGTATTACAGTGAAGCCTATGACAACGAATTATGAATACCTTAAATGGAGCACTTATATTGTCAGAACGAATATTATCATATCTTTTAAAAAATAAATTTGTGAAAAATGGATTTCTTTCAGCCCCTTTGCGAGTCAGTATTAGCTGTTTTTACTGTATAGTTTTCTTAAAACAGCCGTGACCTTTTTTTTTTTTTTTTTTTCTTATACAATTTAAGGAAGGAGTCCGTTTTCAACAAGTTTTGTTTTACAAGATTTACCTTATTTCTCTGTCATTTCAGATTGTTAATTTTTCAATGTATTACTTGATATATATTTAGATGAGTAGATTCGACAGTAAATTTCGTAAAAAAGTAAAAAATCCTGTTTTATATTTTACTAATTTTTCACCAAAAAAATTTTACTTTTTTTTATGAAATTACATTTCTGATTTCATATACGACTAACATTATTTCATTTTTTCAGTATTTTGTGTTATTTTCATTTATCTTTCGTAGAAATTCGGTGTTTTAAGCAATTAAGATTTTAAATTTCGGATACAACTAATGTTATACTAATTTTTCAATAGTTTGATATGGGGCCATCTATAAATGCTGTGACGTTTCTAAGGGGTTGGATTCGTGAAATTGTGACAGTTTGTGATAAGGGGTGGGAAGAGGTAAGAAGAAATGTGATATCACACATTTTCGTTAAAATAAAAACATTAAAAATCAGCAGATTAAGTTTTGATGTTATTTTGAAATTAAAATATTTTGTATTCATAAAGTAAAAATAAAAAATGAAGCGAAATATATTATTAAATTCCATTTCAAATTCTAAAATACTTACTGTTTTCAAATGATCTTTCATATCAATACTTCATATTAATACTGTACACCACAGGATAGTAATTATAATTATTTGTTGTAAACCTTAATCTTATTTCATAAAAAATAAGTAATCAAATCTTTTTTATTGTTATTCTCACAAAACTTATTCAAACACACAGTTAAAGTTTAAAAATAAAATTTGAAATATTATCTATAACATAATGCTTTGTTTCTAAACTGCAAGCATATGTATACTCATGTTACATGCTGTTGAACAAATTCTAGCAAACAACATTTAAAAAAATAAAAATAAAAATACGGAAAAAATATATTTTTTAAACAAACGTATGTTTACCGAAAGAATATTTTTTATTCACAAAATAAATATTTTCATTAGAAAAGAAAAAGCAACAAAAACAAATAAAAACAAAAAATTTCTCAGTTATACAATATTTTTATATACCAAAATAAACAGAGATAAATAGGTTATGTTAAAAAAAGTGAATAAAGATTAAAAAAAAAAAAAAAAAAAATCAAGCTAATCTTTGATATGTTTAGCTTCTAACGGAAGCCTTATCTATCCAATTTGCTAAATATCGTTATTGTATATAACTACAAAAATACCTAGCCAGTATCAACGAAAATAAAACAGCATCATTTATTTTATGGCAAATACAAATGAAATAACCGTTGTTTCACAAAATTATTTTTTATGTAAGAACAGAGTTTTGATATCAGAATCATAATTAACAAGCATATAAATAGTTAATAAAATTTAAGTTTTTCAAATTTTTCATTTTAGAAATTGCTATGAAAAAATAATCTCTTTTATTACCAATTTTTCTCTTTCATCTCATTTTTAGCACTTTCCAACAAGATAAAAAGTGCTCATGTATTCGGTTTGTCTGTCCGTCTGTCCACACTCTAATTCCCGTAAATATAACGGGATTTTCATACAATTGATACAGCTTATTGGGGTCACCAAAGCATGTTTGGTGATGTATATGATGTATGTACGCTTAATGGTTCATTTACAGGGACACTCAAAATAATTCAATTACATTATGGTATATGGGGCAAAAATTGTTTGGAGAGTATTTTAATATTTTAATGGGATTATGCTATTTGAGATATTATTATTTGGTTAATTCTCTTTCCGTCGTTGGTGATTCTTTTATTTTAAACATATATTGCATTCTTTAAATTTAAAATAAAAGTTATTTTCCTGAAAGAAAAATGTGTAATAAAGCGCAAAAAATATTAGAAAGTTGTAATATAAGTTTAATCTTACTCTAATACAAAATTTTCTAAGCATCTTCAAAAACTCTTCCTTAGCCTATTGACATATGAATATTAATTGGATAATACGCAAAACAACAACAGTCGTTATCTTTTAGACAATGAGACATTCGTTAAACACTAATTATTCTATTTGTATAGCTATTGTTAATGTTAGCAGCGTAAAATTATTTTTTCCTAAAAATTGAAAATTTTTCGGACACGAAAAGAGTTAAGATTCTATTAGTAATAAAAAATATTAAATATATATTTATTTTGTGTTTTTCATTGTTCTTGCAATGCAAAAAAGTAAAATTAAAATTAAAAAATCCAAAGAAATTGTAAAAAAATGTACTTTTTTAGTCCCATGTACCATCAAGTTATGTGTACAAAAAGTATAATTTAACATTTTTTGCTGTTCAGTCATTCTTAGTTATAAGTTTGTTATTTTAAATCCATAACTGCAATTTAAAAAAGTACATAAATAAACCCTGGGATTGGAAGAGGTTATGTAATATGTATGAAATCTGTAGTTCTTAAATACAACAACGCAAAAAAAAAAAAAAAAAAAAAAAAAAGAAAAGAAAAAGAAAAAGAAAAATGAAAAAAATAGAACACATTCGAATTGAATATTTCCAGCTGAGCGAAAAATTGCCCAGGCCGGGAATCGAACCCGGATATTGGCTTACAAGGCCAATGCTTTACCTGTTAAGCTACCTGGGCGATAGCCGGCTGGGATTTTTCGCTCAGATAACCTTATTGGTCGTAACATCTGGTCTGTCATTTGAAACAGCTCGCAGAATAAACTGCAGGTAATGGAACTCCATATAACGATGGATACGTAGATATACTATTATTTTTAACACAATCAAACTGATTGGTAAAGTTATCAAACGAATTGAATATTAAATATTCAATTCCTAAAAAACTAAGAGCCAATGAGCTCAAATTCTGTCAAAACAGTTAATTTCGATTTAAAATTCGCAATATTTTAAACAATGGAAAGAATGAAATGTGTTCATACATTCCTTTTCAATCATAATACCGTAAATAAAAGCTTTTTAATGAAAAGTAATTTTGTCATTTGTCTTACGGCGCTGATTTTAATTACCTATGACTTTTCAAAATTTATTAAATTACAAATCGGCTCCTACGCAAACTTTATGTTGAAAAATATAATGTCATAGGACAGCATTTATTCATGTTCATTGCTTCAAAAACTCAAAAACGTGGCTCTACGCGTGATTCAGTGAACTTTGAAATATAATCAGTTATCTGTCTGGAAAGATTAAATATTGCACGTGAATTTTGAAATGGTTCAGTCTATAAAGGATAAAATAAACATGCAGATAAAAGGAATTTTTTTTTGAATTATTAAGAACTATAAATTTGTAGCAAAAAGATAAAGTATGTGCAGATACTTTCAGAAAATTCTTGCGATTTTATATAAATGGAAATCTACAAATGGAATTTTAAATGTTAAATCACAGTTCAGATAAATAAATAGCTAATGTTAAAAAAGCGTATAAAAATGTTAAAGGTCAAGGGATTTTCTTTCAGACTCTTAGCGTCAAACGAAAGCCTTATTTAGTTTATTTTGCTGAGTCTTGTTGCATCGTCTAAATAAAAAATCACCCACTCGACATAAATGAAATAGAATAGTATTGTTGATTTTATCACGAATACAGCTAAGTTAATCCTTTTTCCATAAATAATTGTAATATAAGAACAATGTTTTAGTGTTATATGAATCTTAATTTAAAAGTATTACGAAATAAGTAAAAAAATTAAATTTTTTCAAAAATTGTAGTTCATATTTACAAGGAAAAAGTAATCTCTTATAGATTATTCAATTTTTAAGGCATAGTTAAACATTGAATAAAGACTTTGGCAATGTCGTAGATTTCTGATTTTTACAAAAGGAAATCGAAATATAACTTAGATTAATTAATGAAAAACTAAGGGCGAATGAGCTGCATGAACTCAGAAAAAGGGAGAATTTGAAAAAAATGAATTCGTTTGACTCTAAAAATTTCATGCAGTCTAGAAAGCGCCTAAACAAAAATTGATCTATCAATCAGGTAAGTCAACCAGACCTTAACCCTTTATCTACCAACGGTACTTATAAATACCATTAAAATTACTTATTATAATTTTTTTAATACATAAATTAGTTTTAATACTGCTTGAAATGAACTACAGACACATCACTTCATTTTGTTCCAAAAGCATTACACAAATTTTGGTTACACAAAACAAAAATTCTTTTAAAAGGATGATTTCTTTTGCCTTTGTATCTTTTCAGTTTTCTTGGCGCAGAGGGAGGGGAATGGGAATTTTTCAATTTGGAAATATTTCTTTATTTATATTGTAAGGACATCATATTTGTACATTTTATAATTCTATAAAATACTATCAAAACTATTTAAAGTAAAAGATTTCAGTGGGGTTATAAATATTACACAAAATCTCTGTAAATTCAAATTTAATTAATCATTCTAAATCCTTCAATCTTTCTAAAATCCTTCAAAAATTTATTAAATGATTATGTAACTCTTTTAATTTAGTCTAAACAATTAACGTAAAATGCTTTAGAATGTAAAATTTTCATGAATTCCTAATTCGGTAGATAAAGGATTAAGTGACATTGTTCAAGTTTTTTTTACATGAAAGTGAGATGCTAATATTTAATGTGTACTCCATGATGCAGTGTTGTGAAGTTGACTGTTTCCCACAAAAACAAAGTGAAGAGTCTTTTTTGTTTATGTGGAACAGATGCTGTTCAAATGGATCGTGATTTGTTAGAAAGAGGAAAGATTATGTTATGTAAGAAGAAGTTTGTTGAGCCATCTGGAAGTATGTCTTGTATGTATTGATCTATCTGTTCCAGTACCCATTCTTTTTGCCTGCGTTGTATGAGTGTTTGTTGTGTGTTGTAGGAATATGTATGGAAAATGGAGGAATATTTGCGGGGGATCCTTGTCCATAACCGCTGACTTGTGGATTATTCACTTTGTCTGAGAGTCCACATTAAATAAACAATTTCAAAGAATTTTGAACTGCTGTTAAAATTTCTAAGACTACATTAATGTCTATGTCAAATTTATTGAGAACTATTAAGCCCAATACATTGTCGGAGGAGAATAGGGGAAACACTCCCAATGACGTTTCCAGCAGGGCCAGTCATAGGAAGGTACCAAGGCAAGAGCCCTGAGGTCTACTCTTTTAAATATATATACAATATATGTGGTGACATTCATATCACCAGAGGCTGCCTTTTCAATAGCAAGGTGATGATGATTTTTATCAATTCAGGAGAAATACCTAAGAAATGCAAAGATTGAAACCACTAAACTCCACGAGAGTTTATCAAACGCTTCCATGAAGAATAATGAAATAAAGGAGGTGTGTTTCCAATTTGATTGATTTATGCCTATGTTTGACAGACTCTACTGAATCGCTGTCCCGGTAAATTTCAGAGATTTAAAGCCATACTGATGTCTTAAAAGCTTGCCGTTCTGGGGTAATGTGTGATTAATGCCCTTAAGATAAGTTTCATAATTTTTTTCAGAAGGTTGGTAGAAGGGTGGTTATTCTAAATGATTATGGTAACCTATTGTTTTCTCTCCTTTTTTAAAAAATGCCAACCATACGATTTTCCATAATAAATTAAAAAGTGTTTCATAATCTACGTTTTAATTATGTTTTACATTTTTGTTAAATTATATAATGATAACTACAGTTAATCGCATCTCAAAGAGAGTTTGAGTAGCTAGGAACTCTTGAAGCCACACAGGGGTATAGCCGAAAAAATAACAGAGAATATACGCTTTAAGCAGAGGGTGTACGCCCAAGACAGTGGGTATACCCTAAAGTGTGTATACTATAGCTTTCTTGAGAAACAGACGTATACGGTGTTCCTTAAAAAAATCCAGAATGTACACAGCGTATACCCCTATATACCCTCCACAAAATCCATGGAGTCACATCCCCTACACATAAAATGATTTGAGGTTAACTGTTTGAAAAATTCATAACTGGTAGGAATGGGAAGGAAGGTCATACACATAAATGCCAAGGAATGTTGTGTGAATCACATTCCGTTAATAAAATAGAAAAATCAATATTAAAAATTTTTTGGTATAGATTTAGGCTTTCTTAATACAAAATTCGCCAGATTTGGTAATATTTATTTTCCCTGGAACCAGAATCATTCAAATAAATTCACAAAATAGTTAATATTACATATAAAAAATACAATAAAATAAAACACAATTTCCTGAAAAGTCACAGATTTAGTATCTAACATGTTGATCGAGCAGCTGAAATTACAGTCTCCCGCTTTCAAAGTTTTTCCAATTCAGGACCGTGATCTCCCGATTGTAAAGTGTTCATAAATATTTATCAAATAATGCAGTGCTACATATTAACTTTTTAAACATAATGTACCCAGAAGAAAATAAATCTATAAAATTTACAACAATAAGTCTTAATTTCCTTTTCTCAAAATTTATGTTTTGTCATTTAACATCTTTGATTCAAGTCTTAAAATGTTTTTTAAATAGACCTATAGAAGTACAAAGTAATATAGTAAAATTTTCACGACTAGTATACTAGAAATCTTGCAATTCTAAATAATTTTTTTCAGAAAAAAAATCCCGTTTTTTAATTAAAAGCAATTATTGTGCAGAAACTTCTCATTAATCAACAGGCTTTCAGAATCAATTTTTTAAATTTTCAAATTAATGTATAAGTATTTTTAAGCATATCTTTCGTATTTTTATAAGTGTATTGTTCATCTTGAAAATAATAACTAATGATTGACTGCACTTCATGTTTTTTCCCAAAAGTTTTCGTTACTATGCAAACTCGATTATGCAAAATTTACTTTTTTTCTTTTTTTTTTTTCTTTTAGTGGAATGAAAAAGTAAGGTAATTATTAAAGATATACAATTTTTGCTCTTAATTTTAAGATAAGGCAACAGAGAAAAAAAAATTAAACATTACTTAAATGATCTATTTAAGGTTGCAAAATTCATTGATTTATCAACACATAATCGTAAATTAATTTATATTAAACTAAATTATGCAGCGAATTTTTTAATTACACTTTTCTTTTATTATTTTTAATTCATTTTCTTCTTTTTAGCCTTTATTTTTTTTTCTTTTTGCAGTTTTACCGCTATTTGGCCTATTTTAGGAAACGTTTATTGACACATAATTAAATCCGATGTTGTTATAAATATATGGGAGTTAAGGATCATGTTTGATAATCTATCACCTGTGGTGAGTTAACAGAAAAAAATCCTTATAATTATTGCAATTATTTATAATTCAGTTCAAAAAATATTAAAATGTTTTATTGTTATCGAAAAAAACACCTTTGAACATATTTTTTATAATTCTAGTTTATGAGGAAGTGTTTTTAAAATTGATTACAAAATTACATCTTTACATTGAAAACAGATTGAACGCCAATGTAAAAAATACATTAGCCAGCCTTCATTAATAACTATATCGATATTCACAACGAAAAAATAAGAATCTATATTATAAATAAATATTTTGCTTATAAGACGTTGTTGTATTAATAAAAATATTTAAAATACATTAAAAATTTTTATGTACATGTTTCAACTCTTTTTAATCGAGCCATATTCAGAATGTAAAAAGAAAATAAAATTACAAACATGATGAACGTGAAAAACTGGAATAAAAATTATTGAAATTAAATTAAACATATCACGCGCTTTTTAATTTGGATATTGTCCGTGGTCTAGCTAAATAATTACCTTGTAAATTGTTTCACCATTCAATCCATACATTTGAGATGCGAAATGATAGTGTATCGTTTAAAAAATAATAATAATGTACTTTAAATGTTTTCATTAATACAACAACGTCTTGTGATAAAAATATGTATTTATAATATAGATTCTTACTTTTTCGCTATGGAATATATATTATTAATATTACGATACAAATTGAACGTAAGAAAAGATCTTAAAAAGTCAATAAATGTTGTCCAAAAACCGCATTAATAATTTTCCCAACATCCCATCACGATCGATGCATGTACATATGAAACGGTTTCGCCCACTTATTAGCTCTAGATTAAAATCGATGGAAAATGCACAAAACCACTGGGCGAGATTCAATTTTTGGCGGGTAGAGTCACAATTGAACTCATGATGTATCATTAAATATTAAAAGAAATATTACAGACGTTTTGTGAATAAATAAAAGTGCTATAATACATTTTTAAAAAAATGTGTATTTTTGAAAGTGCTGCACATAAAATCAACATTTATAAGTAAAAATGTATTCTTTGAGAAGGAAGCAGAGGTTATTAATTATATATATATAATTATAAATAAATTAATCATGATGTTATATCTGCTTCATTCATGTCCAACAGTTAATTCCTAAATCACATGTTTTACAGGAATGCTTTCGATTTTAAAAATGTTTTAAACGTTGATAAAGTCAATTACTTAAATATTAAAATATTCACATTAAAAGCCTTTTATATAAATGTGAAAATGTTTATATTAAAAACCATTTAAATCAATATTATGATATTTATATATTTTTTATTTATTTTTATTTATTTTTTTATTTATTTATTGTAAACCATCTGCTAGTATAGGTGGGCGATTTTTTTTCTTCTTCTTTCTTTCTAATACAAACTTTACAAGTAGTTTTCTCAGTATCCTGTGAAATTTCTTTCAGAGAACGTTATCACAAAAGCATCACATTTTCCCTTCTATTTAAAATCTTCCAAGATTGTTCTTTTTTTTCAAATATTTATGCTACATAAAATAACAAGGGGAAAAAATGTAGTATTTTTTGTGTGTACTTTATTTCGCTAGGATGCAGAACAATAATTTCATCGAAAAAAAAAAAAACAATTTAAAAGAGCTACGACCATGGTGAAATAAAGTAAAAGTAATCATTTGTGTAAAAGTTCAAAATTAATTCGTAAATTAATAGAGTTGCAAATGCTATGAAGCCATTCACGAAGGTAGAATAAATTCATGTCTGTACGTGCAGCTCAGTAATCCTCCCCTACCCCTAATTAACTGACTGATGATTTTTTTTTTTTTTTTTATCTCATTAATTACATACACTTTATGTTCTCATAGCCAAATCTCTATGATATATCATTCAGTTATTTTTTTATTTATTCACTAATATTTTTTATTATTTTTATTTACGTATTTATTTATATTTGCATGTCTACTCGATCAACTGATCGACAATTCCCCACTGTTCGGTCAGCTGACTGAATTTTTTGATAAATAGTAACCTATATAGTTGCTGAAAAAAGTTGCAGTTGTTTATTTTTCAACTTACTAATCAGTTTATTTTTCACTCAGTTTATTTATTTTCCATTTTAATATAGTGACAGATCCCCTCCCCCCCCCCCCCCCCGCACACACACACATACACACACTAACGGAATTGCTGGCCATTAACTTGCTAAAATGTTATACGATATTTATCACATTTAAAGCCATGAACAATGTTAAAATTCCAGTTCAGAGATTGTTCAACAGAATATTTAAATCCTTTATTTTCCACTATGATGTACTTTGAACATATTTTTACTGTTAATCTTAAGTTATTTTTTACATACATGGGAGTATCGCAAATTTTAAATTATAGGCGAATATTTTTTATTGCTACCTCGCACTATTTTTTCAAAACAAAACTCTTTTACATACGCTTTAAGAACATTTGCAAGAGAAATATACTACGAAATGTATTTTTTAAAAATAGTTGTACGAATAGAAAATAAAAATATTTACGTGTAATTGAAACTTTGCGATATCCGTATAGAATCCCCTTTTAGATTCAGGTTTTATCATAATTACAAAGCTATGAAATGGTATTGAAACAAAGAATGCTTTTATAAATGAAATAGTACGAATTTGAGACTCTTATTACATGAGTTGCCATTTTAGCTTTGTTTGTGACTATATTATATTATTTTAGCTTTGTTTGTGTTTCTGATATCTAAAACTACCTGCCTGATTCTTTCATCTGAGTTCATGGAACATAAATAATTTTCTCATTAGTATAGCATGAACATCACACCGTTATTTTTAATTAGTTTATCGGATAAATAAAATCTATTCTCTTGGAAGTATTCGCCTCAATCGAGTTGTCTAGCTGACAAATTGCGACAGTTAAAATTCATTTTTTCCTTCCTTCCTCCTGCGATTTTGCATTATTCCCACCTTTGAACCCAATGGTATAAAATATAGACAATTTACTATTCAAACGCCAACATATCAGAAATAACTACCTATGAGCCAAGAAAAGAATATTACATTCTATTAATACATTAAACGCGAACTTTTCCTATAGTTCGGATAAAAGCAATTACTAACTTATATGTTTGAGACTTATGTATGTTCCAGAATTATTTTTTCTTAGTGATGCATCATGTACTGTACATTATGCTGTTTTTTATAGGTTTTGGACATAAATAATTGCAATTACATATTCAAATTCCTCTATAGCAAAAATAACTGCTTTTGTGCCAAGAAAGAAAATCATATTCAGTTAATGTTGATCGCGATTTTTTTTCAAGAGTGGACTGAAGTAAGCTGAAAAAGTCAAAACATTATACCCCCCCCCCCCTTTTCATTACCAATTAAAAGATTTTATCAGTCTATGAAAAAATGCTTACGGTGTAAGCTTAAATTCATTCTGTTTAGAAATCAATACTAGGAAATACTTAAAGTCTCTTTTACAAGCTTATCGAATAATAATATTTATCCTCTTGAATCATTCCTCATCAAACGAGTTGTTCTGACACTGTTAAAAATCTTGTCCTAGTTTGAAACAAATTCTAGTACTCGATAGATGCCACTGTAAGATGTGGAAATCTTGAACCAATATTTGGAGCTCTTGTTGAAGTATAGTTCCAATAGTTAGAACGAGATTAAAATAGGAAGCTCCAAATGTTAGTACGATATTTTATCAGCTTATAGTGGCAACTACTGAGCACCAAAATTTGGTTCAAACTAAAGCAAAAATTTTAACAGTGTATCTGAAAAATTGCGACATTTAAAATTAATTTTTTCCTTCCTTCTTCCTGGGATTTAGGAATATTCTCACCTTTAAACCCTATGGAAAAAAATAATCACCATTTCATATTCAAATACCACCATAACAGGAATAACTATATATGTGCCAAGAAAAAAATATTACAATCTATTAATACTGAACTTTATTTTTTTCGAGTGTTCGTGTAAAAGCCACTGACTTGCTTATATACATGTGACTATTAACCAGAATTAGAATATTTAATTTTTCTCAGTGATACATCATACTCATTATACTCTTATTTTTTACATAAATAATTCTTACATCTGTTTCTGTACATAAATAATTGCTATTTTATATTCAGATTCCCCTACAGAAAAAATAACTGCTTTTGTGCCAGGAATAAAAAAAATCATATTCAGTTAATGGTGAACGTGAACTTCTTCAAGAGTTCATCTGAAGAGGACAGGAAAAGTCAAGACATTAGTCCCCTTCTCATTACCAATTAAAAGATTTTATCAGTTTATGAAAAAATGCTTGCGGTGTAAGTTTGAATTCATTCTGTTTAGGAATCAATACTAAGTAGTGCTTAAAGTCTCCTTTATAAGTTTATCGGATAAATAATATTTATCCTCCTAAATCAATTCTCCTCAATCGAGTTGTCTAGCTGACAAATTAAATTCATCGACAGTTAAAATTCATTTTTCCTTCCTTTCTCCTGGGATTTAAAAACATCCCCACCTTGAAATCCAATGGTATAAAATAGTCACTATTTCATATTCAAACGTCACCATAACAGAAATAACTACTTATGTGTCAAGAAAAATATATTACATTCTATAATACTGAACGTGAACTTTTTCGAGAGTTCGGGTGAAAATTAATGACTTGCTTATATATATGAGACTATTAATCAGAATTAGAGTATTTAATTTTTCTCAGTAATATATTATGATATCCACTGTTATTTTTATAGATACATAAATATTCGCAATTTGATATTAAGATTCTCCTATAGAGATAAATAACTGTTTTTGTGCCAAGAAGAAAAAAAATCATATTCAGTTAACGTGAACTTTTTCAAGAGTTCAGCTCAAGTGGACTGGAAAAGTCAAGACATTAGTCCCCTTCTCATTACCAATTAAAAGATTTTGTCAATTTATGAAAAAACGCTTGTGGTGTAAATATAAATTCATTCTGTTTAAGAATCAATACTAAGAAGTACTTAAAGTTTCTTTTACACGCTTATCGGGTAAATAATATTTGTCCTCTTGAATTAATTCTCTTCAATCGAGTTGCCTAGCTAAAAATTGTGACAGTTAAAATTCATTTTTTCCTTCCTGCCTTCTAACATCACAAATGGCCGAGAGGTCTGCCCTCAAAACTGATAGACGGCAGGTGCTGGGTTCGAACCCAATCGCAGCCGTCTGCCAAATCGTTAAGTTTTCTGTGGGGTTTTTTCGAATCCTGGATTTCCGTGTGTAAATACGTGTTAGGTTCCTTTATAAAGACCCCCACGGAGGGCACCCAACCTTACGGCCAATATCCCACGTGTTGATAATTGGCCGTCATAAACACAACCAGCCTTCCTTCATTCCTCCTGGGATTTAGCAATAATCCCACCTTTAAACCCAATAGTATAAAATAATCACCATTTCGTATTCGAACGCTACCATAACAGATATACCTACCTATGTGCCAAGAAAAAAATTACATTCTATTAATACTGAACGTCAAATTTTTCGAGAATTCGGGTAAGACTTACTGACTTGCTTAATATATATGAGGCTATTAACCAGAATTAGAATATTTAATTTTTTTCTCAGTGACACATCATGAGTATTACACGGTTATTTTTTATAGATTATGTACATAAATAATCGCAATTTTATATTCAGATTCCTCTATAGAAAAAATAACTCCTTTCGTGCCAAGAAAAAAATCATATTCAGTTAATTGAACGTGAACTTTTTCGGGAGTTCATCGAAAAATCATCGTTCGTTCAAAGGACGTTAGTCTCCTTCTCATTACCAATTAAAAGATTTTATCAGTCTATGAAAATACGCTTGCGGTGTAAGTTTAAATTCATAATATTTGGGAATCAATACTAAGAAGTACTTAAAGTCACTTTTACCAGCTTATCAAATAAATAGTATTTATCCTCTTGAATACAGTTCTCCTCAATAGAGTTGCCTAGCTGACACATTAAAATTTATCAACAGTTAAAATTCATCTTTTCCTCCCTTCCTCCTGAAATTTAGGAACATTCCCACCTTGAAACCTAATGGTGTAAATAGTCGCCATTTCATATCCAAACGCCACCATAACAGAAATAACTACTTATGTGTCAAGAAAAATATATTACATTCTATTAATACTGAACATTAACTTTTTCGAGAGTTCGGTTGAAAGCCACTGACTTGCTTATATATATGAGACTATTTATCAGAATTAGAGTATTTAATTTTTCTTAGTAATATATCATGCACATTACACAAGTATTTTTTATAGGTACTGTACATAAATAATTGCAACTTTATATTCAGATTCCTCTATAGAAAAAAATGACTGTTTTAGTGCCAAGAAAAAAGATCATATTCAGTTAATGTTGAACGTGAACTTTTCCGAGAGTTCATCTCCAGTGGACTGGAAAAGTCAAGACATTAGTCCCCTTCTCATTACCAATTAAAAGATTTTATCAGTCTATGAAAAAACGCTTGCGTTGTAAGTTTGAATTCTTTCTGTTTAGGAATCAATACTAAGAAGTACTTAAAGTCTCTTTTACAAGCTGTTTCATTTCGCCTTGCCAGTGGTAGGAATGTCGAGGGCTGATTGCAAGTAAATGATACGCATCACACCTTAAGGAAGATCCTGGCAAAAAGCCACCGAGATGTTCATCAATCTTGTAGTGAGCAAGTGGTAGTGTCACGGGGGAAAATATATTTCTTCGAAAAACTTGCAACGATTTGCCGATCTTTTTATTTATTCGGCATAAAACAGTCGTCATTGACAAAAAAGAGGGAGGGATAAATGTGTAAGAAAATTATGAACACTTCAGCAGTGAAATGTAAGATGAACTTGAATAATGTTACTTTTTTTTTATTTTATCTGAGAGTATGAATTTATGCCTAAAAATGCAGTAACACTTTTAAAAAGTTTTCAAATAAAGTTTTTCCTAATTTCGACATGCTCGCTGTGAAAGATGTAATATTATTTTTTTAATTGAGAACATAATTCTGCAAAACTTAGATTAAGGTGAGATAATTATGACCAGGAAATAATTAAAACCACCCCTATAATGGAGAAAATTGTCAATGATAAAATTTTATTTCACGATTTAATATTAACTGCACAATGTATTTTTTATTTCAGACATTTTTTATCTCTAGTCTAAAGAATTTTTGATATCCAAATAGCAATCTGAAAAAGTCTATGAAAAGTTTTAATAAACGGATTTGTCAGTTTGGAGTTCTAATGGTCTCCAAACAAATGCTTGTGGACAAATATAAAGAGGAAATATAGTGGTCATAATTCTCCCACAAGTGGTTTTAATTACCCCCAAACATTTGTGATTATGAGATTTTGATGGGGTAATTATAATCATTCTTTTAACTTAAAAAATAGGGTCATGAGAATAAAAACATTTAAGACGTATTTTTAAAGGGCCAAAGTTACTTCATATGTATTAAAAACGGTACTACTCTGCTATCCCTTCGATTAAAATATTATCGCCAAATTATAAGATTAAATGCCAATAATGGATGATCGTGAATGTCAATTCAAAGACATAAAATACGATACGCGTGTTTAAAACGTCATCAAGTGATTTTTATTTCGACTTTTTATTTGTACTTTTATTAATATTCTACTAATTATTTATTTTATTATTATTTAAAATAAAAATTACGTCAATATGTATAATTTGGCTATTAGTTTGGCGATTTGTATAATTTGGCGAAATCGGTGGACGGAATAACAGGTAGTACCCTAAAAACACCACTTTTCCAAACAAATAAGTAAAAAATAATGCCATTTTTGAATATGTAAATAGTGGTTATAATTACTCTTCCTGACTCTACCATTATAAAAATATATATATATAATAATTGCATATTCGAATTTATTTCATCAGATTTATTTTAAATCATCTGAATTCATTTAAAGAACAAAAAAATATATAATTTGTTGTGTAGTGATAACAATGCAGTTAAACGTAAGCTTATTTTTTACTGTTTTTCCATTTTAATTGATAGAAATTGGGCCAAGTTTAAAGGTTAAGTAAGTCAATTATACCATTTTATCTTGAATCAAATATCTCTTTAAAGTGACCCGTGTAAACCATCAAAAGCTGGGGAGAATTGAATTAACATTGCTCGTAATTCGATGGATAAATATTAGTTTTCATAAGAATTCTTATGAAGCCCTTTTACGAAACTTTGAATTCTGAAAAGATCTTGTTTGCATAACATTTCCAATTGCCGCGACTGACAAATGTTCGCATTTGTAAAGAGGACATAATCAAATATACGGAGGACTATGTTTACTCATTTGAAATCTCAGATAAGCGAACTTTACAAAAATAAAAATATCTTTTTAAGAATAAGAGCTTCAGAAAAATTAGAAATTGTAAAGCTTTTAACTCTTTAAAATGTGTCAGATACTTTTTAATCTTTATTATTTACTTTAAGAATGGAAATGAACGAATTTTTAATTAAGAGAATGTCTTTGTAACTTTAATGTTGTTGCTTCAGAAATGAATAATAAAATTTTAAAGAAACTCAGAGTTTGATAACTGAATTAATCATTGTGATTTATATCTTATTAAATGCATAAGTTTAACATGATGATAAATGTATCAGTGATAAACGATAAAAATTTATTTGTCTATGCATTTTAGACAGTATCAATAGACATTTATAACAAAAACAAAATAAATATATCTTCAACCATTGTAACCTTTTACTTTTGAAAGAACCTTTTATTTAATTATTCCAAAAAAGGAACCAATTATTATCATTATTTAAGTAACATCAATTATCATTATTTAAGTAACATCAATTATCATTATTTAAGTAACATCATTTTCCTTAAAATAGTTTTAAGGTCTGGAAAGGCATATACTGTAAAAAATATCCGTTAAATTTACCGCAAAAACTACTGGTCGCAATGTTGCCAGCAGTTTTTGCTGTAAAACTTGCAGCAAAATTAGATGTAAATTTTTTCATTACAATTAATTTTAATTAATTAATAATTTCATTACAATTAATGTTGCCGGCAAAAAGTGCTGGCAACATTGCTGCCAGCAGTTTTTGCGGTAAATTTAACGGATATTTTTTACAGTACATTTTACAGCGCAGTTATTGTAAATAATTCTACAAATCACGCAATATATCGATAAAAAAAACTGAGATAGACATAGACATAGAAAAATTCTGAACATATTGTGTTAAAATTCATTCAGCTACTCATCTGATTCAACAACTCTTGGTGATTTTTTACTTGCACTCATTTTATATGAAAATAAAATTTTTTTGTCATAGGCACGTAGAGCCAATTTGGCCCCACAGATAAAATTTCTAAAAAAGGCCACCATTTCGAAATTTTCTTAGAAGAGTGGGGGTGGTGACTTTTTTTTTTTTTTTTTTTTTTTTTTTTTTTTTTTTTTGCGGGTGGGGGAGTAAGCAAATAGTTTGATCTTGTTGTGATCTTGGTATTAAAATTAATAATATTTAATCAATTCGTTATTTTTAAGTTACGTTACTTTTTAATCATTTCATGCATGTTTATAACACTTTAATTAAATATTCATTATTGAATTTTTTCTCCGATTTTTAACTACGTTGTTAATTAACTATTGATAAATGCCTATGGTTGCTGATATAGTTGCTGTTATAAAGAAGTAAAATATAAAAAAATGAATTATTTTTTATGTTTGGTTTTTGTTACTTATACACACATATAAAAAATATGGTTTTTTTTTAACTGTTTTTGTTTTTGTTTTCGACCGAATCTAGAAAGATTACCGAAACTCGGTTTTGTTTTCAGTCTTAAATATTTGTTTCGGTCGAATATGAATATTCAAAGTGAATATGGCTTAAATCTGTTAATTTATTAATTATAAAGACAGTAACGGGTAAATAAAAATACCATTTAGGAGTCTTTTTTATATTAATAATTGCTAAATCATTTATGAAAGTATTATTAATAATATCTCATTATTAATATAGTAAATAGTATTAAATATATTTAATACTGATATTAATATAATATCTAATTAATATACAGTAAAATGAATAATACATTTTATATTATACATAACATAATATTAACTATGTTAGTAAATAACAGCTATATTAATAATAAATGTGTCTAAGATCAAAATACTTCAATTTCTATTACAAACGTGAATGACAGCCTGACAAAATTTTAAGCATTTTTAATAATGCCATAATTTTTTTTTTTAGTTGAAAAATAATTATTCCACATCATTTACCTTCAAAAAAATATAATAATTAAAAAAATCAGGAAAAACTTAAAATGAAAATAAATGTAGCATATGCTTGTTTTTTAAATGAAAAAAAAAAGACATTACAATGCAGAGTTTGGATATAAAAAAAAAAGCACGACCTCTTTTTTTTCTGCGAAAGTGTCCTGTTAAATAAAAAAAGAAAATATAGTTAAGATAGCTTTAATCCGGAAGCTTTTACGTAGGTGCCGCTGAATTTTATTTAATAGAAACTATTACAACATTTTAATTAAAATTTGTTTGTTAAATCCCTATTTCACCGGACTTTAACATTTGAAAATGTTTGCCAACATTAAAGTTCGTAGCAGTAATTAGTTTATTTGCTTAATTCAAATACTAAGTTAAATGAAACTTTGATCTAATTTTCGATATTCTGACTGATTTAATATTAAAGCAACTGCTATAAATTTCTATGCATTACATAGCATAAAATAGTATTTCTTTAAAAAAAAAAAAAAAAAAAATAGAAAGAGTTGTGTTTTAAAAACTGAAAAGATTTTCTATTAAAAATAAATAAATAAATAACAGCATGAAGTAAAATTACGTCGAGATTAAATTTCCTCAACTCAGAGGAATTTATAGATAGGTGTATGTGTCATGTATTTTGTTTGTTTTTTAATTGTTTATCGTTAATTGTTTACTTTTTTGACATACACTCTATCCTTGAAATTTTGAACTTTCATTTCATAATGTGAAATAAAACTTGTAGCATTATAAATGAGCTGCTTAAGCGCCAATAGTGCTGTAATTTTTCATGTTGAATTGATACTATATGTAGGAAAATTACAGTATTCTGGATTCTTCGTATGTTCTGGGTGTAATTTGCATTTGCAAAAATCCATTTAATTAGGAAAATAATCAAATGAAAATTTTGTTATGAAAATGTTTACACCCTCTAAAGTTGCTTTCCTATACCTTACATTATCTTTTATATCTCGATTTATAACAGTTACTAGTACTTAAGTCTTAAATTTTAAAAAACGCCGAAGTCATGGCTAAGTCACCGTTCAGACGTTTCCGGATTGTAACAAACCCCTACCTTCATAACCAATAATTAATTAAAGAATGGTTCATTAAAAAATATCCATAATTATGCCTCCTCCTCAAATAAATGCTAGTCAAAAACGCCGGTAAATTCTAAACAGGGATTTGATTAAACAATCGTTAATTCGGCTTGAAAACCTAAAATAGATATTATAAAACAATAAATTTAAATAAAAATTCTTAAACTGGCGTTGTAAATACATTTATGTCTTCATAAACTTGCTAGTACTTAAAACAATTTTCAAAGTACTTTAAATGGTAAATCTATTAATGGAGATGCCCAGAAGAGATGTCGAGAATGCTATAGATGAGAGAGGGTGCTGAAAATGTATGTATTTGACTAGAAAGAAAATAGCTAGAGTTAATAAATTCTATTTTAAAGAGTTAATAAAATATCTATTCAACATGTTATCGCATGAGACATTGTTACATCGTTGTTGTAGCTTTTCTAGTCCTGTCAAATTTAAGTTCATTGATTGGTCCCAAAACCAACTTTAAGCAACCTCTTTGACATCTTCGGTGTCCTCAAAATGATGACCTTTAACCTCCTGACTGCCGGGAACTGATTCTTCCGTTCACTAAGCTGCAGGTTTCACTGCAGCATAAGCAATATTTAAATTAATATGATTCTACAAATAAAACCCAGTTTTTAAAAATTAAGTTAGGATTAATACTATCAAAGATTATACGCCTGTAAGTAATAAAATATTTTGTATCAGGTTTGAAAAAAACCTCTTTCTTTATATTTCTAATAAATTAAACGGAAAACAACAATACAATTTTGCCCTTTTGCTCGGCGATCAGGGGGTGTGTTTCTTCAAGATTGGACGCAGAAAATAGTCTAAGAAGGCTAAATTTGATGAATGGAAAGTATGATTGACCAAATGACAGCCCAGCGTCTTCAATTTGATATCCGCAAAATTGGACATATGTGGGGATGCATTGTTATACAACAGAAAGATCGTTTTGATCAATTTCTCACGGAGTTTATTCTTGATGAACTTCTTCAATTGGTTCTATAGGTTATCATAATGTTGTTTAGTTATACTGCATCTCTGAGGTCCGTATTCCACCTACAGGATACCATCTTTGTCCCAGAAAACTGTCACCATTACCATTTCGACCGATTTCCTTGGCGAAATTTCTTCTGCCTCGGAGACCAACTGTTACGCGATTCTTTTGACTGTTTCTTATTTTCCGGATCATAGATGTAATGCCAGGTTTCTTTCTCAGTCACTAACTTAGGCCAAAAAAGTCTTGTTCAATTTAGAAAATGTCCAAAAATGACTTTGCTGACTTCTTCTGTGGGAACAAAATCTTCATGACGCCTCATAACTCAAAGATGTGAATTTTTTTGTTTCTCTACAATAGCACCTTTCACTCGCAACAGAAAAAATCTAATAATCAGAAACACCTGATATTATTAGAGTTACATAATAGGGTTTTAGACTTCAAAATGAGTCTAGTTTTTCTTTTTTTCTTTTTTTTTTTTTTTTAACTGTTAGTAATAAAAACCAGAAATTTTTCATCATCTCCTCCTATTTCAGAGTCCAAAGAGAAGCATCTGTCTTAGATATCTGCTATCCGCAATATTTGGAGCCGGTGAGCTACCTGGATGAGTGGATTATGGAAAAAGGATCTCCAAAAGTGACCAAACTGAGGCTCGAATTCAAACCCATCTGGAACATTGTGCGACCTGTCATATTTGGACTTTGTACTGAATTTCTAACTATTCTTTGTTTAGTTTATGTACTCCGTTATTGTGGTGTATATGTAAAAAAATATTTTGTCACATTGCCATCCTGATTTAACGTTACGCTAAAAGGTTTTCTTTTTGTATGAGAACGATAAGAGTCATTTCCTCTAAAAAAGTACTTTCTGAAAGCTTTTTTTTTTTTTTTTTTTTTTTTTTTTTTTTTTTTTTTTTCAGAAATATAATCATAACTGCCGATTCTTTGCGAATTCCTATTCCCATTACATTACAAAAGAATGAACAGCGTCCGTAATTTAACGATACCATATCAAACCTTCTAATTCCCATTTTGATTTTTTTTTTTTTTTTTTTTTTTTTTTTTTATTAAGCCGTAACCATGCCGCCAGTATCGTATTGGAAATTGGTAAATGAGATATTTCTCTTATATATCCATATTTAATTTCGAAAAATGGCAACATAGCAGTAGAAACTGAGTAGTTTTTAAGAGAAAAGATACAGGTATCCACAGCGTATTCATATCATAACAAGAAAATAAAATAAGAAGTGCCTTTTAAAACATTATAAACACGTACGAAATATGTTTATGGAAATCTCAAGTAACTTGTCTTAATTTTCCAATCATTTATTATTTTAGAAGAACGAAACGTGTTTAAGTGTACCTCAATTCATTATAATTAGAAAACATCAGAAATATTTAGCCGTACATTTTTTTTTTATTTCATTTCATTTACATCTTACAAAGAATACTAATTTTCTATAGTTTCTTAAACCAAATTGATGCGACCGATGCGATTATTAATTCACCTTTAAAGGAATGAGAAAAGGAATTTCTATGTAAAGGCATATGACGTTAGAAGAATAATAATGATGTCATCGCTTCCTTTCATTTCTATCTTTTAGGTATATAAATTTTCGATTACCAATGAAATTTTTGAGAAATTTAAAATTTTCATCAATAGCTATTTGAAGCTACAGTCTGACAGCAATGTCATTCAGCAACATGAATAAAATTCACAGAGAAATCAATTCAAAAATATATGTAAAAAAAAAGACGATAACGTCCACAACTTTTCGATACCATAAAAAGAAATAATAATAACAATAAGAATACAAATAAGATTATTCAATCGGTAAATCAATTATAACAGATGTAAATTTCCATTTTGAGTGAAAAAAGTCCGGACCAAGATTCGAACCAGGGATGTGTTGGCTGAAGCCACCAATGTTCTACCAACTGAGTCTTCCCGGACACGAACACTGGAGGACTATTTCACCCAAATAACCTCAACGATCATTTAATCTGGTCTGATACTCTGGATCAGCTCAACAGAATAAATCGAAGGTCAATATATGGAACTGCAGAAAATCGCTGCATACAAAATTATATTAGATTAATTTTAAACACGATTATTCAATTGGTAAATTAATCATAATAGATGTAAATTTCCATTTTTAGTGAAAACAATTTCACCCCAGTACCCATTTTCAATACCCATTTTGAGTTTGGTAGAGCATTGGCGGCTTCAGCCAACACATCCCTGGTTCGAATCCTGGCCCGGACTTTTTTCACTCAAAATGGAAATTTACATCTGTAACAATACAAATCTTCCAATACACACTTTAAATGGTGTTTACAGTTGTAAACACATGTCAGGAATGACTTTCGACAGTTCGAAGAAGCTACTCCTCTTTTCCAATTATTCCTAATTTTGAAAGATGGGAAATTCACAACAACCAGAGGAGCCGAAGGAAAGAAGATGGAAAAAAATCTCTCACGTATGGTCTTTGAAGATATTTTTTTATTTCGTTATTTGCATACTGCAGAGTTAAAACTTTCTAGAAAACCGGTGACTCATAAACATTTTGGAATCAGAAGTGGTGATGTTTCATTATCTGTGCATAAATAGAGTCTGGCAGTGTAAATTTATGATGATCTGAATTTTGAAAACATCTTGTTTTACGAGAAAAACTGTTTATACACTTCAATTCATTTGCATCTTTAGACTAGGCAAAATTTCTGGAAAATCGATTACCCGTCATCTTTTTAGGGAACTAGAAATTCGAGAGCATTACTTTAACTTCATCTTAGTACCATAAACATCCGCTTTTGGATAAGAGGGTTACAAGAGATGAAAAAAAAAATGTTATTCTAAACTCCCACTTGCTACCATGGCTTTTAAAATGATGATAAATGGCAGTGAAATGTCAAATATTTTTTTCTTATTTTTAAATTTAGTTTGAAAAAATAGTTTTTGACTCTAAAAGTTCTTCAGAAAAACAACACAGCTGGTTATTTATACTGCGAATGTGCATGTGCAGTAAGAAAATATATATATATAACAACTATTTGGAAAATAATATTTTAATCAACTTGACATGTTAGATTCAGATGATTCCGTTGACGAAAGTTTACCTGATTTTAGTTTACCAGATGCAGATTTAAGTTTATCTAATGCAAATGGTCAGCTAATGGTTTAATAATAATAAGTTTGACGCAACTGCAGTTGTTCGATAGTTTCAAAGCCCTGAGCCCACTTTTCCTGATTTTTTGATGTCTTTGATTTATTAACTATTAGGGAAAATAGTTGTTGTTCTCGGTAGAGAATTGGAAATCTGAAGCATATCTGAATCTTTTTATTGCTTGAATTCCGCAACTTATTTTATTTTATTTGTTTTCTGATTGGTCCATGCTTAAATGGAGTACTTCTGTTGCCACGATGACCAAAAAAGTATTAAAAACTACAAAAAATTAACAACTTAAAAACCAATTTAGTTACAAACAAGTTGCATTTAAAAGTAAATTTTTTTTCTTGATACGATGGTGTAAAAACTGAAAATGTGCGATGTTTAGATGTTTTAAAATTTGCAGCAACGAAAATTATTAAACTGTAATTTCATTTAATATTTGTTTATGATTGGTCCAGCAATATTAAAGTTTCTAAAAGTCCAGGCACGTTAATATGACTCTGTTATTACATAAGCTGCGTTTTGATCATCATAAAAATTATGTTATTATGTTTTGTTTAAATATCGGCTATAATTTTACACTCATAAATGATTTCATTTATGAGTGTAAAATTATAGCCTTTGAAATATTATTTTCCAAATAGTCGTTGTAATTTGTTAAATTACAATTTTTTAGGACGGGGTGTCCAATTTTCCTTTTAAACTTTTCCGTTTTGATGTTTTTCCCCAGCCTGGCTTTCGCTAGACAATCGGTCATTCGGGACATCGGTCGGGATCTTTAAACCTGGCTTCCGCTAGAGAGTCGCAATAAGAGAAGAAAAGTTAAAAGATCACGGATGATAAAAGAAGAAATGCTAAAGGATCACAGGCAGTAAAAAGGGTAAGCACAATAAAATGTGGAAACCACAAGGTCCATTCTAGACCGAAAACAACAACTGTTTTCCAAATGGTTAAAAAAACTCCAAACGGTGGCTATAACTACAGTTCTAATTAATGCAAGAACATAAAAGTACCATTTTAACTCTTTCTTCTGCCGAGTAATTCTATCTGTGAAATGATAAAATGATCGGCTGACACAAAAATTATAAAGGATATTTCAAAATAGGAAGTTGCTTATTTTCACGTACATTATGCAAGAAAAAAATAGAAATTTTGGTTCCAATAAACTTAATCTCTTCAGACCCAAGGTGCACATTTATGTACCTCTGGTTTCAACTGCGTATCTCCCTTATTATTTGAAATTATTTTATTAAAACGAGAGGATGCCATTTGTGTACGTTAGCCTTTTCTAATTCCAACAAGAAATGGCGCTATCAGTATTAATTCATATGATTTTGGAGGAAATAAACGAGCAACAACGAAAAATGTAAGACTTCGAAAAACTAAGTACATTTTTATAATTAGAAAATTAATATTTATTTACAATATTTTAAGAATACTTATAAACTCTTCAGTATTGCATAAGTCATTTGAATTTTTTAGCTAGATCATAATATCTATTTAAATGAGACGTAGTTAGTAAGGTACACGTTGTGTGCATCTCCGGCTTCAAATCTGTGTTTTTGGAAAGAAGCCATCTCACAAAAAATTTTTACTGAATTTTATCTAAGGTGCAGTGCTAAAGCTGTTGAATGATTCAAAAATTAAACTTAATTATAAATAAGAATTCATTTTGTTGATGTTTTAAATTAAGTATTATTTTTTTTAAATCATAATTATTATATTTTTGTAAGAGTAAATGAACTGATGAGACCAATGGTGATGATGAGTCTTCTGACAATGATAATTTAGATGACTCAGATATAACCATTGAGGATACTGCTGCAGTTTCTATCCCGAATCCTTGAAGCAATAAAGTTTAATCTTAAAGTCCTATGTTATTAAATCTGAAAATAAGTACATTTTTAAAAGTTGTGTTACAGCAAACTAGAATAATAATGCTGAGAATAAAACCTTATCTTTTCGCAAATATTTACTCAATACTTTTTTTCTTTTAATGGTATACCGAGAACCATTGATTGATGAGAATTATCTGAAAGCAGATTCCAGCATCGTAAATCCTTTTGAATCACTTCTAGATTAGTTAAATGAAGATTTTTGGGAAAAGTTTCATATGAAACCAATTTATATTCCGTTCAAACACGAAAACATCGCTCAATAAATGGATCTAAATATGAAATTATAAAAGTTGCAGGCGTACACACATTCAAGGGAACTTGGTACTTCTGGTGGTAAAAAGACTTATCAGTACTTAGAATTACAGCTACTATGTCACGTGATCGATTTTTTGAGATTAGAAAATTCTTCATTTGCAGATAAAGTAGTTGATCATTAAGCAGATGACAAATTATGGAAAGTAAATCCTACCTTGAAGGCAGTAAGAATTAAATGTTTGTCCCTGCCCTGGCCAAAACATTTATCACTAGATAAACAAAGATCACTAGATCACATTTGCTCGACGTTGTGGATTTAGACAGTATATGTGCCGTTAAAATCTAATCCGTTGGGATTAAAAGACTTTGTTTTCTCCACCAGGGATGGCCTTACCCTTGACTGCCAAATATATCATGGAAAAGGAACTGTACCAGCTGCTGGTTCAAAATAATTATGAATAGTCTAGGTGGAAGCATTGTCAAATTAATTTAAAATTTATACGAAAAGATAACACACGGGCGATTTACACTGACAGTTTTTCTACTAGTGTAAAATGCGCCAACTTTTTATTGAGGAACAATATATACCAAACGAATGATTATGAACAAAAGACTTGGAGGAGCAGATAAAAAAAATCAAGAATGATCGAGCTTTGTTACGCGAGAGTGGGATGAGAGACTAAGGTAAGGGAAGGATATGTGCATAATAAAATGAAAAGAACTTTGCGTGACTTTGCTTTGTTTAACTTTGCTTTTGCATAGATAGCGATCCCGAGAGCAGTTATGTTAGGTGGTCTAAAGATCAAAACTTAAAATTAACGTAACACAACTTGCAATTGTGAATACATACAATACATGTATTGGAGGTAAAGTTTTAAACGATAGGTGTTTAGCTTACTACTGTTGTACTATTCGCACAAAAAAGTAGTCAACAGGAGTTTTTGTACATTTTATAGATTTGGTTATTTCTATTTGTTGGATAATGTATATCAGAAATTGCAAAGCAGGTGAAGTTTCTCGAAAAGATAGATGGTCTCACTTACGATATTTTTAGAGATTACATAAGTACTGATGAAATATGAGAGCAAATGAACGATTGAAGAACGACGGCCAGGGAGACCCGCAAAATTTGTTCATATGAAAATGATTCTGAAGACGATTTAAAAAAAATGCCACAGCGAAAATAACGTAAGGGTATTCAGCAGCTAATTTACTATATTAGATAAGACAAAATCGTACAGTTTCCTTGTTCAAAAAATGATAACTTTGCTTCAAAATGTAAGTATGAAGGCTGCAAATCTAGAACTAGAGTTATTTATACAAAGTGAAATATATATCTGTGTATTAAAAAAATAGTTGTTTCAAAAATAGCATGTGAAATAAGGTTATATGTATCAATTGTCCACCAAATTCCTTGTTTAAATATTTTTTTATCAAATGAAGCGTTTTTTGCAGTTTGAACCCGAGGTGCACGTATGTGCACCTGCTAGTAAATAGAAACTAATAGTAATTATTTTATTTTTATTAGAACATTATGTTTCTATACGTATAATTAGATGGAACAAACTGTGAAATGTTTTTTATGATGGCTTAAAATGTGTCAGATCTGAAGAAGTTAAAAGTAAGCGTCACACCGCATGTAGATATCGCCCGCGAAAATATTATATCGAATAATTATTTCGAATAATAATTATTTGAATAATAATTCAAATTTTCGAATAATAATTATTCGATTATTTCGAAGTGCAAAAAATCGGGTACGTATTTTATTTATTCGGGCATCTATTTCATTCTACCACATGCCCAACCAGACATGTAAAAATTTTTTAACTTTTCTAGCTCTGCCTTAGATGTCTTTCGCGAAAGCTTTTTCACACCTGAACTGTCGCAATGAGCCAAATTTTATTATTGAATAGAGATATATATTAAGTTACCTATACTCGAATAAAATATAATGATTATTTTAAAAGAGTAAAAAATAAAAACTCACTCAAAAAATGAACATAAGTAGTCATAATTTCTAAATTTCTTATTTCATGAACATAATAGTGAGTTATTTTCTGTTTCTAGAAGGTCTATATTTTCAGTCAAAATTTCATGAAATTCTATCTAGCCTTTTTTATAAATCATGCGCGCAATGACCAAAAACACCGTTTCGGTGGTTTTAAAGATCAAATTAACTCTGGATGTAGTTCTCAACCTTTTAATGTCTATATCACATCAATGTCTCTATAAACAACACCCGCCTACCCTCATTTCATTTTTCAAAAGAATGAGCTTTATTTACACGCGGAAAACGTGATAGAGCTTTTACAATAACTACCGTAAAGTACTGATAGTAAGGATTTCTCGAAATATAAGTCCTTCCATCATCGTATATTTTGCAAATTATATAAATCCTGAGAAATTTAAATATCCATCCACCCTCCCAATTTTCTTCTATATTACAAAAAAGTTTGCAATTAAAAGCCTCTTTTAAAATTATTAGAATTTTCTGTCTGGGAGGCTTACTTTATGGTATTTACAAGCCTGCCACAGGCGACTATTTTTTAATTCTAACTGGCACCACTTTCTTTAAACAGAAATCCTTAACACACACTTTGACAACATTTGAATAAAAATAAACTTTAAAATGTACATTATAAAAATATTGGTGCCAACGGGAAATAAAAATAATCGCCTGTGGCAGCCCTGTATTTATTTCATATTTTTTAACTAATCAAAGAAGTTAATACTTTTGTTTTTGAAAAATGTTTTTGACATAAATCTATAAATTCACTGAAGCTATACATCTCTGCCTATGTGCAAAAGTAAATTTTATATTACTTTTGCAAATTATTTCAATGTTAAATACAAGTATTATACTGTCTGTATTTTAAAATCACAAAATATCCTGAAGTGAGGCTTACATTCAGCAGCATTAAAATTTATAACATTTCCATATTTTATCATTTATTTTTGGCACAAAAGTTTTATGCATTTTTTCTATAGACAATACAGAATTTCAAAATTTTCACATTAGCTCACAGGCTATCAAAGACTCAGAGTTTATGTACCACCCATTCTGTATGCATGTAAGTATATATGTATGTATGTATGACATTCGACAACTCATGATAAATATATCCGATTAGCTTCAAATTTTGGATATAGGTTTATCGTAATAAGGCGCTTACCTAATTAGTTTTGGGAGATCATAGGATAAGTATAAGGGGAAGGTGAAATAGAAGGCTAATCATCACCTTAATTTAGATAAATGAGTTTTTCATGCTGAATTATCAGATTTCATTGAAATTTTAGATGTATTATTATTCTGTCGAGGCACCACCATGATTAGTTTTGGGTGTTCATAAGTTAAGTATAAAGGGGCAAAGGGAATAAGGGGTAATCCCTACTTAATAATTAATAAAACAGTTTTTAAAAATGTGTGCTGTATAGAAAATTTTTAGTATTACAATAGCTGCAATCGTCAGATGGTTAAATCTAGTACTAACATTTTAAGCTGTAGTTCAATCAGATCTCCAAATGTTGAAAACAATTTCAATCTCTTATAGCTGCAACACCAAAAATTCTTTCGACCGTATGTAAAAATTTAACAATATAAGGTACCCAATCATGAAGCATAAACAATAAAATAATAGAAAATCATAAACAAGAAACTTTAGTGCAAATTTTCAACTTCAAGCTTTCTCTCTGAGACTTTTAGAACTGATAGTTCTTTTTTACGCATCGTACAATAAAAAATAATTCATAATACACTTTTTAAAATTTGTACTGTATTGAACCAGTTCTTTGATGCTGCAGTATGCGTACCAACATTTAGAGCTATGGTAAATCTCCAAAAAGTGAAAAAAGATTTCATTCTCTTATACATGTAGCACTAAAAGTTTGTTCAACCAAGCACAGAATTATTAACAATATAAACTACCCAATCATAGGGTTTTTTTTTTCCTTCTAGCTCGAAATACCGCATTGTTTTTTTTTTTTTTTTTTTTTTTTTTTTTTTTTTTTTTTTTTTGAATAAAATGAGTAGAAAATATATGAAGCTATTTATATACCTTCGACGTAGTTAAAAAAAAAAAAGACTCATTTGATTTTTTAAATCAAATGAGATTTGATAATTTCAAAATCTTACTCACAGCTCATCAACCTTCCTAATATTTGATGCATAAAATGTAAAATTAAGCATATTGCATTTTAGAGATATTTCCCCAAAGAATGTAGAAACATTTTTTGTCAGACCACATTGTTACTTTAGTCCTTTCGAGTCAAATGTACTTTATAGATTTTTTAATATTTTATCACCAGTTTTTAATATTGAATTATTGTCTAATTAATAAGTAGAAATCCTTCGTTCGATTAAATAAAGCAAAAGTTTCAGTTAAAAGTTACTGGTAGGAATAATTAGGAATTCTGAATACTTTAAGAATCTGGTGTACGTCGTACTTTTTGTAAAGTAGTTAAAAAGATGCTACAGAAAAAAAGAAATTAAAAATATAAATTGTCTGATATAAAATTTGAAAAAATAAAAATTGGAATACATGTATTGCCATAGATTTGACAATGGAAAAAGGAAATGAAAATCTGACTAACCAATTGTATTAAGACATAAAGTTTTTCTATTCAGATTATATTACTTAACAGAAGACGAGACTAGATAGAATCCTATGGGAGGTATACAAATTTTAAAACCTGCTTCCTCGGAAACTACCGGATCGATTTTTATGAAATTTGGAATCCATATTCGACGGATCATCTTCAAAACATAAGGCAGACAGTCTTTTTTCTGCGTCTAAAACCTTTTATTTTAGAGCAATACCAACTTTTCGGAAATTTTCTATTGTCACAGATGTTATTTCTGGAAGTAATATATATTTTTAAACATTCTGTCACACATGATTTTATATTTATATTGTACTAGCTAAAATCTCTCATGGAAATCACTCGAGTACTTTATTTCATGAGTAAATGAGGCTTTTAGCTGAAGAATACAATTTTTCGAATAGTTAAAAAACTTCGACACTTCAAACTTGTGTGCAACTCTTCCACAATTTTATCAAAAACATTAATTAAATGTATGTATAAACAAACACTCGGATAAAATATAGTTACATATAATAAATGAACGTAAAATTTTAGAGTAAAATTAATGCAAGTGGGCCTGGTCCCCATTCATATTTTCCTTTAAGTTCCTATAAATTATGTGGAAATTTTAACAGCATTTTATTTTAAAAAATTAAATAAATAAAATAAAATTGTAATTTAACAAACTACAACAACTATTTGGAAATTAATATTTTCAAAGACTACAATTTTAGACTCATAAATAATTTCTATACTTAAAAAAACAATAATAATATCATTTTTATGATGATCAAAACGTAGCTTACGTAATAACAGTGTTACATCAATATACCTGGACATTTAAAGTCATGTTAATATTCCTGGACCAAATATGAACAAATATTAAATATAATTTCAGCTTAACAATTTTCGGTACTGTAAATTTTTAATTTTCTAAATATCGCACATTTTCAATTTTTACACCGTCGTATACAGAAAAAATTTTTTTTTTAAATGCTACTTTTTTGAAGCCTGCATCTAAATTTCTTATTGCGTTATTTATTTTTTTATAGTTCTTAATATTTTTTTTGTCATCGTAGACTAGATTTCTAAACATTAAGTATGGACCAATCAGAAAACTAATAAAATAAAAAACAGGAGTATTCCATTTTTGGACATTAAACATAGACCAATCAGAAAACAAATAAAATGAAATAAGTTGCGGAATTCGGCCAATAAAAACATTCAGACATATTTCAGACTTCCCAATTCTCTACCGAATATAACAACTACTTTCCAAATAGTTAAAAAAACTATTTTGCATATTTATTGACACTGACAAAGATAAATTTAATACTAAGATTAAATAAGAAGAAAATTACTTTTAGATTTTAGTAGAACAGATTCCGTATTTTTTATAGCACATTATTATACTATAATATATGTTATTAAAATGAGCAGCTCATAATTTTGTTCCATCTCTTTCTGTATAATTTTTCAAATTCTATACAAACTTCATAAAAAAATAAAAAAAATCTGTAAAGTTAGGTGGAAAACAGTACTTTTTATCATTTTATACAAATTATTAAGCCAGAATTGGATATCTGTGGATATGCTCTGGATCGAATAAAACTGACTAATTCTCACGAATTGTAAAACTAAAATACACAGATTATAGTAAAAGCTGATAATATCTTCTGATACTTTTACTTTAATCAAGCACAAATCGTAACAGATGCATTTTTTTCTCTAATAAGCTTTTATTTTCCGCGTGTGCAAGTTAGAAAAAATGTAATAACATATTTTAGTTTGTAATATTATTATTTTATTTAGTATTTTAAATGAAATTAGTGGAAGGCATGTATATAAGCGGAACGAGTGAAAAGTTTAGATTCTAAATAAAATAGATGCAATATGAATAAGGTGTAAGAATTGTTGCAATATGTATATGGTGTGACATATGGAATGCGATTTATCATCTGCGACCAGATAACATAAAAGTATCAACTATCGTCCTATAAATAGGATAAGTTTCTAAAGTAGAAATCAATCAAGTTTTGGTAAGTTATTTTTCAATTTATTTTCTATACTTTGTTTTCTCATTGATTTGTATAAATATTACTTTTATTGTGTTAAAATATGGCTTAATGGTTTTTATTTCGGAAAATACATTTGGCTATGTATGTTTGTGTATGTTTTGCACTATATTGCCAAATTTAGAGGATTTTTTCTTCGAAAATTCCGAACATTCATCAGAAATTTTGAATATCGCTGTTTTACATAATGATACATATTAATTTTTAAAAAAATAACAAATTATTACTAAAACCTTTTCGTATGAATTTGAAATTTCTGAACGAAACATTCGCCTGATTTGATAACATTAGTATTTTGTATGCGAATTTTAAGTGATAGTATTTTTTTTTTTACATATAAAACAATATGCCTTATTTGTCAAAATTAAATGACATTAACATGAGATCACAGTTAGCTAACATTATCTTTAAATAATTGAAATTTTATGTTTCACATAATACACAAAAAATACCCGATTCTATTAAAATATGAGAAAAAAAATTTTTTTAAAGGAAATAATTTGAATGAATTCCTTATTCATAAATTAATTTCATTGTAAAAATATTTTAATCAAATCTAAATATTTCAGCCTTTTCCCGATAACATTATTAATACCTCAAGGGATTTCGGAATAATTCCACTCGATATGTTTAATGCACTATTTGTTCCTGACAAATATTTTTATTTAGAAAATAAATGTCATGTTTGATTACTTTAAAAGGCATATTATGATCCATATATTTAGTAAATGAAAAATAATTCAACACTGGAATTTCGTTACAGATATTGTTCGCGGAATAAAAGTACTTTAATCAAGGAATTAATGAAATATTGTCCCAACCAACTTATATAAAGATGTCGAAATTGCCTTTTTTAGAGCTGATAATATTGTATCGAATATACTATTTGATTTTTATAGGTAAATGGAAAGTACGGTAATTTATGAAATTAAAAAGTAGGTGATGTATAAAGTCAGAAATCAATATTTCGAAACAAAATACAAGACGGTATTAAATTACGTCTGCTAATGAATAATGTATTAAAAGTCTATTTTTAGATTATATGCATGACAATATGAGTTATTTTCGAGGTTACAAGAATTTAGCAACGTATCTTTCTGAAAATGAAAGAATGTTTGGGAAATCCGCAAACTTGGTGATTATTAAATTATGATTCAGTCATAATGTCAAACGAATGTACCAAATTCAAATAACGGGAAGTGTTTTAACTGACAATGATCGGAATAAAAAATATTAACAATTAATATAAGTTAAATATCATTACTTATTTAAAAACAATGTCTAAAAGAACAATGAAATAATCTAACGATTATATTAAATTTTTCTAGTATAATTAATATCCGAAAAGCTCTAAATCAGGAAACTTGAAACATGATTATCTAAAATTTTACTATGCATAAAATAAATCTAAAGCATTAATATTTATTTAAATGCAAGGTGCCTTGGGATAATAACGCCAAGTTACAAGATAATGTTACAAGTAGTTGTGGAGAAATCCGTAAAAATAACACTATAAGTTTTTTATTTTTTTTTATTATTATTTTTTTTTTTAAGATTAAGAGATATATCGCAAATAATTTTTGTAAAACTGTTTTGACATGCCCAGAACAGATTGAGCTGCCACTAGTGAAATAACTGTATGATCATTAGTTTCCAAATAAATAGGGGTAACCTTATTGAGCGGGGCTTGCTGAGCTTAGGCCATATGGTAGGCCTCCCCGCATGACCTGACCTGCGTTGAAGGTCTGTGAGTTATCTGAATCCTCAATAACCGCTAAAAATTAATTTTCATATCTGTAGATTTTATCGCTGGAATAAGTACGTAAGAGTCAACGTTCCACATAAAATTTACAAAATAACTTCTGTGATGTAAAGACTATATACTTATTAGAAAATACTTTCTTTTTACATAAATTTGTAGCGTATTTCGTGTGCTTTCAAAATGTTGTGGAGGATTTTAAATGTGTTCGCTGGGTGGCTTCTAGTCTAAAATATACTACGTAAAATGTATACAGGGATAATAATGCCATCAACCGGAGTTATTATCTGGTTGATTATTTTTAGCGGCAGAACTACATTATTTATTGCTTTTATTTTATTTTTATTTTATGTACTAGAGATCCTTATTGTCATTGTTGAAAGCTTCAAAGCTTAAAGCGAAATTTGTATGTCCTAATTGCTGCTAATTTTTTCATGTCAGAAAAATAAAATATCCAATGATTAATAATGCATCCTGATTCCGCTATTAATATAAAGTAAAAACAATTTATCAATTTGAGAAAGAAGAATTGAGGAAGAATTTGAAGCTGAAGAGTTTGTATCTTTAAAACTGGAGAATTTACATGCTATTATTCCATCTTATTTTATAGTTTTGGTTGAATGGCCTTATTATTATCCACATACGTGAATAATAATGTGGATAATAGCTCAAGAAATCACGTTATTACATTTTATGAACACATGTCTGCTAAAACATTCTTTCTTGTATACATAGTCTATAATTTGTGGTATCAAATTCCATATGTTTTTTTTTGGGGGGGGAGGGGAAGAAAATCTAAAACTAATCCGTGGAAATAGGTAAAACCTTAAAACGTTGTTATCCCAGGACACCTTAATTACACTTAATATATACTTATTATATTTATAATACTTATGTATATATTTATGCTTATACAGTAGGCTCTAGATTACCCGAGATCGGATTATCCCGATTGCTGATTAACCAGGACGGTTAGTACAAACCACCACTTTTAAGAAATCATGGAGAGCAATTTTATCGGATGAAGAAAATGAAATTTCTACTGAAAACAACAAAAATACTTATTTGAAGTGAAAACTCTTAGAAGATTTGAAAAAGTTAAATTGTTCCGAACATGCGGACGAAGAATCAGTGCAACCAAAGATCTGCGAAGATTCGGCATTGGAATACTACGAAGTTTTAAGTGACGATGATATTGTGTTTTGTAGCGCTTCTATATCAGGAGCAAGAAGAAATTTCGAAAAAATGTAATGAAAGTGATGAAGAAAATATCCCCACTAAAAAAATCTGTAGAAAATCTGTAGGTAATTGGCAATAAAATCTGTAAAAAATCTGCAGCCCATTCCGCAGATATTTGTAAGATTACCTTAGAAAATTCTGCAGATATTTCTAAGGTAAAACTAAGTCTGTAAAACTTCTTCAGATTTCTATAAAATTTCTGAAGAAAGGGAAGATTTCTTCAGATAATCTTAAGATTATTTTTAGTGGCAATTTTTGATGAGTTAAAAGCTTGTAACTAATCAAAAATTAAGGCGCACATGCCCCTGAAAGGGTTAAATTACAAATGTGTGTAATATTTCCGAACAAACATTTGTCATAAACATAAATGAAAATAAAACTTTCTTTCTTTCTATTAAATAGTTTTTTAATCTACCTTTTAAAATATTTTGTTGTTGCATTTTCACAGTAAAGTTGGTCAGTTTTTGAGATCATAGTTTAGCGTATAATAAATCCCATTGTTTGTGTAAATCGCAAACATTTGTAATCATAAAAATTATTTGGCCATTTATTAGAGGAAAATTACTTTTGAATTAATTTAATTATATTTAAATTCTATGATCTATTGTCATCGTAAACTCATATGTGTACATATTATATAATTCAAGAATATCAATCTGAGAATGAAATTTTTAGGCAGTTAAGCCTGTTTAATCCTGTTGTTAGGCGAAATTTATCAAATGTCTTTAAAAATTGTTCTTTACTTTATTGTCAGGTGAATAACACGCAAAATATCTACATTTATTAGATTTCAGAAAGTGACACATTTTTTGTATATTTGTAAACTTTAAACTTTGTTATTGATGACCCCCTCCTCTCATAAACTGTAAATAAGCAAAGTTTTGGTGTGGAAGTCTTAAAAAAAAAGTAGAAATTTCCTAGAGACATCGTTTTATTGACAATACCGGAACATCACCATCTCCACACAATACAAAAACTTTTAAACTAAGACTGGTGCTAAAAGAATTAAACATGAATGAAATTAACTATTAATTGTACTAACAGCATCTTTATAATGCACGGTAAACATACCGGCAGTGCTAAATGAATGCATAAAAGCAGAGTTGCCAACCTCCGGCTTTTTTTAATTCATTAAAACGTACTTTGAACCAGAAAATTTATTTAATGAGAATTGTCTAGTATTGACTGAGAGGATCATTTGAAATTTACTTAATTTCGTTGACTCAATAAATTTCTGGTTACAAGTATAATTGTTTGTTTTTTAAAAAGCCGGAGGTTGGCATGTCTGAAAAAAGAAAAACCAGCTCTGAAAAAGACAACTTTCCATCTTCGGCTAACGAACGTCTTAAAAAGCAATGAAAGTCATGTATTACCTTTGCATAATTTCAGCCAACTGTCAAAAAGTAGAGTTGCCAAAAAATAAAGCAATTTTAACGATTGGCCGAACATCTATCACAATGACGTCAATTCAGAATATTTTTATGTAGCTTTGTCGACATTCAATCAATTTAGAGTACCTTTATATAGTTTTATCAAAATTCATGCAATGGCGCCAGATCGTGGTTTTCCAGATTACTTTGATTTCTTGAGCTGAAAAATACAACAATTGAAATGCAAGTGAAACTGGATAAAACTAAAATTGTAACATTCTGATAAAAGTTGCGAACTTATTAAAGCATCTGAAATTTATTTTTGACATTTAACTTTTAAGCCAACAGTTGTTTTGTTAGCTGCTTTTATTTTTATTAACGATGAAGTATTTTTTCTTTCGATAGTTGAAACCAGAATTGGAGACCTGAAATGGTTAAAGTTATAAATGTGTGTCCATATTTCCATTTTGAAGCACTAAAAAATATTAATTCGAACTTGAAAGAAGTATGATAGAATGCCATAATATGGAGTCATAAAAAGACTTCATTACAATTACAGCAGAAAAATAAAATCCATTTCTTTGTCAGAAATTTGGTACTACTTGGTTATCCCGTCGACTAAAAAACTATCGCCAAACTATAAGATTAAATGTCAATAAAGGATGATCGTGAATGTCACATTCAATGACATTAAATGTAATATACGTATTGAAAACGTCATCAAGTTATTTTTATTTCGACTTTTTATTTGTATTTTTATTATTAATGTTTTGTTATTTTTTTCTTTATTTAAAATAAAAATTATATCATTATATATAATTTGGCTATTAGTTAGGCGATTTGTACAATTTGGAGAAATCGATCGACGGGATAAACAAGTAGTACCAGAAATTTTATAGCAAAATAATGCATTTAAAAAACATCGCAAAGGTCTAATTAATAATACAATTAATAATAAATCTTATGCAAATTAAAATTACAAGAAATCAATAAAAATAATAAAGTAATATCATTCAAAACATTTATTTTTGGTATTGCGTTTAATTATTATGGTACGAAAGTTTTGAATAAGAATTACGGTTAAATCTTCTCTGCAAAATATGTTCTCATTAAAATTTCAAAAATTCCAATTAAACATTGAGAATTCTTAAAAGAATTGCATTTACAGGTTTATAGTCTAGTTATTATTTATTATGTCTGCGTCTGTTTCCTTAGAGAAATAATATTTTTATCTTCATATTTTAGAATAATGATTTGTTCCAAGCATAGTTTAAGGCTACAAAATATGAAATCATTCTGAAATTTTTATACTCTTAAAACTGTTATTGAAACCTGAAGAAGATATAAATGTGGACAATAAATTCACAAAATATGATCTTTACTGATCATATGATTCACAAAATATAACTATGATATTTTTTAGAAAAGAATTGTTTAATGTATTCAGATTTAAATATTAATGCATAATTTAATCAATAAAATGCAATTGACTTAAATATCAAAAATATATACAATTCAATTTTTATTTCAACTTAAAAGTTTTAAGCTTTTACACTCAAAAAATAATACTAAATAAGTAAAAAATTAGAAAATAAATAAAAATAGACCAGTGTTCTCAGATGGTATTTAAAAGGTGCAAATGAATTTGCATAATCCCATCGTGAACCCTAAAAAGATATTTATTGTACATGTACATACATCGGCAGTGTACATTCCCAAAAAAACTTTCTTCTTTTTAAGGAAAATTTACTGGCCTGTGCTGCTGATAATTTTCTTTCAATAGACGAATATACGTTTATTTTTTCTCCGTTACAAGAAGTAAAATATTCGTCAATTCAAGACAGTTCGGAAAAGGTAAAAGCGGTATACGCGGGGATCGAACCATCGACCTCAGCGTTTGAAGGCGTACGCGGGAGCACTGTGCTATGGTTGTACAGCAAGAAAACGCTTTGAAGTAAATGTGTAAGTTTCATATGGCTGTGATTTCATCTATTTCGTTAAAACGTCTTTAATTTTGAAGTTAATTTCGGGAAGATTTCGTCTTTAATGAGATTGTGGCTGGAGTTTTTATACGATAGTTTTAATATAACATAAAAATGTTAATTTAAAATATATTTACATAGATTGCTAGAGGTAAAATATGGATGTTCTATTTTTATTTGATAAGATTATTTTGGAGTAATATCAGTTTTTTTCCATTTAATTTTTTAATTAAAATATCTTTTAAATGTGTTCACTTAAAGTATATTTTAAATGCGAATATTTATTTATAAATAACCTTGTAAATTCAACTTTACTCCATTTATCCAACTTTAAATAATAAATTGTGAGTATTTTTGAATGAATGAAGAAATTAATTGTTATTTGTTTTTAAATTCGAAACCATTTTTATCTTTTTAAACTAAATTAGACATCTTAATCTATAGAATATTTTGTTTTTCATTTTAAAAATAAATTTTAATTGATTACTAATAGACACCAAACACATGCGTGCTAGGAATAAATAGAATCTCTCCCTCTTTTTTAGACGTTTTGGATGAATTCGCTGATCAAATATGTTCTTTGGGAGTACGGAAATTATTTGTGAAAAAATAAGAAAAATTTAGTGTACGTTGACAATTTTTTCTGACAGTGTAAAAGTGACAATTACATCAATTGAAAAATATATATGTTTGTTTCAAATGTTAGTAATAAAATATTACAAAATTTTCACTAACATTTTTACGATTATTTAAGATTTTAATTGAAATCATCAACAATTAATGGAAATAATTGTATAATATTATTGCTAAACCTTTATTATTTTAGAATCAAATTTATAAGTTAGCAATTATATTCAACTCTTTAACGTCGTTACAAAATCACTTCTCAAAGAATCAAAACAACACAATTTAAACATTGAATATCCTTATAAGAATTCTTCTATACACAAGTTTATAATGGTCTTATTATTTCCATGCATGTGTTAGTTTTAAATCTACAGATTTAAAAATAAGGATTTATTCCAAATATCTTTTAGAGGCTACTTCAGACAAGTGAAAAGACCTCTTCGCTAATGCTAATCCTATGGAAGAAATTTATAAAGATATCTCGGTTGCGTTGGGGTATTTTTATATGATTTTTTTACCATTGGATAGCCAAGGTACGACCGTTTTTTAATTTTACAATTTTGTTTATAGATATTTTTAATAAAGACGCTTTCATTTTCGGAACCAATATCAAAAGTTAAAGCAACCTCACAAAAAATATCTGCAATCAAAATCGAAAAATTAAAAGACTGCCATTGCTCATATCGATCTCACCTATCCAATGAAAAAATTAAGAATATTAACATCCACAGAATTAACATTAGCGAATTGGTCTTTTCGCTTGATTGAAGTAACCCTTAAATATACAAAATAAAACACAATCTGAGAAAGTTTTAGAAAACAAGTGGGTAAGTCAAGTGGGCGCAGATCGCTATGAGGATTTTGTTTAATATTTCTTTCAAAACAATTTATCCTTTAATTAATAAATCCAAAATGATAATTTATTATTATTAAATTCTTACCTAGATGGTAGCACAATTAAATTTAATTTTAAAATAAATATAAAAGGAAGTTATTTATTTTAATCAAATTAAAAATCTTCAAATCAAATCATTTAATTATAATCCATAATACTAAATGTTATAAAAATCCGAAATTAAAAAAAATTAGCGGAAGATATAAATAAAATTTTAAATTTCTAAAAACGGAAAAAATTGTTTGAAATTAAATTTAAAATGCTGAGTCATTAATAAATAGTAATTTTTTTTTAAATAGAAATGAAATTGAATTTCAGAAAAATATTATGAACGTTAAAGGAACGAAACCTAATAAGGTACCCTGGGGTAATAACGCCACGTTAAGGTTCTACCAATTTTCACGGCTCAGTTTTAGCTTGTATTTTTCAAACAAATATATGATTTGATACAGCAACTCATTGACTATCTATATAAAAAAAATAATTTAACAGATATGAATACATAAAATGTAATGGCATGATTTCTTGACCAATGCTATTTGGCGTTATTACCCACCTATATGGGTAATAACGCCATGCAAACAAAACTATGAAATAATCTGGAATAATTGAATGTAGATTGCCCAATTCTAAAAATACAAACTCTCAGCTCTAGAAATTGTCAAATTGCATCCCAAGCTATTGAAAATATTCAATTTTTTGTGAAAGTGTAAGAAAAATAAAGGTGTGTGTGTCGGGGGGGGGGGGATGAGGCAAAAGAATATCAGACCGTGAGCTTTTTTTTTGCTTAAAAAGGACCGCTTAAATAGAATTATTAGAAATATTGCACAGTTTTAACTGTGTTTATTTGAATCAGTATTTAGGATGTAGCTCGGCCACTGTAGGGAATCAACCGGGGTAAAAATTGCAAGGATTGGCGTTATTACCCCGTTATAGTTATTGCGCTGTACATTTTAAATTACAAATTATCTCGAGAAGATATCCAAAATCTTCAACAACATTTTGAAAGTCCATGAAATGTACTACAAATTTATGTAATTAACAAAGTATTTCCGGATAAAAAAAATAGTCTTCACATGACAAAACGTATCTCGCAAATTTTAGATCAAGTGTTATTTTTAGCTGCTTGTAAAAACAATAACACCTAAAAATGAAACAAATTAACTTGAAGCTGTTTTTTGCGATTTATAGGACTCAAAACCCTTCTGCGAAGAGCACATGGGTGTTATTTACCAGATTATTTCATAATTATGCAAAATATTAGCACTTGGCGTTATTACCCCGTCTGGCGTTATTACCCCAGGGTACCTTAATATAAACCCATAAATTGGCCTAAAATACGAAATTTCTTCTTATAAAATCCATTTTAAGATGAAAATTTCCAGTTCTCACCTCGGAGATCGAACTAAAGAACCTTTTGTTTACTAGAGACCAGCTTTTCTCCCAAATTGAAATTACGCCTCTCTTTTTAAATCACAAAAATGAACGGATGGACTTGAAAAAATTAATTTAATCAAAATAATAGACCTTTTTATTAATTTTATGATTTGACGTGCAACACGTGGTATTCAGCCGTAAGTACTCAAAATTTGAAGTCCCCGACTTATACAGCTTTTGTATACGGACTCTGTGACGGACAGACAAAGGACAGAAACGAATTGGGTTTCGTCAGATGAATGGAACGCTGAAAAATGAATATTATCTACAAAATAAAAAAAATAATAATACAAAGCTCTCTATGGCTTCAATAACAAAATAGATAAAGTTCTATTCTTTCATCAAGAATTTTTCAACTTTCAAAACACACAAATTCTTTTTCTTAATATATATATAAAAAAATAAAAGAAGGACTAAACATTTTAGATGTGGCTTTAAAAGTTTTGAATGAGTTTTCACAATTCCATTGTGAGGCATTTGAAAAGAAATGTTAAAATGAAAAGAAGTGTGTGGTATAATAGGACAACACAATCATGAGTAATAGAAGAAGCTTTATTGGAAATACAGCATAAAATATCTAGTTTTTTTAAGTGTCTCAAACAAAATAGTTGTTGGGGACCACCTTAATACTGCAAAATATACTGCTTACACTGCAAATTCGCGAAACATAAAAATTAAGGGGACAGTGGACCTTTATTTGAGAAAAATCGTCGCAAAAAAAGCTCTATTTCTGTGGTATAATAGAACCAAAATAGTTTTTCCATATTAAAATATCATTTATAAAGGTTTTAAGAAGTAAATAATAAGGGTAAGTGTACTTATATACTTTAAATCTGTATTTATCAAAACTAATTTTTCAACGTTTTTAGATTTTTGAAATGCTTTTTATGACGTAATTTTTTATGAATATTTATGAAAATGATAAGGAAGTATCCTGGTATTGTTTAGAAAAAAATTGTGCAAGCATTTTTTAAATTCGTCTTTATTAAGAGAGTCAAATTTGATTTTTCACTTATTGAAAGGCGAAATTTTGATGAAAATCTATATGGACTTTAGAAAAAAAAAACTGTAAAATATTAACTATTTAAGAGATTAAAAAATCTTACATAAATTTGTTTATAATAGAGTTTTATCTGATAAAAATGCAAAAGCAAGAAAATATCTCGAAAATTAAAACACGAGGAGCATTTTAAAATTTCGTTTAAAAATTTAATTTTTTTTCTTTAAAAAATTTTAATATGATTGAAATTTTTTGAAGGTGTTCTATATACTTTTGGTGAAATGTATATATGAAAAAAAAAATTCATATTGCTATAATAAAAATTAAAAAAAAAAAAAAAATTAATGTCCATCGTTCCCTTAAGTGTCTCAAACAAAATAGTTGTTGGGGACCACCGTAATACTTACACTGCAAGTTTGCGAAACACTTTAGCAACAGTAACTAAACATAAAAATTAACACTTCTAACTGAAATCTTTTTTGATTGTTTTGTGAATATGTTGCGCCAGGAAAAAGATTGTGCAAAAAGTGTTATTAAAACCAATGCACTTGCTGAACATCCTCTGCTGCAGAAGTATGACTTTTAACCCCATGGGTGCAGTCCAATAGAAACTCCAGCACCCTTCTTGTATTTGGGTCAGGGAATAATCAAGTTGTAAGAGAAACATCCATATAAGTTCTCCATAATAAACCTATGAAATAAAGTTTACTGCCTCGGATGCAGTATCACATTTCCAATTAAAATACATATTTTATTTGAAATTTGAATGAAATACAGGGTCATAAAAATCGAAGAGTGTAGGAAATAGGATTACAAATACCTCGGCAATTAATTATCTGACCAACTTCATTATTTATGAAAAATTTATGCTTTTTATTGTATTTTACAGCCACTCTTTAAAATGAAAAAAATTCGAAAAATTTTAGATACATTTCGAGAGTCCAAAACCAGTTCCGGAACATAACTGCCTATATATATCCTTTAAAAAAAAGAAAGAAAAGTTATTTCAAACGCGGCTGTGATGATTGTGAATGTATTTCCGAAATTCCATTACGAAGCATTTAAAAAATTCAATGTGACCTACATGTGTCATATAATAAAGGACACAGACTTTTGAGTAATACAAAATAATTCTTTGGCAGAAAAAATAATCTTTAAAAAAAACTCTATAGCAAAATACTGCATTTGAAAAGCACACATAGGGATGTTAAAATTAGTTATAAAGAAGACTTTAGTTATAAAGAAGACAAAATCATGAAAGAATTATGGAAGTTTTAGTCATAAATATCATTCTTAATGATTCACTACTATGGTACAGAATTTACAAATAACAATTTTATTAATCCTTGAACTTATATTCAAAATGTTATTTCATTAAAATTAAAACAAGCTATTTCAAACATTAAATATTCTGCTGAAAATAACCCATACGGATTTATGGTTTGGTGATTTCACATACATTTATGCTGTTATAGGTAAAATATATTTTGATCTATAGATTCTATAATTGTAATGTCATCCAAACATATTTAAGTCCAAAAGTAAAAGAATTCATTCTGAGAAACTTCTAGAATAAACCAATAAAACTAAATCTGGATGTAATAATTAATGAAAGTTTTGTGTTATTTCTTCAGTATCAACAATATATTTTTATTCAAACCTTTAAAATATACAAAGAAAATTAAGAATACATTTATATTAAAAAATATATACATTTCAGTTGTGTCTGTAAATGTTGTGAATAATCTTTGTAATACCATTTTGAAGTATTTAAGAATTTTAATATGAATTTCAAAAGAAGAGTACAGTATAATATAAAACAATTCAAAGTAATAAAATACACTTCATTGGAATTGCGCCACAAATAAAAATAATCCATTTCTTGTCTGTAACAAAATACTCCATTTTAAAAACACAACGGCTAATGTTAGGATTAAAATAGCAAATAAAGCCTTTGTGCAAAAATGTTTAAAGATAAAAAACCAACGATTATAAATGCACAAATAAAGTTGCTCCCCTTTTCTTACTTTGTTTGTGCATTTATAATCGTTGGTTTTCTATCTTTAAAAATAATGTTAGGATTAATTATCAAGAAGATTTTAACTAAGAACAAATCTAATCAAATTTTAATTAATTAATATACATTTTGTAATAATGTTATTTTGTTATAGTGCTAAATTTTTAAACAGCAGGATTGAATAAATACATCGTAATTTATAAATAACAATTATAATTAATGTTTTTAACTTTTTTTACAAGATGTCTTCTTAATAAATATAAAACAATGGAATTTAAACATTTAACATTTTTATAAAAATTCCACTAAGTATATAGGTTTGTGGTTTGGTAATTATTACTTACAATCACCTGATATAATATTGTCTCCTCAGCGCACCAATAAGATATCTAATAATCGAACAGGAGATGTCTGACTTATTGCTCTGAAAAACTATCGGCATCTAGTGAAACAGTAGAGAATTTTTACAAAACACATTTGAGATATAGTATTAAACATAACTTTGTGTTTCAAAAGTTATTGAACACAGTTTCTCATAGAGTAAATCAGATATCTCATTTTTAGGGTTTCTTTCGTCTGATGAAACCCTATTTGACCCTGTCTTTTGTCTGTCTGTCCGTCACAAAGTCCGTACATAAAAATGCCTGTCGGCTAGGCCTATAGGCGGAGGTAGATTTCGAAGAGTGCTCATTTTAACAACAAAAAATAAATTTGATTACAGATAAACCCAGTTTAACAACTTTATTTGTCCTCTTTTGAAAATTTTTTAATTTCATTTAGGATAAGGACTGGTTTTATCAGAATCATCTTAAGCTAAATTCGGCTCAAATGCCCATTTTGACAACATATTTTGAAATAATTCTGACTTTATTAAAAAATCGACTTATATAGTTCGCATTATATAGTTCCTAAATAACAAAAGACTGTCAATTGAATGCATTTGAGAGCAAAATTGAATTTAAAAATGAGTTATAAAATAACCAATTTTGAATACAACCTCAATTCTTAATCATGATAGCTTCAGGAAATTTTGCGCGAAGCATTTTTAAAAATATATTCAGCTTTTATCAAAAAACTGAACAATGCGGAACATTATACAGCTTCTATATAACAGAACATGCCAATTGGATGCGTTTGAGAGCAAAACTGAATTTAAAAATTAGTCAGAAAAAACGCAATTTGTTATATCAATGCTTCCTCAAATTTTCAATCACGATAACGTCTTGAAATTCTGTTCAAAATACCCTTTTTGGCAGCCTTTTTAGAAATATATTCTGTCTTTATCAAAAAATTGACCAATGCGTTACATTATACAGTTTCTAAATAAGAGGACTTGTAAATTGGATGCGTTTGAGAGTAAAAATGGATTTAAAAAAGAGTCAGGAAAAACGCAATTTGTTATTTGAATACTTCCTCAAATTTCCTATCACTGTCACTTCGGGAAATTCTGTTCAAAATACCCTTTTTTTGACAGCCTTTTTTGAAATATATTCTGTCTTTATCAAAAATCTGGCCAATGTTTCACATTATATAGTTCCTAAATAAGAGGATCTGCCATTTGGATGCGTTTAAAATAAAAAATGAATTTAAAAAACGATTCAGAATGTAAGCAGTTTGGATTAGAGGTTTTTTCTCCAACTCCAATTTTTGTTTAATTTATTTTTGCTATACGGATTGATCCTATGAAAAACTTGTCAATATAAAAGTTGTAGATATTATTGAAAAGATGTAAAATAAATTTAATTGGATTTGATAGTTTAAGAATTGACAAAGTTATGATTTTTTTTCTTTTTCGAAACCCATTTTTATTTTCATTTTTAATTTTTTTACCGGTAAGAATTAGTCCTATCAAAAACTTGCAAATACAAAAGTTTTAGATAATTTTGAGAATATTTATAAAAAATTTAGATGGATTTGACATTTGATTATCTTGAGAATTGACAAACTTATGATTTTTTTTTCTCCCAAAAACCCTATTTTTTTTCGCCCCTTGAGCCCATTTTTAACTTTATCAAAAATCTGTCATGCATAAACTTTTGGCCCATTATTTAGAAGTAATATAAACTTTAAACTGATTCGATATCTATTTTCATTAAGAAGTCATGGGCTTTTTTCTGTTTTCACAAAAACGCCCCCTATTTCGACCCCCTTGGTCCGATTTTGAACATTAACGAACTTAGCCGAGATTTTATCACCTTTGATTTTATGTACGAGTTTGGTGGAGATTGGTGAAGAATTATAGAAGTTATCGCATCCATAAAGAAGTGAGATATATATATATATATATATATATATATATATATATAAACTGGTGCGAATGCAACAGGTAGTATTTCATACGAAATAAACCTAAATGTATAAGTCAGAGATTTCTTATTTTGTGTACTTACATCTCAATATCTCGTGTCACCCGACAAATCATAAAATTTTGAAAAAGTCTGTTATTTTAATGAAATTAATTTTTTCAATGTCATACGTTCATTTTTGCGATTTAAACTTTAACAGAGAATGTTGATTTTGCGTGTAGACGTCAGCTTGAAAGTAAAGCATCGCGCTAGTATACAGAAGGTTACCAGTTCGAGTCCCGGTTCTGAAACTTGAAATTGTCATTCTAAGAAGAATTTAATTAAAAGAAATTTCGTATTTTTGGGCAGTTTAACGGTTTATTTATATATATATATACAGGGTGGTTATAAAAAAACTTTGCCGATATACGGAGCTCTAGCGGCCAGTCCGCTCAACCGATCGACATGAAATTTCAGGTATAGCTATTCAGAGATATGAGCTCGAGATTCTGTGAGCGACAACAAAATGGCGCTCACGGTTACGGTTATAGTTACAGAAACTCGAAAATTTCCAATGGCAACACCCATTTTTTTCATCGCAAAATGCTCAGCGCATGCGAAAACCCCAAAGAGCGTTGGAACCGTACGTGTATCGCAAGAAACGGACATGTTATGCATGCACAAAAAACCGTTCTGGGAATCCTACCCCCCCATAACAAAAACTCGATTGGGGCGCAAGGAGGAAATTTGCATATGGCATAGAGTCAGTACACTAATTTCTGATTACAACAGAGATCGGAGAAACTAAAAGTTTTATTTTAATTACACATTTTCCACATGGGTGCCATCACAGGCAATTACACATTGCATGGTGATGGCACTCATGTGGAAAATGTGTAATCAAAATAAAACTTTTAGTTTCTCCGATCTGTATTGTAATCAAAGATTAGTGTACTGACTCTGTGTCATATGCAAATTTTCTCCTTGCGCCCCAATCAAGTTTTTTCTATGGGGGGGGGATTCACAGAACGGTGTTTTGTGCGTGCATAATCTGTCCGTTTCTTGCGATATACGTACGGTTCCAACGCTCTTTGGGGTTTTCGCATGCGCTGGGCATTTTGCGATGAAAAAAATGTGTGTTGCCATTGGAAATTTTCGAGTTTCTGTAACTATAACCGTAACCTTGGGCGCCATTTTGTTGCCGTTCACAGAATCTCGAGCTCATACCTCTGAATAGCTATATCTGAAATTTCATCTCGATCGGTTGAGCGGACTGGCCGCTAGAGCTCCATATATCGGCAAAGTTTTTATGACCACCCTGTATATATATATATATATATATATATATATATATTAAATAACTCACATTCATATTATTTTTTTTTAAGTTTTATTTTCTTTCTATTTTAAAAACTATTGCGATTTATAAATGATTCAGCAGTTTAAAGATTTGTATAAACAATTTTTTTCGTTTTTAGAAATTTAAAATTTTACTTATATCTCTCCTAATTTGTCTAATTTCGGATTTTCAAAAAAAAATGAAATTTTGGATTTTAATTAAAAAATTTGATGTGAACATTTTTAATTTCATTAAAATAAATACCGCCCTCTTAGAATTATTTTAAAATTAATTTTACTGCTTCTACCATCTATGTAAGAATTTAATAATTTTAAATTAACAATTTGGATACATTAATTAAAGAGTAAATTGCTTTGAAGGAAATATAAAACGAAACCCTCTGTGCGATTTGCGATCACACTTACCTACTTGTCTAATATTACTAGATGTCCTACTATGGCTCTGAGGCGACGATGCGTACGTTCGTTTTATTATTATCTATTATTAAATATATGTTGATTTTTGTTAGCGAAACTAAATTTTGATAGACAAACTTTAGTTGTAATTTCTCCCTATCATCTTAAGATCATAAAAATTTTACTTAATTCAGAGAAAAATAATGAAATACTTTCAGATTTAATCGTTTATTAAAATCTTGTATTTCTTAGCTATCAACAAATACATAAAGTTCGATTCCCATTTTTAAAATGTTCTAAACCTTCAAAATACAGTAAGAATTTTTTATTTTTATTATTATTTTTTTTTATTGTAATTTCTTCCAATCATCATAAAAATTTTACTTAGATCAAAGAAAAATAATGACATTCTTTCAGATTTAATCGTTTATTAAAATGTTGTATTTCTTTGCTATCAACAAATAAATAAAATTCGATTCCCATTTAAAAAGTTCTAAACCTTCAAAATACAGAAAAAAAGTTTAAAAAAAAAAAACTTATTTCAGACGTGGTTCTAATTCTCGGAATCCTATTGTAAAGCATTTAAGAAGCTTTATATGAACTTGAAAGAAGTTTGTCGTTCAAAAAGAAGAACACAATCCTGTGTAATAAAAGAGACTTCTGCGAAATTACAGCGCTAAAAAAATATATATATATATTTCTTTTGAAGTGTCTATTAAAAAATACTGCATTTTAAAAACATCGCTTGGGGGAAATTGTGCGTGAAAGCAGAGTCTTTTGTTGGAAACAATTTCTCCCACATATTATTTCCTTATACATGCATTTTTTATGAATACATGGATAAACAAGATTCTAAAATATTTTGAAGAAACGTATCCGAGTTCTGATGTATGTTTTGAATAGGTCTACGATGAGATTACAAAACTCCATTTACGAATATAATTTACATGCTTATATGTCAGAACGTACGAATTTTAAAAAATAAAAATAAACTAAGATATTGAATAGATGCGGAAGATTCAGTAAAAAAATTTCATTCGTGAGTTTCGAAAACACCTTATTTTCAGTAAGATTATTTCTGAAGTTATAAAAAGATTTTCCAGGTACTTTAATAAACAAACTCTTAAGAAAGTTTGTAAGTATTAATTTGCAGGATTTACATTTCAAGTTCATTTTTATTCTATTTTAGTTTGTTTATTTGCATCTTACGCATTATTATTTTTCAGATTTATTCAAATTCTTAGCATTTAAAAGCAAAAGAATAAAAATAAATCTTGATAAATTTTGATTTATAAATAATACAGCATTTTAAATTTCATTTAAACATTTTTTGTTTGTTTGTTATTTTTAAAAAATTTAAATTTTATTTATATTTTCGCAATTTTTTTATTTCAAATTTTAGAAAAATTTGGAATTTTGGTTTTTATTTAAAAATTTTGATTTGAACATTTTTAGTTTAAGTAATATAAATAATTTCCTTTTATAATTGATTTAAAATTACATTTACTGGTGCTACCATGTGCGTAAGAATTTAATAATTATAAATTAACAATTTAGATTTATTAATTAAAGTGTAAGTTGTCTTGAAAGAAATATTAAAGGAAACCATCTATGCGATAGCTGATCACCTTTAACCCCTTTTGTTTAATATTACTAGATATTCTACTATTGCTCTGAGTCGACGATGCGATGTGTGCGTTGGTTTTATCATCTGTATTATTGAATATCGTTTATTTCGCTAACGAAACTACATTTTGATGGACAGATTTTAGTTGTATTTTCTCCCAAACATTTTAAAATAATCAAAATTTTTCTTAATTCTGAGAATTTTCAAGAAAAATAATAAAATACTTCCAGGTTTAATCGTTATTTAAAATCTGTTTATTTCTTAGATATAAACAAATAGATGAAGTTCAATTCCCATTTTTCAAAAGTTCTAAACCTTCAAAAACCTTCAGAAAGAATTTTTTTTTTTTTTTTTTTTTTTTTTTTTTTTTTTTTTTAAATCTAGAAAAAAAGTTATTTCAGACGTGGTTCTAATTCTCGGAATCCTATTGTGAAGCATTTAAGAAGCTTTATATGAACTCGAAAGAAGTTTGTCGTTCAAAAGAAGAACACAATCCTGCGTAATAAAAGAGACTTCAGCGAAATTACAGCGCTAATATATATATATATTTCTTTTGAAGTGTCTATTACAAAATACTGCATTTTAAAAACATCGCTTGGGGGGAAATTGTGTGAAAGCAGAGTCTAATGTTGGAAACAATTTCTCGCACATATTGTTTCCTTATGCATACATTTTTTTGGTGAATACATGGATAAACAAGATTCTAAAGTATTTTGAAGAAACGCATCGCAGTTCAGATGCGTCTACGATACGTTTTGAATGGGTCTACGATAAGATTACAAAACTCCATTTACGAATATAATTTACATGCTTTTATGTCAAAACTTATGAATTAAAAAAAAAAAAATAAACTAAGCTATTGATTAGATGAGGAAGATTCAGTAAAAAATCTCATTCGTGAGTTTTGAAAACACCTTATTTTCGGTAAGATTATTTCTGAAGTTATAAAAAGATTTTTCTAGGTACTTTAATAAACAAACTTTTAAGAACATTTGTAAGTATTAATATCCAAGATTTACATTTCAAATTCATTTTTATTCTATTTTTGTTTGTTTATTTGCATCTTACGCATTATTATTTTTCAGTTTTTTTTTCAAATTCTTAGCGTTTAAAAGTAAAAGAATAAAAATAAATCTTGATAAATCTTGATTTATAAATAATATAGCATTTTAAAATTCATTTAAACATTTTTTTTGTTTGTTTGTTATTTTTTTAATTTTAAATTTTATTTATATCTTCGCAACTTTTTTTATTTCAGATTTTCAAATATTTTGGAATTTTGGTTTTTATTTAAATAATTTGATTCGAACATTTTTAATTTGATTAATATAAATAATTTCCTTTTAGAATTGTTTTAAAATTAAATTTGTTGTTGCTACCATGTACGTAAGAATTTAATAATTATAAATAAACAATTTAGATATATTAATTAAAGTATAAGTTTGCTTGAAAGCAGTATTAAACGAAACCATCTGTACGATTGGCGATCACGCTTACCCACTTGTTTAATATTACTTGATGTTCTACTGTTGCTCTGAACCGACGATGTGTGCGTTGGTTTTATTATTTAAATTATTAAATATGGTTTTTTTCGCTAAGGAAACTATATTTCGATGGACAGATTTTAGTTGTATTTTCTCCCAAACATTTTAAAATAATCAAAATATTTCTTATTTCTGAGAATTTTCAAGAAAAATAATAAAATACTTCCAGATTAAATCGTTTATTAAAATTTGTGTATTTCTTAGCTAACAACAAATACATAAAACTCGATTCCCGTTTCAAAAAAGTTCTAAACCTTCAAAATACAAAAAAATAAAAAATAAAAAATAAAAATAAAAAATAAAAATAAAAATCTAAAAAAACAGTTATTTTAGACGTGGTTCTAATTTTGAAAATCCCATTGTGAAGCATTTAAGAAGTTTTATATGAACTTGAAAGAAGTTTGTCGTTCAAAATAAGAACACAATCCTGGGTAATAAAAGAGACTTCAGAGAAATTACAGTGCTAAATATATATATATATATATATATATTTCTTTTGAAGTGTCTATTATAATATAATGCACTTTAAAAACATAGCTTGGGGCAATTTGTGTGAAAGCAGAGTCTTTTGTTGGAAACAATTTCTCGCACATATTGTTTCCTTATATATGCATTTTTGGTGAATACGTGGATAAACAAGATTCTTAAATATTTTCAAGAAACGCATCCGAGTTCCGATGTATGTTTTGAATGGGTCCACGATAAGATTACAAAACTCCATTTACGAATATAATTTACATGCTTTTATATCAGAACGTACGAATTAAAAAAATAAACTAAGATATTGAATAGATGCGGAAGATTCAGTAAAAAATTTCAGTCATGAGTTTTGAAAACACCTTATTTTCGGTAAGATTATTTCTTAAGAATATTTTTGAAATTATAAAAAGATTTTCCAGGTACTTTAAAAAACAAACTTTTAAGAACGCTTGTAAGCATTAATTTCCCGGATTTACATTTCCAGTTTTTTCTACTTTAATTTGTTTATTTGCATCTTACAAAATTATTATTTTTCAGTTTTATTCAAATTCTTAGCGTATAAAAGTAAAAGAATAGCGATAAACTTTGACAATTGGAGATATTTATTTAGAAATGCAACTGAGTAATAACGAATTGAGACTTAAAATAAATACTTCAATTGTCAAAACTCTGCATATTTCTGGGAAATTTCAACTAAGGATCTGAGTTTGACTCCTGGCTTTAACATTTTCCCTCAATTGAAAAATCTTAATTGAAATGATATATTTACCAATTAGCATGTTTGGGTTCAAAATAGTAAATAGTGATTTTAAAATTTTAGAAAGTTCTTGTTATTTAATTTTCATTCAGAATGATTGTTTTATCATTTTTTTAGTTAAAAAATCTTTCAGTTGTACATAGATAATATCCAAATATAACTAGAACTGTTCTTAAAGCGATTAGTCTGAGTTATTATTCTGAGATCATGCAGGGCGACATATAACACACACATGCTGTGACGCAAATAAAAGACCTTAACTTTTTACAGAAAGAACAAAAGAACCAGTTTTATTTGCCATTTGAAAGAGACGAAAATTCTGTACAAGAAATAATCAAAATTATTAGTGATGGCTTCCTCCTGCGGCGATGCAGGGATCTAGCACTTCTGGAAAATTCGTGAAGATAGCCGCAACAGAATATTTCTGTTGAAATGAAAAAATTTCTTTAAAACACCATAAAATAAATTAAATTACGCAAGGCTTTTCGAAAGAACTTAGTCTTTCTTTTTCAGGCGCTTTCTTCTTCAGGCGCTACTATGAGTACAGAGGCACGACTGAAGTGAAAAAGTGGGAAAGGGAGCAAACTGAAGGAACAGCAAATAGGAAAGAAAAAGGCAACAGCCAATCAAGGAAGAGCATAAACGTACACCAGTTTCAACTCATTATCTAGAATATAAGGAAAGGGCAGCTGACGTCACTGTGGACGAATGACTGTGGATAAGGGAGAAAAACCTGTTCGTTCTTTAACGCCTGACACGGTACGGATGAACTCCGGGAATTTGATTGGTCTAAGTTTGCCAATGCATAAGTAAGTATGATATGATTGGGCTACGTCGTCAAGATGATTCCTACAATGATCGTTATGACAAAAAATGTAGCGGTAAATTGGTTGACAGAAGTGTTTGTTTGTAAACATGCCCTTTCCTTATTTCTGTCGTGATTTCGGCCCAGGTTTTTGTAAAGCATATTTTGGTGAATTGAGGAAGTTGTGCTTGATTGCACAGACTTTTTACTGCAGGATCCTTTCAGCAGTTTGTTTGGGAGGATGTGCTATTGTAAGAAAGGAGTACATACCTTTGCACATTTATTTTCCTGCTAAACAATAAATTAATATCAACGGAAATAGAAGTAAGACAACAAAAAGGCACGAGTTACATGAATAAAATATTAGTTTGGCTCAAAAATGTGAAGAAAACATTAATTATTATGATTAAACTAAATTGTAACACATGTAATTTTTCCAAATGGGTGAAAACTAAATTGTCTTTTTTTATCACATCACAATATTTATGTGTCACTCTGTATATTTAACAATATTACAGTATAATTATTATGATTAAACTAAATTGTAACAGATGTAATTTTTCCAAGTGGGTGTAAACTAAATAATCTTTTTTTTTTATCACGTCAAAATATTTATCTGTCACTCTGTATATTTAACAATAACTTCTGGCAAATAATGATAATGAGAATTTTTTTAATTAATTAAATAGTTGGACAGATTCTAATAATGAAAATGAGAATATTAAATGATAGAATTGTGAGAAGAACGTAAATGAACTCACATAAACTGTTAAAATTTGAGAGAAACAAACATGTAAAACATGCATGAATATGAAATTGCATGAGTATAAATATGATTGTAAACATCCATAGGAATAAAATTGAATGTACACAAATTTAAAATAATGTCAAAAACATGAATATACTGTCCGAAACAATTTGAGTAAATGTAAATGACAAAAAAAAAAAAAAAAAAAAAAAAAAAAAAAATTGATTGAAAATAATGAAAGATTTGTTATACTAGCAAAAAACATGCTTTGTTTTGATTCGCGAAGCATTAATTCATAAAATAAATATTTCAAAGTAACAATATTTTTATATTATTTTTAAATCTTTATCAAGCTAAAATTTTATTTTATGTTTTGACGCATTTTAATTTTAGAAATGCAAATTCAACCAAATAACTAAGAATTTTCTCGGAATTTTTTATTTATGATATAGGCCCGGTATAAATAAAAACAGCAAAGTTTTATAAAATATTAATTAATTTTATATATTTATAATTCTTTTGTTGCCACTTTATTAAAAAAAATCATAGTATAATTATTTTGAAATACTTTAAATACATTTGAGGCGAACATTTCTTATTTATTTAATTAATCATGATTCTATCTACAATTACAAACTCAATGATTTATTTTTTCTTTTGAAGATACACGTGTTGCATTTCTTATTTGCAAAAATGCGTTCGTAATGGAAAAACATGTAAAATACATTAATTAAAATAATAATTTTTTAAGGTTATTTTGTAAAAAAAAAAATAATAATAATAATGTAGTGGAAATCTACAGATTATAATTTATTTTTACGTTTAATTTCGTGTCTTAATGCTGTGTAGTTTTTTTTTTTTTTTTTTTTTTTTTTTTTTTTTTTTTTTTTTTTTTGTAAAGTGTACGACAAAATGTAATTTGTGTAGCCTAGTAAAGGATTTGCTTCGCTCATCCTAATGATGCGTGGTACCCTCGAACAATTAGGATGTATCGGTTTTCCATGGATGCAATGAAGTTGTCGATAAGAAATAGAAGAATTCTGTTCCTTCTTCAAAAGGTGCACTTTAAAAAAGACGACTGTAAGGATATTGTCAACTGATCTGCTCAACAAACACAAAACGTTTTGACATTTAAAAATCCATTTTTTAAAGCAAAGGTATAACATTGGAAAGCCTGACTATTGAAGCGATTTGTAATCGAACTGAATTTTTCATTTTTTTTTATCAATAAATTACCTATTGAATTTTAAGAGTTTTGTAAATTTTTAAAACGGGGTAGTTGTGCAAATGGGATATTTTAATAAGATGCAACAGAATTTTCCCAGCAAGTTGTAAAAGAAGATATTTAAACAGTCAGGGTTTTTTAAATCAAAATATCATGCGAAATATAAATACATGACAAAAATAAGGATAAAGCTTAAAAATACTTTAAATTCGTCACAACCCTTTCAAAATATTTCGTACAGGCTGTTCAAGATTCTCGAGTTTCACACCACTTTTTAACAGAATATATTTTTTTAGTGAATTGCGGTATTACATTGCTTTAATAGGGCAAAAAAAATACTCAATTTAAAGAAAGGGGTGCATAAAAATTAAAGGAGAGTATTATATGCATGTCGTGAAGGAATTTTTCGTAAATCTCTCTACCTCCAGTGTTAATTCTATGGGCTTGGATAGCATTCAAATTACTCGCAAGAAAAATTATAATTTTTATCTTCTTTTTTTCTCTTATCAATTTTTATTTGCCTTTTATTTAAAAAGTATTTGTAGAGAAATATAATTCTAATAGAAAAACATAATAATAAATTTAAAGCGTGAAACATGAAACATGTTTCACGCTTTAAATTTATAGTAAAGCTGTCGAGTTAATATTTTAACACAAAAAAATATAATTAAACTTAACATTCATTTAATTTAACTTAAAATTAAATGAAAATTTAGAAACATATTGCTTAGACATTCTTTAAAACGAATATTCATAAAAAAGTTTTTTTTTTTTTTTCTGATGAAAAATTTAAAAAAAGCGAGTGCATTTCAAGCTCATGGGATTAGCATTGCAGAAAGAAATTTCAGATCGGACTTAAGAGGAACTTTAACTACCGAATTCATAATGAAAGATTTTACAGATTAAAATGTATGCTTAATCAGCTTTTCTCTCAATTTTAAGTGATGTCTAACATTTTCTTCTTATGAAACTCTATTTTTATTTATTTTAATGTTATAAAAAATACAGCTTTTTTCCAACTTTTAAAAGCATTTTATATCGTATATATTTCTCAGAGAGTTTTCATCCAAAACATTTTATTAGAATTATTGAGGAATATTTTCCCTTTCAAGTTCACTTTAACTTAAAATTTCACCTAATAAATAAGAAAAATTTAGGTGAATTTATGACTAAATTAATGTAAAATAATATTAATACAATAAGTTGAAATAATGAAAAAAATAAATCTGTACCTTTTGCATTTATTGGTTCGTGCTCTTTTTTTTTCTGTTGTTGTTGTTTGTTAGTTTGTTTTTGCTATAAATATTTGTGATGAAGAAGAGTAATGTAGCATTAACAAAGATTTATGAGAGCAAAAAAGAGTTTAAAATGACCAAAATCTTCAAATAAGGTTGCAATATATGTAACAGCCGAAATCATTAAGCTGACTAAATTTAAATTATTGAGAGAAGTTATGCTGCACATGCAATATTATATGCCTTCTCCATTAACATTTTCAATTTCACATTCCTCTTTTTCAGGAACTTTTGCAGGATTTTTCGCAGTTTTTTTTTTAAATTTTGGCGATAGCTATTTAATAATGTAAAATTTCATCAAAAAAGTAAAAACAAATAATGCAGATCAAATTATCGCAAAAACCGTAAAAAAAAAAAAAGAAAAAGAAAAAAAAAAGAAAAAAAACTGGATAGAAGCGCAACTTTGTTGAGCCATTTACTCTAAAAACCAAAGAATGCTAATTTATATCATTGACTAACTGAATTTGAAATTTGATGAAAATCAGTGCCTTAGTTCCTGAGAGCTAAAGCGATAATCATGAATATTGCCGCCTAGCAGCGCCACCTGTTTCGCAACATTACGCATTCCTTAAATAATGTGTATTTTATTTAAAAGAAAAATATTTAAAATTGAATTTCCAATAATCACAACAACAAAGGATTAATACATTTTTAATTATCGAGAAATACTAAAACTTTCATTTGAGCCATTGGGTGAATTCTTGGAAGTTTCAGCCGCATATAATTATCTGTACTTTAGATGAGTTCTTCAAAACTGAAAAATATTTCAATACTATTTCAGGTCTCTTTCATTGTGATATTTGAATAGATTTGGCAGTGAATTGTTGCTTCATTTAATAAATAGATTCTAGTTTAATAGCTAAATATCTTCAAAGCCTTGTAAAATGTAAATTTAAAATTGAATATATAATAGAGATATATAAAATATCAGATAAAACTTGTGTATTTTCCTTGATAATAATTTTTAAAAAACTATGAGAATAAAAGGTACTTTATTTTTATAATTAAATGTCCAAATGTGAAAAAAAATAAAAAAAAACCACTTCTTACAAGCCTTTACCATTAAACAAGCTGTAAAGGGATTATAGCGTCAGGGTGGGTAATGAGGCCAAGTGCTAATTTTACGCGTAATTATAATAAAATCCGGGAAATAGCATCAATGGATTCTGCGTAGAGGAATTCTTTATCATCTGAGTCACAAACAACCGCTAAAAGTTCATTTCATCCATTTACAGACCTTATCTCTGGAAGAAGCACGTAAGAATAAATGCCCGATCTAAAACTTGAGAAGTAAATTCTGTGATGTGAAGGAATCTATATAGTAATATTCGGAAATACTTTGTTTATTACATAAATTTGTAGTGTACTTCATGTACTTTTTAAATTTTGTGTGATATTTTGGATGTGTTCGCGAAGTAATTAACAGTTTAAAATATACTGCGTAATAAGTATACCACGATAATAACGCCATCCATTGGCGTTATTACTCAGGTTGATTCTTTTCGGTACTGGAACTACATGCCCAGAGGGCTTATCCTTTTTTTTCACGAGACAGCATTATTGTCATTGTTGAAAACCAAAAAACATACAGAGAAATTTGTATACCATAAGTGCTGCTAATTTTTTTTTAATCTTAGAAGAATATCAAGTAATTATTACTGTATCCTAATATCGAAATTAATCGGAAAAAGAGAACATTGTCAACGTCTAGTGCTATAGAGTTGCTATTTTTAGAATTGGATAATTTACATGGCACTTTTCCATCTTATTTTATAGTTTTGTTTTCATAGCATTCTTGTCCAGCTAGGTGGTAATAATGCCAAATAGCTTGGTCAAGAAATCCCTCTATTACATTTTATGAATACATATCTGCTAAATTATTCTTTCTGGTATACATAGTCAATAAATTGCTGTATGAAATAATATATTTGCTTGAAAAGGAAATCTAAAATTAATCAGTGAAAAAAGATAGAACCTTATTGTGGCATTATTACCCCAGCTAATCTTTTTTAGGTGCGTTCGTAATTATGTAAATACGTAGCACCTATTGTTGTTAGAGGTCTGCACGGGCCCGGGTCTGGCCCGTGGCCCGAACCCGGCCCGGCCCGCGGGCCGGGCCGGCAGATTTGGAATAGTTTTTTCAACGGGCCGGGCCGACAAACAACATAAACGGGCCGGGCTGGCAAAAAAATTGAACGGGCCAGACGGCCCGTTCTGAAGATTTAAGCTGTAACGATAAAATATGAGCTATTTTCAACGAAAATGGTTTTAACGAGAATAAGTATAAATGTGGCCATACTAGTTTGACAGCATCAATATAAAAATGCACAGTGTATCGGCATCGGAGAATTACATTATGTGTAACCCGTTTTAATATTTTTTTAGCTGACTCATACCGGTCCCAGATCACACTTGCATTATTTTTCTACATATAGGCTGGCCGGACCGGTCAGAAAACATGATTTGTAAAATTATTAACAGCGATAAAGAACTTATGTTAGCTTAGTCTTCGGATATATACTTCTTGATGGTTTATGAAATTAATTTCTCAATAATGCGAAAGTTTGACACATTTTATGTTTAATTTTTAATTGTAAAAGTATAAAAGTGATAAGCCTAACTATTGAAGGGATTTGGAATCGAATAGCGTTTTTCATTTTTGGTAAATAAAATACTTGTATAACCTTGTTGAGATATAATAGTTTCTCAAATGATTGCAGGTTTTTCTCTCTTCCCTTGCTATTGCTTCCGGAAATTCTATTCAAAACGCTAATTATGACAGTATTTTATTTGTTTGCAGTATTCTTAAATTGCTTGTATCAAAAAATGGATAACGCCATTCGATTATATAGTTTCTGAATAAAGATATCTGCTAATCTTATGCGTTTCTGAAAAGAAAAAAAAAAAAAATAATAATAATAATTTAGAAATGTATCAGAAAGGAGCTTCTTTGAGTTTAAGAATGAATTTGGATTTGAAATCTATAATAAAATGATATAGAAATATATTTATAAATCTTCTTTTATGAAACAGCTTCAGAATTAACGATGTTTTTAGCTTTCTTTCTTTTTTCTTTTATTCTAAGCCATATTAATTTTTTAATGAATCTTTATTCGAATGTTGAAAGCCTAAGAATCTAAGTAATCATTAATATTGTTAATGTGTATTTGCTGTAAAATATACTGTAAAATCATTCCATATATATGTATGCAGTATTCTTTAAAGGAATCCTAGTTATATGATAAAAATCTGAATTTTTTAGAAATCGTAGAAATTGTAACGGGCCAAAACGGGCCGGGCCTGTTTTCGCTGAATTTTGTGCGGGCCGGGCCAGGCCTAAGATATAAAAATTTAAACGGGCCGAGCCCGGGCCGAACTTTTGAGTTTTACAGCGGGCCGGGCCGAAATAACTTTCCTACGGGCCGGGCCCGGGCCTGGAAATTCCGGCCCGTACAGACCTCTAATTGTTGTCGCTCAGTTCGTCCGTCTGTCCGTCTGTCTGTCCGCATATAACAACGCAAAAATTACCCAACCGAATCGTTTGAAATTTAAAATACATAATTATTACATAATTTTGTCGAGTCATTTCAAATGTTATGAAAATCGAATGCATAGATCAATTACAGGGACAATCAAAAGTATTCCGTTACATTACAGTCAATGGGGAAAAAGGTTTCAAATGCATTTTAATCGTTTCAAATTTAAATCGTATATTTATTACATAATTTTGTCGCGTCATTTCAAATGTTATGAAAATCGAATGCATAGATCAATTACAGGGACAATCAAAAGTATTCCGTTACATTACGGTCAATGGGGGAAAAAGTTTCAAATGCATTTTAATCGTTTGAAATTTAAAAAGTATATTTATTGCATAATTTTGTCGAGTCATTTCAAATGTTATGAAAATCGGATACATAGATCAATTACAGGGACAATCAAAAGTATTCCGTTACATTACGATCAATGCGAAAAAAGTTTCAAATGCATTTTAATGGTGTTACACTCATTTGAACATAATAGAATTGGCATGAATCTTTGAAGTATGTACTAAAATATACATTCTGTACAATCTGTGATGCAAAAAATATTTATTATTAAATTACAGGGCCACACAAATGTATTCCACTAAATAATATTATAAGAGAAAACATTGTTTGGGGCGTGTTTTAATTATATTAAACTACTTCACATTTTTTGAATAAGATATACGTTAATGAAGTATAATAAAAATTACTCCCTGCATATTTACAGGAACACAAAGATTTCGACCACCATACTGTATCCAAAGTACGCTCTACTATATCAGCAAGATCTGAACATTTTAAAACTTCGTTATCGTACGAACGCACCTCATTTGCTACGCTTCACGTGCAATTTCCAACTTCTTTTTTTTTTTTTTTTTTTTTTTTTTTTTAGTTGTTTTGTGTAAACTTTGGAAATATTCATAAGCATTTCAAAGAGTTTAGAAGTAAGAACCATCTGTATTAAATAATAAATCATCTGATGTAAGCGAGACGAAAAATGCAGGAGTAAACTTTACATGACAGTGGGGCCCCGAACATGGTTCGTTTGAGAAAATTTTCGTTAACATTGTTTTTGATACATTTTAAAGTTATTACCACGGCTCGGGGTACTAACCAGTATTAAAAAATATCTTTAAAAACTTTATTTACGTGCTAGATTTGCTACAATTAATAAATACTAGCACTTTTTTACTTTCATACTTAATTATTTTTACTATCTATGAAATACACTGTTAATACTGGCATTCTTACTTGCGAATATGCATTTTATACAAACACACACGCCTTACAAGATAAGTTCCTTCTAAATTCAACATACGTCCGTGTATACATCTTACAATACAAAATTATTTACATGAACCAATTTACAATAAATACAGTCATACATACCTGGTTAGATTCATAAGTAAAGAACCTCACTTTATTTTGACGCTAGTGTATATCGGCCTACGCATCTGTTACTAGGGTCAATGGTGGGAGGCGTTGACTTATATATTGACATATAAAGGCTGAAATAAAGCATCGGGCGAAAGCGAAGAGACATCAAGGATCTCTGGAAGATTCACCACGATAACGCGCCCAGCCACACCTTCTTCATCGTGAGCGCTTACCTGGCTCGGCTGAACGTTCCAATTTTCGCACAACCTACCTATAGACCGGACTTGTCTCCGCCTGACTTCTTCTTGTTTACGCGCTTAAAATCAGCGCTGAAAGGTAAACGCTTTAACTCGATCAAGGACATCCAAGAAAATGTCAAGACAACCCTTCAAGCCATCCCGGAACAGGCCTACGTTATTATTATTATTATTATTATTATTTATTATTTATTTCATTAGTCATTGAAATACCGCCTACAAAAATGCATCGATGCAGGAGGTACCTATTATCAAGACTAGGCAATCGTACCAACTCGCTCAATGAGCCTGTCGGTTTGAACAAAGGGTCATTACTTATGAATTGGACCATGTACATACAATCAGGGTTTTCGCTGTCGATCGTTATTGCTCCAAATTGAGACAAAATACTTATTTTTCAAAGAAAGCACGATCAATGACGCCAAATTGCGAAAGCTGTTTTTTTTTCTTCTTGAATAAGCAAAGCTTTCATTTCAAAATTAAAAACATTTATGATTCTTTTTTTATTTATTTACATATATTTGCTAACTTGCAGTAAGAATAAATAATACGACAACTAAATATAGATATATATGGTAATCAAGGTAATTAGGACTTGATGATTCAACCTTGATTACGCAAATATTTTCATTCTTTAATATGTTTAGTGTATTTTTAATGCCATATTGCTGGTGTTAAAAGATTCCGCTTAAAAAAAATCATAAATGATTATGCATCATTTTTAATTAAATATGTATATTATATATAACTATTTTATCACAGTACACAACACTTAACATCATTTAAACGCTTTGTTTCATTTTATTTTTAAATTTTTCTCTCATATCATTACATTTTAGCAACAGAATCCCTCCTTAAAATAATTCTCTTCTCAAAACTGCAGAAAAATTGCTAGGCATAAGTGAACGAGGTAAAAATTCTCTTTGTTTTATTATTTGGCTGTTCTTTTCCATCTATAGAGACGGAACATTGAACACTTCAATTGAACACCTCAATTTAGAACCAGCCAAATTCAGGGTTCGTGTGGGTAATGCCCCAACACCAAGCTCGAGTTTTTTTTTTTTTTTTTTTTTTTTTTTTTTTTTTTTTTTTTAGATTAGAAAAAATTATTTTAGAATTATTTCAAATCTATGTAATCTATGTGTATCAAATCTTTTTTTTTTTTATTTGTCCATACTCTCTTATGATTAGCTAAATTACTAAGGATGGTAAAAAATCAGACAGAACCATGCATACAATGTACACAAAACATAGGATGCATACAATACATATTCTCAAATTAAAATACCTACTTTTATTTAAGTAATTTTGATTAGATTTATATAGTGCTTACTATTAAAAATATATACAGATTTAAGATTAGTGAATTCTTACATTGCTATTCAAAGAATTTAATTAAAAAATTTTCTAATGTAAATTTGGATTAATCTTTAAAATTTTAAAATATGCAAGTGTAAGAAGAATAACTTAATGTGCTAATTTAATGTGTATGCCTTACTGTATTCGTAAAGAAAAGCAAATAGATTTCTGTTATTGCAGATCGCAGAGGGATTCGTTTAATATATTTTTAAAATACTTTATCTTTAAATTAATAAATCAAAATTGTTAATTTATAATTATTAGATCCGTACATAAATGACAGCACCATTGCATTTAATTTTAAAATTGTAAGAAAAATATTTTTAAATCAAATTAAAAATATTCAAGAAAAATTATTTAAATAAAAATTTAAAAATCACAATTTTTTTTTTAATTAGAAAGTTAAAAAAATTAGCACAGGTGTAAACGAAATATTTTTTTAAGTAAAACATTATTTAAAACGTATTTAAAATGTTCAAATAAATCAGAATAAATCTATATTAATTCTTTCACTTTTCAAAAATCATATAGATGGAACCAACAAAGAGCATTAATTGTTGATTAATACCAATTTTTCTGCCTATTTATGTTTTCGAGTAATTTTTTTTCTCAAATGAATGGTATCAAAACTCAAACAGTAAACATTTGTCATATAAATCCGGTACTGTTTGCTTTAAATTTAATTATGATGCAACAACATAAATTAAATTACTCCACATTAATTTTTCTTACTATTTTTTAAAATATATTTATTTCCTTAATTATTACAGCGCAATATTTACATGTATATTCCTCATATTTTTTAAATCTTAATAGAAAAATGTAAGTAATTTTAATCCATTATTTTTCTATCTACTATTTTTTTTATTATTTATTTCATCTTTTGTTGTTGTTGGCACGTCATGGTCATATAAAATAATTTTTAATAAATTTTGGCACGCTGCAACAAAAAAGTTGGCCAATCCTGCTATACGATATGGCTTTATCTAATAAAAACATACCAAGCTTATTTTTATTAATCCAGGATGTAAATAGCATATACCATAGTATACCTTCACTGTAACTCTGAGTAATATATATTTACACAATAATATTGAATCCCATTTTTGTTGTTGTTTTTCATAAAAAAAAATTTTAAATGTATTTTTATTCATTTAAAATTTTTATCTTTATTAATCAAATTTTTTAAATTATATTTAAAATTGTCAACTTTATAGATCTAAAATTTCAAACTTTATTTCAACAAGTTATATTAAATTACTAAAGTGAAATTTCTAACAATACATCTTATACTGTGTATAAAAGCTATCACTTTTTTTTTTCAATACCTTTTTACATGGTTAATACAAAATTATTCGATTAAAATCTTGCTTACCCTTTCCATAAAATAATTCCTCCTTCAATACACGGGCTTACTACAGATTATACATATTGAAATAGTATGTACTCTACTGATTTACTCGGATGATTTTACCACAATAAGCAATAATATTCTAAAAATTAATCCGCATTAATGTATAGTATAGAGAAATTTTATCCTTAAAATTTGCAATTTGAAAGAGAATATAGAGATTTGTTAGACTTTGCAATTCCTGTATCTTCAAAAAAAGATGAAGAGGATGTAACTTCCACATAAGCTCCTTTTAAATAAGTAGTTTTTAATATTTAAATGGAATTAAATTACATCTACTACACTAGAATAAACATTTAAGTGAGAAAGAAAGCTGAATTTTAGTCGACGTTTATTTATCAACTGTACTTCCCCTTAAGTATTTTAACAAGTAATTAGTTGGATTAAATAAACATAAAGTGATATCTTTTTATTACTTGAAGAGATTGAAATAAAGATAGATTATCCTGTTTTAACCCTTTCGCGTCCGATTTTTTTTTTCAATTTTTCGAAAAAAATTACTATTGGGTTAATTACATTAATACTAGCTATCCAAATAGATTAATTAGAGTTTAACGAACATTTCATTGCCTGAAACATAACGAAGGTTGTTATTTTACGTACTATTTAATTCATAATTATGTAAAAATGGGCTAAGGAAAAGGCTTTTGAAATGTTATATTACAAGAAGATTTAACTATTATTACAACTTTCTAATACTTTTTTGAGCTTTATTACACATTATTCTTTCAGCAAAATAACTTTTATTTTAAATATAAAGAGTGAAATATATCTTTAAAATAAAAGAATCGCAAACGGTGCGAGGAGAATAAAGCAAATTATTATTATTGCTATTACTAAATGCCCTAACATTAATGAAGTCATATAGTGAATGCAAAGACATATACTAACATTACTACATGTGAAAAGTAAGAAAAGTATTAATTAAAACAAAATAATATTCAATTAAAAGACATGTACAAATAATAATACACCAGACCCAAAAGGATCAAAATGTTCTTCTCCAAAAAGATTTTTTTCCTTTTTTTGTTTATGTTTTTTCATTCAATCAAAATTATCCTTTATACTTTTTATATATGCCATACTTCAATGAGTAAGCAATGATAATAACTAACAGCAAGTGTTAGAAATAACACTTGCTATACGCATTTCCATTGATAAGAAACACAATAAAAGCCACATTAAGTAATAATACTCGTAAAACTAATTCACATAAGGAAATAAACAAATTTTATCTTAAAAATTAATGTTAATTTCGTTTTTCATTAAACATACATGAAGGATTTATTTTTAGAGGCATATTCTGACCTTCTTTATCATTAAAAAATATACGAAGGATTTAAAAAGTTTGGTAAAAGCATTTTAGTTTTGTGTAAGCTGATTTCACAGAAATCGATTTAAATATCTTAATGCACTTTTTACATTCAACACTTAAGCCAGGCACAAAATAGAGTTTTAACAAACTTTAACTAATCATAGACTTAGAGAGTATTTTTCGTATTACTAAATTAGTTGCATTAAATAAACATAAACTGTAACAATCTCTTTAATATTTGGACTGCATTAGAAAATCAGTTCTTCAAATAAAGCCTCGAGGATATAAAATAACACAATAGCAAAAAAATTTTTCTAGAATAAGATTTTTCATTATTTCAGCTCACATTTTACCATTCAATAGAAATCGTTTTTATTATTTTAATATATATATATATATGTATATATAAAATCCCTCTTTCAATTTATGAGAATTCCATATACATAATAAAAATTGAAATGCCACTCGAACTACTGATTCCCATAGATTATGCCCTTCTTTATATGCGTATGTCCAAAGTTTATTGACTTAGTGTAACTAGTAATCCGCAAATCACAAGCCTCAACGTCAATTCTTCAAATAACTGCTTTTTACCACACTTTGTATAATATTTAAGACGATTATAGGTGCTACATAGTTGCATAATTATGATATTTTCTCATGAACTATAATGTAATAGAATTCTTTTGAGTGTCTCTGTAAAAAATTATAAGATTTAATCACTTTATTTTCAGTACCAAACATGGCATATTAAATCTTAATAACACATAACAATTCCAGATCAATCCAACTATGCTAATGCAAGTTCGAGTTCGAAAAGACAGCCATACGACCAGATGAGACAGACAAACATAATTCACAAACACTTTTTAACTCTCTTGCAATGTTTAAAAAACGAATATCAGATTTAAATTTTACTTACAGCAAATTATACCAAAAAATGGAATCATACTTGAATATTCTTATAAAACTCTGTATTTTAACTAACATTATTTATTTACACGCTATTAATTAGCTGTTATTTAATTGTTAGCTGTAATTTATTTAAGACTTACACACGCTTAAATCTACTGAAATCACAATTCGAGAGATTATCACCCACACAAGGCCTTGTATCTAATTCTTTGCGCGGTCTTCTAAATTGTTTTATTTATATTGTACAAAGATATCTTAGTGTATTAACTGTAATTCAGCGTAAAAATGCATAATTAAAAACAACAACTTTTAAGCTATTTCCGTTTATACTCAGTACCCCTTAAAAATTCTTTTGTATAACCCTGTATATTATTTATAACATTTATACATATAACATAATACGCAAAAATTTAGTTAAAAGCTCATATAAAAACTAAAAAAGAACTATGAGCAACTATGGCTTATACACAGAGCTTTCAGATACAGTATCGCATCTGAAATCTTTTGTCCCCGTAAATGCTATGTGTTTTCTGTTATATAGGAAATAACTTATAGTAACTCTCAGCAACGTCTACTAATTTAATAAAATGTTAAATAATTCAATATAATTAAAATACACATCAAACATTGTTTCTTCCTATACCATTATGTAATGGAATACTTTTGTGTGGCCTTGTAAATTAAGCACAAATATTCCTTGTTCCGCATATTGTACAGAATATAAATTTTAATATACTTCATACATGTATATCAATATCACTATATACGAAAAGTATAACATCATTAAAATGCACTTGAAGTTATTTTTCCGATGGGTGCAATGTAACAGAATACTTTTGACAATCCCTGTTATTAAAACATCTATCCGATGCTCATAAAATTTGAAATGTCCCGAGAAAATTATGCGACAATTATATATTTTAAATGTCAAACCATTTGATTGGGTACTTTTTTCATAGTTATGTGCGGTCATACAGACAGACGGAGAAACAGACAGACGAACAGATCAGTCGACGACTAAAAGTGCTACGTATTTATATAATTACGAACGCATCTAAAAATATGTAGAAGGTTTCAGAAATTATATGTGTTAAATTCACCCCGTTTTTATGATTATGCAACGATATTCTAAAACTTTTATGAACTGCATATTGTGATAATTTTTAGGTAATAAAGCACATTTCTTCAGGGGGCCTGTATTCCAAATGGTTAAAATACATCTTAGATTTCATTTTGCACTGAGATTTTTAAGGATAAGCAACAGTTTGGACAAACCTTTCATATCTATATTATAAACGCCAAACGTATCTGTGCGTAACGCACACGTCATTTTGCGAATGGCAACACTTTCACATGTAATTTCAGTTTTGCATTTTTCGCTACTGCAAATTTTATACTTCTAAAAGTCGCATATTTCCGGTTTTTACACCGTCCTACAGAAAAAAAGTACTTTTAAATACAATTTGTTTGAAATCTGTATCTCAATTTGTTTTTCAGATATTAATTTTTTTGTAGTTTTTAGTACCAATTTTGTAATTGTGGCAACAGAATCGCTCCATTTTCTCTTAAAATTGAAAAAAAAATTATAGAAATTAAAATGCGTATATTTTGAAAAAAAAAATATCGTCTGTTTATAAAATTCCGTGATTTCGGTTTTATTTCGTTTTTATTCATCAGTTAAATAACTTCAAGTTTTGAGTTAAAGTGTTCTTAAAATGATCAAATTAAATGATCAATCATTTTTTTTTTTTAACTTAGTGACTACGGATATGAGAAGTAAGTTTTTACATTTTGAGAAGATGAAAATTATGACGGGTTTTAATTTCGCCTGAAATTCTACGATCGTGTCAATTTGGAATAAATTTTGTATTGTTTATTCGCATTTATACCAAACATAAAAGCTTCAATTGATAAATTCATCATAATAGCTGATCTTTATTATATTTTACTGATTAAAGTATGCGATTAAATTTTAATTTTGGACAACTGAGTCTTATAGCATTTTGTTAATCTTAGCTTAAAATAATATTTGTTTTAGAGCTAGACTGATCAATATAAGATGTATTTTTTATAATATTTGTTTGAGAGGTAGACTGATCAATATAAGATGCATTTTTTACTGTAATTCATTTTGTAGATTTATTAAATTAATGCAGCAGTTCTTTCTTAAACATTTTCTTTCGTCGAATTTCAACGTGTTCCACCTCGTTATTCTAATATACAAATAGCAGTCTTGAATATTTTTTTACCTGCCAACCACAGACACCTGTATTTGATATATAAGTAATTTATAGAAATGCAAAATATACCTTTTGTTACGTTTCTATAATCTATAAAATTGGCATATATTCACCCAGTTTGGGGTTTGTTTCACACGAACATTACATTGACACATTATAATATTTAATTACGAATGGCTGCAAGGCAACTATTAAAAGAAAAAGAAAAAAAAATAAATAAATACATTTGAAATAAGAAAATCTCTAAAAAAAATATTCTATTGAAACATATTTATAAAAAATCTCCAAAAGTTACAGTAATAATTTAAAAAATCTGATAAACGAATAGACAAAATTTCAAAATAATAGGAATAATTAAAGTCCCGTATTCTTAAATTTAAGTATACATTTATCATTTAATTCCATTAATCAAATGAGCCATTTTTTTTCGACAAATGAAAATGGGAAAATCATTTGATTTGCGATAGAAAATTATTAAAATTATTATAAAATATTCTATATTTTCGAACAAATGAACCAAATAAAAATTTAAAAAAACTATAATCTAAATCGGGTCTCACCAACATACCGACTTAATTTCAAGGAAATCGGATGATTTTTGAATTTTTGATTTTGTCTCTTTTTTTATAGACAGACGGAAACCAAAAAATTTGTGTCAACACAGTAAGCCTTCACTAACGTTTCGGTATCTAAAGATCCGTATGGATCTTTGCTAAGTGTCTGACAGCAAACATGCGACTAGAGGTGTAAAAAAGCTGTGGTGGCTGAGAGCAGACATACGATTCCAACGGTAGAAAAAGCTGTGGTGGCTAAAGAGCAGACATACGATTCCAACGGTAGAAAAAGCTGTGGTGGCTGAGAGCAGGCATACACGACTACATCGGGGGAAATGCTGTGGTGGCTGAGAGCAGACATATGATTCCAACTCTAAAAAAGCTGTGGTGGCTGAGAGCAGGCATACACGACTCGATCGGGGGAAAATGCTATGGTGACTGAGGGCAGACATACGATTCCAAAGGTAAAAAAAGCTGTGGTGGCTGAGAGCAGGCATACACGACTGGATCGGGGGAAAATGCTATGGTGACTGAGAGCAGGCATGCGATTCCAATGGTTAAAAAAAAAAAAAAAAAAAAAAAAAAAGTTGTGGTGGCTGAGAGCAGGCATACACGACTGGATCGGGGGAAATGCTGTGGTGACTGAGAGCAGACATTCGATTCAAACGGTAAAAAAAAAGACCTAGGTGGCTCAGAGCAGCATACGTCTGGAACGGGGGAAATGCTGTGGTGACTGAGAGCAGATATTCGATTCGAACGTCAAAATTTGTGATGGCTGAGAGCAAGCCGACATATGATGGAACGTTAACAATTTTTTGGAGTAAGACATACAACCGCAAAGGGTTAATCAGTTTTCTCAAACTAGAACATAGATTTTTTGGGTACTATCAATTCTCAAATCAACATTTTCATATTTAACAAATATATTTTGCACTTTAACCTTATAAATTAACAGCATTAACATTAGCATTAAAATGAATTATTATTAATATTATTACTGTTGCATGTAAAAATTCAAGTTTACAGCTCAGAATCATGAGTAATCGGAAGAGATTAATGTATATTTTCGTACGTTGTTATATTATATTTTCATAGATTATAAAACATCTCTCCCTCTTCCTCTTCCTCCCCCTCTCTCTCTTTTTACACAGTAGAAGATAATACCAAATAAATAAAATATTTTTTCTTGTAAACTATTATAAAATCTCTTTTTTTATAGATTCACGTTAAAGCTTTTTTAACTAATACTTTCCATTTTGAATCAAAAGATATAAACAGCTTAACCAGGATATTAGTAATATATTTCCAGCATTTTAGATTATTGTTTAAATAATCTCTTCCTTCAATGCTTTTTGTCGGATTTCAGCACAAATTCCTATTTTCCTTTCAACGATCCTTTTGAAGCCCCGATTAAGATTCAAAAGCAAACGAATCGTTAAAAAAACATTCAGAGGACGTACAAAATTTCTGTAAATGTCGGAAATTATATTTCTTTCTTTTTTTCTAACGAGGGAATAAATTCTAAGTTTTTCTTAGTCTTTTTACACCAGTTTTACGTAACAGAAGTCTTAAAAGAAGAAAAAAAAGAAAAAAATATTTGCAAGGGAACTTTTTAGAGCCCAGAAAGCAGTAGCTGTTTATTGACTTTCAACTGAGTAATAAACTAAAAAAGAAAGAAGTAGGCCAAGGATTTTGCATATATTTTGAAAAGAACTTTCTTTACCTCTTTAAAGTCGTCTGCAATTTCTTTTTCAACTTTTTTTTATGTGTGTGTGTGTGCTTATTTTTTTTTAAAATAATATTTGAAAAATATTTCTTAGGCATAATGATGTATAAAAAGAAAATATTTTTCTTAAAATTTTCGTACATCTCATACATTTATGCCATTTAAAAAAGGAGTAGCTTTCTTTCCTTAATTAGGTTACTAATATTTACATAATAATAATCAATTTAAAAATTAATAGTGCTTAATTATATTAATTTGGACCAATCACCTTATATTTGACAAATATCTTCGGGGGTAAAATAAAAGTACAAATAATTGCTTGATTATTACTTCAAGAAAGAAGTCAAATTAATGCATCAAATAATATCTCATATAAACCTCTTATTTTGAGACTTATACCTTTACTTTCTACTTTTTTTACAAGAAAAAAGTATTAAATTCGTAAAAATTTTTGACTTCCTTTTTTTATTTTTATTTTTATTTTTATTTATTTATTTATTTTTTTTTTTTTTTTTGATTCGTAAAAATTTTTGACTTCCTTTTTTTTTTTTTTTTTTTTTTTTTTTTTGATGGATTTACAAGTTTAAGGGTCAGAGATTCCAAAAAACATGCTTTTACAAAATGTCTTTCAGTGAGTCTGTGACTCTGTCTCTCTGTATGTGACATAAATTTTGTGGACGCCCTATCTCAAGAATAATGCACATAAATTAATTAAAAATTATATTCAGGTTGTCATTGATTTAAATTGTTGTTGGTTAGTTTTTGGTGTTAATCGCTCAGCAGGTGGCGCTGCGATGTTGCATATTTTGCGATTTCAGTAACAACTCTGTCTCATGAACTAATGTCCAGATTTTCACAAAATTTCAGATTCGGATAGTTCTTGACGTGAGATGAAGCTGATTACACTATGATGTAAATAGCTCAACAGGTGGTGCTGCTATGTTGCTTTTTTACGATTTCTACAACAGCTCCATCTAAAGAACTACTGCACAGATTTTCACCAAAATTCAGATTCGGCTAGTCCTTGATATGAAATGATTATGTTTAAATTTTGGTGTGAATCGCTCAACATGTGACGCTGCTATGCTGCCTTTTTATCGATTTCTGTAATAGCTCTATCTCACAAATTAACCATCTCAGTCTTGATGTTGCCTGGAGGCGACACTAAAAACATCCTTTAAATTAATTTAAATGCTTCTAGAATTGTTAAAACTTCATCTGAACCTTTTTAATAAATGTGTGTATATTAGGCCCATCCATACACAGACTGATACATCTCTGAAGTTGTTTTATAATAATTTTAAACCGGTTTTTGCAGTCCCACATAATATTACCTCAGGACTGAGAAGGTTAATACACGGATTTTCATCAAACTTCAGATTCAATTAATCCTTCGTATAAAGTTATTTTATTTATGTTTTAGTCTGAATTTCCCAACAGGTGACGCTGTTATGCGGAATTTTCCCCGATTTGCGCAAGAGCTTTATCTCAAGAAGTAATGGACGAATATTAATTAAATTTCAGATTCAGGTGTACCTCGATAAATATTATGCTGGTTATATTTTGGTGTAAATTGCACAACCGGCGGAGTTTTTATACTACATTTTCCCCGATCCTCGCAATAGTCCTATTACAAGAATTAATGCAAGGAATTTCATACCTTTAGAATCGTCACAGTGGACATAGATTTCATTTAATTTTATCCCTGTGATAGCAAATTTTGAAGCATTAACATGCATAAGATAGATAAAAGTTTTGGGATTGGCGCATTCGAATAGTTATGAATGAGATTAAAAATCAGAAATCTACTTTCAATAGTAGTAATAGAAATTATAATTACTAGTAGATCGAACCCGGGCTTCTCGTGTTACATATTAATGATAAAAACCATTTTTTTTTATTGAAAAACTCTAATAAATTTTCTATGTGTAAAATGCTTTTTAGATTGCTAACTAACTTCAAAAAAGCATTTTTAACCCTTTAAGCGTCATTCATATTTTTTCATTCATGTTTAATTCATAGAATAATAATTGTGAAAAGTATTGGCATGAGGATTTGTATTTGATAACTTTATATCTTTTTATCTTATACAATTCAAAAAATTAACATTAATGTCAATCTTATGTTAACTCTTTCGGGTCTGGTGTACTACTAATAGTACATCATCTTTCAATTAACATATTTTTCCAGTATTTAGTAATTGTTTTCATGTTCTATTTTAAAGACTTCTCTTGAAAGCATGTATTTAATTTTTTCACTAAAAGATAGCCCTACAAGTCCAGGAACACTCATTCAAGATGGATGAAACTTCGAATGCACGTCAAGCAGGGATTTTTTTTTAATTTACTCTCATTATTGATATTATAAATAATTAGAATTATTATAGGAAATTATTTTTGTAAAATAAGTTATTGTAACTAATGTTTGATGTAATTTTTGTAATCAAAACCGTTGAAAAGTTATGATTTATCAATCTTTGAATATGTGTATTATTAGAAGTAAAGTGATCTGTAAAGGAATTATTTTTACTAAAATACTAGCTGACCCGCCCGGCGTTGCCCGGGTCCGTATTAGCAATATTAAACGAACTTGAAATTTGTATGATTTTATCAATAACTGGAAGCATGCAGAAATGCATTGTCTGAAATACGTCGCAGCTGACTTTGTGAAAAATCAGTTTTAAAAACAACAACTAATATTAAACTCTAAAAATACTTAAAATGAGCAATGAGAAACACGGGAGGGAACATGTATCCAACGATTGCGTTAGTTTCGTGTTAAAGTGTTGATATTTTCTTAGCAGACGATTTTTTGTGATAAATACATTATCTGTTTTATATTTCTTCTTAATGATATTCCTCTGGACCGAGTTGGCGCATTGCCAAGATTTGCTTCCTCTGGACCGAGTTGGCGCATTGCCAAGATTTGCTTTCCCCTGTGCCTCAATTAATTATCCTCGGAATTCCTTTTATTTATAGAGATTTATTGATTTTTAGAAATGAAATTTGTAGTAACTTAAGTTGAATATTTCTGTTTTATAACAATATTTCTCATTCTTTTTGTCATACAATACTGTTATGCAATATTCTTAACGTATAATTTGTAAAGAAAAAAAAATGAAAATTAGTTAAAAGCTCTGGCTTTCAAAAACCCAACTGCAATATCCGTGAAACTTGGTCATCCAAGTAATTCGCCCACCATGGCTATTCCTTATTTAAAAAAAAAAAAAAAAAAAAAAAAAAAAAAAAGTTGAAAGTATTATTTTGCCCACTTGACGATGTGAGATATGATACAACTAGCCATGTGACATAGTGAAGCAAGGTGCAATAAAGGTGCAAATTAGAAGGATGTAACTCTAGAAAAACATCTCTTTCTCAAAAAATACAACACCTTCTTATGATTCCATTATAGTGGCAAAAATTGCTTAAAAACTTTTGATACCAAATAAGAGAGATCACCAGAATATACCAACAATTTTTTTTGCAATTTTTACCCCGTTTTTTCTGTTTAGAAATGTAAATTGAGTGTCAACTATTGCGTATTGTATAATGCTTATTGCATATTTTTAAATATATCTTTAACATTTTTCATATATCTTTCAAAATTTCAATTTGAAATTGTACTACATTTATCTTTTTCAGCATATTGTACTAATAATAGAATATCTGTAAAAGACAACTTTTTCCTCGAAAGACCACTGTACAATAATAGTACATAATGTAACTTCTTAAATTATTATAATATTTTAATAAAACTTACTTTTTACCTTTCAGAGCAATACATTTTTCATGTTTAGACATAAAAAAAGGGACCCGAAAGAGTTAAATTAGCATTTGAATTAAAATATTGCATGAATTAAAATATTAAAATTTTGCATGTATTCAAAAACACAGTTAAGCCGCTTAAAGGATTAAATGAAAAATATTAATTGTGGAATCATATAAAGCTATGAAATTTATCAAAAGTCATGTTTCCATATTAAACGCATGCCAGAAATTATCAGCCAAAGATTTTATTACTTAAGGCAGCTTTTTGTTTCTGATCATTTCAGTGTTTCAAGCACGTAATTCAATCACATGTCTTTTAAATTTCCATTTACTTATATTATTTAATTTTATTATTTATAGTGGAAATTTTTATTTTGCTTTGATATATTAGCCGGAAACAAATCCCGAACTCTTTATATTGTTTTTAAGGTAAATGGATTAATCTTTCGTAATCGAGTTTCACTCGGTAGAGATAAATTTAAAAATGATCCGCACCTGATTTTTTTTTAACCATTTTAAACTTATTTATTATATTGGGTTAAAAATATAAAACCATTCTATCAGTAATGAGGAAAATCGCCTCGAAATATTAAAAGGAAACCGCTAAAAATCGAATAAAAATTAAATCAAAAATCGGGCTTCGAGGTGCAAAATTTCATATAGGTACCTTCCTCCCAAATTTTGTAGTTCTTGTTGACACACTCACAAACCTCTTTTTATAGAAGAAGATTCTCGCAAAAACCAAATTAAGTTACATAAAAGAATGTGATTTTAAAATAAAGAACATAAAACTCAGACTTAAATTTAAGGTTTAGGAACACTTAATACTTTTGATCAGATTGAGACCAATGAATTCATAAAAATTTCATTACATTTAGAATGAATAGTAAACATTTTATTGGAAAATTCAAAGTACAGGCTGTCCGAAAATTTCTGGACTTGTTTGAAAATTTTATATGAAATCAAGTAATTGCCATCCAAGAGTACAGTTTGGACTAAAATGCTTCTGAAACATTTTCTGCAACAAATGAAAATATTGAGTTCCAAATTTGATCATAGATTGCGCCACTTATCCGCATGTTTCCCTTCAAACAATCTTTTTGCTGTTGCTGTTGTTTGTTTGTTACTTTTGATTTTCTTTAATTTTCTGATTTTCAGATTAATATTGATGTTGTGACACAGAAATGACAACATCTAACTCTGAAAATCGTCATTTCTGTGTGATAGCGTCAAAAATTATCTGAAAATCAGGAAAAATGCGTGTTTGAAAGCGAACATGCAGGGAAGTGATGTGATCGGTGATCGAAAGTTAGAACTCATTTTTACTTTCTTCTATCGTTACAAGAAGAAAGAATTGGATTCATGAAAATTTTCGACTTCCGGTTTTCGACGGATTTATACGTTTTAGAAGGTCCTGAACACGTTTTGACTATTTTTAGACAACGTCTGTCTGTGAGTCTGTCTGCATGTGACAAAAAAATTGTGGGCGCTCTATCTCAAGAACTAATGCTCGAAATTTAATAAAATTTTATATTCAGTTAGACCTTGATATGAATTAGTGCCTATTGGTTTTTGGTGAAAATTGGCCTGCAGGTGGCGCTGCTATACTACGTTTTTCATGATTTTCAAGATTGCTATATCTCAAGAACTAATGCACAGAATTTCGCCAAACTTCAGATTCTGTGACCCCTTGCTATACATAGACGCTGATTAAGTTTTGGTGTAAATTGGCCAGCAGGTGGCGCTGCTATGCCATATTTTTCATGATTTTCATGATAGCTATATCTCAAGAACTAATGCACAGAATTTCACCAAACTTCAGATTCCGCGATACCTTGAGTTACATAGCCGCTGATAAGGTTTTGGTGTGAACTGCCCTATAGGTGGCGCTGCTATGCTGCATTTTGCACGATTTTTGCGATAGCTATATCTCAAGTACTAATGCAGAGAACTTCATCAAATTTTAGTTTCTTTTACACTAGAATATATAACATAATTAGACGCAGATTACATTTTGGTATTAACCTTGCTACAGGTGGTGCAGCTATGCTGCATTTTGCACGATTTTTCCGATAGCTATATCTCAACAACCAACGCACAGAATTTCACCAAACTTCAGATTTTGTTACAAAATGACATATAACATAATTACACGATGATTACGTTTTGTTATAAATCCTTCAACTGATGGTGCTGCTGTGCTATATTTTACACATTTTTTTTTAACTTGCTATATCTCAAGAACTAATGCACAGAATTTTATCAAACTTCAGATTCTTTTACACCATAACATAATTAGACGCTTTTTTACGTTTTGGCATAAACTGTCCAAGATATGGTGTTGCTGTGCTACGTTTTGCAAATTTTTTGTTATAACTATATCTCAAGAACTAATGGACGAATTTCCATCAAATTTCAGATTCTGTTAGGTCATGACATCAATAGATGCTTATTAGGTTTTAGTATAAATTACCCAACATGAGGTACTACTATGCTCATTTTCTCAGAATATTAATTGCCCCGAGATAAGTCGGGGGTTAAAGCACTGTTTCCCCATACCCTTCGCCAGTTAAGGGGTTAAATTTTGCGCTTTAGGCTTTTCGGATACCAAAACCTCATTAGGCTAGGTCAAATGTTCGAGGAAATTCGATAGAGGGTAACTTTGGGGTCACCACGTTTTTTTTTTTTTTTTTTTTTTTTTAAATATTAAAATGTACTTATGAGATAGAAGAAAGTTTCGGGATTGACACATCCAACTAGTTTTCATTCGCTTTCAGAAAAATTATCATCCTGAGAAACATTTTAACCCTTTCGGGTCCGAATTTTTTTTTCAATTTTAAGAAAAAAATACTTTTAATAACATTAACACTAGCTATCCAAATAGGTTTATTAGTATTTAACAAATATTTCATTATCTGAAAGATAACGAATGTTGTAGTTTTTCGTGTTATTCAATTCATATTCATATGACAATAGGCTAAGGAAAACTTTTTGGAGATGTTTAGAAAAAATATTGAATTGCAATAAGATTTAAGTTATATTATAAATTTCTAATATTTTTTGCTCTTTGCTATACATGATGCTTACAGAAAAGTAAGCTTTATTTTAAATTTAAAGGATGAAATGTATGTTTAAAATAAAAATATTGCATAAGGCGCAAAGAGCATTAAACAAATAATAATTATTATTGCTGTTACTAAATGCCTAAACAAAAACAAAGAGTCATATAGTAAAGGCATAGAAATATTTTAATATTACTACATGTAAATAAATAATAGCAAGAATATTTCCTAAAACAAAATAATACCTCATTAAAAAGTATGTACTATTAATAGTACACCAGACCCGAAAGGGTTAATTTAAATTACACTCTTGTAAGGCAATTATTTGATTTTATATTGAATTTTAAAATGTGTCCAGGAATTTTCTGCAACCCTGCACTTTAAAAAAATCCAAACAATGGCTATAACTATTTTTTCATTATGGCATATAACTTTAGCTATCTTATTTACTAAAACCATATACTGTCATTCCCTATGTAAGTCATTTATTTATAACCATCGACCATTTACTAAGCATTTATTTATCTATAATTAAAAGGGCACTTTTTCACGAAAAAAGATAAACATTAAAAGACAAGCTAAATATAGAAAAAGATGCAAATAACGTTATTATTTAAAAATTAATTCGACGAATGAGAAAGAAATAACTTCTATTTATAAACATCAGTTCGCATCCCGCCTACATATTAAAAAACTTGGAATCCTTAAAAAAGAACTCACTAATCAAGGGACTTAATCACTAATCAATGAACTCCAGATTTTGATTAAAGATTAAATTTTCCTCATTCAGGAGCTGGTGGTAAGCATTATATTTATTTGCGGTAAGCATTATATTTATATGTTAATTCATAAGTGTTAAGACAGAATTCAGCATTCATAGTTTAAAAAATAGTTATGTGAAGAGTAAAAACATTTATAAATTAACAGATGTATTATAAATGTATATGATCAATGTATTACTTTTAAAATAGTTTTACAAAATAATGAACATGTTTTTAAAAAGGTTACACTAGTTGACAATTAGTCAACAGTCATTTTGGCTATACAAAAAAGAAAAAGAGAGGAACGGGATATACAGGGTAGTCATAAAAATAACTTCCCCGATATATGAACCCCTAGCGGCCTAACCGTTCAACCAATTTATAAGAAAATTTAGATTCAAGATGGTGATGATTTTAAACTATAGAGCTCTCACGGTTACGGTTATGATGAAAAAATTTTCGAATAGCAACACATTTTTTTTTTTTTTTTTTTTCATGCGCATTCATCAGCACATTGAAAACTCATAAATGGCGTTTGAAGAATACACATACAATAAACACTTTCTGCGTAAATCACTTGCAAATAAGAAGACTATTGTGAAGAACGAAGGAGTGGCTTAAAGACATGTTTTCCATCAACCGATATTTTTTTTCACCTTGTGAATTGAATAATATTCTACGATTTGTTTTAAAATATGATTTTTGATTTGTGCTTCGCAAAAAGAAAAATGAAAATAAAAATGTAATTATTTGTTTGTTATAGTGCTGAATATTACGTTACATAAGAACTAATTAGGATTGAGTACCACGATATTACACAAGCAATTTTAGTCATACGTGAATCGTTCTAACACCATTTGTGATTATTCGATGCGCTGATGAATTTGTGCATGAATAAAATTAGGTGTTGCCACTCGAAAATTTAAATTTTTTCCACTGTAATCGTAACCATAATAGGTCCATTATTTTAAATCTTCACGATCTCGAGCACTTACCTTCAAATAACTAAATCTGAAATTTTCTTTCGATTGGTAGAATGGTTAGGTTGCTAGGGATACATATATCGGTTAAGTTTTTTTATGACCACCCTGTTACTGGTTTCTAAAAATTAAGGTACAACAGATTTTTGAAGTTCACCTTAAAAGATGGCTGTTACAATAAACTTCATAGTTTGCATAAATGATAATAATGAACTTTAAAAACACTTATGCAAAAACGATAGCCACCACTTTTATTTTATAGACAGAAACGAAATCAAGTATGTATGAATGAGAGCAAAATATGAAAATATCAAGGTTTTGTAATTTGGTCTGTAAATTTTATTAATTTTTAACAGTTTTTTTTTTCAGTTTCGTTGACAATACGTCCCCTGAGAATAATAAAGTTCCATCTGTGTTTTTGGAAAAATTGACTTATCGATATAGATAGGTTCTATTTGCATCTGTGACGCGCATTTTTGCATCAAAATGATGTTACATATAATTTACGTGTGACATAACAATCATAATATGAGATTACTTGGATCCTGAAACGCCTTCATAGATACAGGCAGAACTTACCTACGTTGGTAAGTCTTTTTTTTTTTTTTCAAAAAGATAGACAGAACCTTATTACTCGGGTGACGAATAGCCAGTAGAATTTATCAATGTCTACACTGTAAAAAAAAAATTCAAGAGGTTACTAAAAATTTCTTAGTAAATTTGTATTCCACAGAATTTTTTAGTAACCATTACAAACTTTTTTTTTTTTTTTTTTTTTTTTTTTTTGCAAGTGAAACAAATATTTCTTTTGTAAACTGAACAAAAGAATTTTTTGTATAACTAACTTAAAACTTTTTAGTATGAGCCACCAAGCAAATTTTAGTAATAGCTCCAAAATTATTTTTAGTAACTATTACGTGTGCCCGAAGGGCAGGAGCTTTCTTCGAGCTGCATCCAGTGAGTAAAAAGACACTTCTGAAACGGAAGATTTTCGGAAAAACCGCAATAGATGGCAGCACCAAACATTGCAACCTACTCTATTTTGACACGTTTCTAAAGGGGAGGGAAAGTTCAGAGATCATTACCCATGGTAACTGCTACGACAGGACTTTAATAATCCCTTTATTTACATTCGATGCATATTTGGCGGCGGCCGGCATCGAACCCAGGTACTTTCAGCCTGGAGTTCGGTGCTATGACCACTAAACTATTACGGCCACACCAAGTGAGTTTTAGTAATAGCTATTAAAAATGTAAAACTATTAACTCTATTCATTGCTAGCTTTTTTCTAGTAATTCTTACAGATTCCTTGTAACCGAGTAAGATTACTAAAAATTTCTTAGTAATTACAAGGATTACTAAAAATTTTTTAGTAGATCGACCTTTTTTTTACAGTGTAGAAGAAGTTGTTTACCCGATACATTAAGGTCATAAACGTTCGGTGGGATGGAAATGGGATTGTTACAGGCCGATGCTGCTAAGATGTGTCAATATGTCAATGTATCTTTCAGTATGGTCTAACGATTCTGGGATCAATATCAATCCAAAATTTCTGTGTCCAAAAGTGAAATTCCAATTCCAGGCTGAATACGAGTTATAACACCTACAAAAACCGGTTTCTAGCTCTTTTCGGCCAAAAGGAGGTGACGCATTTTAAAATTGTTATATATAAATACAACATTTTTTCCCCTGGATTATAACATTCCTCACAGTACGTGTCCAAAAATACTTTAACTGACCTTGCAAAGTATAATATCGTTGTTTTCAATTGTACTTCTAACCTTATCAAATCTTTTAATTAACAAGCAACCCATTTTTTCAAAATGATGCACGCAATTTTTGACTACCCCTGTAAAACAATGCTTGTCTCCTTGTTACATTCTTCTATCTTTGCAAGAAGAAAGCCTTGGATTCGAGAAAATTTTCGAATCCCGTCTTTTGACGGATTTACACGTTTTAGAGGACAGAGATTTTTAAAAAAATTCTACAAAACGACTGTCTGTGAGTCAGTCTGTCTGCATGTAATATAAATTTTGGCATGTAAAATAAATTTTGTAGGCGTTCTATCTCAAGAACTAATGCAAGGAATTTGATAAAAATTTATATTCAGGTAGTCCCTGATATAAATTCATGCTTGTTAGTTTTTGGTATAAATTGCTCAACCCGATTTTCCGATTTCTATAATGACTAAATCTCGAGAACTAATAAACGGATTTTGGATTTTCCACAAACTTCAAACTCAATTAGTCCTTAAAATTATTTGACGTTATTTTTTTTTTTTTTTTTTTTTTTTTTTTTTTTTTACATTTTGGTGTAAATCGATCTACATGTGGCGCTGCTATGCTGCATTTTTGGCGATTTTTGCAATGGCTCTTTATCAGGAATTAATGCACGTATTTTCATCAATCTTCAGATTCAATTAGTCCTTGATATGACTTGGTGCTATTTATTGGTACATTTTGTTATAAATCAACCAACAGTTGGCGATGTTATGCTGAATATATCACGATTGCTGCAATAGCTCTGTCTCAAGAATTAGTGCATGAATTTTGATCAAATTTCAGATTCAGTTATACCTTCATAAATATTGGTGATGATTATGTTTTGTGTTAATCGCCCAATAGATGGCACTACTATGCGGAATTTTGCATGATTTTCATGACATAAGAGACAGACATACCTCAAAAACGAGAATGCACTGAATTTAACAACTTTAGAATACTCATGATGGCCATAGATTGCCATTTAAATTTCGCACTGGGATAGCGAATTTTGAAGTATTATCATGTATGAGATAAAAGAAAGTTTTGGGTTTGCCATATTTGACTAGTTTTAGATTTAAAAAAAAATATGTTTATTTTATTGCTTTTTTAAACTGTGCACCTATGCTTGTATTAATTTCACGAGTTCACTGCTATAATATTTCATTTTTGAGGGATTAAAAATTATTTTCCTCTATGTCTTAAATGAAGTATGAACCGTTAATAAAGATCCTTTATAATAGTTTTAGAATTAAGTGTTATCACTGTATGAAGAATAATCGTTTCATTGTAACGCATATTTGCGTTTTATTATTTAAGCCTAGAAAAAAATTTCTTACTACAGTAAGATTTTCCGAAATTTGAGAACAATAAAATTTCCATCGATATAGATTAACACGTTGGCATTTCTAAAACTTTCGACCTAACTCCAATATTGACTAAATTTTCGTGCATTAAAATTAACGTATATGTATCTTTGAAAAAAAAGAAATTTATAAGATTTTAAGTAAATAATCTTCTTTTTACAATATGTATTTCTTTCAATTTTAATTATACTATAAATAAAGCAATGAAAACATTTTCTTTGTGAGAATTTGCCTGCTTTTGTGATTTTGCCTGCTTTTGTAAGCAGTGATCAGCAAAATTTAACTCTCCAGAAGTTAGTACGTTCGCAATTTATCTTATTCCTAATAAGTTGAGAAACCAGTTTATTCCTAATTCGTCTTATCAAGTACAGCTCCCTAATGGTTCCAGAAAAAAAGCAAAAGAAAGTTTTTTTTTCTGTTGAACACTCAGAGGATTGCATAAAAGCCGAGAATCAAATCCTTACTTTTTATTTTCGCTAAAACGATATATCGCCGTTCATTTGGCTGTTAACTTAGAAAAAATTGTGGATTATAAATATTGCAGTTTTTTTTATTATTATTTTTTAATTGTTGTTGTTGCATACTGGCTGTTGTACATCTGTACTGAGCATTCGATGAATTGAGTAACAAAATCATTAATCTCGTTACAAAAAATACATATACATTTTATAAAATAAATATGAATAAGGCAATGCATAGATTAATGGATATATGGTAAAAATTGTTTTGAACAAAAATAAAACTCCGCATTACATAGGTTTCTCCCTCAGAAAATATAACTGTGTAATATTCCTTTCGCCGGGACTATTAATTTTTCTGTAGCAAAAATGATTCTGTTACAGGCAGATTCATTGGTTCAACTGTATACAGAAGGATTCGAAATTCATGGTAACTTTAAATGTTGGTACATGACACTGTAGTAATCATTTATTGCATAGGAATATATGGATGCCAGTGACGTGTTGAAGTACAAACACACTGGGTCCTATTTGAACTCTTCTTTTATATCAAAATTTCCCATTCATACCAGAAAATTTCTTTAATATCCTTTAGTTTATTTTAAACAGACATTTCATGCTTAGATAAAGAAAAAAATCTAAAAAAATTTTCCGAATAAAAGAAAAATTTTTGTAATAAAAAAAAGTCTTTTACTTTTTCTTTTCGTGTTTTTCCACTGTTCAAAAGGTTTGAAAGTTTTTTTTTCGGGGGGGGGGGGGGGGGGATTTTTAAATTTCGATTGCATAATCAAGGAATAATATTCAAGGAATCAGACTTTCAAAGAAAATCATGAAATGTCTGTCTTATTTAAAGAAAAGAATAGGTTAATAATTTTCTCGTATGAATGAAAAATATTAAAATAAAAAATGCCTAATGACCTTTGGTGTTTGTACCTAAAGTCTTCACTTGGGCCCATACACTCCTATACAATAAATGATTGTTACAGTGTCCTGTGCCAACATTTAAAGTTTGTACCATGAATTTTAAATCACGCTGTATAAAATAATGATACTTCATTTTTAATGACATTCTTAGTTTTTTCTTCCATTTCATTAACAAGATTTCTCTTGGATTTTAGAAAAATAAAAATAAAAATTTTTTAAACACCTTCGCACACCTACTGGAATATGGACTGTGAATTTCACGAGGTTAAGGTACCCCAATTTTAGAACCGCTGGACTAGTCCATTCTGAAACCTCCAGTTATGCTTACTGATTAAATTCTAAAAAAATCCTGCTTCCTCGTACTACAGGCATATAGGTAGATTTCAAACTTAACTCAAATACATGCGCGGCACCACGTACGCCAGAGAAGCGCTTTCGTATACTGCAGTTTATACTTTGCCACCGATAAATTGAAATATAAATCGTCATATTATTTTATTGTAGACATTCATTACACATTATATCATAATACAATTTGAAAGTTACTTTTCGAAAAACAGCTATGAAAAATGTGAATACCATACGCACTCTGGATATGTCATACCCTAACCATGTATTCCAGGGTTAAGTACTAATTTCATTTACAAATACTAAACCCAGATTAGAGAATAACATTAGTTTAACGATTTTATCTGGCCGCTTTTAACGAATTTTTTATTTCACTTGTCTGTAAGAATTTGTTTCATCATAATCAAATTAGTAAAATAGTTTTTTCTTCAATCGCTATTTTTTTTCATATATTGAAAATATTTTTATCAACATCACAGTTTACTAATAAAATCATTAGTAGAAGTCATCTTATTAAAAACTTGTTAATTACAAAAGTGATAGATAATATTGAAAAGATTTAAAAAATAAATTTAAACCATGTGGTGATTGTTTCATTAAATGAATCATGCATTATATTTCAGATTCTGACCTTCATTTATTTATTTAATTTGACACACTATATGTTAGGATTGCATTAGCAATCGTATATGCTGCATCACTGGGGGTTGTCAAAAATTTTTATTAAGCTAATAATCTTTTTTATAGCCTTAAGTGGGGTATTAGCAGAGATGTTATTGTTATAGATAATATTAAGAAAATTTATAATAAATTTAAGTACTTTTAATACCTTGTAAAATGACGAATTTATGATTTTTTTTTCTAAAGATTTTATTTTTTCACACCTTGAGATCAATTTTAATGGTATCAAAAATCTATGATACATAAACTCTGTTAATCCACACTTGCTTTTAATACTGTGCGGATAAAATCCTATGGTTTTGAACAGAATTAAGCTTAAAATGATTAAAAAATGAGATTTTAATTTCTTCGCTAATTACCGCTGGATTTTGTCAAAACCAGAAAATTCGAGGGCTATAAAAATACCTTTCAGGACTCTCTGTACTCCCTGTGAAAAAAAGCTTATCCTGTCATAACGATTTGCGTACCAACAAACGACAGATTTTTACCAACATTAATAGTATTGATTCCGAATCGACTGTAAAATGAGGGGTTCACAACCATAGCAGATCATGTCCATTTTTTTGTGATATGCACTATAAAAAAGGACAATTTTACGGAGACTATACTGGCAATGAGGACGCCAGTATAATTCTCCGTTTTTAACAAAAAAATTTCCGAGGTTTTTTTTTTTTTTTTTTTTCGGAAAGACAAAAAAAAATTATTTTTTGAAAAGTGCATAAAGATTGTTTCATTCACTCCTACAGAATCCAAGTATGTAAACAGATGCTGTATATGAGAAATTACACGAAAACAGGCTTTGTTCACTGTGGTAGTTGATAAAATAGGTTTTATGCCCATTCTAAAGAGACTACCTCATTTCTTTTTCAAAATGGATTTGGTCTAATTTATTTGTGAGTCCTCAAATGTTCCAATATTATGTTCTTTCCAAATGAAATTTGCAGTTTTTTTAGTTTCGGTGAGAAGGAAAAACGTATAACACATCTGTCCCAGAGTAAGACATTGCAATTGCTTTTAATGTATAGCTGTGAACTGTTCAACATTGTAATAAAATACATTATCGATTTAAAAGCTTTCTTTTACGTGGTAATATTACAATGCAATTATAAGCTTGTAAGGGAAAAGTAATGATTCTATTTCAATGTTATAAGTTAGAATCGCACAGGGACATCAAGTCAAAACAATCACATGAAATTGCATTAAATGAGATTGTAGCAGTTCGAGAACCTGCCCTATTTTCCGAACTTATCCACCAACACTTGCCCAAATAACTAAAATTCAGCTAGATGTTTAGCGCAATGGTAAATTTGACAAGACTGGACCAATTCATATGATCTGGATCCATGCAAAAATCCATGCTGTAAAATGTAAAATAACCCAGTAAAAAACTCATAAACTCATTGTTACAATGTTTGATTTTAAAAGAAAAGCAACAGTATTACATGGCATGTTTTAAGCTACAACCTAACATTCATCTACTGGATACTAATTTTTAAATAATTAATTATTATCGTATAAACGAACATCTTTTTCAATGTGTATTTCCATCAACTACGAAAAAATGTAAGATCTTCAAAACCAGGGAACAACAAAATTTCACTCATAGTTATCAAGATAGATGAAAACGTTTACAATTAATCTTGTCCAAAATACGCAGCGAGATCAGTTTATTTCTAATTCTGCTTTATCATATAAAATTCTAAGTGCATGTCCCTAATGCTTCCAGAATAAAGCAACAGAAAGTTTTTTTAGTTGAATGCTCAGAGGACTACATAAAAGCCGAGAACTTAAACCTGACTGTTTGTTTTCTTTCGAACAATATATCACTGTCGTTTTTGTCTCTATCAAAAGAAAATTTAAGGATTAAAAATACAGCATTTTTATTTGTTATCCTAGTATTTGAGCAATCGATGTCTTACGTAAAGACTTGCCTCTAATAAATCATTTCAAAATCTAAATGCACAGAATATCATTACGAACAATATATATATACACTATATTGCCATTGATTATGGGACACTTGCGATTTTAGACATTTTACTAAATATCTAGAAAAATACATAAGGAATCATCTCGAAACTCTTAGTGTATAAATATAATAGTATACGTCATACATCTCCGTGAAGATTTTTTACCGAAACGCCATAGGGGACCGTCAACAAATTTAAAAAGAATGAATATCTTTTGAATAACCCTGTCAAAACTAATGTAGCAAAAGCGCTCAAACTCTAGATTATGATTGAATGGCTTATTGTAATACACTGTGTTCATTTTTATGCAAATAGCATGCACACTCGCAGAGTAATTAAGGTTTTTATAAATATGGTCCCAAATTTTTCCAAGTTTTTCCATTATAATTTTCAGAGTTCTTAATATAAAATAATATTTTTTTCAGAAAATATGACAAACAACATTGCACACAGTACCCTGTAATCAGAATTAAAAAATAATAAAAATTGTATGAAAAATGAGTAGGTTTACTATATAATTTTTTACTGCGCATGCGTCAAAGATGTCAAAATTTCATTTGCATATTATGTTAGCTAAATGTATAGAGCAACATTTGTCAAAGTCTCAAAATCATAGCTTGAAAATTCTGAAAGTAATCGTCTATAGAAAAAGGACAAAATCCGTTGTTTCCAAAATGAAGCAAAAAAATGAGGGATTTTATCCAAATGCAGTAGTACATCCCATATTGTGTATTCTATATTGACACTAATCAATGAATATATGGATACAACCCCTCTTGTTTTTGCTTCATTTTGTGAATAACGGATTTTCGATTTATTCAATTGACGATTATTGTCAGAATTTTCAAGTTATGATTTTGTGACTTTCACAAAAGTTGCTCTATACATTTAGCTAACATAATATGCAAATGAAATTTTGATATCGTTGACGCATGCGCAGTAAAAAATTATTTAGTAAACCAACTCATTTTTTATACAATTTTCATTATTTTTTAATTCTGATTACAGGGTACTGTGTGCAATGTTGTTTGTCATATCTTCTGAAAAAAATAATATTTTATATTAAGAACTCTGAAAATTATAAGGAAAAAACTTGGAAAAATTTGGGATAATTTTTATAAAAACCCTTATTACTCTGCGAGTATGCATGCTATTTGCATAAAAATGAACAAGGCTTATTACAATAAGGCATTCAATTACAATCTAGAGTTTGAGCGCTTTTGCTACATTAGTTTTGACAGGGTTATTCAAAAGATATTCATTCTTTTTTAATTTGTTGACGGCCCCCTTTGGAGTTTCGGGAAAAAATCTTCACGGAGATGTATGACTTATACTATTATATTTATACACTAAGAGTTTCGAGATGATTCCTCATGTATTTTTCTAGATATTTAGTAAAATGTCTAAAATCGCAAGTGTCCCATAATCAATGGCAATATAGTGTATATATATAAAACCATTAATTATATTACAGTATATGAACCATTGAATTTAATAACTTATACCATATTGAACATGGAGGGAAAAATAAATAATTAAAATTGATACAAATGGAATTTGTAGAACCAAAGCAGAATCTTCAGGCCTCAAATACTTTGGAACTACAAATAAAGTGTGTGGTTTCATATTCGTATTTGCCATGAAAAAGCAAAATAATACTATACATATATTTTACGTTGCTAATGTTGATAAAGATTGCTTCAAACAGAAAATTTTGCTTACTTATATTTTATGGTTATACTAAGAAACCTCTCTCTATTCTGTAAAAAAGAATCAGTCATTCGAAAGTCTTTCAAGTATAAGAAGGGGGGGAGGATTGTACTTTGTGCTTATATATACCTAAATAAATAAACAACGTTCAAAAGCACAAATACCATAAAATAAAAGATGTTAAAAGATGTTAAATGTTAAAAGCATACATGTTTCGGGACTTCTTAAGTCCCATCATCAGTGCTAAAAGAGTAAAATATAAAAGAATGTCACATCGCAAAAATAAAATAAGTCAGCACTGATGATGCACTTTTAGCACTGATGATGGGACTTAAGAAGTCCCGAAACATGTATGCTTTTAACATTTAACATCTTTTAACATCTTTTATTTTATGGTATTTGTGCTTTTGAACGTTGTTTATTTATTTAGTCTTTCAAGTATAGTTGTCAATTAACTTATAGAAATCGGTTTTATTATTTTTTTAAATGCTTGTCTATACTAACTAAATACAAATAATGAATATTTATTTTATTTATGATTGTGAGACTATAATAATAACAGTAATAATATTTTCCACCGAACTATATTGTAAAACAGATTCGTACAAAGGTGATGGCCAATGGCGCATTGATACCACGCGCTTCTTATCCTTTTAGACGAAATCCGCACGATCGTGCAGGTGATACATTCATTTAATTTTTCACGTTTCAGTCGTATGTAATAAAAACACGAATTGGACGATCGTTCTGGTTTGCAGAAAGAGTAAAGTAACATTTTTTATTAACAGATAACGTTTGCAGTACATGTTTTCCTTTCAGCGGGCATGAAAAGTACTAGGGATGCATCTCGTCGGGTCTTAGCCTCTTCAGACCTGAGCATAAAATAACTCTAAAAATATATATTTATTGCTTTATTTATTGCATAATCGGAATGACACCAAAGATGGCAGAAAGAGTCATTTTTATGAAACCAGTACTTTAGGGGACTGATAATTTAGGTTTACAAATATGGGTATAAAAGTAGTTATCCCCTTAAAACATCAGTTTAACTATTAATAATATAAATTTACGCAATAACAAAATTAAGGTCTTTAAAGAAGTAAATGATCAGCAAAACCTAAAAAAAAATTTTTTTGTAAAGCATTTAAGTTAAATAAACATGAGTATTTCTTAATTACTTGGCCACAATATCTTGAAGTTATTTTCGAAACTCGGATGAAAATAATATTTATTTTATGAGGTAATATTCATCAGTGCTGATATTTACTGATTTTGTTTTAAAGCAAATAGCATTCAACTGTATAGAAGTAAAGTAAAAATGCAAAAAAAATCGAACCGTTTAGTTTTTATGAGGAAAAAAATGGAGGTACAAATTTGTGTATCTTAGGTCTGAAGAGGTTAAAGGTACAGACGCTTTTCATTATCTCTACTGATTCAGGAAAGATCGGCAGAAAAGAAAGCAAGAACTTCTCCCGAGACGCGATACAGAGTTGTTGCAATGCTGTTGTTATCCCACCTAATCCTCTGTTAAAGTTTACGATCTCATTTATATAATAGGGAAAATTAGGGACATCTGCAATAAGCTTCATTTTTAATTAAAGACTCATTCAGAGGATGAAGTAAGTATTGCATCAAACTTGTTGCTATAAATCTTTTTAGTTGCAAGTACTTATGAATTTTTGACTTTATAAAACTATTTTACAGAATCAAAAATATGTAACTATTCAGATTTTTACCGTAAAATTTCAATATCACTCTGTGTTAAAAACTTATAGTGTTTAATGATTTGAAAACTCAACAACGTGTCTTTCATGAATGAACAGTGTAGTTAAGCGAAATGTTTTAGTAAAAAAAATTTTTTTATGTTATTCTGAGGGAGGGATAAAACACAATGATTCAGTGAGGGATGGAACATGTCCCTTTCCTCCCAAATGATATTTCTATCTAAATAATTATGTTTAATTTTAATCAGCACCAATTTATATCAGAGATTTAGTGAGCTGAAGTTTTATTAAAATCCGTGGATTAGTTCTTGACATATATTATTGCGGTAATGATGAAAAATCCAGCATAGCAGCTGCATCTGTTGGATGATTACCAATCAGTAATCAGTTCAAATGAGTACCAATTTATATCACGGAGTAAATAAGTCTAAAGTTTTGGTATATTCCGTGCATTAATTTTTGACATAGAATGCCCATAAAATGTATGTGATACATACATATATACAGACTTATAGACAGACAATGTATAAAAACATGTTCTTCGAGATCTCTCACCATTAAAACGTGTAAATACATAGAAAAAGGAAATTCGAAAATTTTCATCAACAATTCTTCTAAAAATACAAGAAAATAAAAAGGAAACATCTCTTTGTGGGATCTTACAAAACCAGGGATCAGCCAAGTTTCGCTTTTCAAAGATTAAAATTTCACAATTTATATTATCTAAAATTCTTAACAAGATCAGTTAATTCCAATATCTGTTTCTTCGTACTAAATTTTTACCAAGTATCTATCAAAATTCTAGAAAAAAATTTTTAGAAATTTCTTTTTCTTCAATACTACATAACAGTTGAAGACTTAGGAATAATCCTTATTTTTTTTTTCCTTGCCATTCTTGTTCCTTATTTCATAGCTGTTTTGGTTCCTTGCAGCAGGAAATTCGAGGAATATATGTTTTTATTTTTTATTTTTTATTCTGGAAACTTTATTTGTGCAATCGATGTTTCGGTGATAGATTTACTTCAGATGAATCAGGCCATTTCAAAAACTAAATTTACGAAATATAAGATAAATACAAATAAACTAGAAAGATGGAAAAATGGCGATATTTTTAATTTTCTTAGAAGAGCTTTTATAGAGCTATTTTAAGAAATAGATTTTATTTTTGTGTTTCTTCTTCTATTTCATCTAAACCCACCTCTTTATCCTAGAACAAATATATATATATATATATATATATATATATATATATATATACAGGGTGTCCCCTCTCAACGGTGGCCAATGGCTAATTTCTAAACCGTTGGTCATAGACATATAGTTCCAATTGCAAAAATGCTTTAAAAAAGGTAAAGAATTATTTTTTAAACGATTTAGGTCAAAAAAATGTTTTACTAAAAAATTACGAAAATTAAATTTTTATACGGTCCTCCGGTCCTATAAGTGATATTTAGAAAATTTTTACCACTACTTTAACAAGTAAGACAAAAAAAGTCCCATTCCTCTGCGATCAAAATTGACCGAGTTATAGCTGTTCAAAGTTGAAGCATATTTTTTGCTGCAAAATAGGGGTCAGTCACAAATTTACTGGAAATAAAAATAAACATCAGATAGAAAATTTAACTTTAAACATTGAGAGTAAAAATTTTTTTTACAATGTTGTTTCTGAATTTTTGTTGACATTTACATGTTAAAGTAAAATATGCAATTTGTGCTAAAAATATAAGTAAAAAAATAACAGAAATTTTGTTAAATTAAACTATGAAAAGCAACAGTCACAAATCGTTACAAAATGATACATATTTAAAGCTCTATTAGATTACTCAACCTAATAGAATTTGATGTAGTCCTATAAAATAAATAAATGGAACGCACCTAAAATCGTATTATTACATTGTCATCGGGTTTTAATAAGTATGGGAATTGAACCTCAATCAGATATTTGGAAGGGAGTTAAAATTTGAATATAAGTTTTGAACTAGGAAAATTTACATACGAAAACTATGAATAAAATAAAAGCTTATCAAAATAACATACCTTTTTAAAATAAAATCACGAAAAGAATCAGCTTCATTTGCTTACAAAATAAAGCATACGTAAAAATACAATTGAGGCTATGAATTTCAAAACTCGACTTATCGCTTGTTGATTTCTCTGTCAGTCTATACAAACCTCCACTATTGTAACAATGCAATCTCAAAATTTATAATGAAAACCAATAGATGCATTTAAAGTTTTTTCGCTATTTCCCAAAATTTGATTTTTTCGATAAAGAGAATTTTGAAATTTATGTCTTCAGTTATTTTAATAACCAATCTAGAAGTTAATTAATTATAATTAACAATACCTTAAAATTTATACGGTGACAGCGCCTTCAGTTAAATCGCTCATTTAAAACATTTTGTAATTGGAACTATATGTCTGTGACAAATAGTTTAGGAATTAGCCATTGAACAGCGTTGGAAATGGACGCCCTTTATAATACTTTAGCACTTTGTGTACGTTCCCTTAAAGCTTCGTCCAACTCATCCATTTTCAGTTGCAGAAAAGTGATTTAAGTCAAGAAATTTAAAGTTTCATAACTCGGTCAATTTTAATGTTACATGAATGGGACCTTTTCTGTATTGCTTGCTAGAGTGTTGAAAAATTTTTACTAAATATCACTTATAGGACCGGGGAACCATATAAAAATTTAATTTTCGTAAATTTTTAGTAAAACATTTTTTTGACCAAAATCGCTTAAAAAAACAATTCTTTGCCTTTTTTAAAGCATTTTTGCAATTGGAACTATATGTCTATGACTAACGGTTTAGAAATTAGCCATTGGCCACCGTTGAGAGGGGACACCCTGTATAATAGCACTCTTAAAAATTGGAATAACAATAAAAAAAAATAAATTTTTACAAATTTCAAATAAAATTTTCTTATGCCTTTCCTTCGAATATTTATGATACTAAATTTATGCGAAACAAATGTATGCTGTTTAACAACATTTCAATATATATATATATATTTTTTTAAATAGATAAATTTTGAAAAGTTCAAAACTTGTCTTTTCACCCATTAATCTATAAACTGTTTAGTTTTGTATCCTTATAATAAGACATTTCATTCTCTAATTGCCATTTGGCATATTGCCACTCTCGTTGTCCATAATAATAATTGTTCTATATCTCGGCAGGAATTTATGAAATTCCAGTTATCCTCGCAAACAATAAAAGATCATTATACATTGGTGAAACTAAACGAAAATTTTCAAAGAGATTTAAAGAGCACAAAAGAAATATTGCACACTCAAAACTGATTACAGCCGTCTCAAGGTTATATTTTTCAAATGAAGGGAGCAAAATTAAATTTGATGAAGCTAAAATTATAATTCCATGCAAAAATTCATACTTCAATAAAATTTTAGAGTCCATTACGATTATTAAGCTCGGGCCACGAGCTTGTAACGATCATTTACCATATTCAATTCATAAAATCTGGCATAATATGCCATAATTAACTAAAAAGTAGGTTTACGCACTCTCAACTCAACTATGCCCGTGAACGTACGTGTTTATATTTTGAAGCTTTAAAAATTGCATCGAACATTTTTCTATTGTATCCTGACGAAGTTCGCAGAAGCGAATGAAACGTTGGTGAATTTCTAAGTGTATTTTAAATATATTCTTTTTATAAGTGTACCATTTAGTAATCTGTATTTATTTTATTACATGTTTTTAGTGTTTTATATCCCTTGAAAATTACTTGACTTCAAAATAATTATTTCTTATCCCAGATATTTCTATGAATAAACAGTTACTTAACTCAAAAAAAATATTTCGCTCTGATAAACAATCCATTTTAGAACTACTAAAAGACTTGAAAATATTTTTATAACCATGTCTAAATTATGTGAATAAATATTTTTAATATTATTAACAACAAACGAAAAAAGTTCAACTAGGTAGAGAGGCCTACCAATTGGCTTCAATTCAATAAGCCCCATCTAGCATTTATTATTATTTTTAAATTACAGTTATTTCACAAATGATTACCCAATTTGTTCTGGGTATACCTAAAATTAGTACAATATTAAAGTAAGGTATTCTGGGGTAATAACGCCACGTTAAGGTTCTACCAATTTTCACGGCTCAGTTTTAGATTGTATTTTTCAAACAAATACATGATTTGATACAGCAACCCATTGACTATCTATATAAAGAAAATAATTTAACAGATATGTATTCATAAAATGTAATGGCGTGATTTCTTGACCAATGCTATTTGGCGTTATTACCCACCTATACGGGTAATAACGCCATGGAAACAAAACTATGAAAAAGGATGGAATAATTGCATGTAGATTGCCCAATTCTAAAAATACGAACTCTACAAACTTAGAAATTGACAAATTGCATTCTAAGCTATTGAAAATGTTCAATTTTTTCTGAAAGTGAAGAAAAATAAAGGTGTGGTGTGTGGGGGGGGGGGGGGAATGAGGCAAAAGAATATCAGACCGTAAGCTTCTTTTTGCTTAAAAAGGACCGCCTAAGTAGAATTATTAGAAACATTGCACAGTTTTAACTGTGTTTATTTGAATCAGTATTTAGGATGTAGCTCGGCCATTGTAGGGAATCAACCAGGGTATTAATGCCAAGGATTGGCGTTATTACCCCGTAATAGTTATTGCGCAGTACATTTTAAATTACAAATTATCTCGAGAAGATATCCAAAATCTTCAACAACATTTTGAAAGTACATGAAATGCACTACAAATTTATGAAATTAACAAAGTATTTCCGGATTAAAAAAATAGTCTTCACATCACAAAACGTATCTCGCAAATTTTAGATCAAGCGTTAATTTTAGTTGCTTGTAAGAACAATAAGACCTACAAATGGAACAAATTAACTTGACTCTGTTTTTTGCGATTTATATGACTCAAAACCCTTCTGCGCAGAGCACATGGGTGTCATTTACCAGATTATTTCATAATTATGCATAATATTAGCACTTGGCGTTATTACCCCGCCTGGCGTTATTACCCCGCCTGGCGTTATTACCCCAAACCACCTTATATATGTTTTTTAAGTGTAAGTAGAAAAAAAATCCACACATTTTTTCCAGAAAACTGTATTATCCGTAATATAATAATCAATGAATTAAAATTAATTTATAGTTAAAAGAGTAAAGATAAGAAATATTAAAATTTAATTAATGAATTGATAGGGGATAAAAATAAAAGTAAAGAATTAAATGAATTAATTGAATTTAATTTTAGCTAAAATGAATTTATATGAAATTTCTCTCCTATTTCCTTTTTTCCCTCAAAGTAGAATCTCAAAGTTGAGTAAATCTCTAATTTGAGCAAAATCTATATTTTGAGGAGTGAACAGCCAATAACATTGAAATTTTATTTGTTTTCAATAGTTAATGAAATATTAAACTTGAAAATGAATTGAAACAAACACAATAATAATACTAAAATAACATAATACGAGGCATTGATCAAGAAAGTCAGTTTTTGTGGGAAGGACTGTCATGCATTAATCAAGATTCAAGATTCAACTATGTGAAGAGGCCTACTCAAATGCTAAGTTGCACTATCCCCACCCAGTGACGCAAATTAGACATCGCTCACCCTACATACAGGCAAAGTTTTGCAAATATTATAATAGAGATTAAAGAATCTAATAAGTCAATCCAACTAACAATTTTTTTAAAGAACTTAAATTATGAAATTTTGTATATCAACTAAAATCAATTGCCTATAATTATTTTTACTGTTATTAATTTTTTTAATCTTTACAAGAGAAAAATATTGCATTTGTGAAAATTTTCGAATTTATATTTTATACGTATTTACACATTTTAGATGTCAAAGATTAAATTCCGAAAAACATGTTTTTGCAAACTGTTTGTCTGTCTATCTCTATGTGAACCTATCTGTCTGCATGTGACACAAATTTTGCATGTGATCTGTCTATCTCAAGAAAGGATCAATCGATTTCCATAATACTTGAGATTCATACAATTTGGTGTTGATTAGTTTTTGGTATAAATCGCTCCACAGGTGACGCTGCTATGTAGCTTTTTCCACGATTTCTGTAATTGCTATACCTCAAGAACAAATGAACAGATTTTCTTCAAACTTCAGATTCCGTGATAATTTAATATAACTAATTTGCTGCTGATTACATTTTGGTGTAAACTCGTTGTCATGCTTGTTGTAGCAACATTATGCAGTACTTAAGGTTATTATACCGCAACTGGCAACACTTCAAGAGTTAGGTAGTTTTAAATAAACATTATTTAACACCCAAAGTTTATTTATAATTTCAAAATGAGTCGCATAAATAGAAAACATTGATAAAATACTGTTATCATCAGAAATCGGGAGGCTTTAAAGATGAGAAAGACGATTGCATCAAAATATCAAGTGACCAATAAAGCTTGCTAACAATTATTTTATATCTAAATTAGGCGAGATTGAAATTAAAACCGTTTTACCATTGGAAATGAGAACATTAATTCGTTAAGAAATAAATGCTTAGTAATTATTTTTCAAATATTAGCAGCCTATCAATTGCAATGATTTTGAAAATGTATAAAATACAAGAATTGCTAGTGAATTTGACATAATATACATTCGAAACATTTTAATCATTGTCACTAGAATTATATGATTTTATAATTATGATAAAAAAATGAAATCTATAATCTAATTAAAATAACTATCTCATTTTTAATGAGATCTTCGCCCCCGATGAGAGGTAACTATACACAACCCCCCTCCCTGTTTCTTATCAGATATAACCAGATATTTATTTACTTTTTGCGTGTATGATTGTTGAGAACTATCATTATTCCTTTATTTTTATTAAAGATTAGAACTAGTGAATTTGACTTAACATTCATTCAAAACATGTTATCTATTGCACTAATAACACTAACTACATATGGCACAAATAACATATAATATTATAATTATAGTAATTCTAAATATTTTCTTATTATATAATTACTAATAAATGTTTCATTACAAATTCTTATTTTCATCAAAATTGTTGATGGCAATCCACGTTCAGTTAGGATGAAACATCTTGTATTTGTAACTAAATAATCTTTTTGAAGTTATAAGGATACTTCTTTTACACAATTCAGTCATACAGCATTTAAAGATTATGACGTCATAAACATGTCATATTTTATATTATGCATAGCCATGATAAGATCTGTACGATGACCCCAAACGAATAATTTTGTAATGTTATAACATTTCACATAAAACTAGGTACTTATTGTCGCATTTTCATTGAAACGTTTTTATTTTACTTAAAACTGTTGACGTTAACCCAAGTTCAGTTAAAATGAACCATCCTGTATTTGTGACTAAATAAATGTTTTGCGACTCCATGTTTTATGGCAATTTTTTAATCTCTTGATGCGTTCTTTATCTCCTCTTAATTTGTCTGCCGAATTTTGAAATATCCTGCACATTAACACATAATATGTCAAGGTTAAAACATTCTAAAGTCAAAATACCACAGAGCCAAAATATCAAGATACTAATGGAAGTATTGCATTTATTTTAATTTACAGATTTTTAATGCTACGTGAGTCTATAAGTAATATATTAACTTCAAAATTGATTTCTTCTGTATAGTTAATTTAATTTCCGAATGTCACTGACGTTTGATATATAAAATGACTCTATAAATAACTTAATCGAAATCTTTTAGATTGCAACATTTTCTCAGAAAAGATTAAATGTGAAAGGAAAAGAGTTGCTTGAAACCATAATGAATTAAGTGAAATATTTTAAGGTATTTTAGTTTATAGTAATGAATTCTAAATTGTTAAAGGGCAAATTTTATATATTTCGATAATCATCCGCTTACAATTTGATCCCAAACATTACCTTAAAGCAATAATCAAAGGTGAATATTTTCATGTGAAATATCCTTGAATTATAAAAAGAAGGACCTGTTGTTAAAACATTTCACAGTAATTAATTTTAAAAACCAGAAGCGTTTGTGTTTTAGAAATAAAAAAATCTGATCCTTCCATGATTTAAAAGGGCGAAAAATATTAAGGGGTCTCGTAAAATCTTTAAATTTTTCGAAATTTTAATGTTTTTAGTTGTTAAACTCATATTTTTTCTTAACATTTTGATAAAATTGTTTACTTGAAATTCACATCAGAACGGAAATTACAGCTTTTAGAAATATACCTGCTCAATACACCATATGGACAAAAGTGAACGGTCACTTGCGATTTCAGACATTTGGTTAGATATTTAGAAAAAATATATGTGGAATTATCCTGAAACTCCAGATTTGTAAACAGAACAGTACAGGTCATATATTTCCGAGAAGACTTTTTTTCCCGAAACCCCTTACGGGACCGCCATCAAATTGAAGAAAAACGTATCTTTTTGACAAGCCTGTCAAAGCTAATGTAGTACAGGCGTTCAAACTGTAGATTCTGAATAAATCTTTTATTGTAATAAACTGTGCTCATTTTTATGAGTATATGATGTATACTCATCGAGAAAATAAGATTTTCATAAAAATAATCCCGAATTTTGCCAACTTTTTTGCTTATAATTTGCAGAGTTCTAAATATAGAAAAAAGTTCTGCACCGAAAACATGACAAACAATTTTGTACACAATACTTTGCAATCAAAATTAAAAAATATTTTTTAGTATTAGTATTTAGAAAAGGAACAGGTTTACTAAATAATGATTCACTTCGCATGAATGAAACGAATGAAAATATAATTTGCATAATATGCTAGCTAAATGTATAGAGAATTTTTTGTGAAATTCACAAAAAAATAGCTTGAAAATTCTAAAAATTATCGTTCATAGATAAGTTCAAAATCCGTTCTTCCCGAAAGATACTAAATGCCGAAAGATTACTTGATACCTATATGTTCAATAAGGATGTATTAAGAAAAAAAAAGTAAATTCTATTAGATATGATCATTAATGAATTAAATTGACTAAAATTGATTACATTAAACTGGCACAATACTAAATAAATTAACTACGAAAGAAGACAAATAGAAATAGAGTAAGGCGCCGATTATCTAAACATTCGAGACCAACCCTAGTTCAGAAAAATGAGCAAACAATTGAAGGAATGATCCTGACTGTACTAAACTCTTTACTCTTTATCCAGGCTTAGGATGACTGACACTAGTTATTGGCACGTTAAAAATCGTTTTACGTTTATTTTATTTGTTTACTTTTTTATCATTTACATTTTTCTTTTTTTTCATCGTCTTGTGAATTCCGGAGTGTATAATTTAAAGAAAAAAAGCTTTTGATTATTCCTTCAAAAAAGACGTACTTTTCAATGCTGCTATATCTCGAGCTCGAATTATTTTTAAATGCATTAGTTAAATAAGTTAGCTTAAATGCGTTACTGAATTGCTATGACAGGAGTGACATGGAAAATAACTGGCGTGATCACACCTGCAGAATGGCTACCATAAAAAGAGAAAGAATGCAGGTGTTACTACTCTTTAATAAGAATTCGTTAATTATCATTAATTTACACCATGTTTTACTAGCCGGCATGCATTTTTTTTATAATATTAGAGTAGAAAACCTTTTTTCAGATCAGCGGAAAAGGAAAAAGAGAAAAATGGTCGAAAAAAGAGAAAAAATCATGGTCGACTAGAAAAAAAGTTCGTTATAGCCGAATCTTAAGATTCTGGAGGTTCGCTATAAAAGGATAAAAATGCATTAAATAAAATAGGAAAACGGCGGGACCAAAATTTTCGTTCGTTATATCCGGGAGTTCGTTTTAAACTGGGTTCGCTATAACGGGGTTCGACTGTATTATTATTATTATTATTATTATTATTATTACATGGAACGCGTTAAATTTCTACGAGAGAAAATGTTTAAGAAGGAACTGTTTCACATTAATCTATAGTTGTCACCATTAAAAAAATGGCATTAAAATCGACTAAAAAATTAATGTCTTAAAAATAAATTGAGACACAGCTTTCAAACGAATTTCAGTTAAATGTACTATTTTTTTCCCCTTATATGAAGGTGAAAAATTGAAAATATGCGCTGTTTATAAGTTAAAAAAATTACAGTATAGATTATTAGTATTTAACCATACAATGATATATCTGCTTCGTTTTGCTAGGGCTTATGCAACGTATTTTTTTTTTTGGGGGGGGGTGTTATTTTAATTGTTACCTTAAAAAAATAGCACATAAGGGATTAATATAATAAACGAAAATATTAATCTCTGGTTATAATCTGGCAGTGCACTCTGGCCACAGCAAGGTTGTCAGATTTTAGCCAGGCCAAAGAGTACCTGATTGTTATATATATACATAAGTATTAATAGTATTAATGATAAAATAGTTTTAACTTTAAAAAAGTCGACTTTTATTAAAAAATAGGGAGTTTACTATTAGTTCATTATAAACTTACGTTAATTTATTTTTGATGCGCTCATAAATATTTTTTATTAAAACATGTATAATTTCCTATTAAATTTTGTAAACTTCTTCCATTAAAATAGTATAAATTAAGCCTTTGTGACTACTAAAAAAATATAATGAAGATAATATGTTAAAAGGAAACTTCATGCAGATTGAGAATAAATCATTAAGTTAGGCATTAACCTGTTATTTACAAATCTCATATTAAATAGTTCTACGTGTACTATAAATATCGTGGAAATTTTTCTCTAGAAATTTTCTTACAACTTGCATTCAATATCATTTCCCATCTTAATTGCTTAAAAGGAGTAATACCACTTTTCACTCTGTTCTGCATTACGCCTTTTAAGCAATTGAAATTAGAAATATTATATACTATACATTTTAAAGATTTTATGTAACTAAACAGTGGCAAACTCCACCAAAAAAAAAGGAAAAAATCAATTTTACTTCAAAAAAAATTTTTTTTTTCATATTAACTAGCCGCCTTTGGCGACAAGTTTGATCTCCCTTGAATGCATACTAAGCATTAAATCATATTGCTTTTATTCATAATTTATTTTAATTGCTCATTTTTTGCCAAATTAGAAGATTCTGCTAGAGAAATAGACACAGATGCCATATGTGCACCACATTGGCGCGATTGAAACAAAATGAAAATTATATGTGCCTCACATGGTAACCAGCTATTTTTATTTATTAATGCACTGTTTGTTTGCTTTTATTTTCTTTTTTAAAATGATATAAATTGTTTTATTCTATGATTATAAACTAAATTTTTTTAACTATTATTTCCCTTTTAAAATAATAGAAATTAGTTTAAAAATATATATGTATCAGGTATTTGAAAACGGAATATTCGCCAAATTAGTGTCAGAAAAATAACGCGGCTGTGTAGTGCATTCATGACATCTGTGCGGATAAATCAAGATCTCAGTATTTTTATGCTAGCCCGACGCAGATAATAAATTGCCAAATATTGTACCCGTGGCATTTTTTCGTATTTCATTAATTATTTAAAATATAATAATATAAACCTTTCACTCATTTCATTTATAATACACAACTTTAATTTGAAATTAAAAAGTTTAAAATTCATAACTTTTATTTATTTTTTTAAGTAAAATGAATTTTAAAAAAATTTAATAATAATATTTTAAAGCTGCATAATTGCAGCGAAGGAACAAAACATCAATAAATCCAATTTACTACAGTATAAATCTTATCAAAGGACTTTTGCATACTAACTCATAAGATGTGTTTCATTTGGATGTTGCCATTAAACAATTAACAAATAATCGTGATTTTTGTGCCACATATGTTAGCGTAATATATATATACAGATATTTATTTTTTATATATTTTAAATAAAAATAACTTAGATGCATCATTTAAATTAAATTATTTCGCAATATTACAGATCATTTACATTTAGTAAACAATCGATTTTGGTCACATATAAAATTTATATATTTTGTTGGTCTATAGTATATACTATATAAAATGCTTCTCCATCCTTTTTTTTTTTTTTCTAAGCAATAATAGATATCATAACTTATTCCAGATAAGTCTGTGAATAGGATTTTTTTTTCATGTGTTGACAATGTTCATTGTGCATAAATGAATTGAGGAGAACACAGCATGTAAGAAGATTTTTGACATTTAACTATAGAGCAAATTAAGTTAAGAACAAAAGCGAACAGCTTAAAAAAAAAGTAAGCATTTTTTTTCTCAAAATAAAACGTGTTATAATGAAATGTCGTAAAATTTTTAGCTACTTGTAAGAAACATTCATGCTTTTGTATTTATTATTATTATTATTATTATTATTATTATTATTATTATTATTATTATTATTATTATTATTATTATTATTATTATTATTATTATTATTATTATTATTACTGTTTTCAAAAGGGAGAAATAACTTTTATTAAATCACTGTTCTTATAAAGTTGAATATTTACGAGGCAGAATAAGAATATTACTTATTAGTAAAATCTTTAAAATTAATTAAATAATAAAACATATCATATGCAATTACTGGCTTAAACAGCAATATAATAAAAATAAAAAACTGTTACAAATGCCCGGTGCAAACCAAACATAGTAACCAATTACAATCCAGAATGTCAAGAATTTGTTAACATTAATGTTTCAATTATTGAGAAATAATATTTATAAATTTCAGCTCAATAAAATACTATTAAATGTATAAAAAACAATTTTGGGCAATAAAAGCACCGGTGTGTCTTTGGAAAATTTCAACCGCTTTTTCATTTTTTCCCCAATCCTGGCCAACAGTAATATTGTAATGACAAAATATATAGTAAATGTGTAACCAATAATTTATTGTATATTATCAGTTTAAATCCATGTATGAATCCGTTTACAAATCCTTTTAGTAAATCTGCTAAATACAAAAAGATTTATCAAATTAAACAATTGTTATAGATTTATATCGGAAATAGATTTAAAAAAATTAATTGTTGTAGATTTATAAAGGAAACATAAGATTGCTTGAAACTTTAAAAGTTACTTTATATAAATATTTTGGCTTCGATTTTTTTTCCACATTCATTAGAATATACTTCTCAATCTGTGTATGGATTGTTATATACATATGGATTTTATGATAATATGAATTTTTCCCTCGGTTATATAAAAAAATTAAGGAAATTCAACAAACTCTTAAATTAAATATATTTCTAAAAAATAACTGCAAACTGGAATGTTAAATCCGTGCACAAAAATATTAAATACCCCCTGCCGTACGAAAAAAAAATCAAACCTGTATCTAAATTAGCAAAAAAGCGTTGGTGTTATCGAACAAGCAAGTTATAAAAATATGAACACGGAGAAAAATCAGTTTAAAATTTTCATTTATATGGTTGATTGCACTGAATCTATTAACGAAATTGACATTATTTCAAAATATAATTTTCATATAGATAAAAGTGAGGTGTCCAAATATTCACAATTAAAGAAGCTTTCGGTTAATATTAACAAACGAAAATCGATATTTTGACCAATTTCAAAATACTGTGTTATCTCCTTAAATTAAGAAAAATAGAATTATTAGTTTTCCATTCATAAACACTTATTTCAGCAAAATTTTTGTTTCAAGAGATCAAAGAATAAATTTTAATTGACTTGACCGTAAAAAATCATAAAATAAGTTGAAAAAGGTGAACATCTTTTTAGAAAAAGTTAAATTTAAATATTTATAAAAACATATTTAACTGACGCACGTCATAAGAAATTTTCAGGAGTTAAATAAATAAACGAATAAGGTAAACGTAAAACTATTTCATTTCTATACCGATATTTCATAAATATTAAAGAAATAGCACAAATCTTAATAGAATAATAATCAAATGAAGACTATTTAAGTTCATTAATCATAAATGTGAAGCCGAATTTTAAGGGGATTGTTGATGGAATTAAATTTCTTTTAAAAAGACGTATAAAAAGACACTTTTTTTTCATGCTGTGAAAAAGTTTTCAATGAAAAATCTTTTAAGTGTAAAAATAAATTAATACATAATCACACTCGTTAATTCTTTCAGGATCATAAGATATTGTGAAATAGTGCAAATTCTTAAGCACCAAAATAATTTTATTGCTCATCAGTTTAACATACATTATGATCATTTTGCAGATAAAATTGTATGTTAATGTATCTCGTTTTAGAGGTTCAAAGATTTATGTTTACACTGTGCTATGCATGTTTTTTTCTAAATTATTTTAAAAAACAATTATAGTATAATGTTATACAAACAATTTATAAACAAATATTTTGACAAAATTTAAAAACATCTGAAATAAAATTTTCTGCGAAAATTTATTTTGACACCTGATTTCTAGACAGTATTTCCACTAATAATTTATCAAAAACTGGCAGTGTATTAGAAGAAGAAAATATATGTTATTTTATTGCAAGAGTCGGAATTTATGTAAGGTAAATACGAGTATTATTTATGATCATAAAAGAATTAAATAAATTTCCGATTTTAAAGAAAGTAAGAAAAAAATCCTACCTGTTGAAGAGGCTGCTTTAATATTCCACTAATGATATGTTCCACATTCCATGAGCTAGACGTTTTGACAGAGTCGCTATGACTCCTAATGTGAAGAATAGGTTCAGACACTGATGTATTACTTGAAGTTGTAGGCACTTCCAATTCATTAGTTTTCCCAGGATTGACTATGGGAATATTAGCACTAGTTTTACGCTTTGGTATTCCATCAACTGTGATTGAATGTGTTTCATCGAAGGAATGACTTGATGATCGAAGCAAAGGTCTCGATCTGTTTGCTCCTTTGTCGGATGCTTTATTTTTTAAATCTAGATTTTCTAATTCTTTGAGAAAATCTAAATCTTTTGCATAAGACTTTGACTGTCGAGATTTATTCATGGATTTGCTCATTTCCTGCTCAAGCATTTCCCCATATGGACCTCTAAGTCTTTTCTTAAAATATCGCTTTTGTTGAGGTGGGGAAACTATATTGGAAATAGGCTGATTCCTATTGCTTTCAGCAGTCGCAGGAACAGTCATAGCTCGTAGTCTAGACGGGCTACTTCTGCCTGTAGTATCAGTGGAACTTCGAAGATCTGAAATGCTTTTAGGAATATCGGAACTTACATTCGAAAGTTCAATTTCTCCACCTGTTGGTGAAAATGATCTCTCTGACTCAAAATTTTGGTTGTCTGGTTTTTTTATTTCTTTACCGACATTCGATGACTGAATAAGTTTTAAAAATAGGCTTTCTTTTCCGTCTAATAGTTTCGCTATGGTTCTAATTTCTTCTTCTAAGGAACATGGTGGAGCAGATTGAGGTGTTTGATGATTATCTTTCTTCTCAATTTCTACCTCAGATGAAAAATCGTTTGTTTTTACATAATTCGGATCATCATTTTGCTCTTTAACATTAGGAAATGTATTTTTGTCATCTTCCACTTTTGGAGCATCCGAGGTATTGTGTTTCAATTCGCTAGAATGATCTGGAGACGAAAGTCTCACATCAGAATTTTCAACTTTTTCAATCTTCTCAATTTTTGGTAAACTCTTCCTTCTTTCATCTCTCTTTTCTTGAGGATGGGTTAAAGATCCGTACTTACTAAAGTTTAAGTCAAACTCTTCACGTTTTTTCTTAAAACTATTATTTCGTTTCGTTGTAGGAATTATATCACCTTCATTTTCACATTCTTCTTGCCGTAAAAGAGGATTTCTATGAAACTTATTCCGATGTGATTCAACAGATGTGTTACTTTTGCTTTCTTTCGTTGAGAAATCAGTATCTCCATGTTTTAATTCATCTTTGTCCTCCACGCTTTCATTTTTCCTTAAGGAATCTAGACTTGTGTTTAAATCTAAACAAGCTAACGTTCTAGGTTCCACACTTTTATTTTTATTTAGAATGGGTTTTGTCCTAGGTAATGTGGCATAGCCAGAATTCTTCAAAGCCTTTGTAAGTTCTGATAATTTTTCGCGCCTATTACACGGAGTAAGTTTCAAATTTTTCAGCAGTTCTTTAGCATCACACCTATTTTCCGCATCTTCTTTGGAGTTGTCGGTATTTGTTTCTTGAAAATCTGGCAAAGGATCATTCCAAAACGAGAAATTGCTTAGAGGTGGTGCTGTATAAGGAATCTGAAGCTTCTGCTTTCGATGGGGTGAGGGAGGCGCAGAAGATGGTCTTAATTTTTCAGTTAGTTCTTTTAGTTTAGAATTAACTGGCCTGGAATTCCTGTTTATTGGAGTCAATTCCAAAGAGAAAATCTTTTGACTCTTTTCTTTTTCAGGAATTAAGCTGTTGAAAGAATTGAGAATTGCGGTAGTTTTTGGTGGAGGTGGAATGTCATCCAAAAATGATTTTTTGTTACCATTCAAATAGCTAGAATTCATTTGAGGTTGGTGAGAAATACTTCTGCGAATTAAACTATTATTTTTATCTGGAATTGATCCTGGCGTGTCTTTGGACTTCCTTCGGTATTTCGACAAATCAAGACTAGAAAGCATGGAACGTATTTCTTCTACCTGTGGGTCAGAAGAACGCTTAGTCGAAGCTAATTCATCGGTAATTCCGAATTCTTCATCACTTATTTTCTTAGTAAAACCTTTCCTACCCAGAGTCAAGTAAGTAGGAATATCTAACCCTTGTGACATTTCTGACCGACTGATAATGGGAGAGTTAGGCCACGAAGGCGATTTGGTAATTCTTGGGGATGGAACTTTTTGCAAGTACGTTATTTTGAATTCTGGTTTTAATGTAAGCCATTTACTATCGCCATTCTGACTAGAAGAAAAATCTCCAGATTCCATCATTTTGTTCAATTTTGGTATCAAATAGTTTTCATAAATAAATAATTCAAATTTAATACAGAACTGATTATTCAGTTTTTCAGCTTTTTCTCAAAAAGTCCTTCTCAGACTGTCTTTGAAATAAACATCAAATTTTGAATACATACTTTAACATTTTAAAATTCACGAAATTATAAATGTATATTGACCGATTTCAAGAATATGTATAGAAACGATCTTTAAATATTATTTTCAGAATTACACTTCCAAACTTTGGAGCCAAGATTTCACGAATCATTCGGATTTACAAGCAAAATTGTTTTTATAACACAGAAATGTATTCTGTAAATGTTTTTTACCAAGCAAGACGCTTGTAATGCAGTTTATCACAAAATTTCTGAACAATAATTTTCAACAAATAACTATGAATTTTAAAATATCTTGTTAATATATATCCTATGAGAGTTCTTTTAGAATTAAAAAAATGTATTTTAAAGGCATTCACATGAGTAAAGCGAAACATAAAAATAAAACAATTAATTCACTTTTAAAAAAATATGGCAATTAATTTATTTAAATAAAATAATCGAAATTATTCATGGAATAATTTCCTGTCGTTATTAAGGCTATTAATTCATTAAAATAAAATAAAATATGTATAGAATGAATGTAAATATATATTACTCACCAATCTATGCAGTCTCTTACGAACATTCGGAATTTTTTTTTTTTTTTTTTTTTATCTATATTATAAATATTTCTTTCCAATAATCGGCAGAAAGATCTAATAAAAAATCATGTATTTGATACTAAGGTACATAATAAATATTATCTATCTAAAAAATATATTCATTTGTTGTTAAACTCTTTTTCACAATGAAAAACAATGAATGATATTTTTATGAAAATATTTTCAAAATTAAAACTGTTTATATTCCTTAGAAAAATATTCTTGCTTTTATTGAATTCAGCTGTAAAATAACAGCAAAAAATAATTCTTCTGCATTTCCATAACACACATCGATATATTAAGTAATCCACAATGGCAATATTTTGTTGAAATATGAGTGAAGATGTTACAAACTATTTGCGAAACACAAACACGCCTGAACATACAGACTCTTGAACTTTCGTTATAAAAGCAATTCGGAATAAGGCTTTGTAGATAATTTTATTCTACAGAAATTGTCACACACCTTTTAGATATCATTTTCTGGTCAAAAAATACACATGTTTTAAAACTGCAATAACTTGTTGAAAAATCACACATATTACCACATTATAGGGTAATAAATAAAGGCAAATTAAACACTTTGTGAATTTTTATTTTCTAAGCACAATACCCAAAGTCTATCGTACTTCAACAACGATGTTTTTTCATGAAAATTATGCAAAAGAACATACTCCAGAGAACTGTTTTCAGAAACCGTAACGCATCCCTATGGTTTGAATAAACTTAATTCAAGTAAACATTATATAAATGTCAATATTAGTTATGAATTTTAAAAACATGCACAAATATTTTTTTATAAGCAATCAATTTGAATATTCCCTCACATTCACATTTGATGAATAATTCATTCACGAAATAATTTCACTTCGGTAGCAGAAAAAGCAGGAATAAAACAAACACTTCTTAAACTTTTCAAGCAAGTTATTCAATAACTTGTTTTAGCATATAGTTTAAAATGCAAACTAAAAATGCATTGAGTTTTCACGCAGTTGACACTAATATAAAACAAATTTTGATTTGGGTTCAATCACATAACACACTTCCAGCAACAAGATACGTATGAAACTAAATTAAGCATTTTTAAGCACAAATTCCAATAGTAAAATCCAGAGTGGTGTAAACACCTTGCTTATTTCTGAGGATGGTGCGGCAGAGCATAATCCACTGAAAGAAGGGACACTACGAACACACTCAAAACACTATGGGTTTAATACAATTTATAATATGAATTTAGGTATCAATTATTCTTCATTTTATCCTGTCATTTTATTAAACACACAAGCAATAAATTTTTAAGCATCTAGTACACTGCTTTCAGCAACACATCTAGGCACTTCTTGAAATTTTTTTAGGCACAATATCCAACGGTAAAGAACACAATTCAGTAAAAAATATTGCTTATTTTTTTAGGTTATTCGTATCTTATTCAATTGATATTAATGTAAAACAAATTTGCATTTGTTATATACTTCATTCAAGATATAACACACTTTCATCAACACAATAAGCATGAAAAAGTTTAATCACTTCTTAAATTTCTTCAAGCATAATATAGAAAAATAATGTTGTAAAACAACTTTTTTTTCTACTAATACTCCAATTTTTTTTTTCATTTGTTGTTTACTTTGTTTACGATATAATGCAGTTTTGACGACACAACAAAAACGAGCAAAAGTAAGCACTTCTTGAGATTTTCAGATGTAATATCCGATATTTTTTTTAGCATTCAGCTAAATTTCAGGCTGAAAACACTAGAAGCTTTTATGCATTTGCCATTACTATATAACAGATTATTTGTCGTCTGCTTCATTCACTAATAGCACAATTTCGAACAACCATGAAGAAAACCTAGCATTAATTTTTTCAGGCTAAAGATGCTATGAGCTCTTACGCATTCGACATTGATATAACATAAATTTTCATTTGTTGCTTGTTTCATACACAAAGCAGCGCACTTTCGGAATCACAACAAGTAGGGAAACAACTAAGCACTTCTAGATTTTTTTGCAGGCACAATTTTCAGCAGTAAGAACCTTGTTTATTCCTCGGGGTTATATGCTAGAGAGAACATATTCCGGAGAACCTGGTCGGAGAGCGAGGGGGCACCGCTAAGGTTTGAGAGAACTTCTGCTTCTCTGCTGTTCTATTTCGGGGTCTCCCACTCGAACTCAGCTTTTGTTGCTGGGGGAAAAGACGTTCGGCGTGGAGGCACCTTGCCAAGAAGATGTGCATCTTCATCACCCGTAGGATAACCCTGACATCTTCTCGTCTGCATCTTCGGCGAATCTTCCCATGAGCTGCGCAAGGGGAAATGTTTATCAATAGTGGCAATGTAAATAACAGAAAAGAAAATAAACTCTTTCTTAAAAAAAGATTATGTTCAAAACTTACGGCCAAACGCCTTGCTGAAAGAGATAATAGAGCGCGTAAATCAGAGGACTGGATTCGAAAAATTGTTGAAGGTGGAGTGGGATAAGGGGAAAATGCTAAAACAGTGATTCTTATTTATTTATTATTCTACACCCACGCATATCCCTTTTATCCTATTCTATAATATCCTTTTTATCCTTTCTTGGAAAGTTGTCAATTAAACAATATCCGTAATTATTTATTAGTCGCGAAAATTTTTAATATCAATGTCTGGAAATCTATTTGTAGATAACAGTGATTATTATAATTGGCTATCTGGTGGTTTTCATGCTTTATTATTTTACACCCACATACATCCTTTATTCTGTCTTAAAATAGTGTTTTATCTTTCCTTGGAAGAAAGCCAAATAAGGAATATTAGAACTTACAGTCTCGAAATTTTATCATTTTTTTGTAATCTGAAATCGAAAATTTACACTTTTAGTTTAATTGAATTGATATATAAATATATTTTGCGAGCTTTTAAGTTTTCTTTAAAAAAATTCTGATCAATTTTTATATCTCTCTCAAGCTCTTGGCTTAATATTTTCAAGGAATTCCCTTATGTAATGGTTTTTATGTACTTTTTTTTTCTATATTACACTCCCCGATTGATCATTTCTCTAGAGTGTTTTCAGCTATTATAATATTTGTAACACTGAATGCAAAAATTTAGTAAACGCTATTTAGTGCGTAATTTGATATCAAATGCTAAAATTTATTAATTTATATTTCGAAGTTTGATCTTCTTCACTGCGTTGCATTTTTTTCAATACGAAAAAAAAATAAACACTGGTGTTAATTTTTTTTTTACAAACTATACTTCTTAGCATCCTCATACAGGATTCACTAAAGCGCGACTATTTTTGAAGATGATAATGCTACAACTCTTTTTTTCAGGCACAGGTTTCAATTTATCAAAAAATAAAAAGAAACTTTTTTTTTTATTTTATCACTATTTACAAGCATTAATAAAAAAACAGCCACTTGGTTGAGAATAATATCTACTTTTTAAAAAAAATGTCAAAAGATCCGGTGAGCGAAGAATTGTAAAATACTTCGAATACCCAGTTTTGATATCATATTTACATTTGTAATACACATACATTTAACGGCTAAATTAAAAAACAACTATAAAAGATTGTATAATATAAACTAAGACAGACTTAAATACATTTTTTTTTAAATAAATAAATTTTATATACAAAGAATAATGCACTAAAAAACATTTAAAAAATGAAGAGTAAGCGTTTCGCCACGCAAGGCCTCATCAGTACAAATAATTATTCATTGCATAACAAAAACCTTTTGTTAAGCAATGAATAATTAAATTCATTTAGTAAAGCAATACTTCTGCTCAAAACATAAAGGAGTGGTAGGAAACATTTTTTTCAATTTCGTAACATGAAACTGACAATAAAAACAAGCAACAGATCCATTTTTAACTCTGAATTCTCTGCTAAGTAAATCTGATTATATTTTTCTACACTACAAACAAAAGACTTGTTAAGGGTGTATTCAAAAAAATACTTTCCATCTTCAATAGCTCGAAATTTTCTGATGTACTTTCAGACGCATTTTTTAAAGTAGAAACATGAAACTTGCTGAGGGGATTTTTGAAGAAACGTATAAAGTGCCGCGTGATGTCATTTTGCGCTCTAATCATTAGAATTTGATTTATAAACGCTTACCTTCTAAGTATGAACTTTTTTTCGATCCCAGATCTCCCGCTTCGGAAAACTCGGATCAAAAGACCAACTTAGACTGCATTTTTTGTAATATATTCTGCATTTTTCAAAAAATTGACAGACACAGCACCTTATAAAATTCCTAAATAAAAGAATCTGTGATTTTGATGCGCTTCAGAGCAAAAGTGAATTCAAAAATAAATCGGAAAATAAGCAGTTTGAATCGAAATACATCCTTAAAATGACAATGGACTTTATGGGTGACGGCCAGAGCAGTGAAGGGGGGGGGGGGGGGGGCATGTCCCATCTCTCTAAGTTATCAAGTATAATTAACAACACTTTGCTTTTCTCGTATTATTTTGACAAGGGTATTTATCTTTTCAAGTAAATTCGCGAAAATTAAAAGCCAAGAGATAAGGGAATAAAGAATTTTATGTTGAAAAGGGAAGACTTATCCATGTGAAAGATAATTTTTAGTAATTTATGTCTTTTTGTGTTTATATGCCTAAGAAAGTCCGGGACACAAAAAGATTTTCTAAAAAAATTTATTTCAATACAAATTTCTTATTTTTTTTCGCTTAAGATGACAATCAAATCATGTTTATATCTCAGTTGGAACAGGAAATATTAACTTTTTCGTTTTGGCTTGTTTTCAAAATCTACCTTTCAGGAAATTGTTGTCATTGAAGTGACTCCCTATAAAAGAGCGTTTCCCTTCGTGATGGATTTTTTTCACCATTTCTTCTATTTAAAATGTTATAAGTCAAGAACTGTTAAACATATTTGATTCAAACTTGAAACATGTTTTTTTTTCAATTGTTTTACTTTAATTTTGATTCAGCAAATTAAAAAAATATATTTACTTTTGAAAATATAATTTTTTAAGTTATATGATTTTATTAATTTTTACTTTAAATATATTTTTTACTAGCTGTTACCCGTGACGTCGTTCAAGTAGCATTAAAAAAAAGATAAACGCTTTAATTAAACAAAACCTTTCCTTAACAATAATTTAAAATATATATAACACATATCTTATACCAGGCTATGCAGTAGTTTTTTTTTTTTTTTTTTTTTTTTTTTTTTTTTAGGGGACTTAAAGAATTTAGTCAAATAAATGGAAAATGTGTTAGATAATATGAACAATCGCGAAAATGAAATTGCAACCATCTATACTGTAGAACAACTGTAACGTACCCCAATTGTACAGAAATCATGTTGTAGTGCATTTCAGAATTCCATATCAAAGAAAGAAAAATCATGTGTTAAACCTAGGTAATAAAAAAAATATCCAAAATTTCCATAATACATAACTTCGCCGGCCCATTCTTTTCTGCAGCTGTGTATATGATCTATGTGTTTGTAAATATTCTAAATACAATGTTAAAATTTTGCTTAGTTAGAAAAAGTATAACGAAGATTAAAATTCACCTTTAGCAATTTCTAATAATAGACAGAAACGTACTTGAATTCTTTTGTACAGTCCTGTATATTACGTGCAAATATTTATATGACCGCACATTTAGCTTAAATTATTCAAGCAAAAAACCCCGATTCAAATTATTGAATTCATATTTCCGGGAATCGCTATTGCACAGGTGACCATATATCCAGTTTATTGTATAGTCCGATACATGATTTATTTTAATTCTACAAACATCTCTTATTATACCAAATGTAGCTGAACTTCAGGATGCATTAATTTTCCTTAAAATACATACGATAATTGAAAAAGCTCTGCAGCAATCTTTTCTAATAGACCATACTTTGGATACAATATCTGAGATCTGGATACAGGTCCAAAATCTTTTATGCGTCTCTGTAAATGAACAACAAATGTGATGCAAATCATACTTAACTGCAAGCATATTGCAATAAATTTCAGCATTTATCATTGTATTGATTATCTCAGTATATTAATTTCATCATGTTTGAAATAGTGCAACGCAATTAAAATACGCTGGGAATATTTTCCCCCGTAGACTATTATATTACCGACATTTTTCTGTGATTTTGTAAATGAATGTTAAACCTTTTCACCCCATTTTCTACAGAAATCCTGTTTTAGTGCACTTCAGAAACTGATATCAATTTCAATATTATTAAAATAACCTTAATAAAATAACATTATTAAAATACGCTGCAAATGGTTTTTCTTCATAGACTATGATACATTGAATTACTTTTGAGCTCCCTGTACGCACACTATAAGTACTATACTTAACATATTCGATAGTAGCCATGTTCTTGTGAACCTTAAAAATGCATGTAAATTTCATTACATTTAAAATTATGCAACATTATCGAAATACACTACAAATGATTTTTTCGCTTTAGACCATAATGTAAAGTCTCCTTTTGAGTGCTCCTGTGATTCAGCTTTAATTGCTACCTGGTTCATTTTCAATGGCGCACATGCTATGGCAAATCTCAATAACGTATGTTATTTTCGTATGAATCCCACTATATTTACTCAAGTTGAAACACGGACAAACAGACGGCAGACCCAGTAGCGTAGCTAGGGGGGGGGGGGGGCAAGGGGGGCGCCGAGGCTAAGAGGCGCCAAATTGAGAGAGGTTTAAACTGAAATTATCTTACATATTTTAACAATAAGCAAAAATTGTTGACTTTTTTGTGTGTGTGTTAATGTATTCTTTAGTAAAATATTTTGTTATATCCAAATAATGAAAAATGGAACAAATTATGTAAATATTTCTAGGGATGGCTCAACACAATCGGTAACGAAAATAATTATATTTCTGAATTGAGACGCAAAATGATTAAATAGGGGCGCCAAATTCAGAGGAACTTTAAACTGAAATTATTTCACATATTTTGAAAATGAATAATAATTGTTGACTTCTTTTGTGTGTGTGATTTTTTTTTTTTTTTTTTTTTTTTTTTTTTTTTTTTCTTGAAGAAATTCGGTGAAGGTGGAAGGAATGGCAAAATTCATAGCTGTCAATCGCTGATGGAGACTTTTAACTGTCTCGCCTGAAATAAATAAATCAAAAAGCCGTTTGGAGACTTGAAATCACATTTCTGATATCAATAACATTTTTCATTTGTAGCTAGCTGACCCGTCCGTCGATTTTTCCAAATGAATCGCGAATAATTAAAACCTCTATTCAAAAAAAAAAAAAAAAAAAAAAAAATCTTTCAAAACGAACTTCTGGGATGGGTCTCCTGTGTCTTTCCTGTGTCAGCATAGAACGGGTGTGCTGCACATCTGGTGATAATCGTAAAATGAATTGAAAGAAAGAAAATTTCCTTGGAAGAGGTCCCATGAAATCTCAGATAAAAATGCCCCTGGTGGTGGAAGATAGAACTAAAACCTGTAAACAATCGAAAACCAAATTGAATGAGAAAAACCCAGTGGAAATTGGGTCCATAGAACACGCGATTAGAATACGTCATCTTCACATGAAGATGGAGCTAAAAATTTCAAGAAAATCGTAAGCTAATTTTCAAGAATCAAAACCTGTTGTAATCTATTTTGTAAAATCCGACTAAAAAGGGGCTTAAAAGTTCGATAGTCATCATACTTTAAAATGTAAATAAAGGGGAGAAACTGTTGTGGACGGACTCTTAACACCTATCACTTCACTCTGTCCACAGAACACACTAGTAATTTTCGATTAAATTGCTAAAATACTTTTAAATTATGATTTTAGCATTCGACAGCGTTTAATAATTAAGCTGATTGCCTGCATGTTATATAATCTTTGATCAATCGATTTTCGATAACTAGTGGAGTGTTCGGACGGAAAAAAATATTTTTAGTTCTGTTTTTAATGGATATTCGTTTCTGTGTGTTTCTCTCGTATGCAGGGCTGCCACAGGCGATTTTTTTTTAATTCTAATTAGTACCACTTTCCCAAAACAGAAATCCTTACACACACTTTAATAACATTTACAATAGAAATAAACGTCAGTATTTATATTAGAAAAATACTTTTGGAAACAGAATACAAAAATAGTCGACTATGGCAGCTTTTATTACATATGAGGTCTCTCTCCTTTTGTATACTGTCACCGTCAATTGAAAAGAAAGAAGTTACCGAGAGATTTTCAAAAAAATTATAATTGTTTTTTTCATATATGTGCTTTGAAATTTTCAAATTAAAATCTTAATTATTTTTTTCTGTTTTCTCTGACAAGTGAAAAATTTTAATTTCTTTCGACTGGGAAATCAAATCCAGATGAGTGTGCGAGTTTTGCCATTTTGAGGGGGGGGGGGGAAATCGCATTTTTGATGAATTTTTAATTGATATTCTCGACTATAAGAAAAAAGAAAAAAAAAAGAAAAGAAAAATGTTGAGTCTCACGTGCATTAGGATAGGATTTGCTTTGTACTACCCTCACCCAAAATTTCAGAGTTGTATGTGTAGTAGAAATTTTTAATCCTCTTCATCATACACACGGACACATGGATTGGCTTTTACACTGATTTTTGCTGTTCTTAGCATTCCATATAAATATTTAAAATGAAAGCTATCTTAAACCAATGCAAAAAGTATTTAGCTGAAAGAATAACAAGAAAAGGTATAATTTTTTCCTTATTGGAAACTCCATTTTTCCGTCAAATTATCATTGAGAAAAACAAATAATGAAATGTGAGCGACTACACAAAATTTTTCCTACTTAATTCGTATAAAAAAAACAAAGTAGGACTTTTCAGTCTTCCTAGTACGACCACTACAAACGTCTGTTTTCGTCGTTTTAAAAGTTCAATTTATTTTACATAAATTTAAATTCAGCGCATATGCATTAGAGAAAACTACATCTATCTATGTAAATTATGGGAATGACTGAGAGATCAATGGAATAAAATAATTTGACTCGGGAACCTCTTTGGACCGAACTCTTTCGTCATTGCATCTTACAATCATCTCAGTGAATTCGATCGGAGGTCTTACAACTTATTTACGCCAATTTCGGGACCTACATGGTCGTAGGTTATGCAGGCTTATCATAAATGCCAAATCTAAATTTTTTCGTTCTAGTTCATGCAAATATGTTGAGCCTTGTAATATTTTCCAGTAAGGGGCGAAGATATAAATTTTCAAGGAACGTTTAGTTTAATTGCTTAATTAGCTCTTGATTGACATATGGTCAAGATCTGCACAATTCCTGGAATCTGAAGCATACAAAGATTTAGCCACAAACGAAAGAAGAATTGCCTAAACGTCAGTATTTTCCATCTTACGTTTCTCTCTGATTTTACTGGTGAACATAATAAATGTCATGCTGAACAACAAAGTTCAAGGAGTAAAATGGATTTTGAGAAAAATAATTTATGGATTTTAATTTAAATTTTTGAATTTCAAAAGGATTTTAGTTTTTATCCATTTTATCTATAGCATATCTTTCTCTCTATTGATATCTGATCATTGTCATGCGGTGAGAATATGTTAAGGGTTTATTAAGATCTCAAACAAATTCGTTGGATATCTTGATTTACCATAAGAATTCAAGACCTTTTATTGTTTTCCCATCCATCTTTAAAATTGGATGCATATAACAATTTGAAATTCTAGGTTGACTGCAGTTTTCAATCAGGAGATTTTATTACCATAATCGGACGTATCATAACTTAGCAGTTTTAGTAAATGTTTTTTATTTATTTATTTATTTATTTGTCGCTATTACCATCACAGAGCCAAATTACCTCACAGGCCTATAAAGCCATGGCCTTGGATCCAATGTTTCTAGGGGCTCAAATTTAGTAAAATGATTTTTTTTTTTAAGTCTTAAAATTGTAGTTTCCACATTATTTTCAAAAAAACAAAAATACGTTTTGATTAATTTTGAAACTGCATCCTAATATCTAATAATACCCCCCCCCCCCCCCCAAAAAAAAAAAAAATGTATAGGAACTGCTCGGTGCCCTCAAACAGGTACTGGGCCATGGGCCTCACTCAACCCTAATAAGGCACTGCATCCCACATGCTTAAAACAACATAAACATATCCGTGAATGTACCACTAAGTTTTTGAAATTCCCATTCAAATTCAATATTGATGAAAATTGGAAAACTTCAGTAATCTGGTTTTATGCAGTTTACTTTAGTGTGTTTGAGTAAAATTAACTGAATCCTTAAAAAGAAGAAAAAGTGAAGATGCCTTTTCCTCCCAGTATAAGTCAAAAAGGCTATTTTGTTTCTTCCTCCAAAAAAAAAAAATGGGGGGGGGGCGCAAAAATTAATCCTGTCCTGGGCGCCAAAACACGTAGCTACGCCACTGGGCAGACCCCAGGCACTCGGCATCCGGCATACAGACAGGTCGAAATCGTAAACACTTTTAGACCATGTTAGGAAGTGTCGAAAAGGGGGTAGTTTCCATAAAATGAAAAAAGAAAAAAAAAAACAGAATTTTTGAAAATTTGAAAATTTATACTTTGTTTCAGATATGACGTTACATTGATATTTTAAAAATTCTTAATAGAAAGTATTGCTGTGACGTCACAATTGTTAAAAAGTTGAATTTTATAGCCTCGAACCGAAAGAAAGAAAAAGGTTCATTTTTATTACGGATTAATATCTGGAAAAACTACTAAAATATTTATATTCTTGTAAAGTGTGAAGTTATATTCTTGTGAAGTCTTCTAAAAGTGCTATTACACGTAAAAATTGCAAGCGACAAAAATCGCCTGCGTTTTTTCGTTTTCTTAGCATTTCATTGGCTGTTCGTAAAGAGTCTTTACCATCATTTGGATTTCCAAGCATTTGATTGGCTCTTACTGGCGAGTTGCTTCGTTCCAGGCGTCAAAGACACTCCGACACAAGAGAATCGCGCGCTAACCAAGCGACTCCTCTGGTCCCATAGGATAACATGGAGATGCCTGCAATTTGACGCCTGCAGCACAACACTTTAAAAGTGCTATTACACGTAAAAATTGCAAGCGACAAAAATCGCCTGCGTTTTTTCGTTTTCTTAGCATTTCATTGGCTGTTCGAGAAGAGTCTTTATCATCATTTGGATTTCCAAGCGTTTGATTGGCTCTTACAGGCGAGTCGCTTCGTTCCAGCCGTCAAAGACGCTCCGACACAAGAGAATCGCGCACTACCAAGCGACTCCCTTGGTCCCATAGGATTACATGGAGACGCCTGCGATTTGACGCCTGCAGCACAACACTAGTGTAAAAGAAATTTTATATAATCGTCTGCGTGATATAAGAAGAAAAACAGTATTCCTCTGACGTCACAATTGGTAAAATCGCGGTTTTTAACCTCGAACCAAAAAACAGAATAGGGTCCATTTATTTATTTCATTTTGTTTTATCACGTGAAAATCTTTCAGTTGAAAATTAATTACAGAAAAGAAATAATTATTCCGGTTTTTTTATTTTTTGGCAACAAAAAAAGAAAGATGATTAAATATTATGGAAAAATTTTCAATTTATTCTGTATGAAAAATAGTGAAATGTTGAATTATTAAGAAAAATATTTGAATAAAATAAATAAAAATTAGCCTATGTTCATTTCAGGCCAATAAGCTATCTATACACAAAAATTCAAAGGCATCAATCCATCCGTTTTGAAGCCAAGTTCATTCCAATTTTTCGGACACACTTTCACATTTATAATATATGAGGTAGAACCCGTCGAACTTCGACGAAAAAAAAAATGGTTTAGAAGGAATTGTTGCATTGATTTATAACAACGTACAAAATTAGCCACAGTAAAAAATTCCTCTTATATTAATCAGTTTAACAAATAATATTTATCAGTTTATAATTATCAGTTTAAAAAATAATATTTTAAGCCAAAATTAACAAAATACCATTTCTATAAAAATCAGTTGTCCAAATTATAAAAATTAAACTTTAATCGCATATATAATAAATAAAACATGATAAAGATAATTTATTATGATAAAATTTTCAATAGAAGCTCTTATGCTTGGTAAAAATGAAAAAAAAAATGGAAATTGACACGATCATAAAATTGCACGTGAAATCTAAACCCGTCATCATTTTTATCTTCTCAAAATTTACATACAAAACTTTATTTATTTATTTTTTTTTTTTTTTTTTTTTCAATTTTTAAGAGAAAGTGTCACATTTCTGTTGCCACGATTGCAAAATTCACACAAAAACTATAAAAAAAATTAATATCTCAAAAACAAATTAAGATGCAGCTTTCAAACAAATTGCATTTAAAAGTACATTTTTTTTCTCAATACGACGATATCAAAATTGAAAATGTGCTTTATTTAGAAGTATAAAATTTGTAGTATCGAAAATTGCAAAACCGAATTGCATGCGGAAGTGTTGCCATTCACAAAATGACGTATGCGTTACGCACAGATACGTTTGGCCTTTATAATATAGATATAAGGATATGAATTTTTTTTAATGCTGAGTCAAAATTAAAGCTTATATATTTCTGTTTATTTAAATGAAAAAAAAATTCTACAAATAATATTTCGAGTTACACTAATTTTAAACTATCCCACTTTTTAAATAAATTTTAATTTTTAAAACCTTTTGTTATACATTATGAGAAGTTTTATCGTGTGATTTTGTTTACAAATAATGTGGTTAACCATCACAAAAAAATCAAAAATTTAACTTAATAAATAGAAATTATTTTAAAATGTGCCCTGAATCCCCTTATGGGGATGGACGTGACAACCCGTCAGCGGATCACAAGTACATAAAAATGCTGTCTGTCCCTGGATTTTGTTCTCTTGCAGGCTATGGTGGACTTAGAACGATAAAAAAAGCAACCAAAAGTGTGGGTTTTATGTGCATTCGTCATTGTATAAACACATGGCATCTTATAGTCGTAGTCAGTTGCGTCCGTCTGTCCGCTTGTAACAGCGCAAAAACTGGCCAACTGAATTGCTTGAATTTAATGTACAGGGTGTTTATAAAGTCCCGGACCCATTTTGAAGTTTAATAACTCATAAAATATTAATGATATATTAAAATTAATAACATAAATGGTTAGATAGACTTAAAGAGTTTCATGTCCCTTGTCAATGAACTTCCACGTGTGTCCTCTTCATCACACAGAGAATATCAAGTCGATAGTCTGTGGATGCCGACATGCTTGCCGCTACCTGGCGTGATATTGACTATCGACTTGATATTCTCCGTGCGACGAAGGGGGCACACATGGAAGTTCATTGACAAGGGTCATGAAAATTTTTGAGTCTATCTAAATATTTATGTTACTAATTTTAATCTATCTTTATTATTTTATGAGTTATTAAACATCAAATTGGGTCCGTGACTTTATAAACACCCTGTATATAATCATTGCAGGATTTTTATTCAGTCATTTCTACTTTTCTGAAAATCTTCTGAAAACTTAGGGAAAAAAAATAAAAGTCCTTTATTCTAGTAAATCCTATCATACGTAGTTAATTTAATGATATTCCATGATAGGTAATGATTCTAAGTTGTCTTGGTGATTACATCATATTGAAAATGGAATCTGATTATTTCCTTATAGTGAATTTAATATACATAATCTTAATAAATTTTGTATTCGTGCATTTTTGAATAAGAGAGCAACATTTATTGCACCAAGATCTGAATATCTTTAAAACTAGTTATAGTACAAACGCACCTCATTTACCACGTTTGACAAATAATTTCCGACCTGTTAGTTTCATCTGTCTTTTCAAGTTTAATGAATTGGATTCGTAAAAAAAATCGACTCCCGGTTTTCGACGGACTAATGAGTTTTAGAAAGTCCTGAACCCGATTTGACTGTTTTTAGAAAATGTCAGATCTCTAAGTCAAAACCTAATGCATGGAATTTAATTAAACATCACATTCAGTTAACCTTGATATACACTGGTGTTGATTAGATTTCAAACCAGGGATGTATCGGTTGAAGTCGCCAATGCTATACCGGACGAATACGTAGGGATTGATTCACCCAACTAACTTTTAACAATTACAGCATCTGGTCTGATATCTGAATCAGATCAACAGAACAAATGAAAGGTTAATTTTGAAGCTACAGAAAAAGCTGCATGCGTAATTTTAACATAAATATTTAACTGACAAACAAATCATAATATTTGTAAATTTTCGAAGTGGGCGAAAAATGTCTGAACCAGGCATGTACTGACTGAAGCCGCCAATGCTCTACCGACTGAGCCATCCCGAAATAGTACTTGAGAGCTAATTCACTCAATTAACTTTTAACGATTACAACACCTGGTCCGATATCTGAAATCTTTTTTAGATAATTTTATTAGGTCGGAAGCAATCATCTTAGCTTAACACGCGATTTCGAGACTGTGGAACGTATGTAATGCTGATGTGGCCTTAAAAGAATAAATATTGTTTTTACCATCTGATAAGAGAACGATTTTTTGTACTATTCCTACTTAGCATCGAGGCCTGATGTATTTTGTAGCCATATGTACAAAGAGTCAGAGAACCAATAAGATTTCTGTGCTAAAATCATATTTATGTATTTTTTTCATACTTTTAATATAATATTATTGGATTTATATTTGTTTATTTCACTCTAAAAGTGAGTTAGTCACCAAATATGGCGCTACAAAATTTTCGACCGCTTTATCCCTGACCATATATGTACCATATGTATTAGAAATAAATCAAGAATTAGGTTTTTTTTTCTATGAAGACAATAAATGTATAAATATTAAATATATTTTCTATTAAAACCTTTCAAGATTATTTAAAGCTATATTTTTTATCGAAATACAAAATAAACAAGCTATTTTCTTTTGAAATTGAATGGAATAATAATTCCATTACGTTTAAACGTCTAAAAGGAAATGTTGTTGTATTAAATGTGACATTTGTTAAATGTAATCATAAACTAAAATAACATTCATATATATATATATAAGAAAATTTACTCTGTCTAATAAAGGCGGACATTACAGTTTCTTGTGAAGTCCAAAACTTTGCTCACACGCGACAAGCAGCTATGATATTCGACTGGGGTTTCCCGAGTTCAACTTTAAAAAAAAAATGCCAACTTTTACCCCATCAAAAACAGGAATATAATGTTGTAATTTTTCAAAACCAAATTCGTAAGTTTTAGAACGAAATTTTAAACTTTTTTCAAAATTTATACTTATTTTTTTACTATTTTGTATTTTTTAGTGTTTTTCTTTAAAAAGAAATTATGCGAATAGTCCGATGAGTGTATTTCAAAATTTCATTACATCTCACATGCGACGAGCAGCTATGAAATTCAACTGGGGTTTCCCGAAAGTTCAACTTTATTTTAAAAAATGCCAACTTTTATCCCATCAAAAACAGGAATATAATGTTGTAATTTTTCAAAACAAAATTCGTAAGTTTTAGAACGAAATTTTAAACTTTTTTCAAAATGTATACTTATTTTTTTACTATTTTGTATTTTTTAATGCTTTTCTTTAAAAAGAAATTATGCGAATAGTCCGATGAGTGTATTTCAAAATTTCATTACCAGAAAGTAATTCTACTATAAAATCAAAAAATATATTTTTAATAGAAAAAATTTACTGATTCTGAAACTTTCTTATATAAGTCCTTAAAATGGTCTCAATGATAGATGCGAGCAGCACCAAAAATGAATAAATAATTTGTACCCTCCATAAAGTGGTAATTTTATTAATAATGGAATCCCAGAAGTTAACTTTTTCTCTATAGATATTTCCAATTTCGTAATAGTTGTTTGCAACATTTGAAATAGAAATGGGTGGTTACTCCACCAAGTCATGTTTGACAAAAGGTTAAAAGAGCAAAAATGATTGCGAAATCCTAATGTGGAAAACGATTGTTATTGGAGATTCATTTTCTTGAAAACTTTTAAAGACACTTTAATAAGTACGTTTTTAGGTGCGTTCGTAGTTATGTAAATACGTAGCACCTATTGTTGTCGCTCAGTCCGTCCGTCCGTCTGTCCGTCCGTCTGTCTGTGTGTCTGTCTGTCCCCATATAACAACGCAAAAACTACCCAACCGAATCGTTTGAAATTTAAAATACATAATTACAACATACTTTTGTCGAGACATTTCAAATTTTATGAAAATCGGAAGGATAGATCAAGTACAGGGACAATCAAAAGGATTCCGTTACATTACGGTCAATTAGGGAAAAAGTTTCAAATGCATTTTAATCGTTTGAAATTTAAAACATATAATTATTGCGTAATTTTATCGAGTCATTTCAAATGTTATGACAATCGGATGCATAGATCAATTACAGGGACAATTAAAATGATTCCGTTACATTACGGTCAATGGGAAAAAAGTTTCAAATGCATTTTAATCGTTTGAAATTTAAAACATATAATTATTACGTAATTTTGTCAAGTCATTTCAAATGTTATGAAAGTCGGATGCATAGATCATTTACAGGGACAATCAAAAGTATTCCATTACATTACGGTCAATGGGAAAAAGTTTCAAATGCATTTTAATGAGGTTACACTCATTCGAATATAATAGAATTGGCATGAATCTATGAAGTATATACTAGAATATGCATTCTGTACAATCTGTGATGCAAAGAATTTTTATTATTAAATTTCAAGGCCACACAAAAGTATTCCACTGCATAATGCTATACGGGGAAACATTGTTTGGGGCGTGTTTCAATTATATTCAACTATTTCACATTTTATGAATAAGATATACGTTGCTGAGGTGTAATAAAAATTACTTCCTGCATATTTACAGAAACAGAAAGATTTCGACTACTTTACTGTATCCGAAGTACGCTCTACTATATCACCAAGATCTGAATATTTTTAAAACTTTGGTATCGTACGAACGCACCTCATTTGCTACGCTTCACGTGCAATTTCCAACTTGTTGTATACAGTCGTGGCAATAGCTAAATCATAAGTTAATCGAAAAGAAATAAAAAGGATAAAAAGGAAAAATCTCTACCAGCAAAGCCTACTGGCACAAATAGATTTCGAATTAATTTTCGCTATAAGTTGGCCTTATCAAAAATTTATCAATATAACAGTTGTAGGTAATATTAAGAAGATTTAAAAATAATAATAAATGGATTTGATAGCTTATTAATCGAAGAAATTGTGATTATTTTTCTTCAATCATCCCTTCTCATACGCACACGCATTTTTTAAATTCTTTTTTAGGTGCGTTCGTAATTATGTAAATACGTAACACCGATAGTGGTCGTTCAGTCCGTCCGTCTGTCCGCATATAACAACGCGAAAACTACCCAACCGAATCGTTTGAAATTTAAAATACATAATTATTACATAATTTTCTCGAGTCATTTCAAATTTTATGAAAATCGGATGCATAGATCAATTACAGGGGCAATTAAAAGTATTCCATTAAATTACGGCCAATGGTGAAAAAAGTTTCAAATGCATTTTAATCGTTTGAAATTTAAAATACATAATTATTACATAATTTTGTCGAGTTATTTCAAATTTTTTGATAATCGGGTGCATAGATCAATTACAGGGGCAATCAAAAGTATTCAATTACATTATGGTCAATGGGGGAAAAGTTTCAAATGTATTTTATACGTTTGAAATTCAAAATACATAATTATTACATAATTTTGTCGAGTTATTTCAAATGTCATAAATCGGATGCATAGATGAATTACAGGGACAATCAAAAGTATTTGTAAATTTATATGCAACTATAAAGTACATATTATAATATACATTTTACATAATTTGTGGTGCAAAGAACATTTGTTATTGATTTAAAAGGCCACACAAAAGTAGTCCATTACATAATAGTATAGGGAGAACATTGTTTGATGAGCGTTTTAATTGTAATTCACTATTTGCAATTTTATGAGATTGATATATGAGAGTAATATTTTTAAAACTTCGTTATCGTACGAAAGCCCCTCATTTGCTACGCTTGACGTGCAATTTCCAACTTTTTTAATATTTTAAGAGTTTGTTCTATCAAAAACTTGTCACTATAAAAATTGTAGAAAATATTAAGAACATTTTTTTTAATTTGCTTTAATATCTTGTGACTTGACAAATTCGTTTTTTTCCCCTTATAAAACCCTATTTTTTGCGTCTTTTGAGACCATTTTAATAATATTAAAAATCTGTCACACAATTTTCTTTTTGCCTTCTTCTTAAAAGTAATTATAATTTTAAACTGATTTAATATGTATCATAATTATAAATCTATAAGGTTTTATTCTATTTTCTCAAAAAGCCTTGCCATTTTCACGATTGGTTCAATTTTGCCCATTAATGAAATTTATCGTTATTTTCAGTAGTCTCTGAGAAATCAACATCAGCTGTTTCCAATGGAATTTTAAGATTACTATTAATATATTATATAGAAGATATTTAACTTAAAAGTTAAATCTTTCAGATTAAATTTTGATTAAAAGGTCAAAATTCAAATCTGAACTTTGCTGCAAACAAAGAAAGAGTTTTTTTAAAAGTTTATTATTTTAGCGTTAAATTATTTTAACGGAGCAGTGAAAAGAACATAAAAGCAATATTGAATATCGTTTATAGAGTAGAACTCAAATAAACTTCTTCATAAAAGAAAGTCATAAAAAACATAGCACGATAATTATTTTTTAACGAGCAAGTTTTTCATAAAATATTTTATCTTCAAAACAGCATGAATGTTAGAAGCAGAATTCTTTATCGTGAAAGTATATTAATTAATTCAGTAGTGAAAAGTTTGATAAAAGCAATATTTAATGAAATTTTTGCAGAAAGAGTTTAAATATTTTTTTAATAAAATAAAAGCTATAATGAACAGTATTTTTTAAAAATAAAATATTGATATTTTAATGGTCAAGTGATAACATACATTTTTAAGAACAGATTATTGAATGCCAAAAATTACAGTAAAAAATACATTTAGAATTTGATAGTACGCAGTTTGAAATAAAAGCAAGAAAAAGTTCCCTTGATATTTATAACACTGAATTATCGATTAACCGCTTGCCTGTTTTGCCCGTACGTCGTACGGACAACATGTTTTTGCCAATCATGATTTGCCCGTACCGATGTACGATGACCAATTCTCTATTCATTATTTATCATTCTTGCCCCCCCAAAAAATTTTGTATCTTATGTATTATTTAATTCGAGCACTTTTCCGATTCAATTGAACAATAATTTCTGTTTTGAAAAACCGGTGATAAAAGATTAAAAATTCTGTAAAAGACATAAAAAATATACATTATTTGAAGGGTTTTTTCAAAGTCAGTTAATAGTACAAGAGCCGATCGCATTTTCAGAAAGAATCACGTTTTGAGCACCAGCCTTGGCGAGTTGGCGAAAGTGAGAACGTTCAGCTTGCTGCATCTCCAAACGCCAATTGACGTTTTGCTTTGATTTTCAAATCCGAAATCATTTTAATCTGAAAAAGCTCTTTGTTTTAAACTATGTTTTAATTGTAAACAACGGTGAATAACATTTCCTCATATTATATTCTTTCCTTGAAAACATTTACGGAAAACAAATGAACAATAAGCACGATCTCTTTGCAGAAGGAGAAGTTGCTATTCGCTAGGCGTTTGACGTAACAAACAAGAAAGGATGCATAGCATTGACTTCATCTCCGCGCCAATCGTTGCTCTGGCAATAAGGCGCTCAAAACGTGATTCTTTCTAAAAATGCGAGCCGGTCACACAAAATCCTAACTCATCGAGCACAAGAAAAATTCTTTTATTTTATGGAAGAGTAATCATATGAGAATCTAATGATTCATGTCTGCCGGAAGTGAAGTGGTGCATAAGCCAAAAATGAATACCACTAGTGGTTGACTCGTAAACTTAGCATTATGTTTTCCTTCACTCAGTTTTCCGTGTTTTCATACCTTTGATTGTACGGCAAACACAATGATAGACCTACGAGTGAGCCCCTAGTGGTATTAATTTTTGTCTTATGCACCACTTCACTTCCGGCTAACATGGATCATTAGACTCTCCTATGACTACTCTTCCATAAAATAAAGGATTTTTTTTCTTGTGCTCGATGACTTAGGGTTTTGTGCGGTCGGCTCCTGGACTAAATGTAATAATTGTACACTAACGTTTGAAATGTGTAAGTGGTTAAATAAATTTGATTTGGATTTATAAGATAGAATACATAATATCAGACATAGCGAACCTAGTTGCACCCGTTTGCCCAGAAAAGGCACGTAAAACGATTTCGAAAGATCCTTTTTCTTTTATTATATATATAAATAAAATAAAGTCATTGTCTATATGTTTGTCTGTTTGTCTGCATTCTGGCAATGGCTAAGAAAATCTATTGCACGTAGTGTTCTGAAAATTTGGTTAAGAATATACATGAAAACAGATCTGAATGCACCCGAGACACGGAGTTTTCATTTTTTGATAATTAGCTTAAAGGTATAAGCTAATTTAAAAGTTTTAAAAGTAAAATAATATAAACTCTCCCAAATTAACTACTATTCAGGAAAATATGCCTTTTATGTTCAAAAACCTCAGAACTAATAGATTTCTAAAATTTTAAAGCAGCGTTTCTCATATATCTTTTCATTTTCTAACTTTTAGAAACGCTTCTAAATAGTTTCCAACTGTATTAATCAGTTTTTTAGCCCGGTAAGAACACGAAATATAGATTCTTCGAATATTATCAATGTTCAAGTCAACATTTTCGACTGCGTAACAGAATTCATGTGTGCAAATTTAGTAAAATATAATATTAATATTATGCGGTTAATTTAACATGCATTCTCAATTGAATATATTCGTTGAACATGAAAATGTTTAATTCAGAATTGATAACAACCACATAAACAGTATTTCGTGCTAATACCGGTTTGGGAAAACGGATTAATATTCTGTAAAACCTACTCAAAAAGTTTCCAAAAATTACGAATAGTAAACGCGACATTTGTTTCAGATTTTTTTTTCTTTAAATCTTGCAAATCTATTAGTTTCTGAGGATTCATAAACATTATTAGGAATCTTACCTATTTCGGAAGAGTTTATATTATAATTTCGTAAACATTGCCGTGTCAGAAAACTATTCTTTTTTTTACCGTGTATAACAAACAAGATGACTGTACCAAGGGAAATAGTGTATCATGTTATTGATTATTCATTTAAATACGCACATAGGCTGAGAGTCTTGTTTTTAATTTTATATATACGTTGTGGAATAATCAGAATACGTTGAAGATTATTTACATAACTAGATTTAAGTTTGGCATTAGTAAAACTTTCTTTTCGTGAATAATTCGAGAAATTTAATCGTCTTATTGTCTAAAAGTAAAGTTTGTTTATTTGTAAGAGGTAATCTCCGGAACTACCGAACCGATTTCAAAAGTAATGTCACTAAGATGATGGTGTTTGCCCTGAATCAAACATAGGATATATCTTATGTCTATGCCACAAATCCGAAGGGGATTCAGAAGCAAAAAACGTTCTAAAAATGCTGTTTCTGAGTTACTGAAGGGCCTAGAAACATAAAAATTGGCATGTTAATACCAAATGTTATGGAGGTGTTATAAAAGAATGTTATAGAAATAATAGAAATTATGCTATGTTATGGGAAAAAAACGGATGAAAATGCACGAAAAGCGCTCTAAAAACGATCTAAATAGCGATTTTTAAACAATCTCGAAAACTAACAAACCGATTTTAAAAAAAAAATAATGACACCAAAATGGTCCGATTAAGAATGTGAAAATGATGGTGACAATCTTTGCTCCAACATAGACTATATCTTATGTCGCCGTCACTACCCCAAATAGGAATCAAGAGCAAAAAATGCTCTAAAAATGCAATTTTTGTGTTGCTGAGGGAGCCTAGAAACATGAAGTATAGCATGGTAGTTACTAATGAGATATATATAAATGATCTCTAACAACATTTCCTCAAAAATTCGAAATTTAAATTTAAGGATAAAAATGCGCGAAAAAATCCTATAAATGTTACAAATGGCGATTTGTAAGCAATCTTCCCAAGTTGGCGTAATTTTTGGCGTGTAATTTTAGTCGTCAAATTTTGTGATGTATCGCCAAGTTCGCGACAAGCTTGCCGACATTTGACGACTGAACTGGCTTCCTCCGATGGTAATCAATTGCGCTTTTGCGGTATCTCCGCAGATTTTCAAAAAAATTCTACAGAAAAAATGCTGAAAAATGCGGTTTTTAAGGGGACTGAAGGGCCTAAAAATATAAAATTTTACATGTTAGTTACTTATAAGATATAAATGATCGCTAACATTTCCTTAAAAATTTGAAAATTAAAACGGGTGAAATCGTTTGAAAAAGCGTCCTACACTGCTAAAAATTTGCAGGATTTGCTGCATCCTCACTCCACCGTTTTGATAAAAAGCAGTGGACTATTACTATATAATGAAGCACTCTCATTGGTCAGAATAAAGGTAATATAAAAAAGAACTGGAATGACGATGCAACAAATGCTGCAGATTTTTAGCTGTTAAAACGCTTTAAATGGTGATTTGTAAGCAATCTGAGCACGTACCAAGCCAATTTTAAAAGTAAATTGGTGGTGATAGAAACTGTTAAAACATAACAAATGTAAGCTACATTTTATGTTGGTGACACTATCAACAAAGGTTTGCAAGTGCCGAAAATATTATAAATGGTAATTTGTATTGTACTTAGAATATGCCATGGTAGTTACTTATGAAATATAAATGTCTTCTAAGAACAGTCGAAGTAAATTTGAAATTTAAAAGTTGTGAAGCGAAGGGACGGAGTGAGAAACGTTCTAAAAATTTCCTAAATAACGATTTCTATGCAAGATCAGAAAGTAATAAACCGATTATAAAAGTAATGGTTTCAAATCAATGGTGACACTCTCTGATCCCACATAGTCTACACTGTAAAAAAAATTTGGGAAAGTTACAAAAATTTTTCTAGTAGAATTGTATTCCAAGAACTTTTTATGTAACGGCAACAATAAAAATTCATGTAACAGATACAGATTTGCACTTTGAATCAAACAAATTTTAAGGTTACTAAGAATTTCTTTGGGAAATCGTATTCCAAGAACTTTTTTAGTGACGATAACGAGCATTATAGATAAAATTTTAGTAAAGTTACCAAAATTTTAGTAAATTCTTTTGTAAAGTTACAAATGGTTTTAGTTTTGCTTACAAGTTTTGTAGATTGACATCATTTTCTTGTACAGTGTACACATAAAATTTTAGTAAGCATAAGAGATTTCGGATAATTTAGATTACTAAGGTTACAGATTTTTTTTACAGTGTATGTTCTATGCTGATGCCACTATCACCTGGGGTAAGCAAAAACAACAAATGGTCTAAAATAGCCTTAAAAACTTTCTAAATTACTTTTCAATGGACTATTAGGAAATATCAAATCAATTTACAAATTAGCATTCACAAATTAATGGTGACAATCCCTTTTTTAACATAGGCATTTTATGGTAGTGCCACTACCCGTCGAGAGATAATAGACCCTTAGAAAAGAAACTTGGATTTTGAAATGATGATTAATTTTAAGGTATAAATGCATACGAAGATCGTTTCTAAAAAATTAAATACTTCAGGTGTATACAGAAAAGAACGTATGAATTGAGCATAAAAGTTTCGAAATATTTTCTAAATAATCGTTTATTTAAAATTATCTTTAATTATTCTTATTATTTTAAGTCTCTTTTCGGAATAATGCAGTGTAATAATGAAATTTAGTCAAACTGTGGCTTAAATGGAAGTTTTTTAATTATTCCTTAATGAATTATTACTTTTAACAAAAATCAGACCTACAACATTAACTTGGCATCTTTCATGTATTACGCGAGCAAAGCCGCAGGTTTTGCTAGTTCTTAGCGAAAGGGCAAAATTGTAATGATATTTTCTCCTTAACTTATTAAAAAAAGATGTTTTTTTTTTTTATTTCCAACCTGATACAAAATATTTCATTAAGTATAGGTTTATAAGTATTGAGAGTAATAATCATAACTTAATTTTTCAAAACTCGCTTTTATTTGTATAATTATATTAAATTGAATTTTGCTTATGTTGCAGTGAAATCCGCATCTTAATGAATGAAAAAATCAGTTCGCGGCAGTCAAGAGGTTAATAATAATGTCCATGAATAATCAGAATACGCTAAAGATTATTCACATAATTGAATAAGTTTGACATTAGCATAACTTTCTTTTCATGAGTAAATAAAGAACTTGTAGTAGTGTTGTTTTTGTCGTTCATTAATAATCAGAATATATTAAAGATTATTTGCATAGTAGGATTTCAGTTTGACAATAGCATAATTTTCTTTTCTTGAAAAATTCAAGATCTTTGAATAGTCTTGTTGTTGTTAATATTTTCATTAGTAATCAAAATATGTTAAAGATTATTTACATAACCTTTTTTTCGTGAATAACTAAAGAACTTTTAGCAGTCTTGTTGGTCTTGTCAATATGTTTATTAATAAGCAGAATAAGTAAAATGTTATTTATATAATTGGATTTCAGTTTGGCATTAGTATAACTTTCTATATTCAGTAACTTAATAGTCTTGATGTTCTTAGGGAAGTGCATATATAACGTTATCATTTTAGGGGAGGCGGGAGGGAGATGGGGGTCTGGCGCATGATATTGTAAGATATCTCTAGATGGAGGAAGGGGGGATTCTTTAGTTATCGATATCAATTTTGATTCAATCGAAATTTGTAACATGTCATTTTATTTGTAACATGATCTTTGGTTCAGAATAGTATTAAGGACAAAAAAAAAACTTTTTTAAAACACCATGAAATAAATTAAATTGCGCAAGGCCTTTCGATAGAACTTCGTCTATCTTCATCAGGCGCAAAAAGACGTGCGTCTACTATGAATGTAGCGGCACGACTGAAGTAAAAAGGCGGGAAAGGGAGCAAGCTAAAGGAACAGCCAATGGGAAAGTAGAAGGCAACAGCCAATCACGGAAGAGCATAAATGAACAATGGATACAATGAAGGAAGGGAAGGAAAAGGGAAAATGGTAACAAAGGGAAAAGTTAAAAGTAAGTAAAAAGCAGGTTATATTAAAAGTAAATACACACACACATAAAATAATAATATTAATAAAATAATAATGATAATTAGTATTAAAAAAAGTTTATAGTAATAAGATTACATATATATATCTAAAAAATTACATACATGATTAATACGAAAAATAATATGTATAGTTATACGTATGTATATATCTAAAAAATTGTATACATGATTAAAAAATAAATATGAAAAATAATAATAATAAGTAAATAACTATAAGGCATTGCTGAAAAGGTTTTTCCAAGCTATGGAGAGTGTTTTACAAACAGATTTATCATTAACAATAACTTCACGATTAAGATAAATAGCTAAATTTTCAACTTACTCAGAATAATATGTTGTCTTTTTTTATCCTGTTATTTATTCTTATGAAAATACAAAGTCATTTTTAAAATTACTAAATTATTATAAAATTATTTCATTCTAAAATACAGAATACCCCAACGTTTGACGTTCTTATTCTTCTTCATGTGTGTATACATATATAATCATGGTTCGAGAAACCATATATGAAATTTATTTGAATTGAAGTGTGTGTTTACTCATAGATTAGAAAGAAAGGGTGAGAATGTTGTCCACTTTTTTTGTTGTAAGAATTTCTTGCGTCCATTCGGAGCAAGTGCAACGAAACTTTATTACAGTTGAATGCATTATGATTAAAAAATTATTATAAAATATTTTTAAATAGCAAATATTTCCAAACAAAATAAATAAATTCCAAAAATCAAAAAAATACACTTTGATAACGATATCATTAACGGAAGGAAGTTGATACCGATACATTTGCACAACCATTTATTAATATATACATTAATAATCAGAACACGTTAAAGATTATTTACATAATTAGATTTAAGTTTGACATTAGCGCTACTTTGTTTTTGTAAATAAATAATTATGAAATTCTTACCGAAGTAATTTTTTAAAAATCGTACTAAAATATTTTTCTTTTCTGCCCTATGTCATTCTTACTTGTATGTTTTGGCATTTTTTATGTTTTTGTTAAAAGTAATAAAATCAAATTTTAAAAAGTTGATAAAGCAATAAAACAAGTTCTAAAAAAAATAAAATGAAAGAAAAAAGAAACATGCATTAGGTTTTAGGCCTGAATACTTTAAATGATTTTCTTTGTAAAAAAGCAATTCCATAATAAAAACAAGAAAAGTAAGTTATAAATAAAATCATCTTATTTTATTTCACTGTTCAAATCTCTTGCAAAAAAGCTTTTAAGTAAACACCATTTACAGGCAAAAGTAATTTTTGTCATAATGTTTCTTTTCCATATTGAATATCTGGAGGATATTTGCTTAACATAGATAAATTTTATAGCAGTTGAAATACATTATTAAAAAGCAATGCGAAATGATTTTTAATGCATTCCTTAAAACCGCATTTTGGCTATCGGCAGTGCATTCAATGAAGAAAATAGAGTTTATCTTCATTATGTATTAAACTTTCACCTCAATTCTTCAAAACACATTTCCTGTTTAGAATGTTTCAGCTGTATCAAATATCAAAGAGAAAACAGACTCAGGGCATCGATAAAGACTAGAAAATGCGATTGATGATGCTATTCAAAAGATATTCTTAAAGTGGCCGACATTGTAAAAAATTTCATATGTTTTCAATCTATAAAAATATAGGATATCCACAAATAAAATACATAATTTCAACATCTTATTAAAGCATAAATACAAGAAATAAGAATTTACTTTGAATATTGAAATAAACTAGTTGGATGGGCCAATCCCAAAACTTTCTTCTATCTCATACACATCTCATACACACATATCTCCGGTACATTTTAATATTTAAAAAAATAGTTACTCATTTTAATGCTTTAATAATTTTAATTCAATACCATACCAACTTTGATTTTCATCTTAAATTTCTGCTTCAATCAATTAATCGGAGTAAAAACGAATTTCCGTCTCTGCACGAGCCGATGGATAATAGAATGATAGGCAGATTTTTTTTCAAATTCAGGGAGGACCTACTTGCCTTACCAAAAAATAATCATATACAAAAAATTTAGTTCAGTTCTAGAACTAACTCTATACACTTTTATGCGGTGCAATATTGAAAATGGCATAAAATTCGCAATTGCAGCGCCCCCTTCCGGCGAATTTTTTTCAGATTCAGGGCGATCCAACTAGCCATAGCCATACTTACACAAAAAATTTCGTTCAATTCGATGCATAACTTCATATACTTTTGGTCGGTACAATATTGAAAATGGCAAAAAAATCACGATTGCAGCGCCCCCTTCCAACGGATTTTTTTCAAATTCAGGGAGGACCAACTAGCCATAGTCATACATTTACACAAAAAATTGGTTCAATTCGATGAATAATTTCATATACTTTTAGTCGGTACAATATTGAAAATGACACAAAAATGGCGATTACAGCGCCCCCTTCCGGCAAATTATTTTCAAATTCAGGGAGGATCAACTAGCCATAGTCATACACATACACAAAAAATTTGGTTCAATTCGATGCATAACTTCATATACTTTTGGTCGGTACAATATTGAAAATGGCACAAAAATAGCGATTGCAGCGCCCCCTTCCGGTCGATTATTTTCAAATTCATCGGGGACCAACTAGCCATAGTCATACACTTACACAAAAAATCTGGTTAAATTCGATGCATAACTTCATATACTTTTGGTCGGTACAATATTGAAAACGGCACAAAAATCGCGATTGCAGTGCCCCCTTACGGCGGAATATTTCAAAACTGAAGGAGGACCTGCTTGCCACAGCCAAAAACATTCACAAAAAATTTGGTTCAATTCTATGCATAACTTCATACACTTTTTGATGGTAGAATTGAGACATACACACAGACACACGGACAGACAGACATTTTGTAAAAACATGTTTTTTAGAATCTCTGACCCCTAAAACGAGTAAATCCGTCGAAAACCGGAAGTCGAAAAAAAATTTCGATTACAATACTTTCTTCTATTGAAGATAGAAGAAAGTAAAAATACATATTAGGTTGTAATGCACGTTTCCCGCCACAAGTAATATTGTCTACGCAAGCAGTTCGCGGTGACGTGTTTGATCATATTTCGTCAAACGATTTTTAGAATTTCAAAGAAAGCGAGTTGTTTTATAACACTATGTTGAGAATTTTTTTTAAATCGTTACAATTAAGTATAAGGTGTCTGAAATGTAACTATCACGCTATTAAATTAGAAACATCATTTACTTCCAGTTCTGTTGCAAAAAGTCAGAATCTCACCGACTCATGTGTACAGCTTTACCTACTAATGTATCACATGGTACTAAGAAGGTTTGATACCGAAAGTTCAAAAACAAGGGCTATGATATTCGAGAAGATAAGCGTTTCAGCCGAACTTCTGGTGTTGATGAGGCCCACCTGCGAGAACTTTGGAAAAGATCAGTATTTAATCACTCGACAGCTAGTTAAGGAGTACCATGTATGAACTCGAATGAAATCTTTTTTTATACCCACCAAAAAGCCGAGATATTGCTCCTTCGGATTTATACATTTTTTACACCTACAGCTACATCTTGCTGGTGCTATGTTTAATTTCTCACATGACGTCCGAATCGTGGTTGTTCGCTTTTTCGTTGCCTCAAAATTTTTGAGCCAAAGGCTTTGACAAACTACCTAAAAATAGAAAAAAAATCATAAATTTAGATACTGATTACTAGCCGCTTTAAGGCTATTGCTTTTACTAAGAGCTTTTTTTCGGCGGAAAACTTCCGTTACAACCTGATTTATATATTTTTTCTAATACACATTAGCAGATCCTGACATGTGCTCCTTTAGTTGGCCGTGGGATATCAAAAATATAATTGAATTCAATCCATGTACTACGATTCAAAATATCCAGTACAACCAAAAGGAAGGCTTTACTAGTGTGTTGTTTGAACTCCAGCATAGATGTTGCCTTGGTCCAAAAACGATAATTTTAATTACTTCTAATGAATAAATTGCAAGATAGGATATCAAATCCGAAAATATGGTTAACATGGCGTTGGGCCTCCATGTTCAGTCTTACTTGTGGAAAAATTGTGATCTAAAGACTTTTAAACATCCGAAATTCAAGTCCAGTGTAGGGGAATCCCGCACTGTTGGAAAATGATGCTTTTTCTTGTGGAGTAATCACTTCCCGTACTTGATATTTTTCATCGGATGAGACAATCAGTGCTATATACTGTTAAAATTATAAACTTTAACATTTTGTCCATCTTCTAATAAGTAAAATGCGAAATTTTTTTAACTACATTTCTCTTTAATGAAATTTTGAAGTTGTATATTGCATTTGTAGACATACTTCCTCATTTTAACAACCAACTAAAATATGCAATAATCTGTTCCGAGAACAAACGATTTTGAAAAAACGCTCAATATCTCTAGAAATTACAAAAAACAAAGCACTTTCGATATTTAAAGAAGCATTTATGTTACGCATGTTTTACTGCTACTGATTTTCGGAAACATTTCTGAGTAAATTTCATAAGTTATTATGCAGTTGTTGTTGTTTTTTTTTACTGCGGAACACAAATTTAATTAAATCAATCTGCTTTTAATAATTATGATGTTTATTTATTTTATACTGCTATGGGCATCGTATTACACAGATATATCATTAAAAGTTGTTATCTAAGTTTTAAAATTCGGTTGTACATAGAGTACATCGCCCCTGTCATTATGCATGTCCATACCATCCGTGTTTTTATAGGTTGATATCTCGGCTAATTTTAGACAATTTTTTTTTCTAAAATAACTATCAAAAATCCTTTTTATATCTGCGACGACAGATAAATCCAGCTCGCTTCAATTCCTTTGCTGAACACCCTCAAATCAAAATTTTTTGAACGAAAAATAGAAATCCAGAAATCGGAAATTTTATATACATGCGACGACAGATAACTCCAGCGCGCTTCAATTCCTTTGCTGAACAACCGCAAATCAAAATTTTGTGAACGAAAAACGCGATTTTCCCAAAGACTGTCCCTTAAGGTAACAGCATAGTTATACTGCAAAGTTTAAATTCATTTCTACTATATCTGATTTTTTCATCACTTTAGTTTCAGTAGATTTCGAAATAGGAAGCGGGGATGATATGTTTTTGTATTAAATTTTCGACAATATTTCTGTAAATACAGTACTTAAAATTGAAAGTAATATTGTTAGATGTTCGGCGTTACGAAAGTCTTCACGCGACTCCCCACTAAATATACAAAGAATTTAATTAGTTTTTCTACATTTTTCATAAATATATATATATGAATGTTTATCAGTCTGCATATATGTGGATTAATAGCTTTTGTTACTTTCCCAAATTTGAGCTTTCCACACTCAATAGTTTACGAATAAAATGTCTAGGACAGGCAGAGACAGAAAAGATTTTATAATGGTTCTGCTTGGACTTTTTAAGTACAGAACCTAAAAAGAAATAAACAGACAAAATGTCACCATATTTTACAAATACAAGTTTTTATCATGGCAATTTCTTGTGTGCAAAGGGCAAACAAATCCATCTTTAAAATCTGAAAGATATTTTTATGCAATATTTGCAACTTAATTAGCATTTAAATTTAGAAAAAACATGGAACACTTATGAAGATTTTACACCTGATTTTTTTTTCAATTAAAAATCTTTCATGGCAATTGTTTATTGTTTGTTTTATGTGAGTTAAATTTCAAAAAGTGGAAAAGCTGGTAGAAATAATTACGATGTCTGACAGATTTTATCCAGTAATTAATTTCAAAGAATGTAGCTTTTTCGTAAACGTGTTATTATTAGGATTTACGATGTCACCTTTCAGTTACTAATCCTCTCAAGTTTTTTCTCTTAAGTTTCAAGAATGTGAGTTTGCAAGTTTATATAGGATATTAAATATAAAGAAGGAAACGAAAAAGTCTGAACCTGTGAAAGCATGAGAAAAAGGGACAAATGCAGAAATCTTAAAAGGATTCGAATCCAAATAATAATAAAAAGAATATTTGCGGAGATTTCAGTTCCTAAAACACATTTTCCTTTTAAAGTATTTACATGTTTGTAAGTTAGTAAGTCAAAATTGTATGTACAGTTGGGCGGAACCCAGTGCATTTTAATCATCCAATTGTTGCAGAAAAAAACAAAAATAGACATTCAACTGGAAATTATTATTGTTTTTTTAAGGTTGTTGGTCATTTACTTTCCGAATCCTCCTCCGTAATGTAAAGTCTATAAGCGTTTGATGCATTCTTATATTCAAAATATCTTTTCAGGAAATAAATATTTTTAACTTGTTCTTTTGGTGTTCTCTTCTTAAAAGATCTCACTTTTTTTCATAGTTTTCAAAATATTTATAAAATATATGCTTAATTTTATAGATAATGTTAAAATTTTGCTTCTAGTTCGTCAGCTTTTAACACATAAAATATTAAATTAAGAATTTTAGAAGAAAAAAATTCTGAACTAAGGAAAAAAGTGACATCTTTTGAGAAGAGAACACCGAAAGAAAAAGTTAAAAGTATTAATATTCTGAGTAGATATTTTAAATATATTAATGCATTAAACGCCCATAAATTTAACATTACAGAGAGAAATTCAGTCACTGAATGACCAGCCACCTTAAGTTTATGTTTAAGCTTGTCGGATATGGCAATCCCAAAACTTTCTTTCATCTGATACATGTTAAAATTTCAAATTTCGCTATCACAAAATATACTATAATATATAAAAATACTATAGAATATGGAGTGCATAGAACTTATCGCTTATTTACCTTGCATTACTTAGGTACACACACAAAACAAATCGGCTATAGTACAAAATGAACAATAATTGAACTATCAAATCCTAATGAACAATAATTGTTGGAAATTCGTTTTAAATTTTGATATACATTTTTAAATTTAACTTTTTTAAAATATTTTTTGGTGTGTATAAATTCTATAGATCACCTTATCCAGGGTCAAACAAAAGCTCTCAACAACACCTCTTTAATACCAGAAAATGCTGGGTGGAAATTTTAAACTGTGGCATGCGATTAACTGAAAAAACGTTTACATACAATGTAGTATATATATATATCTGTAGATCATATACAGAGATGCAAAAGAAATCATTTGTTTTTATGACTATTCACGGCAATAGCAGAAATCGAATTACCAAATATGTCATGCGTTTTCCATGTTGTTCATTTAGCCGTCCCCTTTCACTTTAATAAAATGCGTAATTTTGGTACAGTTTCCGAATGTATAGGAAAATGGTTCATAATCTATGTTGCACGCACGATTTTTCATTCTTATTGTATGTAAAGATGGAATTTGACAATCGAATTTTAATCCACTTCCTGACATGGCAGAATTATACAAATACGTATACAAGGGTGCTTTATAGTTGATAATACAATATTTTACTATCTTTATAACTTAATTATAAATTGATTCATTAATTTAACGACTTTTTCAATTGCTGGCCACAGATGATAAATCTTCATTTATTCTGTAAAATTCGTACAATTGTATGAGTGTTAAAAAAAACAATAGTGTTGATTATGGGCTAATAAATATTGAATGCAAACATGAAGAAATGTTGTAAAACCACAATAAAACTTTCAAAAAACTTAAAAGTAGAAAATTAATTAAAAATAAAATAATAAAAATAATAATGTTTAAAAATTAAGCTTTTATCAATAAATAGTTATTTATTATCTTCATAGTTATAGTTAATTTATTTATGATGAGAAATCAATTTAGAAATCCTAAAAAAATTGTTTAAATAATGTTTCTTTTACTCTTTCCTGTGATTAAAAAAAACAGCAAACATCGCATACTTTTAATAAATTCACTTGATTGAACTTTCTATCAAGCGTAATAAAATGCAGTGGACTTTTCATAATCGAGTTCGCTGCCCATGAGAAATTGATGCATTATAATGGAAATTTTTGGGAAAAAAACATGAAGTACAATTTAAAAACTTGGGCAGTATTTTCAAGATAACCATTAAATGCTTATAAAAGAGTGTTTTTTAATACTTTTTTAATCATAAAAACAAGTTTAAAGCTCTTTTTAAATTTTCATTTTTTACAATTAGAATATCCTGCAAAAAGAACAGTTCAAATTGCAATTTTTGTTGTTGTTGTTGTTGTTGTTGTTGTTGTTGTTTTTTTTGGGGGGGGGGAGCAAAATAACTTAAAATTGGTCAAAATACCGATTTTCTTTTTTTTATATATATAATAACTGAAAGCTTCTTTAATTGTGAACATTTTGACACCTCATTTTCAGCTATATGGCAATTATATCAAGAGATATTGTAAAATTTGTTTAATAGATCCAGCGCAATTATCCATACAAATGAAAACTTTAAACTAATTTTTCACCGTGTTCATATTTTTATAATTTGCTTGTTCGATAAGCACAAAGGATTTTTTGCTAACTTAGATAGAGGTTTAAATTTTGTCGTTGGGGTATTTGATATTTTTGTGTATGGATTTAACATTCAAGTTTATAATTATTTTTTTTAATGTTTAAATTAAGAATTTGTTGAATTTTCTTCATTTGTAGGGTTTCGTTCATCTGACGAAACCCTATTCGTCTCTGTCCTCTGTCTGTAAGTCCGTACACAAAAACTATATAAGTCAGAGAGTTCAAATTTTGTGTACTTACAGTTAAATGCCTCTTGCCGCACAAGAAATTATAAAATTTTGAAAAAGACTATTATTTTAATTAAAATATAATTTTAAATTTTATCAGTACATTTTTTTTCTTTTAATTGTTGTACGCAAGTTTAAATAAATAAAAAAAATTATGTATGTAACATAAATTCATGGATTCAATAAATCACGGTCAAGCGCTCTTATTTGTTTTTATTTCATCATATTACATAATATTTATCATCGATTTTCGTTTTTTAATTTAATAATAAAATGTTTTGAAAGAGATATTAAACAAAACCTTCTGTGCAATCTGCGATCACACTTATCCACTTGTTTGATTTACGCGAGAGAAAAAAAATATATTAAATTTTAAATCCCATACATCGATAAATCCATACACAGTTTTATGTAGCATATTCTAATTAAGGTGGAGAAAAATCGAAGACAAAATACTCAAATTTAAAAAATAATACTTTTTTTAAAGTTATTTTTTTAATTAAACTTATTTTTTTAATTAAACAGTAAAATAGACTGTTTTACGACTTTTTTTATTTAATTTCATTTTTAGTATTAAGTATTGTGCCACCAAATCTCTTACAATATCATTCAAAACTGTAGAGATGGATTGAAAGGTACTGTGTCCCATTAATGGAGACATTCAGAATGCTATCCACATCTTCTTCAATAATTAATGCAAAAGAAAGTAGCCCCTTATATATAGCTTTTACGAAAATATGCTATTATTAGGAACTCCCTTGTTAATTTCCACTTACTAACATTACCCTTAAGGTTCAAGATCGAAAGTTTGCGAGCATAAATAGCATTATTACGTAATGGCGTTTAGAAAAGGAAAAAAAAAGAGTGGAAAACATAAACCAGGACAAAAAGAAGAATACAAGAAAGATAAATCATGCGTCAAGCATAGATTATGAAACAATGTCCAATCAGGTATGTACTGAAGGGTATAGGGTGGTATACTCCATACAACTTTTTGATTTTGTTAAAGAAGACCGTATAACTCTATTTCTCAATATATATATATATATATATATATATAGTGTGTACACTACAAGGTATACTTTCTGTCTTGTGCATGTGCCTTCTATTTTTTACGGCTTCTCCACTGAGTCCAACATTTCCAGAATTACAACTACGTATTTAACAAAATTCTGCTTTAATAAAATAAAGAAGGTATCTAAGTAAACATTTTAGAAAATGTATAACACATTTTAAAGCCAGATTCTAACTATTAGCACCCATAATTGTAAAAGTACTTCTTTCTTTTGTGCAGCTCTCTATATGACAAACAGATTTGTATAGACTTTACATAGTGTGCTAAAATTTAGTTTAGTAAGAAAAAGAATAAAACAGCGGCAAATTTCTAGTAATCAATATCTATTCAAGGCTTAAATCATTTTGCAGAACCCTGTATAGTAAATACAGATTCTTATACACCCCACATATTTTTAATTCAGGAAAATAACTTAAAACAGCTGAAACCTAGGCTTAAAACTACTGAAACTACGTACAATTCAGATTGTAGATAGTATGTTCAAATTTAGTTTAGTAAGAACAGAACAGTTACAAATTCCTCATCAGCAATTTTTAAACAATACATTTGAATTCTTTTATAGAGCCATTATATTCAATGAAATTTTTTTCTACTCAGCACGTGTTATTTTTATTTCATACAAAATAAGCTTAAAACTACTGAAATCAAATTTTCAGGAAGTTCTATCCATAGCACCTATGTGTTTAGCTCTTTGCATAGCCCTTTGTAAGATTTTATTTATATGCTAATCTATCTCAGTTTTATACTAAATTTATTTAACCATGAAAATTAATTAAAAAATCCATATTTCAATAATAATAATAATGATAATCAATCCAAGTTCGATTTAAGTAATGTTTACGAATTCTGTTGTGTATATTTGTACATGTTTTGTAGCATTTACTCTAACTTAGTATATAAATTCTATAAAGTATATAAACTTAGCAAACATACTAAAACAGAAAACATACTTTCAGCAATCATCACTAATAAACAGTACTTTGGATATAGTATTGGCTCCGAAATCTTATTTTAGTCCCTGTAAATGAACGAAAATGCACTTGGAAATGGACTCTTTTGTATGACCTTGTAAATAAATTACGAACGCTTTGCACCCCTTATTCATCAGAAAGCATGTACTAGTTCGCTTCTGAAATTCATATTAATTTCATTCGTTGTTTGTCAGAGAGGAGCATAATTAAATAAACGTCGCAAAGAATTTTTCTTTATATACCATGCTATAACGGAAGACTTCTGAGTACTGTAAGTGCTACATGTAATATATTCTACATATAACATAGTACCATCTTCTAGCGCAGTACAAACAAGTAAGAAAAATCATGCGTTAAGCATAGATTATGAAGCACTTTCCAATACTTAATGAATTCTTTAACAAAACTTTGTTATTTAGGGAAATAATAGTGTATAGCCAAATATACCCAAATATGTATTCCAGTACATTAGAACAGCCCTGTATTTCATATGTCAGTTCATATAATAGGAAAAATTAGCTCAGCAAGAAAATACCTAGCAGTTTGAAATTTCTTTTTCAGCAATTCTTACTATTAGATGGAAACATACTTGAATACTTTTGTTCAGCCCTGTAGTTTACATTCTACCTTTATTACACGTCAGCATTAGGCTAAAATTTATTGTAAACTAAAACACTTTAAAAACAACTGAAATCACATTCTCATAAATTATCATTCATATGCGTCCATGTAAAGAATTCTTTGCGTGGCCCTGTATATCCCTTTATCTATATTCTGCAAACATTTCTCAGTAAATTGAATGCAGCTCAGAGTAAAAATGCATAGCTTATTTAAGAACCAAGTTTAAATAATTTACGCTCATATTCAGTAACGTTCGTGAGCTCTTTTGGGTAGCCTTATATATCAACTATAACATTTATACACACCATATAATGTGCATATATTTAGCGAAATGCAAACGCGAATATCATAATTAAAATGCATTTCATCCCTTCATCAGCCATCATCGGACACATGTACGGTACTTCGGAAAGAATATACTATTTGACATCTTTTGTATGGCCCTGTAAATGCTATGTACTTCATATTATGCAAGACAGTAACGTATAATTTATATTAAGCTTCAGTGACATATATCAATTTTATTATACATGAAAAGCTCAATATATTTAAAATATGTCACACAAAATTCCCCCTTTTACATTATCTAATGGAATTCTTTTGTGTGGCCCTGTGAATGAATAATAGCTACATTTTCACCTTATATTTTATAGAATGCATATTTTAATACGTTTGACAGGGTATAACATCTTTAAAATTCCTTTGAAACGATTTTTCCCCATAGGTCGTAATGTAATAGGAAACTTTTGATTCGCCCTGTAGATGAACTAATCATGGTAGAAACTTCATTTTCGATAGGACTTGTGCTAGGGTAAACGTCAATAACGTCCTAAAATTTCATGGCAATCCGAGTATATTAACGATTTTTCCCCATGGGCCGTAATGTAATGGAAAACTTTTGATTCGCCCTGTAGAAAAACGAATCATAATAGAAACTTCATTTTCAATAGGGTTCGTGCTAGGGTAAATGTCAATAACGTCCTAAAATTTCATGGCAATCCGAGTATATTAATGATTTTTCCCCATAGGCCGTAATGTAATGGAAAACTTTTGATTCTCTCTGTAGATAAACTTATCATGGTAGATATTTCATTTTCAGTAGTGTTCGTGCTAGGGTAAACCTCAATAACGTCCTAAAATTTCATGGCAATCCGAGCATATTAACGAATTTACTCCATACGCCGTAATGTAATGGGAAACTTTTGATTCGCCCTGTAGATAAACTAATCATGGTAGCAACTTCATTTTCAATAGAACTTGTGCTAGGGTAAACGTCAATAACGTCCTAAAATTTCATGGCAATCCCAGTATATTATCGATTTTTTCCCATAGGCCGTAATAAACTTTTGATTCGCCCGGTAGATAAACTAATCATGGTAGAAACTTCATTTTCAATAGGACTTGTGCTAGGGTAAACGTTAATAACGTCCTAAAATTTCATGGCAATCCGAGTATATTAGCTATTTTTCCCCCATAGGCCGTAATGTAATGTGAAACTTTTGATTCGCCCTGTAGATAAACTAATCATGGTAGAAACTTTATTTTCATTAGGACTTGTGCTAGGGTAAACGTTAATAACTTCCTAAAATTTCATGGCAATCCGAGTATATTAGCGATTTTTCCCCATAGGCCGTAATGTAATGGGAAACTTTTGATTCTCTCTGTAGATAAACTAATCATGGTAGATACTTCATTTTCAATAGGGTTCGTGCTAGGGTAAACCTCAATAACGTATAAAAATTTCATAGCAATCCGAGTATATTTACGGGAGTTAGAGCGCGGACAGACGGCCAGACGGACAGACGGACAGACGGACAGACGGACAGACGGCCAGACAAACCGAATGCATAAGCACTTTTCAACTTTGTTGGAAAGTGCTAAAAAAATAAATTTCATTAGATTTAAAATATTGCAGCAATATTAAAATACATCACGTATGATTTTCTTCTTTAGGTATAACGTAATGGAATGATTTTGAGTGTCCTGTAAATGAAGAACGGATGGTACACATTTCCATAGTATTCTGAATGTGTTGGAAAGTGTAACGTAATCTGTGCTGCTCCCATGATTTTTCATTTTATTGTATGTAAAATTGGGAACTCGCAATTGATTTTTCATTTCAATGTCGAATAAAACGTAATGAACATCAATAAAGTATATCAATTACACTGCAATAAGAGTACATTTATGCAAGTTAGAGCACGGATATGCGAACAGACAGGCGGTTAAAGAAACCCAATTCATAAACACGTTTCAATTATTTAAAAGTTTTAAAAATTGGAAATCTTAAAACGATTTTTTAATTCAAACTGGTATATTTGGCATAAATAATATTTAAATGAAAAAAAATGTATATTTTGAATTTTTAAATGCTTTAACATCTTTAACATTATATATATATATATATATATATATTTGAATAACTTCTCGTTTTATACACGACTTTTGTGAACAATTTAATACAATTACAATATCAATTAATTTTAGTGGTGTTACCGCCTTTTAACAATTCCAATGCAGACATTTTATATATTTCTAATACCTATAGCTTAGGCATACAATTTTTACTTTTATTTTTTAATTATCAATACATATGATTACAAATTACAAAAATTATTTTATAAACATGTTTGTCGAGTAATTTATTAAAAAGACATTCGTCAATTAATCTAACAGGAATTTTCGTTTTTTAACGATTCCAAAGAAGTAATGTTATATCAAAAAATATAGGACGGAATGAAATTTTCGTCTTGCTTTAAATACAAAATGTATAATATGAACTTTAAAATATTCAGGTTTACTTAAAAGGCAATTTTTTCTGCTTTATAAAGCAGGTATAAAATTTTGTCGCCAATCTACTCCTCTCTCATATTTATATCTCAATCAGAATATCACAATAGATTTTGATCAAACGAAAATCATATTCCCAACATCCAATTATTATTTATCCATTATCAGAGAATCCATAGAAATCTTATGCAAAAACAATCAAGTGTGTAATGATTCCCTATCGTATAACATATTGAGTTTATGATTTAACATACTGGAAATAAATCCTGACAATTTGAGAAAATGACGTATTAAAATTTATGGTACAAAAATTAAATATTGCTTTTTACCGTGCTTGAAAGTACTAAGATGTTTTTTCAATATAATTAAATATTAAAATCTATATTTGATTATTTTAATCGCCTTTTCAATAAACCTGAATATTTTAAAGCTCATATTATATATTTTGTAATATTATATCTTTCTTGTACCATTGTTTATAGCTCAGTAAGTATATACAATTTTTACATTTGATTATTTTATCATGAATAAATATGTTTTAAAATTCTCAAAATGATTTTAGAAACATGTTTGACGAGTAATTTAACAAAATAACATTATTAATAATTTAAGCGGAGTTTTCGTCTTTCAGTAATTCGAATAAAGTGATTTTATATCTTTCTTATGCCTTTATTTATATTAGGCCTACAATTTTTATGTTTGGTTCTTTTATTATCAATAAATATGTTTTAAAATTTCCAAAATTATTTTAAAACATGTTTTTAAATTGTACAAGCGCAATTTTTGAGAAAAATATATTTAAAATTTTTAAAGTACATTTTGAATTCTATGACTTTTACATTTTCTATTTAATGATGCTTAGGAGTATTTTAATACCGTTTAAAGTGCAATATTTTAAAAAGATCATATTTTTGTGAAATGTTTTTTTTTAAATATATTTACAGACCTTTAAAAGTTCTTAAAATATAAATAACACTTAAAAAAAGAATAGGAACCCGTAAACATGTTTCAAAGAAATAAGAATAAAATAATTTTAAAAAAAATTTCAAAGAGGGTTTTTATTAGATGAAATTAAAATATTCGCTAAAAGCAAAAATAAATGCTTTAGTCATTGTAAGCATTAGCAGTTTTGAAATGTTTTAATGTTTCGGAATTTTTTTTATTTTGATAATTTTAACAGTTTGTATGAAAGTTTTATAACCAATTCAAAGGAAGTTTTACACCCTTTTAAAATTCTGTTTATTTTATTATTTTTTTTAGCGAAATTTCTTCTATTTGGTACATTTAGTCAAATGAGCCTTTCAAATCATGTATGATTATTTATCATTACTTTTCTAGACATTAAATATGCAATTACCACGACATCAAAATTTATACCTGTTATGAATAGTCTTTAGTAAATGAACAGATATTTAAATTGAAACTCAATTTAATTTTGTCTGTATTTAGCGTTTCTTTTAATTTATTCTTTCAACAATTCACTCAACACAAATATTTTTGCTGAAAATTGTAATGTTTATTTTAAGGGAGCAATGGACGTTTTGTGATTAAAAAACTGTCTACCATTTTCCTTCACATTTTATTTTAAAAAAAGCTAATATTTCTTTTTTTTTTTTTTTTTTTTTCGCAATCTTATACCACTGAAATGTATACTTTTCATTGATTAATTATTTTTTCAAGCTCGCAAAAAGTAAAATAAAAATGTGGAATATGACTATTTTTCTTTAAAAAATCACCATTTTGTAAAATCTCAACTTTTAAAACTAAGTGTTGATTATAAACTCCATGGGATTTCAAGCCTATTCATAATGTGGTGTTCAAATTTCTTTCAGATACATATGACAGGAAAATGGTCGCCCTACTATAAATTCATGAATCTCACCTACCTGTTGCACAAGGTATATTATTAAATCCTTGGGGACGAACGACACGTATAAGTGTCGTAAAAAGGCTTAAGAATCCTTGTTTATCCCACCAGTAAATTTTACTGTAAAATTTGCCTTATTTAATCGGAGCATTTTCTCGATTTACTAAGCAATAAATTTCTGTTTTTAAAAACCTGTGACAAAACATTAAGAAATTCGTAAAAAACTCCCGTCGCGAAGGAGTTAACCTTTTTTTTTTTTTTTTTTTTTTTTTTTTTTTTTTTTTTTTTTTTTACACACGAATTATACTTAAGACTTACAGAGAATTTTTTTTATCTCTGACTAAAAATTTTTGTTTCAGAACAATGTCAATTTTTCACGAATTTTACATTCTTCAGAATTTTTTTCTGAAACTAATTATTTTTTTTAACAGTGTGCCATGTGTGATCATATGATGCCATTTATGATCGACCCAAAAAAATCAAAATCACTCCAGTACTTTATGAGATAATGGGATTTTTACCTGAAAATTACGTTTTTTCAGGAGAGATAGAAAACTTAGACACTTCTAACTTGTGTGGAGTTCTTGCATAATTTTATCAAACACCTAAATTAATTTATATATAGACAATTGAATAAAATTTAGCTTCATATAATAAATGAGGTAGTGTTTGAAGCCTTATAGTTTCTATGTCACTTCCCACGTGACTTCGGGATAACCATCTGATACACGAATTTTATTTGGTTTGCACCATTTTTTATAAGAAGGACTTTTACTTGTACTTTGACAATATATGGATAGTATAAAATTTATTTTTAAAATATAGTGGTGCGAGTATAATTTAAATACACAAATAAGTATAAAATGTTAGAAAAAAAATTAATATGAATGGCATGGCGTCCAAGCCGGTGTATTGTTTGAAATTTTTACAATTATTTCTAATGGTAAAAAGGAAAAATACAAAAACGAGCATACAGATCGATTCAGAGAGGTTCAAAAAACTGTTTATACCAATAAAAGAAAAATCTTTTTAATTTATCCGTGTGCTCATAAAGAATTAGAAAAATCCTGAATATTTTAATCTATATCAATATCATTCAGTTTGTCTTTAAAAGATTTCACTGCATATTTATTCAATTGTAACAAACAATAAGAATAAGAGATTATCTGTAGCTCGAAGTCCTTTAATCATGAAGATAAATTAAATCTTTAATTTTCGTCCCCTTACTCATGCCAAAAAAAAGCTTCAAGCTTTTAAGGAAATTCTGATTTCAAATCACTAATTTAGTCGCTAATTAAGCATATAAATGTTAGTAATCCATTCAAACTCAAACAAAACTTCGTCAACGACTTTGATTAAATGTTTGTTGAACCTATTGATATTAAATGTAAATTTCCTAAATTTAGTAGCCTTGGAGTAACTGCTTGTGCTATTCAAGGAGTACAAATTAATAGACAATGCAAGTATCTTAGAAAGCCTTTAATATTATAACACTGGCTTATTATTGTATTTTGCTTAATATTTAAGAATATAAATGAGGCAATTTTGTCTGGGTAAACATTTGGGTTCTAAGATATATTTTAATTTGTGTAATAAAAAAAAAAAAAATTCCAATTTGTGTAAGAATTTCAATGTTTAAAAAAAAATGCGAATAAATTTTCTATAAAAATCAAAGTAATGAAGTAAATTTGTGTAAGAAAAGCGAAAGTAAAGAACAACAACTTCAGTATTTGGAAAAATGGCGAAGATCCAACAAAATACCGAGTTCTTCGAATATAATGAAATACACTTACTTAAAGAATGTTTATGCAATGAAGTAAGATACGAAAACTTCAATATTGATTTATCAAGAAATTGAAAAATAATTTTATTGAAACAGCTTTAACTATGGAATTAAGTAACTTATGTAAGGCATTTTTATATTATAAAGTCATGCTCGTAAGTGTAACGCTTACGTCATACTGGCGGTAACGACGATCTGAGCTCAGGCCCTGATTACCGAGTTGGCAAAAGAAATACTTTGTTCCCTTAGAAAATTTTAAAGGGGACCGAAATTGAGGAACAGGTGGCCCCAAATTGTTTACTGGATTAATTCTATTCCAAAATTCTAATTTTTTGTCCATATAGTTTTAAAAGTGTTTCATCGAAATACCTTTCATACCAAATTAATTTTTCATACTATAGATCATCTTCAATACACAATTCCTCAAATTTTCCAACCATCTTAAGCAGTCAATTTATCATCCAAGTATTATCGTCAAACCAATCAAAATCGAGAAAATCCATTAATGTAATATATATATTTGTATGATTCACTGTTGAGTTTCCGGGTATGCGAATTTAGGAAACTTCTCGAATGAAAGGGGACCCTGAAATGACACTGTGCTTCCCATATGTATTTAGATAATCAGACCCTGTGAGAGCAAAAAATTTCCATTTATAGTAAATTTATTAACTTAAATATATGTCGCAATTTCAATTTTTACAATTAAGTTTTGCCTCCAAAAAATGCAATTTTTACTGAGTGTTTTTTCAGATTTGGCGATAAAAAAAGTGCATTTTAATTCAAATGACTGTCATTTTGTCAAAAAGATCAGAAATAAATACTATTTTTATATAGGGTGACCCAACAAGTAATTGATCAAATTAAATCAGTGCTGTTGGGTTTTTATTATATTTCATTCCTTTTAAAATTTACAAGTAAACTGGCATGATTGCTATAACCCTTAATGAGTTCCCTATAATTCACAGAAATGAAATCCACTGATATCAAATTGCAACAAAATTATAAATAATAGTTTGTTTGTTTTTTATTGCCATTTTATCAGTGGTTGATGAGGCGAAAGAAGTCAATCGAAAATCTAAAAATTAATCTTAAAATATTGTCCTTGAGCTGCGATTATTAATAATTAATATAAAAATATTAATTTAAATAAACAAGATAGATTATTTTAACTTACCGTAATTGTCTCCAATTAATCAAAAACTAAATGTTTGCACTTTAAACGTAGCACATTCGGATAGTAAGTGCCGTTGCTGCCGTGGGCATTTCGCGAATGCATGCTAGTCTTTCTTGTTCACTGGCTCTCAACTGACGCCATTTTCCCTGCTTTACGTTGTATTTTCAGTTTGCTGTGCACATTTAAAATGTTTAAGACAATTACTAAACCGACCGACTGCGAGATACGTTCTGCTATTCGATTTTTGAACGCAAGGAATGTGGAACTGGTCGCAATTTATCGTCAAGTTAAAGACGTTTGCGGTGAAAACGTGATAAATGATAGAAAGCTGAGAAGTTGGGTTAGAAAATTTAATGTAAGTCGGACAAATGTCCACGAAGAAGTTCAGAGTGTTCGACCTTCTTTCTTTCTTTCTAACCGATGACCAGGCCCCTACCTGCCGAGTTACCTCAGCTTAACGGGTTAGATACCTGGTGTTGGGGCGGGTGACCGCCTAATTGCCGCATAGCGGCAAAAAACATGGTTCCTTCGTTTCGCGCGTCATCACATCTGCAGTACTTGCTTCTGAGTCTAGCATACTTTGTTTTGACGGTTGCTTAACGTTATATCCTGTTGTTTGTATTGCAAACGGCTATTCAATTTGGTCTTAATTTAGAACCTTGATCAGATGACGAGACCTTCATCTGGCAAGGCACCTCCAGAGGTATAATTCACAGGTAACTTGGAGGCCTTTGCACCCACGACGGATTTTACATGCACCAGGCGCCATTAGCGTACATGACGGAATTTTAGCCGGCAGATAGCTTGAGTCCTGTAACCATGCAGGTAAATGCTATGAGTAAAATGTTCTGCCAACTTGGACACCGTTGCCCAACTTACTTGGGAGTCTGGAGCATAATAGATGATGCGTACTTGTCAAATGAAAATGGTAATTTAGAGGGGAGGGGGGGGGGAGAAAAAACAAAATAGGGGACTCCGCAAATAGACAATTAGCACCGTAATTAATTTTGAGCTGAACTGAAAGGCAAACTTAACTTTGCAAAGGGGATGAGATTCCGCCATTCTACCGTACCAAACCGGGTTAAAAAAAAATTAAATTAAAATAAAATTAAATTAAATTAACTGGTTCCGTGGGCTTTCCCATTGGAGCTGGTCCGGTAGCTCGTACAGAAAGCACATATATAAAGAGAGGCGGTTGTCAAAGAGAAGAAGAGTCATCCTTCAGTTGTCGACGATGATTTATAAGGAAAGTGGGTGAAAATTCATGAGTTTCCACTTGTTCCTGCACATGAAGCGCCAGCTAGCCGGCAATAGGTTTGGAACTGACGAAAATGTAAAAACTGGTGTGAAGCGTTGTCACTGGCGAGAAGTATCTGTGAAGAATATATAGATAAGCTGATCACCCGCAACGACAAATATTTGAACATTGACGGAAACTATATAAAAAAATCGTTTAAGGCATGCTCTTTCGTGCAAAAATAAAATTGGCTTGGGAAATATATTTTGCTAATTTATTTGTTTGTTTTCAAACGTTACTTACTCCTTTAATATACCTCGTAATAAAAAAATTCATAAAATGGCTTATTTTAAAACAGACAGCTGACAGCAATTTGACAACAAGTGCACTAACATTCAAAGAAAAATATTATACTACATATGAAATGCATTTCCGCCATAAATAGCGCAATATTTCAAAAAAAAATTGATCAACTACTGAAAAGATATCAACTACTAGAGGAGACACCGTATGTACAATAAGGTATTATAAAGGAGTTTTTTAAAATGTTTCCATTTCGCTAAAGAGTTATCAGTTTCAGAGTGTCAAAATGCTGTTAAATTTAAGAACTACCAAAATTTGCGCTAAAAACACGAGCTCTACAAAAAAATCTTTTATTTTAAGAACTATAGTAAAAGCTGTTTTTGTTTTCTACCTTGCTTTTATAAACTCACAGTATATTCTTCATATATCTGTGCGTTGCATACCGAGCTAATAAAATTGCATTTGCATACGTTTAAAAAATATATATTATTTCGATTTCAAAGTTAAAGTTTTTCATAAACAAAACACATCATATTAGTGCAATATATCTTTGTCTGCACATGAAACAATTTATCGTATCTGAGTGTACAATACGCCTTTTTTTTTAACTAAATATGTGATGCGCTACAGTTTTGTCACTGAATTTTTTAACATATATCACATAGTTCCCGATATACGATACATAACTTCGCTATTACCGCTAAAGAAACTGCAAGGTACCTCATATAGTGTTAGTGCTTACCTGTTTTACCACATTTGGTTATTTTTAGGTGAAGAGGACATGAAATCACCTGTATATAAATAAACATTAAATACATTGTCTTTTTAAATCCTTCAGTGGAAAGCTACGTGTATTAGTCAAATGTTAAAATAAATGAATGACAACAGTATTTACAGGAAAATTTCTTTGTAAACAAGTAGAAGGATATTTTCGCGTACTTATAAATCTCAGAATGATCAAGCATTGATGCCTTGGTGGCATCACCACCCTTCAAAAATTTAAAATTTTTAAATACTGCTGTTAATTTAATGCTACTTCTTTTTCAGAAATGCGTTACCAATTTCAAATAATGATTATTCAGAAGTTGACTGAAAATTCGGCTTCGTTTTTCTTTTTTGGTTCCAAATGTGAGTTTTGCCGAAAATTCGTTTTCAGCGGAAATACTGCTGAAAATTCGGCCGCACCGAAACTATCTGCATTTCGAAAATGTCGATTCTTTCTTCGAAGATGTTTAACATTACTCATTGACTTCAGCTGTATTTAATGAGAAACTCTTTATTTATTGTTATGAACCTCACTGTTTATTATTATCAGTCATGACTGACTCAAGACATAAATGCAAATTATAAAGCAAGCAATGCATGAGTGACTAACCTCAGAAAACGTTTTTTACGTGCTCGTTAAAGGCTGTAGACTTTACAGTTGTAGAAAATTTTTAGTTTGAAACTGCAGAAATGTTTCGAATACTCTTTGAGAAACTTCTAGTATAACAAATGGGCATATTTACAAAAATTATTATAAAAAGATATCGAGGTATGCATGCCTAAAACATTTTTATTTAGTTAGAATTCGAATAATTAGAAAACCATTTTGCATCGCTGATGAATTAATTGTATTTTATGTTATATGAAAACAAAAAGTTTTGTTCAGGGGCACAGAGTCAACTTGGCCACCGTTATAATTAATTAATAATTATGTCTATTTATGCATGCATTAATTACTCAAAAAATTTTGGGTACACTTTCGTTTTCGGCAGAAAATAAGAAAATAACCAAAATTCGGTTTCGGTATCAATTTTGGTCGTAAAAACCTGTTTCGGTCAATTCTTAATAACAATAATATTTTCTAAATAGATAAGAAAAACCAAAGTTCTATCTTTAATTTTGTTAATACCTGTAATTACAATTATGCATCTGTACATTTACCAATTACACCAAGTATTATAGTAGTTTTAAAAAATTGGTAGTTTCTTAATGCGTTCTTTGATGCGTTCAACTGCGAAGTAAATTAAAAAGGTAATGGATCTTATATGAACTATTATATATTCTACTGAAAATGTCTGAAAATTGCACTATTTAAAATACAATCAAGTTTGAACTTTTTTCGAAAATGCTCGAAGTTAAATACAGTAAAACCCCGACAATTCGGATTAATTGGAACCAGACCCAATCCGGATTATCGAAAATCCGGATTATCCGGAGAATTGGAAAAAAATGAAATAAAATAAAACATATTTACAGAAAATCACCATTATGTTAAGCGTATTGAATATTTACAGACAGCAAAAATGTTTTCTTTGTTTAATTCTTCCGAAAAGATTTCAGAAAACTTTTTTTTTTAATTCACAATATGATGATGAAACAAGTTAATGTTATGGAAATTAGCCAATCGCTTCTCAAACTTGAAAAAAAAGCTGACCAAATCGATCCGGATTTACGGGGTCCGAATTTGCGGGGTTCTACTGTATATCCAAGTTGAAAGATGAATTTTGTGGCCAAAATATATTATATACCGCGTGTTTAGTATACTGTGTGTTTATAAACTATTTTTAAAAAAATATTTTAAAAAACTTTAAGTAAAAGAACGTAGAAATTACCCCATTTTTTTTAAATTACTATAATACCTGGTGTGATTGGTAAATGTACAGATGTATAACAATATTTTCGTCTTAGTTTTATTTCAGAAAGAACGAAATTTTCCTTTTGACTTCAGTCAAAACAAAAAAAACGTTGTTTTATTCAAGTACACTTTCCGGTCTGAAAATTTAATTACGCCCTTTAATTGACACGCACTTAAAAATGTATGCATACATTATTCTGGTAATATTTTTTCATCGTGCGTTTACCCTTCATCTTAAAGATTATTAAATATTCAATTAAGCTTAGTTCGTCAAAACAAAGCAATTATCCTTTGTTTTCATACGATGATTTTGATATCCTGTTTTCTATAAGGAAGGAAGATATTTTTAACATATTTGGCGTTTTTATTCAATATTTACTCGATTACTTCAATATTTACTTAATTTTAAAAAAAAACTTATTGTTGGTTTACTGAATAATTTATTGAATGCAAAAAAATGCGAAAGTAATTTTTAAGAAAGTTTATTAAAACTTTCACTTGAACTAATTTAATTATTTTTTATCGCAAGCGATATAATTGTTTACAAGTCCTGCATATAGCCCAGGCACGAAGGCCCAAACCTGAGCCTCTAGATTTGGGCATTATGAAGACATTTTAGGATTTTAATCTAAAAATTTCATTGTATAAGCGCAAAAGTTTAAGAATATTTCAAATAAAACTATATATTAGTCACTACCAAAATTTTACTATGAAATATAAATCACTAATTCATTTGCATAAACATCTTCTTATTCACGGGATTTACTCAGTCTTATTAAACACATCTTGTGCAAAAAATGCTTTGAAAAATTTGTATAATACTACATGACCTAAAATTTTAAAAAAATCTAATGATGGAATTACACATTTACTCAAAAAAATCCTTGTTCTGCTGAATCTGAGAGAAATACTTAATGCAATGCGACTTTTTTTTTCGTGTGAATTTAAAATGTATCTCCATATTTCATTCAGAACAGAAATATTAAGTCTACTGTGTTTTAAAGCTTGGACACATTGAAGAAAATAAAAAAAAGCTTTGATTTCGGAAACGTTTTTTGTGCAGATTTTACATTTATTAGACAAGAAAGGAAAGTGGGAAAATTAAAAAATAAGGGGGGCTACTGTAAGATTGGAGGTCAGTTATAATACAGATTAGGAAACCGCAAAGTAATCTTACACCTAGGTGAAAGAAGGTGTTAATACCTTGTCATTTATTGGTTTGGGTTGCTTTAGAAACATCGTGTCATTTAAAATAAAAGCGCCAAATATAATAGAGATTAGAAAACTGCCAAATAATACTGCGCCTAGGTGACCGAAGGTGTTAATTCCTTGTTATTTATTGTTTTGAGTCGCTTGAGAAATATCATGTCATTTAAAATAAAAGCACCTTGACCATTGAAAAGAAAGCATTGTTACATTGTGAAGGTGAACATATCGTTGGTACCATGTCAATCAAGCCAATATGCAAACAGTGTTGCCGTAAGCTTTTTTTATTTTATTTTTTTATTTATTTATTTTTTTTTTTTTCACTTGGCACTACGTATTTGAAATAGTAACATTCGCCTTATTTAATCTATTTAATGACGCATTAATTAAAGTGCAAAAAAGGGAATTTTAACATTTCAGAAAAAGTGGTGCCAATCAGGAAATCTGGATTTAAAAGAAGTAGCCCATTGGCAACATATTTTCATTCCACACATTCCATTGTTTTCATATTCGATACTTTGACATAGTACTGACAAAATTATCAATTCTTTTTTTTTTTTTTTTTTCAGGATAATAACCTGAAGCAAATGTTCAACTATACCAATGCACCAACCTTTAATATTTTTTTTTATTGAAGTTTTAGTTTAATCAGGATTATAAGAGTTTTATTAATGACCTACTATTGCGTTTAGTTGTTGAAAAAAAATTGTTATAACTTTGTATTTCTTTTTTTTTTTTTTTTTTTTTTTAAGTAACTAACGCTTTTACTCGTGCCGAAAATAAAAATTTTGTGACAGACGGTCTTTCTATGTTAACTTAAAAAAGATTACAGCATACAAAAATTCGAAAATTGGTAGTAATATAAAGAAATATTTGATAAACATGCTGAAGAAGACAGTTTTTAAATCTAGAAATTATTTTAAGAGATATTTAATCTTGAAGTTGGTCAAAATGTCCGTTAAAATAATTTTATAGAAACAAAAACTATCCATAGTAATTTAACCCTCTCATGCATACTGGCCTCATATGATGACAGATAATTATTGCATTATTAAGCAAATAAATTTCGAGCATTTATTTATGGAGATATGATTTGTGGAAAGATAATAACTAGCATGCAGTACAATAATAAAATTACTTTAGAATGGGTCTTTCATTTATTATAAAAAAAGATTTTTTATGAATAATGAAAAATAATGAAAAATAATTTATGCATGAGAGGGTTAATCGCCTTTTCTAGATTCATGCATCACAAGCTTGCGTTGCGCAGTCTGTACTTATTTTATTTTGGTTGACTAATTTTTGGGGGTAATTTTTTTTTAAATTTTCATTATTTTAAGAAGTACTTTTTTCATATTTAGAAAAGATCACTATTTTAAATTGTTGCCAAATTGTAAAAATAACCTAAAATATATTATTTCTTTTCAATTAACAAAAGGTTATTCAGATTTGACAACTAAAACAGAAAGACAACTTAAAAATAATAATTAAATGATCACGTGTTTTAAAGGCATGTAATATGAAAAGTTACGTCATACAAAATGCATTTACACATAAATATTAAAAAAGAAGAAAATTCTAAAATAATAATTACATTATTATGTGCTAAAAGCACTAAATGCGAAAAATTACGTCATATTGAAGACGACCAAACAAGAACATTGCCAAACAGTTTCAATTTTAAATTATTTTTACACAAGAGAGTTATTTCATATTTCCAGAATATTGTTTTTAACTATTGTTTCAGATTCTAAAATATAGCGAAATAGCAATATTTCCTTTCAAATAAAAAAAATATTTTCGCGTGAATATTAAATAGAGAAAGAAAACTTTGATAAAAATTAAGTCAGATTTAAACTACCTTTTTAAAATCTCTTAAAACTATTTTCTTATAGCATTGATAACAAATTCCAGGAGGCAATGATATTGCTCACTTTGTTCAGTTTATATAAGCCGATTTAAAATGGCTAACTCATCTTATTTAATTAATCATGGAAAAAGGATTAAATGTCTCAATAGTTCTTGTTTCAACCGTTAAATCTCCCAGTTAAAGGAAAATAAATGAAAACCCGATTTATCGGGATATCGTCATTGGTCTTTTATAATGCAATCATCCTTCTATTTTTAAAGCAGGGCAAATTAGCGTGTTTTTAGAATCTGCAGTGTTTGAATGTGAGTTGATGAACGTAATCCCCTAGTCTTTTATATATATTTATAGATTTTGGGCGTAATTATGTACGTATAAACGTGCGTAAGATAATGCATATTGTATGTTATCAGATGCGGAATCACTTACGGGCAAAACTTCTTCAATTTTTTAACAATACACTGTAAAAAAAAAAAAAAAAAAAAAAAAAAAAAATCTGTGAAGGTACTAAACATTTTCTAGGAAACTGGGATTCCAAAAACTTTTCATGTAACGATAACAGGAAAATTCATGTAATCGATTCTGAAACTTGAATTTTTGTTGTTACCGTTACAGGAAAAGTTCTTGGAATCCCAGTTTCCTAGAAAAGGTTTAGTACCTTTGCAGATTTTTTTTTACAGTGTACAGTTTTTTCTCCAATTAAAATACCAACCATTTTTTCGGTCAGATTTCAATGTTAAATTTGAATTAATGTACTATTAGTTAATTTTGCTTCAAACTACAATTTAATGAAAATTCAATATAAAGTTTAATTTCAAAATATTTAACCATATCTATTAGATCCATTGAGTGTTGCATGCTTGCCCGTAAAATTGCTGGTGCACTATTGCAGTATCATATGGTGCAGAAGACAATGAATATGAGAGGATTCCCTCTTTCAGTAAGGATCAGAATTATAGAAAGAAATATTGAGGCCAAATTAATATTACGCCTCTATAGCTACACAGTAAAAAAAAATTCTGCAAAGGTACTAAACATTTTCTAGGAAACTGTGATTCCTAGAATTTTTCCTGTAACGGTAACAGCAAAAATCCAAGTTTCAGATTCGGTTGCATGGATTTTTCCTGCTATCGTTACATGAAAAGTTCTTGGAATCCCAGTTTCCTAGAAAATGTTTAGTACCTTTGCAGAATTTTTTTTTTTACAGTGTACTATTAAAATGTAAATTGCACTCCCATCTCTAAGAATCTTCGGAGTTAGATGGTTAGAGAGTATTAAAAGAGTAATGGGCAATGAGCACTTTAGGATATTTTTCTGTTACTATACAGACTGGGAAAACGGGTTTTAATTGGTTTCATTTCAGCAAAACATTGAATGGATATAGCTAAGAGGCGCCAAAATGAAGAATTCTGTTTTTTAAAAGATGCATGCATTCGAATCCCAGCTTGAGATCTGTCAGTTTAAGCTATTATTTTGGTAACACCATTCAATAACGTAAATTATTTAATTAAATACAAGAACAACACTTATAAAAATGTATTTTTTCTTCATTATTTTTACAGAAAATTTACCATCGCCAAATATATTTTTTTTTATTTAGGATTTTCTATTTAAAATTTTAAATTAAGAACTTTGGCATGTAACTATTGATTATATTATTTGAAATTATCTGCAATTGTTTTTTTATGTATATTTTTATTGCTATTGATCTATAAGGCATATAGAGGAGACTGTTGAAGATTGACATATCGTTCAGTTTTCATATTTAAAAAAAATTAGAGTCTTGTCAATAGATGTTTACCAAAGTTATTGAAATGTTCAAATAGTAGTCTTTGTTTCCTGCAGATACTTTAAAAAGGTGCGAAAAAATGAATTGTGAAAATGTTTCACAAGTGTATTTTTAAAAAATTGTAAGATTTTCTTAGATAAAATATCACAGAAATTTAAATAAGTAGATTTTAAGCAATGCAGGAATATTGAGCTTTCATTTCAGGCATAAAAATTGTACAGTAAATTAATTAAGCTAAACATAAAAACTTGTCGTACACTTTTAAAAATGCCATGTGGGGATGCTTACAAATCAATGTGAGAGAGAATGGACCAGATGCTAGTCTGGTCACTTTGGTTCCTTTTTTGAATGGTCTTGTTTGGTGCCTCTTTTGGTCTCTTTTTTTGAGTTTTTTGGTCCCCTTTTTAGATGGTCCCTTTTTTGAGTGCTTTTGAAAATATTTTTACTATACTCTGTACATAATGAAGGTTAATTGTTATATTTCTAAAATAATATAGTTTTATTTTGTAAGTTGCAGTAAAAGAGGATGATGGAAAGGAATTTGGTTAAAATTGGTTAAAGTAAAATGTGAAAAATTACTAAAGAAACCAGAAAAAATTTAATGAAAAATAAATTGGAAAGTTGATATGAATTTTTATTTCATTCAAACAGTACCAATAGTATGTAAACGGAAAAGATTACAAAGAGTGAAAGCAGCAGCCTTAAGAAATATTAAGTGTTCCTGCCTCTGAAAAAAACAAACATTAATGAAAACACTTTAGGAAGATATATAAATAAATTTCACCAAGATGAACACAATTAGATATATCATTATTAAAGTGATGATTAAAATCAATCATTTTTTGAATTCCCTTATATATTACAACAATGTCGCAATTTTATCTTGATAACCGGTTGTATAACAAATAAAATGATATTTGAAACTTTTTTCTAAATGCAATATTTAAATTTAAAAAAAAATTAAAAACATTGTGAAAAACAGGCATCAACCTTCAGTCTTTCCTACACTAAGAGAAGTACAACCCTTGGCACAAAGTTTCCGATCATCAGTTTCCATCAACACTACCATCTTTTGTAAGAAAAGATTATTTATTCCCACTAAATAAAAATGAAACGATTATTAGGGATAATACATTTTTGTTATATATAATGAACAACAATATGCAATAAAGAAAAATCATTATACACCAATTTATAAACAGAAACATTGAGATTGAAATTTAAGTACCAAAGAAAATATTATCTGATCATGATTTGATTTGGGAAAAAATAACCGATCACTGTAATCAATATTTCGTAAATCCACTTTTATTTCGTATGACAGCCGAAGTTCTTAGTGAAATGGACTCAATAAGATTTTTACACTCATTGGGAGCAACTTTATACAAGCATTCCCTTATAGCTTTACATAATTCTATGGCACCTGTAATTCGTCGAAAATCGATTTTTCCTTTTAATATATTCCACAGATTTTCGATGGGATTAACATCCGGACTATTGGGCGGTCAAGTCATGGTTTGGATTGGTATATTACCTACATTTTTTAGAAATTTAATCATTGTTGGGGAGCTGCGATGTCATCTTGAAGTAAGAAGTCATTTTGATCCCCGAACCATTGATCGATGCTAGAAATCAGAAAATAGTCTAAAATGCCAATGTAAACTTCAGAGTTTATTGTACGTAACACAATACACAACTTACCGACGCCTTGTGATGTTATACAACTACAAACTGTAAATGAACTGAAAATTTAGTCCTCGTATTGACACATTTATTGTTGAACTTCTCACCAACTCTCCTCCAAACAAATGTTTCAGAGTCATCACCTGTTCTAGAGATATCCGAGATTCATCGCTAAAAATAACTTTATTCCATTATCAAGTGGCCAGTGTACATATTTTTACACCATTGCAAGCGTTCTTTTCTATGCTTCTTTTTTAAGTAAGGTTTTGTTTTACCTTTACGGAATTTAAGTTCCGCTGCATTTAGACAAGTATCCGTCAGGCCGAAATGTCGGAGCATGGAGAACTATAAACACAAAAGATAATATTTGAAGAAATGCTTTGTTTTTATGATTACTTTTTAACAGTATAAAAGTGAGTTTGAAACAACAATTGTCAAATCTTCATTTTAAAGCATTTAATTCAGTAACCAGTTGCTTCATCTAATGCTTTAATGCTAAACTTTCAGCAAGTTCTTCCGTCCTTTTAATTTGGTCATGCCTATCTTTAGCGAAAAGCACTTTAATGAACACTTCCTGTAAACGACAAAATGTACTAAAAGTGACATAAGTTGTTTTATGTGATAATACCTTTAGACAAATGTGCGGACAGTGTGAAACTCTGGGATTTGTGTATGGTGGCAGGACATGCAGCAGTTAAAAATAACTGACTTCATGAGAATAAGGCATTTTCTTCTTTCTAATGTTTACAAATAGGCTTGATAGGAAAAATCTTCCAGTTAGAAATGGCCTGTGATAATCATCAAAATGAACCATTATAAAATGTTATAACAGATGTAATTTTTCCATTTTTTGGTTTAAAAAAGTCCAGGCCAGGATTCGAACCAGGGATGTATTGGCTGAAGACGCCATTACTCTTTCAACTGAGCCATCCCGGCTCAGTCCCGGCCCATCACTGAAGCCGCCAATGCTCTTCCAACTGAGCCATCCCGGACACGAACATTGGAGGACTATTTCACCCAATTAACCTCAACGATCACTTAATCTGGTTTGATACTCTGGATAATGTAATTTCGTATGCAGCGATTTTCTGCAGTTCCACATGTCAACCTTCGATTTATTCTGTTCAGCTGATCCAGAGCATCAGACCAGATTAAGTGATCGTTGAGGTTAATTAGGTGAAATAGTCCTCTAGTGTTCGTGTCCGGGATGGCTCAGTTGGAAGAGCATTGGCGGCTTCAGCCAATACATCCCTGTTTCGAATCCTGGTCCGGACTTTTTTCACCCAAAAAAAGGAAAAATTACATCTGTCATAATTAATTTACCGATTAAATAATCGTGTTTAAAATTAATCTAATCATTATAGAATGTGGCAAGCCTCGAGGTTCAAATTTTGGGCCACAGACAAAAGCTCTTATTCATAGCTGCCAACTTTTACGCATTTTTCTTGCCACAAAATTTTTATAGTAATTATATAATTTAATAAGTTATAATATTTTTATTGTCTTAGTTAATCGTCGAAATCTTATGATTAAATAAATGGAAATTCTCTGTACAATTTTAGTGGTAGCAAAAATACGTAAAAGTTGTCATCTATGTCTTATCGTAATTAATCTTTTCCCATTCCTCACTCCATCCAAATATTGACATTTAACAGAACTTTGAATTTAGCTGCTGAGCCATGTCCAGAAATGAAATTCAGAAGCGTGATCATCCTCACTCTATCTTATTATTTAATAATTGTGGTCTACTAAAATTCTTATCATTGGCCATATAATTTAAGAAGTACTTCTCTATTATGTTCATTATCTTGTTTGTTTTTTGAGAAAAGAACCTATCACGTCTTTAAATCATTTAAATTAGCTGGAAGCAGTACATATTTGCGCCGTTGCATAAGTGAGCAGAGCTAGTTTAAAATTTCACCCATGCAAAATGAGTTAAGAGTTTTCCGAAATTGTGTTTTTAAATCGTCGTTTTATCTCATTAAATTTGTTAATGTGAAATATTTTTCAAAAGACCTAAGTTTTTATTGTCCGCGAGGAGCCAAAATGTCTTTTATAGAATGTCTCTGAGAGGAATGTCTCTAGAGGTATGTATTTCACGCCTTGTAACTACCTAATAACTCCAAAGATTTAAATAAAAAAGCCTCTAAAAGTCTTAGTGCTATGTGTTTTACCTTCGTGACATCTTTATTCAAGGTCAGGCATAAAAAATATCTGATCATTGAAAATTTGTCAATAATAAAAAATAACACAAGATCCATGCTGAGCTGTAGATTTATAGCTTTCTGACTTTTTAATCAGGATTATTTAAAGCACGTTGATTATTTAAGAGCACAGTGAATTGCCTTGCCTTTGACATAAAACGAAGCAGTATTTGTTATCACCAAAAGAATGATAGCTTCTGATCCTAAATGCTCCATAATTGTTTTAATAATTTCAATGATTTTCTCATTTTTTTCACTGTTGTTTTCCAATGACAAAAGTTGATTTAGGTAAATTTGTAACTTTTGGTTGTAGTGGAGAAATATGTCAGAGTATAATTGAAATATCTTCTAACAATCATGCGTAAATCTGACGTCAGAATTATCAAAATTTTTAAGCAACATAATTTGTTGTACATTATAATAATTCAATAATTCAGAAATATTAAAAGTAAAGAGAAACCATTGGGTAAGAGATCCTACTGTAAAGATAAAGAATAGCCACCGGGTGTGTTTGAGCGATTTTGATTTCTTTAATGTAGCTCAGATCTTTGAGACTATCCGGAAATTGGAACTGGATTCATCGAGTAAGCAGCAAGAAACATCAAAGCCTCTTGAAAGATTTGCATGTCTGGCAGTGCCCAGACAAATTCAATATGATACCAGGGAAAGTTTTGTAACACGTATGTAACACACATACGTGTGTCACATGCGTGTAGACACGTGTGTTACATAAATAATCTTCTATACTCCTCTATAAAACTTGATATTTTTATGCAACTGAGTTGGTGGAATATCGTTATTCTGCAAATACTAGAAAGGAATCTGGGTTATTGTTATGCGACTGTTCCACATAGAATTGCGCTAAATATTTCTTTTCATCTCGATTGCTTTCTATTAATCAGCATTTTTGAAACGAATATGTACATATAAAAATCTGTACATTTTTTTTAAATATGCATTAAGTTTAGGCAACAGATTAAATAAACTTCAAAGATTGCTTTATGACGTTTAATGAAGCTTATTTAACACGAATTGTCTTTTATTGTAGTAAACTTTTCTCGATTATATGCATAAAATTGTATAGCTAATTACATTAACGTCAAATTACTCGCCAAGCTTGGCAATATTTAGGAAATAGAGCCAAATTTGACGACTAAAAATTAGACACCGTAAGTAAAGCAAACTTAGCTATAACTGACTAATTTGTCGAAATTTTCACTGAAATTTAGTACTGTTGATTCCTCTCTAATAGGGTTCTTCGCATTTTAGCTTCGTGTTTTCCAGTAAAATTAGCTAAACTCTTAAAACCAAGAAACAAGGAAGCTACTGTTTTCAACCCGTATAAGAATTTTTTATTTTGTAATCTGCATATTTCCGTTTTTAAGTGTACATCTTGACAAAAAATGCTTACTTCAAAAAATTCAGAATATTCACTTCAATTTCAGTTGCAACACATTCATTTACAGTAAATTAAAGAAAAAAGAATAACTTACAGTAATTAAGACCGTTAGGTTAAATTTCCACATCAAACAACGCTCACTAAATAATCAAATTGTCTACGAGTTCGATTAAAGAAATTTCCCAATACAATCAAACAAACATCTCAATACAAATATACATACATAAGAATATATAAATGTAAGTAATACAGATATAACATTATATTTTTCATGATAACAATCGTAGTCACGCGCCTAATACTCAAAATCCTATTTTCCGCATTCGATTTCTATTAATTTCTCTTAATGTAAAATTCAAAATGAATTGCATCAATTTGGAAATCGCTAATATGGCGATATATCGCCAAGTTGGTGATAAACTTGACGACATTTTTATGGTTGACTGGAAAATTAAGTAATAACAAATTGCATAAGAGAAACATCCTTATAATTCTAAAAATAATAATCATATTAATTAATAGTTTACCGCGTCGGATGAAGCGTCTCATTTCAAATTAAAATATAACATTGAATTTATACTTGAATGAATAACAGAATCATGAACCTCAAAGAATGTATGGTTACAAATATAAATAGAAACAGCAAAAAAAATCGATTTGAAAAATGGCGAAAAAATGAACGTTCGCACAAAAAAAGGAGGAGGTAGGTGTTACGCGCATAAAAAGTAAAAATTCTGAAAGCCAATTTATATGTCAGATCACAAATAGTGTTGACACCATAACAATTCGTATGCGGTTAATATGCATAATTTTAACAATAATGGAGCTAATGTTTTAATTAATAACAAAATAAAACAGGTTAAATTTCGAAAAAAGAAATAATTTAAAAAACTCCTATACTGATTAGTACTTATTCTCTTAAAGCAAAGATTCCTTTAAAGTTACCAAACTTCTAAGTCCATAAACTTCGATAGATCAAAGTATTAAAAAATTGTGCTTCATAAATTAGTTTCAACCACGTGATCACCAGCGCACCAACCAACCAATCATAATCAACAATTTGTAGCCTGTATTATGAGCCAACTAATCACAATCAGCTAAATGTGAGGGGCGAACAAAAAACAATTCTTGTGTGACGCCAGTTAAAACTGATCTATGAAGAAATTACCCATTGAGGATCTTATTTTTGAAAATACCGATTAAAAATCTGCTAAAATGATTTCACCTTGAGTCAATCCCAGCATTATTTTACGCATGAAATCAAATTTAATGGTATTTTCATCGTATTATACTTTACATATGCATCTCTCATATTTATCATATAAAAAACTGGTGGAACCAGAGAATAGTAGAGCTCGATCTAAAAAAAAATTACAGTAAAAATTGGGAAATATTTTCAATCTAAAAATGTGCGTATAAAAGAAATGGAATCAGATGATCTTTAAAGCCCATGAAATAACCCAAATTTTTGTTAACTGAAAATGAGGACTGAGCTTTACTGGTGCTTCAAACTCAATTAGGAAAAAAGAGGCATTTTTAATTCACTCCATATTTTAATTATCCATAACCAGTTTAAAAATTTGGATTCATAATTATAGATTACAGGCTGATATAATGAAGTATGAGAACGGTCCGTTTAATACAAAGTGTGGACACAATTCCATTCCACATGTTTTAAAAAGTGCAAGATCAAAGCCCCAAGTAAACCCAAAATTTTGATAAAATACGGTTCAACCATATACTAAATATTTGTGTTCAGACACATTTATCAACATCAATTACTCAACAACCTGATTATATGAGTGTTATACTTTAATTATTACTTCATGGTTTATATTCGTTCAGCGTTATGGAGCTCAACTGATTTGAGACAACATAATATTCTATATTCTATTGACTAATTTGCTCAGTTATCATTTTGAGTGCATAATAGTACTAGTAAATCTGCAGAACAGGAGCCTCAACATCAGCTTTTCACATCATTTTTTTTAAACACACTTTGGGTAATATTCAACTTACTGGAAATTGTAATTTAAAATTTTCAAATTAGTAATTATTTATAAGAATAAAATAAGAATAAGAAGTTTTCAGCTAACAAAAGCGTTAAATTAAAGATTTAGTTATGTTAGGATATTCTCAATTTTTCATGATCTATTATTTTTGTTTTTTTATTATAACATAGTAGATTTCTTCAGGGGGGCTCCCCCGTAATCTCATTAAACTTAAAATTGTAACTTTCTATCAATTTGCTAATGGTTATCGTATATCTTGCATTTCTTTATGCATTTTGATTTATAAGGATAAGTAACAGTTTTAATAAGCATTTTTCATTATCCTCATACTTCTACATACCTGTCCACCACACACATCTAAATCTGGTGTATCAGGAACTTTTGAAAGTGTAAACTCGGTAATCTAGGGTTTTACAATTTTGTTTCCGAAAAAAGAAGTTTTGATTGCATTTTGTGGCAGTTATCGCGGACAGACAGAACAGACTGACAGGCGGAAAACAATAAATTTTGTGTCGCCAAAATAAGCCTTCACTGAAGTTTCGGCAATGACGTCATTATTCATGAGTTATTGCTATCTATGTTTCTAATATTTTTTACGACTACTATAAAATACCTGTTTTATTTCAATTATGACGTCAAATTTTATCAGTTGAAATAATTGTTAAAAATATGATTATTTTTTATTTCTTTTACTTCAAATTATGCCCCCATTTTTGTCAGAAAAATTCTTATTAACGAAACAAATTTCCGTGTTTAATATTTAACAAAGTACTATATTTATTTCTATTTTAATTCTGACGTCATATTTATTTTTTCTTAGTTTAATTTTTCGAATGGAAATTGCTCAATTGAAACTTATTGCCGTTGAAAAATTATTCCATATTTTTTTTTTTTTTTTTTTTTTTTTTTTTTTTTGGCTACGATAAAGGAAATTGGTTAAATTTTATCTAAAAAATCGCTATTAATTCTGCATGAAAAAGAAGGAAATTTTGAATTATTAAGGAAAATATGTGAATAAAATTAATAAAACATAGCCTATGTTCTTTTCTGGGCTATGTTATAGTTATACACAAAGATACAAACATCATCAGTTTTCAGTTTTCAGTTTTCAGTACATTCATCAGTTTTGACGTTGACTTCATTTAAATTTTCGTCACGCTTTCGAATTTATAGCATTAAAATATAATAAGATTAGGATGAATGGTTGCTTAGCAACCATTAAAAGAAAATAAAGAAAATGGAATAAATACATTTAAAATAAGTAAATCTAAAACAAATTAGTTTATATTATTGGAATACATTTATAAAAAAATCTCCAAAAGTTACAGTAATAATTTTAAAAATCTGACAAATGTGTAGACAAAATTTCAAAACAATACGAATAATTTAACCGGTAAATTTCAGTATCCCTTTATCATTGAATTCCATTAATGAAATGTGACATTTTCTCCCAAGAAAAAAAAATTAAAAGTCATTGGATTTGCCATAGAAAAGCATTATTGCGCAAAATAAAAAATTCTATATTTTCCGAACGAATGAATCAAATCTTACAAAAAACTATACAGCTTAATCTCAGTGTCTCACTAACATACCCACTTAATTTCAAGCCAATCGGATGCTTTTTTACGGAAGTTATCGCGGAACAGACAGACTGACAAACTGACAGACTGACTGACAGACTGACAGACAGACACAAAAAAATTCGTGTGTCCAAAGTAAGCCTTCACTGACGTTTCGCAAAAATTCTGAATATAAGGCACCAGTAAAGCTCAGTCTATATTTTCAGTTAACAAAAATTTGGGTTATTTCATGAGCTTTAGAGATCATCTGATTCCATTTCTTTTCCATGCACATTTTTAGATTGAAAATATTTCCCAATTTTTACTGTAAAATTTTTTAGATCGAGCTCTACTTTTCTCTCTGGTTCCACCAGTTTTTTATATGATTTCATAGCTTTTTCAGATCCTTTCAGGAACTTTATCAATCATAACAAATCTAAACTATTATTAGTATTAGTTTAAAGTTATTATTAGACATTAGTTTCGCAAAATAGCTGAAATAACGCCAAGTTGGCGTCAATTTTGACGAGTAATTTTGGGCGCCAGATTTCGCGATATATCGCCAAGTTGGCCAAAAACTTGGCGATATGTGGCTCAAGCACGCCTGTCTGTCTTCAATATGCTAATTTCAAAACTGTTTCCGCAGTGATCGATTACTATTTTCCAACTTCCGTGTTGATGGGATATTTTTTTCTCACGAGGAAACTTTTCCGCGTGACGAATAATTATAAATTATATGACTGTTATACTGAATTCACTTTTCATTTATATTTTAATACGTGTTCTTTTATTTGACAATTTGTAAAACGCCCCTATGCTCATGAATCGCAAGATGTATGCTTCAGAATGCAAAAATCAAAAACTTGATAACACTGATCGGAAACTTTTTGCCAAGGGTTGTAGGTGAATTTTTTCCATAAAAAAAATATACATAGATAAATTTTATAATGCTATCTATAAACGTTGTAATGCAATAAAATGATTATGTAGAGAAATCTAAACACTTGAGCAAAACTTTAAGGTGTGACAGTACACATCAAGACTAACAATATTAAATGGGAAACAAGGTTACAAACATCTTCCAAAGGAGATAGCCGTCATCAAAGTTTATAGTCCAAAATTTCAAATGATCATAAAAATCGGGAAAATTGGTCGATTTGTTTGCGGTTTCCACTAAAATTATTCTTTGTCAGTATTTTCATGAAAATAAATTTTAAAGATAAAGTTCAAAAAATGCCGATAGTGGATGATTTAGACTTTTGAGTAATTAACAATTATTTTTCACTTCCTTTTTTTTTTTTTTTTTTTTTTTTTTATCTTATAAAATTTTTTAAAAGTTTAGACTTAAATTTTATGCTGAAAATCTGTATCAGAGGGAGTGGTTAAGTACCGCAAACTAAACTGTATTCAGGAGTTGAAATTTGAAATCCCCCTCCCCTCACCTGAACACAGTTCAGTTTGTGCTACTTAATCACTCCCAACAATTCAGATTTTGAGTTTTTGTTTTTAAGGTCTAAGCTTTTTAAAGCATTTAATGAGATATACAAAATAACTTGTAAAAAATAATTTTCCATTACTCCAAAGTCTAAAGCGCCTTCTATTGGAATTTTTGGAAATTTATTTTTAAAATTTATTTTCAAGAAAACACTAACATGAATAATAGTTTTAGAGAAATCCGCAAAGAAATTGACCATTTTTTTCGTTTTTTATAATCATTTGAAATTTGTGATCCTAAACTTTAATCGCACCTTCCTAAACTTTAATTGCACCTTCGAAAGACGTTTGGGACCCTTAGTTTCCTATTTAATATTGTTTGTCTTGAAATGTACTATCACCCCTTAAAGTTTTGTTCAAGAATTTAGATTCATTCTGTTTTTAAGGATCTAATGACAATTTAACTTGCTTTTTTTTGTAAAATCGTTCAGAATTTTTTTAAAATCAAATCTGAAAATTGAACTTCCTGGAAAATGTTCTATTCAAAGTAATCGTGTAAAGCTAGTTAATATACAACCGATCCCCAGACTTGTTATAAAGGGATAGGTTTTATTTCTTTTAACTATTACTAAGAAATATTCTGCAAAATTTTTTGGCATTTTAATAATGTTATGAACCTCTTTTCCTTCGACCTCTTCAGTTGTTTTCAGTAAAGTTTTGATGGCTATTATCAGGTAATAATAATAACTATTTTGAAAAACTTTAAATACAGTCTTTAATAATTTAATATTACTTCTCGCGCAAAAAACTATTGTTAAAAAACTTTATCACAACCTTATAGAAATATTACGTTTTTTATTCTTTTTTACTCCAGTCAACTTAAGAAGAATCTGTTTAATTCAAGCATATTTTCCTCATAACCTCTAATTACAATATACTCTCTTCAGCATATGTGATGTTAAAATTTCATGCATAAATTATTCCGGTGATTGTTTTTTATAAATATAGGTTTGCCTTTCATATTAAAACTCGTTAAATATTCTACTGATATCAAATCACACAACAAAACAGATAGTCTTTTTTTATTATTCTTTAATATCATGTTTTTCATAAAATATTACGGTACATTTTTAATGAATTCATATTTTTTAAACTACCTTTTCTTAAATTAAAAAAAAAAAAAAAATTGTATGTTGAGCGAATATACTATGAAGCACAGAATAAAAAATGCATATCAGGAATATTTTTTACATTATTATTCATTATTAGAATTTTTCGTAGATTTACTGCTTTAATATTTAAAGACAAAAGGGAATAAATAATACAATTGGAGAAATTTCAAAAAAGAAGTTTATGGCTTTATCAGTCTTATAAAAAACATAATCTCTCTCTCTCTATGTGGTTTTCATTGCGTTTTCTTCGTGCATTGCTTATGTGTAATAACTCTTTTCCAATACCTTTATAATTCCGAATAAGGTATTCGGTTTTACTTAAACAGAACAAGAGTCGAAAAGTACGTCATGTAACTCAAGCTGTAAATACCAGCAATAGTTTCATTGTAGAAAATAAATCCTTATTTAATATACTTCAACTAATTATATAAAAAGTTTCAATAACTTTAAATGTAATAAAAAAATCATTAGAAAAGAAAGAAAATTATAAAACAGTCAATTATTCAATATGTATTAAAAGCAGTAAATGGGGGGAAATTCCGTCCTATTTCAAATATCCATATACTGAAATTGCCGAACAGTTTAAATAAAAAAATATATTTACATGTATATAGGAGATTTACTTCATATTTCTAGATGATCCTTTTAACTATTTTTGCCAACTCTAAGACAGTGTAAATAATAATATTAATAAACTTTCTAACAATAAAAATTTTCCAGGTGAATATTACTTAAAAAAAGAAAAATTTGGTGAAAATTACGCCAGATTTAATACATTATATTTAAAATCTCTTATTTAAAATAATTTTCTATAACGTTGTTAAAACATACAGGCAAGCAATGACTTGTATTGACTTAGTTCATAATGTATAATAATATTTGTTAACATTTGAAAATAAGCTTTATATTAGCTATTTTCAAATGTTTAACAAATATTATATAATCAAACACGAAAACAGTAATTCACGGCAGCTGATTCGGCCTTAAAATCCCTCAATGAAAGGAAAATGAATTAAAACCCGTTTATAGAGAGATCGTCACTGAATTTTAATTATAATTCATTCTTCTATAAACTTTTTAAAGCAGATCAAACGCGACAGGGTTAACGAGCGTAGCTCGTAGGGGGCAGAGTCCCCCAGTTGCATTAAAATAATGTTTAAAGAAAAAAATTATATTTAATTAATTGCTCCGCGTTAAATTTTAGCATGGTCCACCAACAGAGTTTTTCTTTAACTTGTTACTAAAAATGTGTTTAAAATGATCAAAACAGAAAATTACGTATCTTTAAAATTATTAATAAAAACATGACGTAAGATTATATATCTTCTGTATATAAATTCTCTGTGGATATATATATTTCTGTGTATGAATTTCAAGACATAGAATATAGATTCATGATTAAGGGATTCGCAACTTTTTTATATGATGAAAATTCTGAAAACCCTTATATAGGTTGAAAATACTTAAATTATGTTAATTCGGTTAAGTAATATAATTTTAAAAACATTAAAAATGTTCGGTAGCTAAAATGCTAAATTTAGTTAAATCATGATGCAATTGAATTCAGTCCTGGATTGGAGATCTCCAATTTTTTTAAACACTTTTCTTTACCTGATATTTTAATTCTCTTTTAAACTTCTGCTTATTTTTAACCACGAAGCGGCAATCACCTCATCGAGTTAACGGATTAAAATCTAAGATTAGTTAAATTTCTATTCGCATATTAAAACGCAATCGGTCTGTCAAGTCCGATATCTTGGTAGTATATATTTTGGTAGAAAATACTTAAAAATCCGATTTTTGTGGTTGACTCTTCGATTTTTTCCTGCACCCAAAAATATGAAAAGATGGAGGATTGGAAGGAGGAAAACATAATGGTAAACCTATGAGTCATCTGCTAAAATCGGGTTTTTGTGTATTTTCGTACAAGATATGACTTCACAGACCAGTTGCGTTTTAATATGCTATTCGAGATTTAAGTAATCGTTATATTAGATGATACCATCCGTGAACTCGATGAGGTGATAATCTGGGCTGCCGTATAGCGGTATATTATAATAGATCTTTTTCACTTTTAAGTTAGACTACCATTAAAAAACATAACTGTGTATTTTAAGGCATAGAAAGCGCTCAAAAAGGGGGGGGGGGGTGAAGGCAACACAATATCAGGCCCTGGGCCAGTCTAGGAACATTGCAAGATCTTTATCTGTTTAGAAGTCTATTTTTTTACAATGTGCCGGATTTTTTATTTGAATTATATATAATAAATATTTTTTAACAATGTTATAAATATATTATAAATATTCTTTTAGGTCATAAAATGTACAATAATGCGAATATGCAGGGATAAAAGTTTAAAAAGTCTGCGTTATTTAAAGCGTATTTTAATTAACTTATATTTTTATTAACAAATAAGATTTTTGATTAAAACCATCATTCATTTCTATTTCTTATTGAATTTCATATAGGAACCTCGATTCACATTTCATTAGCACTATATTGCCAACAAACATACACACACTTGAAGTTACAAAATCCCAAATCGCACACTATTGTTGAGTTTACCGGTTAATATTCACTGGCGAATTCCGCAAATTTTAAACAAAAGTTTTCTGCGACAAGTGTTTACCCTTAACTGCTGTTAGTAGTCTCGCAAACCACTTCCTCCTCAAATTGTCAGGGTAAAACGTGAAATTTTTAGTTTAGCAACAGATATTCGATAAAATTTGCTTCATTTGGAACCCTTGCACTATTGCTACAGACTGCTGAATAACTGATTTAAATTATCATTATTACACATAAAGTTTAGTACAGAAACAATGAATCTAAGGTTAAATGAAGCTTTTTATTTATCTTTTATCAAACAGTCTCGAGTTGCTATACAGCAATATTTTTCACGGCAGTTAAGAGTTAAAGAAATATTTTCAGAGGCATTGGTATGAATAAAACGCATTGTCACATTTAAGAGCCTACACTAGTCACTCAAAAAGACCAGGATGATAATGTTAAATCTACGGGGGCGTTATTTTCAAATATCTTGCTCTAGTTTTTACAAATTCGATTTTAGTTTTAGAGTTTTTAAAATAATTACTTTAACTTTCGTAACCAGTTCTGAAATATAAACTATTATGATATAAAAAATATAGAACCAAAATCGAAAAAGTAAAAACCACCCCGGTTGTAGATCGTCCTCAGTAATCCTATGCAAAAGAAAAAAAAAAGTAAAAATATTAAAATATGAAAATAACGCTCCAATAGACTTGACATTATAATCTGGGACTTTTTGAGTAACTCGAGTGGCTTCTTAAGACTTTGGATGCATCATTTAGGTTTTAACTGCCCTAAATGAGAGAAAAAACACCTAACTGCGACAATCATCTATTGTATGATTATACTGTATATTTTGATTCCATTTATGTACAAAACAAATTTGTTTTGAACTAAAAACGCAACGTTCAATAATTTTCTGCATAATAACATGTATGCGTTACCGGCCTATATTCGATTTTGGGCCAAACTAGTGTATCCTAACGCCCATAGGATAAACTAGTTATTCTTAGGCCAAACTAATCTATTCTAATGCTCATAGGATAAACTAGTTTTCCCTAGACCAAATTATTTTGGTCTAATGTTCATAGGATAAACTAACTTAACCTGCTATTCATTGGTCTGACCTAATTTATCTTAGGCCGATCTAGTTTATCCTAGGCTAATTCAATTTGGGGTGATTTTTATTCATCCCAAAGACAGCTTAGCTAACTTTCTAGTTTATCCTTGGCCGATCTAGACCGATTTAATTTGGCGTGTTTTTATTGATTCCAACTGCCGTTCCAGCGCCAATCTTGTGCAAAGTAGTACTATTGCCATCTTCCCAGTATAGTACATTTTATTCGTTGGGGACTGGGATATTGTCCCCCTATTTTACCCATTTCACCGTCATCGTTGGTTACAACATATGCTCTACGTCTACATAATAAATTTTGTGCGGAGGACCAAAGAATAGGATGAGTGGTTATCATAAAATTTAGGAAATTAAAAATTTAGAGAGGATTGATTAATTATATAGAGTATAGCTTCGAAAATCCGGCATTGTTAGGATCGGTACCTCGCTGGATTTTTGAAAATTCGAGATTTTTGATATAATATCAAATATACTTCTGATATTCTTAATGGTACATTTATTCATAGTTAATTCAAAGCCAAGTGATATGTATGCGTTAAAAAAATAAATATTTAAAAAAAGGCTTTTTTCCATAGCACATAAATTATTATAAACTATGAAATCAATTCTAGTGTAGTTTTTCCCTTGGGTTTTATGAGTGAACAATATCGATTTCGAAAATATAATCTTGTTCTGTTGTAGTCAAATATAAAAGTATACATTTTTCAAGTGACATATTTTCTTCTGCAGACTCCTTGTTTTCCTTGCTCTCAACTGCTACTATAGCGTTATCGACGGTTCTATTTAGTACAGCTTCAGCAGTCTCAGTGTCTACTAATCCATTTCTTTCGATCTCGAATTGTTTAATTCGGATATAAGTGCTGTTTTCCTTTGTTTCATAAGTTGGAATAACTTTAAAATAAGTAAGAAAAATCATGCGTTAAGCATAGATTATAAAACACTTTCCAACACTTTCTGAAATCTTTAACAAAACTTCATTATTTAGAGAAATAAGATGCTACTGTCCCTAGCCAAATATGTATTCCAACACTTTTGAACAGCCCTGTATTTGATCCGTCGGTTGATATATAATAGGAAAATTTAGTTTAGCAAGAAAATGCCAAACTGGTTGAAATTTCTCTTTCAGCACTTTATTCTAATAGATGGAAAATACTTGAATACTTTTGTTCAGCCCTTTAATTTACCTAGTACCTTTATTACATGTCAGTATTTTGTTAAAATTTAGTTCAAACAAAAACACTCTTAAAACTACTTAAATCACATTTTCAGGAATTATCATTTATGTGTGACCATGAGATAATTCTCTGCGTGACCCTGTATATCATTTTATCTATATTCTACAAACATTTTTTAGTAAACTGAAGGCAGTTCAATGTAAAAGTGTATAACTTATTTAAAAACCGCCTTTAAGTTAATTACCCTCACATTCAGTAAACTTTATGAGCTCTTTTGTGTAACCCTTTATATAAACTATAACATTTATAAACACCATATAATTTGTAGACATTTAGTAAAACTTAAAAACGCATATCATAACTGAAAATGTATTTCATCCATCCATCAGCTATCATCGATAATATACAGTACTTTGGATAAGAATATAAGATTTGAAATATTTTGTATGTTCCTGTAAATGCTACGCACTTCATATTATGCGTTAAATATTAAATATCAGCAGCGTATATCAATTTTATGATACTTGAAATCTTTAACATAATTAAAATATGTCGTAAACAATTCCTTCCCTAATTATTGTGTAATCGAATTGTTTAGAGTGACCCTGTAAATGAATAGTAAATATTATTTTCACTGCATGTTTTACATTATGCATATTTTGGTGCACTTTGCGGATCAATGCAATTTTAATATGTTTGACAGGGTGTAACACCTTTAAAATTCATTTGAAGCGATTTTTTTCTCATAGGCCGTAATGTATCGGAAAACTTTTCACTGTCCCTGTAAATAGACTAATCATAGTAGAAACTTCATTTTCAATAGGGTCCGTACTAGGGTAAATATCAATAGCATATAAAAATTTCATAGTAATCCGAATATATTTACGGGAGTTATAGAGCAAACAGACGGCCATACGGCCATCCGGCCAGACAGACATCCGACCAGACAAACTCCGACCAGATGGAAATCCGGCCAGACATTATTTGAAGTTGCCAGATTTCTAAATGCCGAATTTTTGAGGTCAATATTGGTGTTAGAAAGTAAAAAATAAAACAGATAGGAAAAGATAAAATAAAATAAAAAGGGTATCCTTCTATAGTAAAAAAAAATACCTTAAAAGGAATGACTCCTAGAATGATGCTGATGTGTAAGATTTCCGGAAATAACGAATACGGGCGGACCACTCCTTCCATGAGTCGAATAGACCAATCAGGAAAGGGCTCCGTCTGTGCATCGCCGTATGGGTTACCATAAAGAGCGAAAGGTTACCATCGCCAACAATCGCCAACTTTGTCGCCAACTTGGCGATATATCGCCAAATTTGACGACCAAAATTAGTCACTCAAAGTGACGCCAACTTGGCGATAACTGTAATATTTCGCCAAATTTTTAATTTCTTTACAACACCAGTTGTGTGACCCATCATTTGAGAGGTCTGCACCTGCTTATTCATATTATGGATGTCTTGTGTGTCACCCCCCACTCTGCCCCCCAGGGGGAGCACATTTTTAATTTTTTTACAACACCAGTCGTGTGACACATCATTTGAAAGGTCTGCAACTGCTTATTCATACCATGGGGTATTGGCGAGCGCAGCAAGCAGGGGTAGTCTACAACTTGGAATCGCGAAGCGATTACGCGGGGGGTTGGGGAGCTTAGCGAGCAGGGGGATGGAGCCCCCCTAGTAATAAAAAATGAAACTAGAAAGTTAAAAAAAATTAATTTTGGGATCTGGGAGAGAGCGGGGACAGAAGTTTATTGAATAAAAATTAAATTGGTGGTAATAAATGCGTAACGACATTTAAATGTTATCGTAATTCATTTAAATGTGCGCTTTATCTCCCACTTAATTTAATTGAAAATATTTTAACAGCGAATGATTTAACTGCAGTACACATCTAAAATTATGATTTGCAATTGAATCTAATTTCATTTGAATTTTAATTAGTGGCAGCTCGCTTTTAACTTTTAATTTCTATTAAATCAAATGCATTTACTTATTTTAATCAACTTACTATTTGAATAAAAATATAATTGACTCTTGCTCATAACTGCACATTTATGCTACGTATAACAAAAATTGTAATTAAATTATTATTAGTAGTAATACTAATGACTTTCGAAGTTCAATTGTAATATAAATAAAATCTGTCAATTTATAGAAAAATACTTATTATACAAAAATTGTTCCTTATTTTTATTTTTATTTTTTACTTACCCATCATACGTAGTATAGGATGAGTATTGCAATCGTTTTGAAAATCGAAATATTTTTATGACGGATTTACATGTTTCAGATACTGGACAAGGTTATCCTATTGGCATTAGCATAAACTAGTTTGGCCTAGGAAAAACTAGTTTATCCAATGGATGGTGGATAAACTAGTTTGATCTCGACCAATCTAGTTTGATCTAAAATCGAGTTTGGCCGGTAACGCATATACTAAAAATAATCCCAAATATGCTCTATATGGGACAGAATTCTGTGGATAGCGTTTTATTTAGGCACAACAACCTTATACATAATAAAACACATTCGGTTTCGTGCACAAGAAAACACCTCTTTGATTGTCAAAATGTGAAATTTCTTTTCAGCATTTACAAAAAATATTTATAAAGTTCGAAATATGCGCAAAATAACAAATATTATAAAATGTTTGTTTTTAAATCAAACGTTTATTAAGTTATTATACAATATAATTTCGAAAACGGAAAAAATGTATGATATGACAATGCTCGTGACAAAAAAAAGTGTTACACATACAATGATTTTGCAGATTTGTTTTTTAAAGATTTACTTTTACAAGTATTAAAAAATGTTCTCGTGAGCAACAAAAACGGTTAATATGTTTTTAAGTATGAAAAAGTGTTTGACAAGTGCTTCTAATTGAGCATGAGAAAGGACAATGGGTCCCTTCTTGGCTGCAGCTCACTCTTAATGTAAAATTTGAAAAAATCATATTTGCGCCTTTTCCGTGTAAAAATAAATCAGCTCACGAGAGCATTTTTTAATACTTGTCATTCAAATTTTTTTATAAAAACTAAAGATTTTTTTATCTTAACACGCAAAATATTTGCTGCCAAAATTTTATTGTTGTATTAGAATAATTAAGAAAGTTTTTTTTTTTTAAGTTTTACAATGCTTTGAGGTCTGTAGCTACAGTGGCTGTTACCTCGAATGATCCACAATACACAGAAACTAATACAGAACACTTTATTATTACAGTACATACATTTAATACACATCACAGGGACAACACAGACATCCTTGCCGCTAGCTGGATTCGAACCAGGGTCCAGCGGTGTGGGGGAGCTGACGCTACCGACCACGCCATTGGATCGGCAATTTTTATGAAAGTTATTGCATTGTCATGTAGTATGCATGATGTCTGAAAGATAAACCAAGGAGTCGAACGAAAATAATTACAATGCGCTCACAACTTATTCAAAGAACCGAAACTAAATGCTTTGCAACAGAAACAAATAATTATGTTTTTCACGTGATTTATTTAATTTGAATGAATTATGTAACACACATAAAATTTTTATACTTATTTAAACTTGGTGGCAACGAATAAAAAAAATCTACAACAGCAACAAAGAGAAACAATGGGCCTCCGTGGCTGAGTGGTTAAGATACCACTCTGCCAATCGCTTGCAAGTGTAGGAGGTTGTGGGTTCGAATCACGCTGACTCCATTGCACACACTCTTTGTGTCGAGCTCCTGGTTGTATTTCTCTTGTGACTAGCCGCCCATGGCGACCAATTTGGTTTCCATTAAAAGTATTCTACGCATTTCATCATGTTACTTTTACTCTTAATTTAATTTCCTTCTTCAATCATTATCCAAATCGGAAGATTCCGATCAGAGAAATTAAGAACTGTTTGCAATCATGGTAGCATTTCATAATTCATTGTTTCACAATTTAATAATGAAAAAGCATGATTTTTTTTATTTAACTTGTTTCTGAGTTCATAAATATGACAATAAAGAAACGAGAATTGAAACTGTAAACAACGCCGCAATTTTACCTAATATGACGTCTTAAGACATTAAAAAACTATCACGTCATTATCTACAATGATGTCATAAGAATATTGTCCATTTATTGTTGAAAAACTTGCTTTACGAACCTCCATGATTATTTTTTTCCCGTTCGTGATTAAATGAATCTTTTACGGCTTATTTATTTTTTAGGTAACTATGAATGTCAATTTAATTTCAATGGGTGTTATCACAAAATATACATAATTTTTTAAAATGTAAATTAGAAACAATGCCTTTATGTTCAAATAAATTATTTTGGTTTGGGTTATTACTAATACTATTAATTATTTATGTATGTAATTGTGTATATGAAAAAGTAAAAAGGTTGCAAGAAAAGATTTCGTCAAATTTTTTTTCTCGCCAAGCTCTTTCTTTGTTTTGCCAATTATCTCTGCCGGAAAAATATATTTAGTATTGTATTTTAAATGAGATGAATGAATCTGATATTACATATTTTTTAATCTGTGTTATAAATAAAAAGGTACTACTCTGTTATCCCGTCGACCGATTTAGCCAAATTATACAAATCGCCAATCCAATAGCCAAATTTTACATATTGACGTAACTTTTATTTTAAATAATAATAAAAATAATAATTAGTCTAATATTAATAAAAATGCAAATAAAATGTCGAAATAAAAATCACTTAATGACGTTTTAAACACGTGTATCGTATTTAATGTCATTGACGATCATTTATTATTGACATTTAATCTTATAAATTAGCGATAGTATTTTGGATAACCTAGTAGTAGCAATAAAAGTTATGTATTTTAAATGAAATAAGTTATAGTTTTATCTTTCAAATGAAACTGGCATATGACATAAAATTTGGCAAACCTCCACTCGGCTAGCATAAAAGTACCAAAATGGCAATCATGCATATATAAGTTGTGAAGTGGGGAGACCTGAAAGTGTTGATGACATTGGGCTTTTATAATATAGATTAGCGACTTATCACCTGCGCTGGCTAACATGAAATTTGCTGCATAGCATATAAAGAGTGAAGTGGGTAAGCCCAGAAGTGTTCATAACAGTCACATGACTTAGGTTTTTATTATAAAGATGTAAGATTTCCTTGCGCTATCTCGTCCGTGTATATTGACGATGACTTGCAAGCAGGCTTTCCGGTCGAGCACACAAGTCAGATGTATGTTGTTCAATAAATAAAAAAGAAACAATGTTCAACTGGAGCTTTAAGACACAAATTCGATTTTCTCAGCAATCGTAAAACATACAAAGATGAAAAAAAATCTACTTTAAGTTTTACGAAAAGGATTAAAATAAACCAAAAATGAAGTTAATCCATCCATAGGATCATTAGCTATTGCTTGTTGAATTTTAGGTCTCCATTTTTTCGTTAAAAATTAAATAAAAAATTAGAGTAAACTACAATAATTTTTTTTAATGTAATCATTTTATTTGTCTCACCGAGTTCTATCTTTTGATAAAAAATCACTGCCGTACCTCAAGTGGTTCGCCAGAAATTTCAAAAAGACGTTGCATTTTCCATTTCTTAAACATATTATACGAAACACTACGGCGTTTGCTATGATTATTTACCTACAGGATAAAATAATTCTTTCATACAAAAAGATTAAAATGATTAAAAATGTAATTAAATAAAGGAGAAACACAGATGCAAGATAAAGTTTGTTTCTTTTAATTTTTAAAGATTTAATTTTCAGATCAATTTTCGTCAATTATATTTACATGATTTTATCAACTGCTGTGAAAGGCCATTACCTTTTTCTTAGTTAAAATTTACAAAAAAAAAAAAAAAAAAAAAAAAAAAAAGAAAAAGAAAAAGAAAACGCCTCAATGAAATAAAAATTATAAATATATTTTATCGATGAGTATATTTTTTTTAATCTGACGTCATTTTCTCGCAATTTTAGCCTCAAGCGTTTGATTGCAGAAGTCTAATTTCAACATGCTTTTGAAATTCACATTTTGCTTTTTGTGGCTTCCTTTTTGAACTGCTTCCTTTTTTTCGCTCTCTCTAACTCGATCTGCTGCTACTTTTTAACACATTTTTTTTTTCTGCTTATTAGAAAACCTATTTAATTTATTTTCAGAAGAAAAGAATATTTTAGGCATACATAGCAAAACAAAATTCTTTCATAGAATTTCTTTTCGTAAATTATGTATATAATGTACATCTCAAAATCCATCCAATGATAAACAAAAATTAATTTTATTTGTTTTCGTGCACAATAAAAACTATTGATTTTATGTACAGTGAAAATGAACAAGAAAGAAATATCATGTTCTAAGTATAGGTTATGGAACATTTTCCAAATAATGCTGGAATACTGTAGCAAAATTACGCCGTTTTACAGTTAAATAAATGAGAAACACAGATGCAAGATAAAGTTTGTTTGTTTTAATTTTTAAAGGTTTAATTTTCAGATCAATATTCGTCAATTATGCTTACATGATTTTATCAACTGCTGTGAATGACCATTACCTTTTCCTTAGTTAAAATAAAAAATAAAAAAGCATCAATAAAATAAAAATTATAAATATCATTTATCAATGCAGTAACTTTTATCTGACGTCATTTTCTCGCAATTTTAGCTTCAAGCGTTTGATTGCAGAAATCTAATGTCAACATGCTTTTGAAATTCAGATTTTGCTTTTTGTGGCTTCTTTTTTTTTTTTTTTTTTTTTTTTTTCGCACTCTTTTACTCGATCTACTGCTACTTTTTAACAAATTTTTTTCTGCTTACTCGAAAACCCATTTAATTTATTTTCATAAGGAAAGAATATTCTAGGCATACAAACCGAAATAAAATTCTTTCATAGAATTTCTTTTCGTGAATTATGCATATAATGGACATGTCAAAATCTATCCAATAGTAAACAAAAATTAATTTTATTTGTTTTCGTGCAAAATAAAATCTATTGATTTTATGTATAGTGATTCTTTACAAAAAATGAACAAAAATAAATACCATGTTCCAAGTATAGGTTATGGAACATTTTCCAAATAATGCCGGAATATTGTATCAAAATTATGCCGTTTTACAGTGTGAAAGTTTATGTCTAAATAAACAATTTGGAAAACACATAATATGTTTGCAAATGCTTAAAAAATTTAATAAGAAAGAAATATCATGCCCCAAATATAGATTATGAAACATTTCCAAAATAAATCAGAATACTGTAACAAAAATTCACCAATAAACAAGGTGAAAATTGATATCTAAGTGAAAAATTTGGAAAAAACATACAATGTTATCAAACTTTAAAAAAAAATGAACTAGAAATAAAAATCATGCTCCAAACATTTTTCAAAATAAATTTGAATACTGTAACAAAAATTCACCTTTTAGCAAGGTGAAAGTTAATATCTAAGTAAACCATTTGAAAAACACGTAAAACGTTTGCAAACTATTTAATTTTAAGCTGTGAAATTATGCTTGAAATTATTGAATACTAGCAGTTACCCGTGACTTCGTTCACATAACATTTAAAGAAGAAATAATTGATCAATCAAGCAAAAAATTTCGATGATGAAAAGCATGTGTAATTAACTTTTTATCGCGAATTTATGGTAAAAAAACTTCTGATAATCCCTAGTTGCTAATTTGTTTGCTGGTCAAAATTTTCCTTTCAGCGATTAATACTAATAGATAGAAACATTCTTGAATTCTTTAGTTCAGCCCTGTAGTTTTCCAAGTGCCTTTAATACACGAAAGTATCTTTCTAAAATTTATTTCAAACAAAAATATTTCTTATTACTACCTAAATTACATTTTCAGAAATTATCATCCGAAGACAACCTTGTATCCAGTTCTTTGCGGGACCTTGTATATCATTTTATATATATACTACAAACATTTCTTAGTTTACTAAATGCAGTTCAAAATAAAAATGCATATTTTATTTAAAAACCACCTTTAAGTAAATTACGCTCATATTCAGTAACCTTTCCGAGATCTTTTGTGTAACCCTGTATATCTAAATTTAACTATTTATACTATTACCATTTATACTCTCCATTTAATATGCATACATTTAGCGAAACTTAAAAGCACATATCATAATTCAAAATGCATTTCATCCATGCAACAGTCATCATCCATGATATACAGTACTTCGGATAGAATATATAATATTTGAAATCTTTTGTGTGTCCCTGTAAATGCTATGCACTTCGTATTATGCATGAAATAACTTACATTAAGCCTCAGCAACATATATCAATTTGATTATACATGAAATCGTTTACCATAATTAAAATATGTCGGAAACTGTTCCTCCCTTTATTCCTATGCAAGGGAATTCTTCTGTCTGACCCAGTAAATGAATAGTAAGTGCCCTTTTCACTACATACTTTACAAAATGCATATTTTAGTGCACTTTGTAAATGCATATAAATTTGAATATGTTCTACAGGCTGTAACATCGTTAAATTTAATTAAAACGATTTTTCCCCATAATGCCGTAATATAAGGAAATTTTTTAACTATCCCTGTAAATAAACTAATCATGGTAAGAACTTCATTTTCAATAGGTATTCGTGTTAGGTAAACGTTAATAATGTCCAAAAATTTCATGGAAATCGGAGTATATTTACGAAAGTTGGAAAGCGACCAGACAGACAGACAAACTGAAAGCATAATAACTTTTCAACTTTGTTCGAAAGTGTTAAAAAATCGAGCCAAAAATATATTAATCAGTGATTTTATTTTCCACCTTTTCCCCACAAAAAATTTCTTCCATTGATAATTATGAGTTTTAAATAAAAATTGATGGATGAATCAGTCACAAAATGTTTCAATAATCACAGTCAATTGATGGGAGAGCATTTTATGATTAAATAGTTTATTAAATATAATATAACTTGAATTATTAAAATAAATCCATGGTTACACTATTCTCTGATACACAGAGCCAACAAACATATTTCATGGAGAACAGCCATGAAATCACGATAGAAAACAGTCAAAATTTCACATGTTCTCTGCCTAATTGCAGAGTCAAGAAATGTACATGTTATCTGCTTGGTTGCAGATTCAAGACTAAAAAACCCCCTTTCGGGAAATATAACAAGAAAGCATAGAGATAAAATTAAAATGATCATAAATTTAAAAATATATCATTAACTTGACATAAAACAATTAAGAACTCAATAAATCTCTAATAATGATTTAAAAAGTACTCAAGTTGACAACTTATCAATAAATAAAACATTAATTTTGACATAAAATAATTATAAGACCAATAAATCTCTTTAAATGAATTTAAATTAAATTAAGCTGTCAACTTGTCAAGAAATAAACAAATAAATCAATATTAAGCATTTTTAAATCATTATTTTAGTCATAAATATTAATCAAGATTTTTATTTTGACAGTGATTGAATTTCTCAAGGCCAAATCCATTAATATCAAGAATTATTATTTGACAGTAATTAACCTGTCAAGGTCAAATACATTACTATTATTAAATTTATTTCTTTATTTAAGGCTTACGCCTAAACATCCTCCGCCTCCATGAACGGAGTTCATCAAATTAAAAATAATTAATCTTACCAGTTTTCTTAATCAAATATTAAAACAATAAAATGAAAACATTTTACCTGTAAAGTTTTTTTTTTTTTTTTAGTATTTAAATAAAATAAAACAACTTCAATATGAATTCTAAAAATTCTAACTGTCCTCAGGAGTTCAAATTTGTATAACTAAAATAGAGAAAGAAAAATTAATATACATTATAATCACAAAAATTAAACATACAAAAGAAAATAATAAATCAAACACAATCATTTTCTATTGGTAAAGGAGAGAGTTTTTGTATGGGGCGTTTCAGTTCCCCGTGCAAAGTTTTCAGTTTAACAACCCGAACATGACTATCTTCACCTGGAAAAAGTTCAATTATTCGGCCCAATTTCCACCTTAATGGGGCTGGTTTTCTTCCTTTATTAGTACTAAGTCATTGATTTTTAAGTTCGGGTTACTCTTCAACCACTTTGTTCGTTGTTGCAATTGTGAGAGGTAGTCTGAAGACCATCTTTTCCAAAAGCTCTGGAAAATCTTTTGCAGCAATTTCCAACGTTCCAAGGGAGTAACATATGTAGAGGAGATGTCAGGTTCAGGCAAGGATGTCATTGCTGCTCCTATAATGAAGTGTCCTGGTGTCAAAGCAGTGAAGTCATTGGGGTCAGAAGATTCAGCCACGAGCGGTCTCGAATTTAAACAAGATTCAATTTGTGCAATCAATGTTAAGAACTCTTCATAAGTTAAAATTTGTTCACCAATTGTTCTTTTTAAATGATTTTTCATTTGTTTTATTCCCGCTTCCCAAAGGCCTCCAAAGTGGGGGGCAGAAGGTGGATTAAATTTCCATATTATCATTTCGTCAGTCAAATATTTGTGAAAATTTTCATCAGAAACAATTCGAGCCATCATTTTCTTCATTTCTCGGTCAGCTCCTACAAAATTTGTACCTCTGTCTGAATATATTTCTTGAGGCTTTCCACGTCGAGCTACAAACCTTTTCAGCGAGGCTAAAAATGTTTCAGTGGTAAGATCTGTGACAATTTCTAGATGGATAGCCTTTGTTGCAAAACAAATGTAAAGGCAAATATAATGCTTAAAGGGTTTCACACCACGCCCCTTACGAGGTTTGATCAAAAAAGGGCCAGCTAAATCCACTCCTACTTTCGAAAAAACTCGAGCTTGTGTTACGCGTGATGATGGAAGATTTCCCATTATTTGAGATGAAAGGTGTGGCATATTTCGGAAGCATTTAATACATTTTCTTATTTCTCTTTTTACAGCTTCTTTAGCATTAACTATCCAAAAATTTTGTCGAATGGCCGAAATTGTTAACTGAGTACCACTATGAAGATGTTTTTCATGAAAGTATTTTATGATCAAATCTGTAACATGATGTCTTTTAGGTATGATTATTTGGTGTTTTTGGTATTCAGAGAGGTTTGCATTTTTTAACCTACCTCCTACACGAAGAATACCATTTTCATCAAGAAAAGGGTGTAAAGGAAGTAATTTACTTTTAGAATTTAGGTTCTTTTTTGAATTTAGCATTTTCAGTTCTTCTCTGAATTCATGGCGTTGAATCAATTTCACAATAGTGTTTGTTGCCCCTTCAAGTTCTTGAACAGTTAAGAAACCACTGATTTTTTCAGATGGGCATCTACTGTTATTAATAAATCTGAGACACCAAGCCATAATTCGTCTCAGTTTGGTCCAGGATGAAAATTTATACAAAAGTTCGAATTCAGGAATATTTTGAGATACGGAGCAAACAAGCATTTTACGTTTTTCCTGCAGGGCCTCTTCGTCAGACAGATTTATTGGAATTTCATGCGTAAATATTGGTAAAGAATTTTCCTTCAACCAGCAGGGACCATTTAACCACACAGAGTTATTAATCAATTCAGATGCAGAACAACCACGAGAGAGAACATCTGCAGGATTTTCTTTTCCCTTACAAAATTTCCATTGCACAGGAGCAACAAGTTCTTGAATTTCACGTACGCGATTTGCGACAAAGGGTTTCCATTTACTGGCACTGCCTTTTATCCAGTGCAAAACAATTTGTGAGTCGCTAAGACAAAATATATTTTCATTATCAATTTCAAGTATCCCCTTTAAATAATTTGCTAATCTAGAAGCTGTAAGGGCTCCAAGAAGTTCAAGACGAGGTAACGTAACCTTTTTTAGAGGTGCCACTCTAGATTTTGCAATAACAAATGAAGTTTCACAAGAAAGGGGATCACGAATATAGGCTACTGACCCATATCCCTTTATACTAGCATCAGAAAAAATAAAAAGCTGAGCAGTTTCAGGATTTAGCCTTACATTATTTACAAAATATTTTCTATGCATTTCAAAATTTACTAACTCCTTAATCTCATAAACCCATTTTCTGAAATTTTCACTTAAAGGATCTGGCAACATAGAATCCCAGTCCATTCCATGTTCCCAGATTTCTTGCATCAAAAACTTCATTCTTATTACAAAGGGAGAAATGAGTCCAAGAGGGTCATAAATTTTAGCCATGGTTTGTAAAACAAGACGCTTAGTGATAATTTGACTATCAAATTCTACCAAAAGTGGTTGTAAATCTAATTTTAATGTGTCACTTTCTGTCATCCATTTGATTCCTAATATCTTTGAAAGATTTTGTTCAAGGGTGTCTTCCTCAAAATTTATCCCATGTTCTTTCCATAAATTTTTTAATTCCATTGAATTGGTTTTGAATTTTCTTAATTTCATATTGGCCTCACTCAATATCTTCTCTGCACCTTTCGATAAAACAAAAGCTTCATTTACTGAATCTGCGCCATGGAACAAGTCATCAACATACAATGAAGTATTTAACATATTAACTATTTTCTCAAAAAGATCTTTATATCCCTCAATGTGATGTTTGATGGTTGCAGAAAGGAGAAATGGTGAGGTTGTTACACCAAAAGTTACACGAGTCATGCGGAAGACCTTCAAGATGGGATTATTACTAGTGATATTATCAAACCACAAGAACCTCAAAAAATTTCTATCTTCATCTTCTATCTGAATTTGTAAAAATCCCTTCTCTATGTCTGCTGAGAAGGCAATCTTGTGAAGACGGAATCTTAAAATAATATCCAAAATATTGGGATTTAAATTAGGACCAGAAAATAAGCAATCATTTAAGGATTTTGCTCCTTTATCTTTAGATGACGCGTCATATACTATTCTTACTTTCGTTGTTAGTTTGTCTTCCCTTATTACTGGTCTGTGAGGCATATAATATGTGTTCACTTCGTTTTTATCAAATTTACATTCTTCAATTATCCCCAAATCAGACTGCTCATTTAATATTTTCTTATATTCATTTAATAACCATTCATTTTTGCATAATTTCGATTTTAATCCCCAAAGTCTCTGTTTAGCTACATCAAAATTGGATTCCAATTCATTTTTGTTTACCTTCCACAAAAGTTTCGTTTCATATCTTCCATTAACAAAATTTAAATTATCTTTAAATAAATCCATTGCATCTAAATCCTTTTGTGAAAATAGTTCACTTTTACTATCAGAAATACCCAATGATTCTAGATCCCAAAATCTTTGCAAATCAAAATTTTCCCTTTCATTCACCGATACATGATGAGCGTTAATTGTTTTGTTGCTTTCAGAGTTAATTTTTCCCACTATTGTGTAACCAAAAAGTGTATTAGCTACATATAAATGCTCATTAATTTCTTCTACGATGCCTTTCTGCACATTCCAAAAATAATCAGCTCCAAGAAGGACTTGCACTGCTGATTCCTGGGGGGTAGGATCTGCTAATTTCCATCCCTTCCTCTCAACATATTTCGTAATTAAAGGATCAGAATTTGGAACCTTCAAAGTTGTTGCGCTTATTAAATCCGTAGCTAATACCTCAACATTTATGAAACGGCGATAATTCAGTTTACTTCTTAATTTAATTTTGAAAACATCATATTCTTCTTCCCGACCTTGATCAATACCAAAGGCAAATACAGTTAAATGTTCCTTTCGTAAAACAGGCAAATTTAATTCACGAGCTAATGTTTTTGTTATGAAGCTTTTCTCGCTTGCAGAATCAAGCAATAAACGAACTAATTTTGATTTCGAGTTACCTTGAGCAGTTACACAACATGTTTGCAATAAAACAGCATGATTAGAATTTTTCAAATTACAATGAGAATTAGATACAATTGTTTGATTTTCGGATATTTCTGGTTTTAAGTTTTTCTTAAAACAAAATAATTTGTTATGTTCAGTGCTTTTACAATTTATACATGGCTGCAATTTTACGCGGCACTGCGAAGATAAATGGGATTTGAAGAAACACCGATAGCATCTACCTTCCTTTTTTAACATTAATCTTTTCTTTTCATCAGCTAAATTTTTACACTCAGACGATAAATGTTCATTATTTTTACAGAAAACACAAAAAACTTTAATATTAGCATTTAGAGTATTAGCATGTTGATATTTATTTGATTGTTTTCTTTCACGATATTCAGTTTTATTTTTATATACAAACGAAGAAGTTGTATCAGTTTTAGAACTAGTCATAAGCAAAGCTTTTTCTCTGCATTCAATTTCTGATTTAAGAAAGGCAATTAGATCTGTTACATCAAGGTCTTTACTAGTATCACGTCTTCTGTGATATTCAATTACAAGTTCATGGGGTAATAACTTAATCAAAACAGGATTTAATAAATGCCCATAGGAACTAGATGTTACTCCTAAATTTCTTAAACTTCTTATGTTTATTTCACAAACGTCATGCAATCTTCTTAACGCATTTAAATTTGAGCAATTTTTCACGGGTTCCATGTTTAACAAATTAGACATATGTTTATTTATAATTACATCAACTTTACCAAATCGGTCCTTTAATAAATCAATACAGGTATCATAATTTTGTTCTGTCAATGGAAATCCTTCTACCACATTGTATGCACGATTACATAACAAAGATTTTAAATATGCAAATTTCTCTATCTTTGACAGTGATTTATTCTGGTGTATCGATGTTTCAAAACAATTAAAAAACTCTACCCATTCTTCGATTTCACCAGAAAATTTTGGAACATTTAATTTGGGTAATTTCATGGCCGAATAAGAACTTGCTTCTGTTCCACTGACAGAACTATTCAATGCATTCACAGAACTACCTGATATCATAGTAGAAATATTGCCTTTACTTAATCTATTTTTAATTTTAAATTTAGCACTTATCAACTGATCATTATACTTTTCACTGCTAGCAATATCCTTTTCATATTCCTTTAAGTCTGATATTTGAGCTTCAATTTCATGATTTAATTTTTGAAATGCAGATTCTTTTAAAGACAATGTTTCATGAAGCTCTAATAATTCATCAGTTTTTGTACTATCGATGTCATCTGCTAATAACGTGTCTAATTTTGTTAATAATTTTGTAAAACTTGTTCGTTCAACAGAACGCTTTGCTTTAAGTTTTTCTAAATTTTCCATAACAATAATAAAATCTTAATTTCTAATTGAATAATAAAGCTTCTTACCTGTTTATTTCAGGTAATCCTTAGGTAATCCAAGTGCACTATTTCAGGTAATCCTTAGGTAATCCAAGTGCACAAAAATCACAATAGTCACACAATTTAGTCACTATTTAATACTACCGGGTTGAGGCGCACCAAAAGAATGCTGGATGTATCAGTCACAAAATGTTTCAATAATCACAGTCAATTGATGGGAGAGCATTTTATGATTAAATAGTTTATTAAATATAATATAACTTGAATTATTAAAATAAATCCATGGTTACACTATTCTCTGATACACAGAGCCAACAAACATATTTCATGGAGAACAGCCATGAAATCACGATAGAAAACAGTCAAAATTTCACATGTTCTCTGCCTAATTGCAGAGTCAAGAAATGTACATGTTATCTGCTTGGTTGCAGATTCAAGACTAAAAAACCCCCTTTCGGGAAATATAACAAGAAAGCATAGAGATAAAATTAAAATGATCATAAATTTAAAAATATATCATTAACTTGACATAAAACAATTAAGAACTCAATAAATCTCTAATAATGATTTAAAAAGTACTCAAGTTGACAACTTATCAATAAATAAAACATTAATTTTGACATAAAATAATTATAAGACCAATAAATCTCTTTAAATGAATTTAAATTAAATTAAGCTGTCAACTTGTCAAGAAATAAACAAATAAATCAATATTAAGCATTTTTAAATCATTATTTTAGTCATAAATATTAATCAAGATTTTTATTTTGACAGTGATTGAATTTCTCAAGGCCAAATCCATTAATATCAAGAATTATTATTTGACAGTAATTAACCTGTCAAGGTCAAATACATTACTATTATTAAATTTATTTCTTTATTTAAGGCTTACGCCTAAACAAAAATATTCATTTGTATGTAACTTATAACTTATTAATTAGTATAAGTAAAAAATATTTCTGATTCATTTTAAATATGACGTCATTATTTATCTCGCTCCATTAGCTACTGATATTCATACCCCTTGTATTTTTAACGACTGCTATAAAGTACCTGTTTTATTTCAACTATGACGTCACATTTTCATGAGTGAACCATTTTATTAAAAATATAATTCTTTTTCATTCTTTTTACTTTTAAGTTATGTCACCATATTTTACACAAAAATTCCCATTAACTAAACAAAAATCCTTGTTAAATGTATTATAAAAAATACACCTTTTATTTTTATTTCAAACATGACGTCATATTTATTTTCTTTTAAATTATTTTATTATAGTTTTTCGCGTGGAAGTTTTCTATTAAAAATTCATTGCCGCTGAAAAATTATTATTCCAATTTTTTATTTTCTTGGCAACAGGAAAGGAAAATGGTTAAATTTTATCTGGAAAATGCCTATTGATTTTGTATGAAAAATAATTAAATTTTGAATTATTAAGGAAAATATTTGAATAAAATAAATAAAAATTACCCTATTATTTAATCCGGACTTCGAACTTTACGTCTGCAAAATTTCAAAGCAATCGGTTCAGTAGTTACGGCGTGAAAGCGGAACAAGCAAACAAACAAACAAACTCACTTTCCGATTTATAATATTAGTAAGGATTTAATACGTCAATTATTACTTGCTAATAAGCATAAAGCCAACAGTGTGAAAATGTCCAAGCCGGAAATCGAACCCGAAAAACTTGAAATAGCGCTACAAGTGCTGTGTCGTTTAAGAAGATAATGCCCAGCTTGCATTTAGCAGCTTGGCATTTTTCACTTCCATGTGGTGGTAGGGCTGCACTGCAGCACAAGATGGAACAGTCCTCATGAGACTAGATCTTGAGACTAACGCGAGACACAAAGAAACTCAGCATCGGTGAACACATATTTAATTTTCAGCTGTGAGATTAGGCTTGAAATTATTTAATATGTGATTTATAACTTGCTAACTAAGCGTAGAACCAACATAATGAAAAATGTCCATGCCGGGGATCGAACCGAGAACCCTTGGAATAGCGCTCCAAGTGCTCCAGCTTGGTTTGGTTTATTTGGTGTCGGTCAATTAGCTACACTAGGGATATAGGCCCTAAGGGTGCCCTTTGTGGGGGTCTTTCTAAGGGAACCTAACCCGTATTTACGCAAGGTTCGAAGAAAATCACGAAAACTCCGAACGGTTAGGCCGACGGCCGCGACTGGGTTCGAACCCACCACTTGCTACCTACCAGTTGAGAGGTCTAAACCACTCGGCCACTGGTGGGGGCCCCCAAGTGCTCTAGCATTTAAGCTATGAGGACTATGCCCAGCTTGGCATTTTTCTCTTCCACTGTTGCTTCTAGGCTTAGTTAGCAATTAATAATTCCCTATTAACTATTCAATAATTTCAAGAGTAATTTCACAGATGAAAAATAAATCTGTGTTCACTGAGAATGCGGAAAGCATTTTGACAAAATTTCATTGAAATATATTTAAATATTTTATATAATGAAGTTCATCAAACATGAAAATAACAAAAACTTGATTTTCAAAAAAGTTTATTTAAAGATTTCTTTTGTATATTTCAGATACATAGAAAATAAATATAGAAGTATCAAAGTTTATTACTGTTTTTTATGTAAAGAAAGTAAGAAAAAGACACATAGAAAAATTGTTTACATTTCTCCTGGATATTTTTATGCCCTCTTCTGAGTTTTGAATTGTTGCATCCTGTTTCGTAAATGACCAGAACTTACTCTTCTAGTAACACTAAGGAATAAAATTAAAACAGACATGTGATTGTAAAAGATTTCTCTTTCAAATAAAACAATAAAAAAAACGAAATTTTTTACGAAAAAAATGTTTTTTGCGAAAACTTGTATACAGGGGTACACGACATTTCCGTCCCGCCACTTCGGTCCCATCGTGTCGGTCCTGAGACATTTCGGTCCAAAGACATTTCGGACCATGGCCATTTCGATCTCGAGACATTTCGGTCTATGGCCATTTCGGTCCCTTGGTGTTTCTTTGCCCGCCACATTATAACTCGTATTCAAATTGTTGTGGGCCTACCAAACGCTGTAAGTTCAAAATTATTCGGGCCTTTAATTTTTTTTTTTTTTTTTTTTTTTTTTTTTATTCTCTTTGTCCTTTCCTAAATTTTATAAAAAGCTGAATGTAATAAATTTAATAGTCCGATAAATTTAAACTTTTATAACACTTGTTAATAAAATCACGCGAGCTGTAAATTTTGTTTGATTAAACAATGTGACATAATTTTAGGGGACATTCTCTTTTACTTTTATTATTAGCCTCCGATGCTATTTCTTTCAGACAAGCTTAAAAGTGTCGTGTCAAAAATTGTGGCCCACTTTTACTTACCTATCATACGTAGTATAGAGTAAGTCTTGCAATCGTTTTGAAAATCGAAAAAAAAATTTGACGGATTTACACGTTTCAGATACTGAAGATTCCGAAAAACATATTTTTAGAAAAAAAATTATCGTCTGTCTGTCTGTAAAAACTCTATCTCACTAACAAATGGAGGTAGAGACTTAAAATTTTACGTACTTAGTAAGTAAGAATAGGACGAAGCCTATTTAATATCAGTAACCTCGATTATCTGGAACTATTTTCTTCGGACTCTCGAAAAAAAAATTGAGGGATTTACACGTTTCAGACACTGGAGATTCCGAAAAATATATTTTTAGAAAAAAAAAATTGCCGTCCGTTTGTTTGTTTGTCTGTTTGTAAACGCTCTATCTCACGAACAAAAGGATATAGAGACTTAAAATTTTGTGTGTACTTTAGTAAGTAAGAATAGGACGAAGCCTATTTAATATCAGTAGCCTCAATTATCCGGAACTATTTTTTTTCGGACACTCGAAAAGTTCGTTCTGATGAAATGTATATAAAAAATTTCGATTTTTTTATTTTAAGGAAAGGACGTAAAAGGCAATAAAATAACACAAATTTTGCATCAAGAACGAAGTTGGTCGGATTAATAGTTGCCGAGGTATTTGTAATCCTGTTTTCCACATTCTTCTATTTTTCATGACCTTGTATTTTCTTCAAATTTCAATTCAAAGATATGTTTTAATTGGAAATGAGACGCTTAATCTGACGCAGTAAACTGTTAGTTAATATGATTATTGTTTTCGGAGTTATAAGGATGTTTCTTTCATGCAATCCGTTACTACTTGTGTAGTTTGGTATTTTACATAATTTTTCGAAATGGGTTCATCAGCAATTCATTAATGGAGCATTAATATGTACATTAAGGATATTTAAATATACGTTTACATTTTGTTTTGGAATTGCAATGCATTTTATAACTAGTTTTCACATATTTTATTTTCACATATTATATAATGCATATTCATGATGGGTAAGTATTACGGTGGCCTCCAACCACTAGTTTCGTAATCTGGCCGTTAAAACGAGACATTCATACAATTTTATTGTTAAAATGCATTTCCTTTTTCTCAGAGTCTATAAAAAAGCGTTTAAACTAAAGAAAAAATCTGTTTTTGATGAATCTAGTCAATGAAGAAGTAGTACGTCAAATTGTATCTCTTTGTTATTCCGCAATTCCAATGTCTCAGAGAAAAATTGCTAATCAATTGGATATTTCATGCCATTCTGTTTGCTATTATATTGATAAACACAAGAAAAATGAAGTTAGCTCATTGCATTCTAAACGGGGTCGCCCTTATAAAAGACCTCTATCGAATTTTTTAATTTTATTTTTATTATTTTTTTGTTTGTTTGTTTGTTTGTTTGTTTAATCGGAGGCGAAACTGAATTCTGCAATGGTAGAATCTACATTCAACTTGTTACAATTATTATTATTATTATTATTATTATTATTATTATTATTATTATTATTATTATTATTATTACTATTTAACAGAATGAATGTTTTAAATTTTATCATTTATTATTAGTATTAGTATTTTATATATATGATAAGCTGCCATAAATATTTTTTAATTGTTAACGTAGATTTTTTTAGAACGTTTAGATTACTATTTATTAAATAATAAAAATCTATGCTTATTTTTTTTCTTTTCCACTAATTTTGATAATACATGTCATTAATAATTTAATGAGACACTTATAAGGTAAATTATATGTACATACTTCCTCAAATCACCCCCCTACACTGTCTCCTTTAACAATTCAGAAATGAGACATATTTATTGAAGTACAAATATTTAATTTTTCTTATCTTTTTTATAATACAAATTCGCATTTTAACATTTATTTTGATAAGTTACTTTCCACTATAAACATTGGAATAACAATAGTGATTTCGCAACTAGGAGTGCTATGAAAAATTTTTCTTTTCAGAAAACTGCCCTAAAGATTTTTTTAAGTAATTATTATTATTTTTATTGATTACATTTTGTCAAGAGTTCTTCTCACCTCATGAAGACAATTTTTGTGAGCTAATTTTACTAAAACTGGGCCTATTTCTTTGTAATAAGATGATTTTTTTTAGTTTATGTAATAATGAAATTATTATTTTGAATAATTTTATTTTCAATTTTTAACTGATAAAACAAACTTTTTATTTTATTTGTCGTTTCTTTATTTATTTATTTGTACGATCCTTTCACTCCCACTTTCCGAGAAAAAAGACTAATAATTCTTATTTTTCTTTTATTATTAATTATATTAATAGATTTAAATTTTGGTAATTTTAAATATACAATAAATGAGCAAGCAAAGGATAAATTTCAGTCTATAATTACTAAAAATGTTTTAGTGTATCAAGAGTTTACACTTATGATACACTAAAATTCAGAAAAAGTCAATAGAACTCCCCCTCCCTCTCCTGTTTTTTAAAACAAAAATTTGCGTGCTGCTTTAGGACACTTATAATCGCATTATACTAAAATTTTATGGCCTTTGGTTAAAAAGCTCTACGACGTTCCCTGTAAAATTATGTCACATATTTCACGTGCACAAAATTTCAGCTTACAGGAGGAGGGACCGAAATGGCTAGGGACCGAAATGTCTTGGCACCGAAATAGCTAGGGACCGAAATTTCTCAGGAGAGAAATCTCTCGGGGCCGAAATGTCTAGGACCGAAACAGTGGGACCGAAATGGCGGGACCGAAACGTCCTGCTTCCTGTATACAGAAATCAAATGAATTATTTTTTATTGTTATATGTATTTTAAGTTTTATATTTTTGTATATAAGAAAATAAATTTTACTAAAAAAATTTCTTTTTTGAATGAGATTTTTTTTCTCTTTAAATGTAGGTTTTAAATGTAATTTAATAAATTCTGTACTTTCAGTAAAAATGAAACAACAAATGCTTTTACACACACATATTCTTTTGGAATCTGGTAATATTTTCTTTTCAAAAGTCATCACCTCAGGCGTTCGATTGGAGAAATCCAATTTCAACACACTTCTTAAATTCACATTTTGTTTCATTTGACTTCCCCTTTCAGCTGCAGATGAAAATATTTCGTAACTCAATCTACTGCTACTTTTTTATACATATTTTGCTTAAATTTTCTATAAAATTCATTTAATTTCGCGTTCTGCAAAAAACGAAAAAAAAAATGTTATCGTGCAAAAGAAAAATTTCTTTCAAAAAATATCTTCCATATGTAACAAATAATAAAACTGAAAATACATACAAAAATAAATAATAAAGTTCATTTAATATTGTGTACAAAAAAAAATCAAATGAATTTTATTATTTATTGCTGTGTGTATTTGCAGTTTTATCGTTTTTTATATTTGAAAATAAACATTATGAAAAATATTCTTTTTTTTGTTTCAGATTTATTTTCTTCTCTTTTAAATGCAACAATTTATATATATATATATAGATAGATAGATATATGTGTGTGTACAAAGAATAGCTATGTAAGACTTAAAATATGAGTTAATAAAATTATAGAATGCTTTAAGAAAAAATAGCATATAGTTATTATATGCAGTAGAATCTCGCTAATTCGGACCCCATCAATCCGGATCGGTTTGGTCGATTTTTTCTTTTCAAGTTTGAGAATCAATTGGCTAATTTCCATAACATTAACTTGTTTCATCGTCGTATTCTGAATAAAAACACTTTTTCTGAAATCTTTTCGGAACAATACCTTAAGCTTTTTTTATTTAAACTCTTTAATGTTATCTTTCAAAAAAATAACTATGTAATGTATTGCTAAGTTTGACAATTCCAATTTTCCTAATTTTCTATTTAAACAGCTAGAAATGTCATAAGAAATCACTGCATAATAAAATTTTACTCAGAACATTGCAAGAAAGCAAGGTAAAATAGTCCCTATAAGACCCATTGTCTGATAAGGATAGCATTCCGATCTTTGTCAGCCCATAGGTCTGCTTCCGTGTTATTGTGAAAAAACGCTTCTACAATACAATTTGCAGAAAATTATTTATATTTATAAAGTATGACTGTACGGCTCGCAAAAGGTATAAAAACTGGCATAGCAAAAAATTACAAAATTTTATTACAAAGTAAACATTTTTACTGTCTGTAAATATTCAATAAATTTAACATAAAGATGATTTTCTGTAAGTATGTTTTATTTTATTTCACTTTTTTCTAATTCTCCGGATAATCCGGATTTTCGATAATTCGGATTGGGTCTGGTCCCAATTAATACGAATTACCGGGGTTTTACTGTAGTGCTGTTCCGACGAAGTAAAAAAATAACATACTAATTTATTTATTTATTAAAATGCGTCAAGAAACCAAAAATGTTCGGTACATAAAGCTTTCACGAAAAAAAGAAATTTCTATTATTTTATTTTTAAAGATTAAAATTTGAAGCCTACGGTATTAGCTCAGAGGTCAGCGCATTGCGTTACAAAGCTACAACTAAACAGTTCGACTCCGGGCTGCAGACGGAGCAAGATTCACTCTGACCGTGACTTATGCTGTATAGCACTCCTGTTCAACATTTCAGTAAGCAGGGGTCTCACACCTCAGGTATTGGCATTCAATGAAGTACGCCATTATTCACATGACTTAACCCTTTCCGGCACACTGCACCCAGTCTGTGATGCCTAATTTTAATTCTAAACTTGCAAACGGCACCAATAATATTTTAGTAAAATTTTGCTTTTACAGTAAAAGGTTAAATTAAGGAATTCAAAGTATTTAAAAAATTCGTTTGTGAAATCCGGTGTTAGTCGATATTTTTTTCATTTTATTACTGGTTTTGCCCGTGCCGGAAAGGATTAAAACATGCGGCAATATTATTGCACAGTATTAGTATACACGCACATCTTAACGTAATTCAAATGGATCTTACAGCAGTAGACAAAACAAAAAAAGTCCCTATGGTTCTTCAGTTACATGTATTAAATATCAAATTATACATTTTCTATGAGAGGTCAAGCTCAAAAACATTTGTAGGATAAAGTACCAGAAACGTTAATTGCGCCTATAACAACAAGAATAACAAAAAACAAGTCGGAAATTGCCCGGGAAGCTTAACAAATGACGTGCATTCGTACTATAACGAAGTTTTAAAAATATGCAATTCTTGCTGTTATAATATACAGTACGTCGAATACAGTAGAGTGACTAAATCTTTTGCGTGTCCCTGTAAATGCTATCTACATTCTATTATACAGGAAGTAACTTGTATTTAACCTCAGCAACGTATAACAATTTCATAAAAAATTAAATAGTTTAATATAATTAAAACATGCCCCAAACAATGGTTCTCCATACACCATTATGTAGTGGAATACTTTTGTGTGGCCCATTTAAATTAATAATAAATATTTTTGCATCACAGTTTGTACAGAATGTATATTTTAGTCTACTAGGAAGTTCTATCCCCTACGAACTACGCGCGTCAACCCTTATTCGGATACTGCAGACGCAGACTAACAACATGCTAATTTGATCGGTTTTAAATAGATTACGGAAAATTTAAATATAACTAAAAATAAAGAATACTGCCCAGTTAAACTGATGGCATTGAGCTCACAGGATACAAATACTAATTGTACATTAAAGCCTTATATTTTCAAGGGATAATTCCGTTCGAAAAAAAATTAGGAAAGGGAAACAGCTCTCCCCTTTCCTCTTTTTTTATACTTAATCATTGAACCTCCTATACTATCAAAGACATGCTTTATCATATAAAAAATCCATATCCAAAATTCAGAGCAAATGAGATAATTCTTAATAAAAACCCATTTCGCATTTGTGTAATTTAAAAGGAGCCATCCCCCTTTTTTATACTTAACCATTAAACTTCCAAAACTATTCAGAGATTTGAACGAAATCTGAAAATTCTGCTTGAAAAACCCATTTATATAAATTAAGGGGGGGGGCATTAGAACCCCTGTTCTCCCTATTTATACTTATTCAATGAACACCTAATAACAGTCACGGAATCGCCTCATCAGAATGATCCTAATCTAAATTTTGAACGAAAATTTAATTCTGCATGAAAATCTCATTTATATCAACTAAGAGGAGGGGCATGAGCCCCCCGTTCCCTCTCTTATACATATCGAATGAACTCCAAAAACTAATCAGGGAAGCGCCTTGTCAGGATATATCTACATACAAAATTTCATGTGGATCGGATATTTTTATCATGAGTTATCGCGTTACGCACGAACGTACGAACGAACGTACATACAGAACGGACGGGCACATAAGCTCTCAGGCTATGATAGCCTGTGAGCTAAAAACCAGTGGCAACCTTCTTGTAATTGGATTTCCATTCAATCCCATTTGATTGCAGAATTTAAAGATTGAATCAGTTTCTATTTAAAAGATTCAATGGCTGTTACCGTTTTTGATTAAATAAGATCAGTTAAATATGTACAAATAAAATAATATAGAAGGAATTAAGTAAAAAGAGTTTTTGTGTCCTGGTATTTTTGAACAACGCTATAAGAAAACTGTTTTAAATAAGATATTTTGAATGTCGTTTTAAATTTGACGTAATTATACCTAAAGTTTTCTTTTTTTTTTAATATTCACGTAAAAGTACTTTTCTTGTTCCAAAGTAAATATTATTTGTACCGTCTTAAAACTCACAACATTTGTTAAAACAACAAAAAAAAAATCACGCGTAAAGCATACATTATGAAGCACTTTCGCACACATTCAGAATAATGTAACAAAACTGCACCGTTTAAAAAATTAAAATATTACATCTTATTTCAAAACCGAATATCAGCTGTTACCATTTATGATCAAAAAGTTATCCGAATTCTTTAGCAACCCTTGTAAAACAGAGATTTGTATATATTACCAACATGCATTCCAAAATTTAATTCATTTAAGAGATACATATATTTCAGTCGAAAATTCTCCTTCAGCAATTTTCTCTAATAAGGATAATGTTATACGAATACTTTTGTGTCATCATGTATATGAGGTATAAAATATATAAAGAGTAATAAGCAAAAAACTAATTAAATTTAAAAGCGCATACCGAATTTTAAAACGCACTCTACTGCAATAATTACATAAACAGAGTACTATAAACGATTTCTTTTCTGTGTCCCTGTAAATTGATAAAAAATGCTATGAATGCTCGGTTTTAACGTGATCGTAGTGAATTTCAGGGATTTATATCATTTTCAATAATTTGGAATAGCGTAATATCATTAATCTCTCCAAACGATTTTTCCCATATACCACTAATATAATAGAATTCTTTTAAGTGTCCTTGTAAATGAACCATTAATCGTACATACTTCATATTGAATACCAAACATGCTTTGGTGACTCTAAATAAGCTTTAACAATTGTGCATGAAAATCCGAGTATATTTACGGGACACGGACAGATGGACAAAAAAACCGAATGCATGATACTTTTCGACTTTGTTGAAAAGTGATAAAAAGATGATCCCAAAATAGGAATTAAATGTTAAGGGTAAATAGTATACTTTTAAATTTAATGTGTTTTGCAATATTTCGATTGATCATTTTAAATATGATGTAATTTCTCCTACTTAATGCTTTCAAAGCATATGGATTTTACTATTTTAAAATTTTATGTATCTTTTAACATTCTTGTGAAAATACTTTTGTTGCGAGAACGGGATTGTTTTTATTGGTACTGGCCTAGAGTTGACAGCAATATTTTAAATGATTATCCAGAAATGTAAAATAAATTTATTGTGTAAATAGTATGTTTAAAAGTTTAAACTGTTCGGCAATTTTATTATATGGCATATAGCGTAACATCCTCCATTTATTGCTTTTAACTCATATTAATCTTATACTATAATGCGAGCAAAAATTGTGTGTGTGTGTGGGGGGGGGGGGGGGGGGGGGTAAATTTTATCTCAAAAACGGCTCTAACGATTTTCGCAAAAATTTGGATTTTACCATTTTCGGGCACGAGAAGACCATTGGGCTAGGTCCCATGTTCGGGAAAATTCGATTACTGGGTCATTTTGGGTCACAATGGGTCAGGATCAAGCTATTTATATCTAGAGAACGGCTGGATGGATTTTAAGGCAATTTTGTATCCAATCGTTTTTTGGCACGAGAAAACTATTGGGCGGGGTCACATGTTCGAAAAAGTTCGATTAGTGGGTCATTTTGGGGTCATTATGGGTCAAGCCATTTTTATCTAAAAAACGGCTCTAACGATTTTGACCAAATTTTATATTGTATCGCTTTGGATTACAAGAAGACCATTGGGTTAGGTAACGTGTTCGAGAAAATTCGGTTAGTGGGTCATTTTTGGGGTCATTGTGGGTCATGCTATTTTTATCTAGAGATCTTCTGACGCAATTTTGACTAAAAATTGCATTCTATGGTTTTCGGGCATGAGAAAAACATTGGCCTAGGTTACATGTTCGAGAAAAAATTTTAATGGGTCATATTGGGTCATTAAGGGTCTGGGTCAAACTATTTATATTTAAAGAACGGCGTGATCGATTATAACGAAATTTTGTATGTAACAGTTTTTTGACATGAGAAAACTAATGGGCTAAATCATATGTTTGAGAGATTTCGACTATGTGGGTCATTTGTGGATCATGATGGGTCATAATGGGTCATGGTCAAGCTATATCTAAAGAACAGGTGGATCGATTTTAACGAAATTTTGTATGCAACATTTTTTTGGGACTATAAAATCATTGGACTAGGTTACATGTTCGAAAAATTTCGATTAATGGGTCATTTTGGGTCATTAAGAGTCTGGGTCAAGCTATTTATATTTAAAGAACGGCGTGATGGATTATAACGAAATTTTGTATGTAACAGTTTTTTGACATGAGAAAACTAATGGGCTAAATCACATGTTTGAGAGATTTTGACTATGAGGGTCATTTGTGGGTCATGATGGGTCATGGTCAAGCTATATCTAAAGAACAGGTGGATCGATTTTAACGAAACTTTGTATGCAACATTTTTTTGGCACGATAAAATCATTGGACTAGGTTACATGTTCGAAAAATTTCGATTAATGGGTCATTTTGGATCATAAAGGGTCTGGGTCAAGCTATATATAATTAAAGAACGGCAGGATCAATTTTAACGAAATTCTGTATGTAACAATTTTTAGAAACGAGAAAACTAATGGACTAAGTCACATATTAGAGAGCTTTCGATTATAAGGGTCATTTGTGGGTCATGATGGGTCATGGTCAAGCTATATCTAAAGAACGGGTGTGGATCGATTTTAACGAAATTTTGTATACAGCATATTTTTGGCACGAGAAAATCACTGGGCTATGTCACATGTTCGAGAAATTTCGATCAGTGGGTCACTTTTTGGGTTATTCTAATTTTATCTAGACAATGTCTCGCGCAAATTTGACTAAATTTTGTATTTTATCGTTTTCGGGCACAAGAAAATCATTGGGTTATGACAGATTTTTAAGAAAATTCGATCAATGGGTCATTTTGGATCATAAGGGGTCAGGGTCAAACTAGCTATATCTAAAAAACGGCTGAATCGATTTTATCTAAATTTTGTATCTAATGTTTTTCGGCATGCAAAAATTAATGAACTAAGTCACATTTTCGAGAGATTTTGATATAAAGGTCATTTGTGGGTCATGCTAATTTTATCTAGAAAATTGTTCTCACCATTTTGAGTATATTTTCTATTATATCGTTTTCGGGCAAAAGAAAATCATTGAGATAGGACACATGCACGTAACAATTCAATTAGTGGGTCGTTTTAGATCTTAATGGGTTCGGGTCATTCTAATTATATATAACAACGACTCAGTCAATTTTACCTAAACTTTGCAACGGAACGTCTTTTGTCACGAGAAGCTGAGTTGCATATTAAACAAAATTATATTAGTGGGTCATATCGCTTCATTGCTGGATGCTGTCAAGCTAATTTTACATAAGAAATGGCTTAAACGATTTTGATTCATTTTATACTCTACTGTTTTTGATTACCTGAAGACCATTGAGCTAAGTCACATGTTTGATCACATGTGATTAGTGAATCATTTGGGTAATAAGGGTCAGGATCACGAGACTATGGCAAAAGCCAATAAGCTGGCGATATTTGACTAAATACTGGCGAAATTTGGCCGAAAAATCGACTATTAAGGTTACGAAACCAAAACACATATTTGGCGCCAAATGAAAGAATGTGTCCAAATTTGGTTATATCTGGCAAAAAATATTGTCAGAATGTGAAGAAATTTCTTATACATTCTTAATAGTCTTCGAGATGCATAGTTAAACTAATCAGAGTCGAGCTAAAAAAGTGATTTGGATTGATGTCCTTTCGTTGTAAATTTTAAAATAAAGTAAAATTTATGAACATGTGCATACAAACATAGTTTTCTTATTGATTGTTTTTGTAAATAATACTATTATTAGGATGAGCGAAGCGAATCCTCTACTAGTCCACTCAAATTAGAATTTGTCGTACGCTTTACAAAAAAACTATTCAATATTTTAACTTCAAATTAAACACAAAAATAAATTATGATCTGTAGATTTGCAGAATATAATTTTTTTTACAGTAAAATGTTAAAAAAATTATTATTTTAATTAATTTATTTTACATGCATTTCCAATACGGAAGCATTTTAGCAAATAAATAAAAAATGAAACGCGTATATTTTCAGAAAAAAAAGTTTAAATCATGGAGTAAATAATTATAGATAGAATCATGATTAATTTATTAAATAAAACATGTTTTCATTATCCCGCAAAATCGTTTGCACAGATGACACTTAAACATTTTAAAAGAATTGCATTATAGATTTTTTTTTTTTTTTTTTTTTTTTTTTTGTAAACTGGCAACAAAATAATTGTAAACAAATAAAATTAATTCTTAAATTTGTTATATAAATGAAAAATTAAAAGATCTGCGTGAAGTTGTTGGTTCAAGCTCTTTATAAATATTTTTGCGAAGGTCGTATTGTGGCTAAATAATATCGACTCATTAATCAGAAGGATTTTATAGAAAAATAAGACTTTAATAAGTTCGCAAACACAACAATAATTATTCGTGAAAACGTCACTGCGAGAATGAGAGAGCGCTTCGTTAAAAGGTAATTCCATTAATTGAGTTGCCATTCGCAGAAAGTAAACAGTTCTCCCACGCGGAGAGAATTACAGCAATTCTCATACGCTAACATGTATAAAAATGAAGAAATTAAAATAAAATGTTTTACAGTTGAAAATTCATAGTATCAACGAAAGCAGATTTCAAATGTTTTTTCCAGAAAATAGGATTTTGAAGAAGTAACTTTCTTCAAGCTTTCTTCAAATATATTATTCTAAAATAGCTATCAAAGATTATCGGATGTTGATTACAAAGATTGGAAACATGCATATTTCAAACAATTAAAAAACACCAGTGGCTACTTGAAATTGTAAAAACATCTTTAAAAGAGCTTTTAGTTGAAAATTAAAAAAAAATTTGTAAAAGTTTGCTTCGAAAATATCTTATGCCAGTTTTACATCATAAGTAAAAAATTAAAATGCGCCAAAACATAAAATAACGTTTTTGTTTAATAAAAATGCAAAAATAATAAAAAAAAAAAAAAAAAAAAAAAAAATTGTTACTTTCAAATATTTGTTTTATAAAATAATGCTTCGCTAATCCAAACAAAGCATGGCTTTTGCTAGTTAATAACATGTTTTAGAATAATAATACTATCGAGTTGAACACAAAGGTAATTTTGACCGAGCTGAGCTCGGTCACCCCTGCTAGTGCATTTATTATTTTAACATTTTTTTTTTAATTTACGTATCTTATACTATAATGCGAGCAAAAATTGTGTGTGTGTGTGTGTGTGTGTGTGTGTGTGTAAATTTTATCTAAAAAACGGCTCTAACGATTTTCTCAAAAATTCGGATTTTACCATTTTCGGGCACGAGAAGACCATTGGGCTAGGTCACATGTTCGAGAAAATTCGATTATTGGGTCATTTTGGGTCATAATGGGTCAGGATCAAGTTATTTAAATCTAGAGAACGGCTGGATCGATTTTAAGGAAATTTTGTATCCAATCGTTTTTTAACACGAGAAAACAATTGAGCTGGGTCACATGTTTGAAAAATTTCGATTAGTGGGTCATTTTTGGGTCATTGTGGGTTAAGCCATTTTTATTTAAAAAATGGCTCTAACGATTTCGACCAAATTTTATATTTTATCGTTTTGGATTATAAGAAGACCATTGGGTTAGGTAACATGTTCGAGAAAATTCGGTTAGTGGGTCATTTTTGGGGTCATTGTGGGTCATGCTATTTTTATCTAGAGATTTTCTTACGCAATTTTGACTAAAAATTGCATTCTATGGTTTTCGGGCACGAGAAAAACATTGGGCTAGGTTACATGTTCGCAAAAAAAATTTTAATGGGTCATATTGGGTCATTAAGGGTCTGAGTCAAGCTATTTATATTTAAAGAACCGCAGAATCAATTTCATCGAAATTTTGCCTGTAATAGTTTTTTGACACGAGAAAGCTAATGGGCTAAGTCACACGATCGAGAGATTTCGATTATAAGAGTCATTTGTGGGTCATGATGGTTCATAATGGGTCATGGTCAAGCTATATCTAAAGAACAGGTGGATAAATTTTAACGAAATTTTGTATACAACATTTTTTGGCACGAGAAAACTATTGGGATAGGTCTCATGTTCGAAAAATTTCGATTACTGGGTCATTTTGGGTCATAAGAGGTCTGGGTCAAGCTATTTATATATAAAGTACGACAGTATCAAATTTAAGGAAATTTTGTATGTAAGTTTTTTGACACGAGAAAATTAATGGGCTATCTCACATGTTTGAGAGATTTCGATTATAAGAGTCATTTATGGGTCATGATGGGTCATAACGGGTCATGTCAAGCTATATCTAAAGAACATGTGGATCAGTTTTAACGAAATTTTGTATACAACATCAGTACAAAAAACCCTGAACAGGTTAAAAGCTTGTGACGCAGCACTTTATCTTATATATCTAAGAATTTTAAATTTGGGACTTAAAACTAATGATATCAAAATTTATGTGACGCTATGCTATTAATTAATATATACATATATTAAAATTTATTCATTAAGATTTTATCAATTACATCTTTCATAAATTCAAAATATGAATCTTAAAAGATATAATATCAAAATTTAAGTGACGCCTTGACGAGGCTTTAAACAATGTTTTAAAATTCCATTTATTTATTTATTGTCTAAATACATTTTCATATCTAAACAATACTTTTCATTTTCCAATACACTGTTAAATACATCACTGTCACTGAATATATATAATGCATTGAAATGTATTTATTTGAATAAATAGATTTATCTTTTGGGCTACGCTATCCAAAATCAAAAATAACATTTGAATAAATATTTTTTGCGTCATTGTATCCAAAGTAAGTTAAATAGATGCAAATAGATACGATGACGCAAAAAATATGTATTCAAATGTTATTTTTGATTTTGGATATCGTAGCCCAAAAGATAAATCTATTTATTCAAATAAATACATTTCAGTGCATTATATATATTCAGTGACAGTGATGTATTTAACAGTGTATTGGAAAATGAAAAGTATTGTTTAGATATGAAAATGTATTTAGACAATAAATAAATAAATGGAATTTTAAAACATTGTTTAAAGCCTCGTCAAGGCGTCACTTAAATTTTGATATCATATCTTTTAAGATTCATATTTTGAATTTATGAAAGATGTAATTGATAAAATCTTAATGAATAAATTTTAATATATGTATATATTAATTAATAGCATAGCGTCACATAAATTTTGATATCATTAGTTTTAAGTCCCAAATTTAAAATTCTTAGATATATAAGATAAAGTGCTGCGTCACAAGCTTTTAACCCGTTCAGGGTTTTTTGTACTGATATCAGTGCTTTTTTTAGGTTAATAATAAAAAGATAAAAACAAAAAATTAAAGACTAATGCAAAGAATTCATTTTCATGATTTCTGAGCACCTTTAATTACCCCTCCCCCACCCACTTAAAAAAAGACATATCATATTTTATTATTAATATATGCTGTGCTACTTGATTTCGTTAAAAACAACTCTGTAGTAAAGTACGTTAGCATAAGATAAGAAAGTAATGTACATTCAGCACTGTATTTCTAAGAAAGGATTTCATAATCTATGCTGTATGTATCATTTCTCATTCTAGTTAACTATGTTTATTCTTTACACATGATGATACATATACTGCAGATGGATTAAAATGATCAGGAATACAATATTCAGAATGTGCTGGAAAGTATTTCATAATCTATGCTGCGTGCATGATTCTTGTTAATTATGTTTGAACCTTTGTATAGGTTGGTAATATTGCAGATTGATTAAGACTATATCCGTTACAATATTCAGAATATGCTGGAAAGTGTTTAATAATCTATGGTGCACACAGGTTTTTCTTTCTTGTTAATTATGATTTGTTCTTTATATAGAGTGGTAAAATTACTGCAAATGGATTAAAATGATAGGCTTACAATAATGAAAATGTGTTAGAAAGTGTTTCATAATCTATACTGTATGTGTAACTTTTCATTCTTGTTAGTTTATTTATGTTTTGCTGTTTGCACAAAACATATATAAACTAACAGGGGGGGGAGAGAGATTTGGATGGGAAGATTACTGTACAAAGATGAAATTGATAGGTTTAAAGCATTCAGAATAAAATGGAAAGTACATAAACATGTTAAAGGAAAATTTTTTACTCTCGTTAATTATGCTTTGTTTTTTTGCACAGAATGGTAAAATTATTGTACATGAATGACAATAAGTTTACAATATTCAGAATGAGTCAGAAAATGCATCATAATCGATGCAGTATGCATGACTCTTCATTCTTGTTAGTTATGTTTTGTGGGGTCATCAAGGCTTCTTGTTAGTTATGTAAGGGAGGGGGAGGAGTTTGTATCGGGTTTAAGATTTTATTAAAATTTCCATGCTCTAGTCTGTACGTATTTACATAATTTCTTTTTCTAAAAATCTTGATTTGGTTAGATAATTGTTTTTGTTTTTTTTTTCGGGTTTGAATCTCGATTCAGTTTGACTTGAATTGGAATTTTCAGGTTCTTGCCGAGTTGCATTTCAAGTACTAGTTTTCAATTCTGGTCAGTGGATGGAAACAAAAATTACTTTGTCTTTCTTGAACAGATTTTTATTTCCTAATTTTTTTATTTTACTTTTTTTTTGGGGGGGGGGATTAGATTGGGTTTCAGGTTATTCTGATCGGGTTTGAGATAGACTTCTATTGGAATTTCCATGATCTGGTCAATACATATCGACATAAATTGTTCTTTTTTTTCTAAAATCTCGATTTGATTAAATATTTTTTTATTTTTTTTTGGGGGGGGGGGGGGATTGAATCTGGTTTCGGATTGACTTCAAATGGAATTTTCAGGTTCTTGTTGAGTTGCATTTCAAGTATATTATTTTGTCGCAGATAAATTGGGTTACAATTGGAATTTTTTTTTTTTTTTTTTTTTTTTTTTGGGGGGGGGGTAGTGTTTGAACAGGGTTTAGGATAGATTTCAATTGAAATTCTTGTCAGTGTATGTGGACAGAAATTATTTGGTCTTTCTTGGACAGACTTGTGTTTCCATTGTTTTTTCCTTTTCGGGTTTGGATTAGGTTTCATGTTAACTTTCAGACTCTTGTCAGTGTGTATCGGCAGAAATAATTTTCTCTTTTCCGGATTAGGTTAAGGTTCGATGGAAATTTTTTTCAGGTTTCAATCAGGTTCAATTCAAATGGAATTTTCAAGTTCTGGTCAGGTTGCGCTTTAATGGAAAATATTTTGTCCTGTATAGATACTGGGCTCCGGTTGTATGGAATTTCCTTTTTCAGGTTCAGATTAGGTTTAAGATAGACTAATTGGAATTTCCAGATTTCTGATCACGCATATCTATGGAAATTAAGTTTTCTTTCCCAAATCGAGATATGGTTGGATATTTTTTTTTTTTTTTTTTTTTTTTTTGGGGGGGGGGGGGGTTGAATCTGCTTTCGGTTTGACTTCAAATGTAATTTTCAGGTTCTTGTTCAGTTGCATTTCAATGTATTTTATTTTGCAGCAGATAGATTGAGTTACTCTTGGAGGGATTTTTTTCTTTCTGGTTTTGGATTGTATAGGATAGATTTCAATAGGAATTTTTCGATTCTGGTCAATGTATGTCAATGGAAATTATTTTGTCTTTCTTGGACAAATTTATCTTTCCATTAAATTTTTGTTGGTTTAGAATGGGTTTCAGGATAACTTGTAGGTTCTTGTTGGCAGACTTGTATAAAACCAAAAACTTTCTGCAAATTAATTTAATGTTGGGTGTAATTCGTATTTTTTGCGCAATTCATGGTCATCATTCATGTTTTTTATGCGATTTATGAATTTAATTTGCATTTTTGAGCAATTTATGGACATAATTCGCAATTTTTATGCGATTAATGAATGTAATTTACATTTTACAAGATTTATGGACGTAATTTGCTATTTTTATGCAATTCATAGACATAATTTGCGTTTTTTCAGCTTTCTGTCGACGAAATTTGTGTTTTTTAATCGATTTATTGACGTTATTTATGTTTTTATAGGATTTATGAATGTAATTTGCTTTTTTTACCAATTCTTGGACGTAATTTGCATTTTTTGTAATTTATGAACGTTATTAGTGTTTTTTTGCACGATTCATGGAAGTGATTCGCATTTTTTGAGTGATTTATGAATGTAATTCACGTTTTTATGCGTTTCATGGACGTAATTTGTGTTTTTTGAGCGATTCATGAATGTAATTTGCGTTTTTTATGCAATTCATGAATGCAAAACACTATTCGCTATTTTTATGCGATTTATAGACGTAATTTGCGTTTCAGCTTTCTGCTGCCAAAATTCGTGTTTTTTGAGCGATTTATGAACATAATTCCCGTTTTACTACACGATTCATAGACATAATTTGTGTTTCTCATACAATTTCTGAACGTAATTCTCACTTTTTTAAACAATTCATGGATGTAATTCACGTTTTGACGATTTGTGGACCCAATTCGCGTTTTTTAAACTATTCATGGGCATAATTCGCGATTTTTATGCGATTAATGAATGTAATTTACATTTTACATGATTCATGGATGTAATTTGCTATATTTATGCAATTCGTAGACATAATTAGCATTTTTTGAGCTTTCTGTCGACGAAATTTGTGCTTTTGATCAATTTATTGACGTTATTTATGTTTTTATAGGATTTATGAATGTAATTCACTTTTTTTACCAATTGTTGGACTTAATTCGCATTTTTTGCAATTTATGAGTGTTATTAGTATTTTTTTGCATGATTCATGGAAGTGATTCGCAATTTATGAGTGATTTATGAACATAATTTGTGTTTCAGCTTTCTGCTGCCAAAATTCGTGTTTTTTGAGCGATTTATGAACATAATTCCCGATTTACTACACGATTCATAGACATAATTTGTGTTTTTCATACAATTTCTGAACGTAATTCTCACTTTTTTAAACAATTCATGGATGTAATTCACGTTTTGAGCAATTTGTGGACCCAATTTACGTTTTTTATGCAATTCGCTTTTTTTGAGTGATTCATGGACATAATTCGAGATTTTTTATGCGATTAATGAATGTAATTTACATTTTACATGATTTATGGACGTAATTTGCTATACTTATGCGATTCATAGACATAATTTGCATCTTTTGAGCTTTCTATCGACGAAATTTGTGTTTTTTGATCGATTTATTGACGTTATTTGTGTTTTTATAGGATTTATGAATGTAATTCGCTTTTTTACCAATTCTTGGACGTAATTCGCATTTTTTGCAATTTATGAACGTTATTCATGTTTTTTTGCACAATTCATGGAAGTGATTCGCATTTTTTGAGTGATTTATAAACGTAATTCACGTTTTTATGCAATTCATGGATGTAATTTGCGTTTTTTGAGCGATTCATGAACGTAATTCACATTTTTTATGCAATTCATGAATCCAATTCGGTATTTTTATGCGTTTTATAGAGGTAATTTCCGTTTCAGATTTCTGCCGCCAAAATTCGTGTTTTTTGAGCGATTTATGAACATAATTCATGTTTTACTATACGATTCATAGACGTAATTTGCGTTTTTCATACAATTTATGAATATAATTCTCGCTTTTTTAGATGATTCATGGACGTAATTCACATTTTAAGCAATTTGTGGACGTAATTCCTATTTTTTATGCAATTTGCTTTTTTTTTTTTTTTTAGCGATTCATGGATGTAGTTCACATTTTTTATGCGATTCATGCATGTAATTCACATTTTTTATGCGATTCATGCATGGAATTCGTATTTTTTATGCGATTCATGGATTGAATTAATGTTTTTATTGCGGTCTTTGGACGAAATTCACGTTTTTCGCGTGGTATTTTGTCGAAATGTTGGTTTTTTTTACATGATTCTTTGTTGAGATACACTTTTTTTTTTTTACGCAATTCTTAGTCGAAATAAATAAATAAAAATTGTTTCTTCATAAAATTTTCTGCACATGGCGTGCGTCTATATTGTACAACTCTGCTTGTCAGTGTGTATTGTCAGAAATTTTTTTTTTTTTTTTTTTTTTTTTTTTTTCAGATCGAATTAAGGTTTGCTAACCCATAGACTAATTGGAATTTCCAGATTTCTGACCACGCGTATCTATGGAAATTAAGTTTTCTTTCCCGAATCAAGACATGGTTGGATTTTTTTTTTTTTTTTTTGGGGGGGGGGGGGGGGTTGAATCTGGTTTCGGTTTGATTTCAAATGTAATTTTCAGGTTCTTGTTCAGTTGCATTTCAATGTATTTTATTTTGCAGCAGATAGATTGAGTTACTCTTGGAGGGATTTTTTTCTTTCTGGTTTTGGAGTGTATAGAATAGATTTCAATAGGAATTTTTCGATTCTGGTCAATGTATGTCAATGGAAATTGTTTTGTCTTTCTTGGACAAATTTATCTTTCCATTAAATTTTTGTTGGTTTAGAATGGGTTTCAGGATAACTTCTAGGTTCTTGTTGGCAGACTTGTATAAAACCAAAAACTTTCTGCAAATTAATTTAATGTTGGGTGTAATTCGCATTTTTTGTGCAATTCATGGTCATCATTCGTGTTTTTTATGCGATTTATGAATGTAATTTGCATTTTTGAGCAATTTATAAACATAATTCGCAATTTTTATGCGATTAATGAATCTAATTTACATTTTACATGATTTATGGACATAATTTGTTATTTTTATGCAATTCATAGACATAATTTACGTTTTTTCAGCTTTCTGTCGACGAAATTTGTGTTTTTTGATCAATTTATTGACGTTATTTGTGTTTTTATAGGATTTATGAATGTAATTTGCTTTTTTTACACAACTCTTGGACGTAATTCGCATTTTTTGCAATTTATGAATGTTATTCGTGTTTTTTTGCACGATTCATGGAAGTGATTCGCATTTTTTGAGTGATTTATGAACGTAATTCATATTTTTATGCAATTCATGGACGTAATTTGCATTTTTTGAGCGATTCATGAATGTAATTCGCGTTTTTTATGCAAATCATGAATGACAAATGCTATTCCCTATTTTTATGCGATTTATAGACGTAATTTGCATTTTAGCTTTCTGCTGCCAAAATTCGTGTCTTTTGAGCGATTTATGAACATAATTCCCGTTTTACTACACGATTCATAGACTTAATTTGTGTTTTTCATACAATTTCTGAATGTAATTCTCACTTTTTTAAACAATTCATGGACGTAATTCACGTTTTGTGGACCCAATTCATGTTTTTTATGCAATTTGCTTTTTTTGAGCGATTCATGGACATAATTCGCGATTTTTATGCAATTAATGAATGTAATTTACATTTTACATGATTTATGGACATAATTTGTTATACTTATGCGATTCATAGACATAATTTGCATCTTTTGAGCTTTCTATCGACGAAATTTGTGTTTTTTGATCGATTTATTGACGTTATTTGTGTTTTTATAGGATTTATGAATGTAATTCGCTTTTTTACCAATTCTTGGACGTAATTCGCATTTTTTGCAATTTATGAACGTTATTCATGTTTTTTTGCACAATTCATGGAAGTGATTCGCATTTTTTGAGTGATTTATGAATGTAATTCATGTTTTCATGGACGTAATGTGTTTTTTGAGCGATTCATGAATGTAATTCGCGTTTTTTATGCAATTCATGAATGCAAAACACTATTTGCTATTTTTATGCGATTTATAGACGTAATTTGCGTTTCAGCTTTCTGCTGCCAAAATTCGTGTTTTTTGAGCAATTTATGAACATAATTCCCATTTTACTACACGATTCATAGACATAATTTATGTTTTTCATACAATTTCTGAATGTAATTCTTACTTTTTTAAACAATTCATGGACGTAATTCACGTTTTGAGCGATTTGTGGACCCAATTCATGTTTTTTATGCAATTTGCTTTTTTGAGCGATTCATGGACATAATTCGCAATTTTTATGCGATTAATGAATGTATTTTACATTTTACATGATTTATGGACGTAATTTGCTATACTTATGTGATTCAAAGGCATAATATGCATCTTTTGAGCTTTTTATCGACGAAATTTGCGTTTTTTGATCGATTTATTGACATTATTTGTGTTTTTATAGGATTTATGAATGTAATTCACTTTTTTTTACCAATTCTTGGACGTAATTCGCATTTTTTGCAATTTCTGAACGTTATTTGTTTTTTTTTTGCACAATTCATGGAAGTGATTCGCATTTTTTGAGTGATTTATGAACGTAATTCACGTTTTTATGCAATTCATGGATGTAATTTGCGTTTTTTGAGTGATTCATGAACGTAATTCACATTTTTTATGCAATTCATGAATGCAAGTCGCTATTTTTATGCGTTTTATATAGGTAATTTCCGTTTCAGCTTTTTGCTGCCAAAATTCGTGTTTTTTGAGCGATTTATGAACATAATTTATGTTTTACTACACGATTCATAGACGTAATTTGCATTTTTCATACAATTTATGAATATAATTCTCGCTTTTTTACATGATTCATGGACGTAATTCACATTAAGCAATTTGTGGACGTAATTCCCATTTTTTATGCAATTTGCTTTTTTTTTTAGCGATTCATGGATGTAGTTCACAAAAACACCCCCTTGGCTGTGCCACTGACAACAAAATCTTATGTTGGTGCAAGGAGTAATTTATTCATAGACATGAGAAAAAAGTTTTTGACAACAAACCAAAAAAAAGTACAATACAGGATTTTTACCTGGCATTCTCATAAAATTTTGAATATACCCTGCCTCCCCCCCTCTAATTCATAAGTTTTCATACATCTTATACTATAATGCGAGCAAAAATTGTGTGTGTGTGTGTGTGTGTGTGTCTGTGTGGGTAAATTTTATCTCAAAAACGGCTCTAACGATTTTCGCAAAAATTTGGATTTTACCATTTTCGGGCACGAGAAGACCATTGGGCTAGGTCGCATGTTCGAGAAAATTCGATTATTGGGTCATTTTGGGTCATAATGGGTCAGGATTAAGCTATTTATATCTAGAGAATGGCTGGATCGATTTTAAGGAAATTTTGTATCCAATTGTTTTTTGGCACGAGAAATCAATTGAGCTGGGTCACATGTTCGAAAAATTTTGATTAGTGGGTCATTTATGGGTCATTGTGGGTCAAGCCATTTTTATCTAAAAAACGGCTCTAACGATTTTGACCAAATTTTATATTTTATAGTTTTGGATTAGAAGAAGACCATTGGGTTAGGTAACATGTTCGAGAAAATTCGGTTAGTGGGTCATTTTGGGGGTCATTGTGGGTCATGCTATTTTTATCTAGAGATTTTCTCACGCAATTTTGACTAAAAGTTGCATTCTATGGTTTTCGGGCACGACAAAAACATTGGGCTAGGTTACATGTTCGAAAAAAAATTTGAATGGGTCATATTGGGTCATTCAGGGTCTGGGTCAAGCTATTTATATTTAAAGAACCGCAGAATCAATTTCATCGAAATTTTGCCTGTAATAGTTTTTTGACACGAGAAAGCTAATGGGCTAAGTCACACGATCGAGAGATTTCGATTATAAGAGTCATTTGTGGGTCATGATGGGTCATAATGGGTCATGGTCAAGCTATAGCTAAAGAACAGGTGGATCGATTTTAACGAAATTTTGTATACAACATTTTTTTGGCACGAGAAAACTATTGGGCTAGGTCTCAGTTCGAGAAATTTCGATTAGTGGGTCATTTTGGGTCATAAAAGGTCTGGGTCAAGCTATTTATATATAAAGTATGACAGTATCAAATTTAATGAAATTTTGTATGTAAGTTTTTTGACACGAGAAAATTAATGGGCTATCTCACATGTTTGAAAGATTTCGATTATAAGAGTCATTTATGGGTCATGATGGGTCTTAATGGGTCATGTCAAGCTACATCTAAAGAACATATGGATCAATTTTAACGAAATTTTGTATACAACATTTTTTTGGCACGAGAAAATCATTGGGTTAGGTCACATGATCAAAAAATTTCGATTAGTGTGTCATTTTTAGGCAGTTTTAGTGGTCAAGCCAATTTTATCTAAAAAATGACTCTAAAGACTTTGACGAAATTTCGTATCCTACCGTTCAGATTACAAGAAGATTTTTGGAATTCGATTAGTGGGTCATGCTAATTTTATCTAAACAATCTATCGCGCAATTTTGACTAAATTTTGTATTCTATCGTTTTTGGCTACGGGAAAATCATTGGGTTACGTCAGATGTACGAGAAAATTTTATTAATGGGTCATTTTGGGTCATAATGGGTTAGTGTAAAAATAATTATATCTAAAAACTGCTCAATCGATTTTATCTAAATTTTGTATCCAAACGTTTATCGATACGCAAAAAGTAATGGGCTAGGTCATACATATTCGAGAGATTTCGATTATAAGGGTCATTTGTGGGTCATGATTTGTCATGCTAATTTTATCTAAAAAATGACTCTCGCCATTTTGACTACTACTTGGTACTATATCGTTTTCGGGCAAGTGAAAACCACTGGGCTAGGACACGTGCTCGCGAAAATTTGATTAGTGAGTCGGGTCATAATGGGTCAGGATCATAAGTATAGGGTTACAGCCAATAAATTGGCGGTATTTGACAAAATATTGGCATCTTTTGGCCTAAAAATTGACTATTAACTTTACAAAAGCCAAAATATGCATTTAGCGTCAAATGAAAGAACGTCACCAAATTTGGTTACATCTGGCAAAAAATATTGTTTTTCAAAATGTGAAGAAATTTTGGGAAGAAAATACATTCTTAATAAGATTCGAGATGTATGGATAAACCAATCAGAGTCGAGCTAAAAAAGTGATTTGGATCGATGTCCTTCCGTTGTAAATTTTAAAACGATGTAAAATTTATTAACACGGGCAAACACACATAGTAATCTTATTTATTGTGTTTGTAAATGATACTATTATAAATAACATGTTTTATAGTAATAATACAGAGAGATTAATGCATTGAAAATACTATATCGAGTTGAACACAAAGTTAATTTTGACCGAGTTTAACTCGGTCACTCCTGCTAGTTCTATATTATATTCCATATTAAGAAGGCGCCACTTGTCTAGTTTTATTTTGAATCAGAACGCATTATTAGCATTTTTCATTCAGGTAGAATTTATTTAGAATAGAATTGATAAAGAAAATGCACAAATTGAAAACCATCGAACAGACATGATAGAATCATTACGTAATTTTCATGGTTTTAATAATCCACATGGATGTTTCTTGTTATGCCAATTCAATCTTGCAATGTCTTAATATACAATGAATAAAGTCTGCAATAAAGTTAACCAGAGAATCTTGCAATGGATTTTTGCCGTCGCTTATTCAAATTTACTTAAGAGGAATCGAGTTAATGAAATGTTGTATAAATGTTACTTGTTAGCTTTATAGATTACTAGGTACTACTAGGTTATCCCGTCGACCAAAAAATTATCGCCAAACTATAAGATTAAATTCCAATAATGGATGATTGTGAATGTCACATTCAATGACATTAAATACAATTTGTATATTTAAAATGTCATTGATTTTTATTTCGACTTTTTATTAATATTTTACTAATTATTTGTTTTTTCATTATTTAAAATAAAAAAATATGTGATTATGTATAATTTGCGAAACTGGTCGACGGAATAACAGTAGTAGCGATTACTAAAATATTACAAATTGAAATAATTTATGAAACTGAAAATGTTTTAGCCAACATTTCACTTAAGTTTAAAACAAGCAATATATAGAAATTGTAAAGTCCATCAAGTGTGTAACTTTGGACCAGACATTGCACAAATATAATGTGCTCATCTTCTGTTTACATTTTTAAAAAGAGTAATTTGAATGTAATAATGTACTAGAAATCATAATGAATGCTTATAATAGAGTATAATACAGTCAACTCTGTGAAATTCACAAAATGTATTATCTGCAAAACATGTTAAAATGCAAACATTGAAAAGTGTTTCAACACTTAAACTCAAAGATAAAAGATATGCAATAATTTTATTTTCATGAAATGACAAATTTTAATAAAATAAACTGGGATTTAAGAAAATTCATGTATTTTGTACCCTGTATTTAAAAACAATACTTTAAGCAAGCCAGTAAGTTTCCGTTTATTAATTATGATTAATGCAAACCTATTCTTTGCTCAAGCAGCAAAAAAATTAAAAAAATAAACAAAAAATATATAGAGGTAAAATTGTTTATCAAACAAAACACATTAAAAGTTCCTTGGCGAAGGAGAGTAAACTGCATTTCACCCAAAATTACTGACAAAAAACAAAACAAAACAAAATGCAGTCCAGATTTTTAACTGGCATTCTCGTAAAATTTTGAATATATCCTGCCTCCACACTGTAATCCATAAGTCTTCAAAAATACAAGCAAATAACTTTATTGCAAAGTTACACATTCTGTATTAATTAATAATCCATTGCAAGATTCCCCGGTTAACTTTATTGCAGAGCTTATTCGTTGTATATTGACATTGCGAGATTCAATTGGCGTAACAAGAAACAACATGTGGATTATTAAAACCTGAAAATTACTTAATGATTCTATCTTGTCTGGTTTATATTTTTTAATTCGTGCATTTTCTATATCAATTTAATGGACATTATGTAAGAATATTACTACCTGAATGAAAAATGCTCCGTGTAACTTGCCGCGTTCGGGTTCGGATTCAAAACAAAACTAGACAAGTGGCGCCCCTAGGCGTATGAATACATGACTTTCCAACAACAAATAATTTAAAATAATTTTTGTTTGAAAACTTAAAAAAAAAATCATAAGTCGAAAGTATATTGAATATGTATAATTAAAAAATATTTTCCTATTTTAAAAAAGGATTCAAAATATTTTTTCCACAAAATGCAAAAATATCCAATGTAAAAAACGTAATATTTTCTTCTTACGAAAAATAAAGGCAAAATAAATAGAAATTTGATTTAGTATATATTTATTGAATGTTTTAAAGCACATGATAAGATGTTTTTGTAGTTTAAAAAACATTTATTGCTTCGATGCGGGTGTTTTAACTGTGACCATTACTACATTTGCCTTTTTGCAGTGCCTTCGTCTGCTAACCCCACTGAGCTCGACATATAATGAACATATAATGCTCGTTATATGTCGAGCTCAGTAGCTAACCCATAGAATAACATGTAATCCGCGAGCTAATATAGTCCAATTTTCTAAGACCAATATATAACAAACAAGAGTTTTCCTAGAAACAAGGCAAGTCTTATTCCCTCTATCTTAAAGAGATTCATATTATATATAAGTTTTAATAAAATCTCCCAGCCCGTTTTCTAGATCTCATTATCAGGAACAAACACCATCGTTTTCAGTTTAAAAATGGTTATCGAGATCTAAAAATATACGGCACGTAGAAATGTAAAAATTATAGGATAGGATTAGACTGGGAATATAAGACTATATTAAAAAAATTGGACCATTCTGACCAATATTTGCTGAGTTATTAGAAGGCGGCTTTTCCGATTTCTTTTGATGCTGAGTTAGCTGTATATATGAAGTTCCGCATCTACCCTTATAACGATGGTAGGTTTTGACGATGGTAGGTTTAAAGCTGCGTCACTTGAAAGCTGCCGCCTTCTATGATTTTTTGGCACGAGAAAATCATTGGGCTAGGTCACATGATCGAGAAATTTCGATTAATGGGTCATTTTGGGTCATAAAGGGTCTGGGTCAAGTTATTTATATTTAAAGAACGAACGGCAGGATCGAGTTTAACGAAATTTTGAGTGAAATAATATTTATACACGAGAAAACTAATGGGCTAAGTCACATGTTCGAGAGATTTCGATTATAACGGTCATTTGTGGGTCATGATGGGTCATGGTCAAGCTATATCTAAAGAACGGGTGAATCGATTTTAACGAAATTTTGTATACAGCATATTTTTGGCACGAGAAAATCATTGGGCTATGTCACATGTTCGAGAAATTTCGATCAGTGGGTCATTTTTGGGTTATTCTAATTTTATCTAGACAATGTCTTGTGCAAATTTGACTAAATTTTATATTCTATCGTTTACGGACACAAGAAAATCATTGGGTTAGGTCAGATGTTTGAGAAAACTCGATTAATGAGTCATTTTGGGTCATAATGGGTCAAGGTCAAACTATTTATACCTAAAAATTGGCTCAATCGATTTTATCTAAATTTTGTATTTAACGTTTTTAGGCGCGCAAAAATTAATGAACTAAGTCACATTTTCGAGAGATTTCGATATAAGGGTCATTTGTGGGTCATGTTAATTTTATATAGAAAATTGCTCTCATCATTTTGAGTATATTTTATATTATATCGTTTTCGGGCAAAAGAATACCATTGAGATAGGACACATGCACGTAACAATTCAATTAGTGGGTCGTTTTAGGTCTTAATGGGTTCGGGTCATTCTAATTATATTTAACAACGACTCAGTCAATTTAACCTAAATTTTGCAACGGAACGTCTTTTGTCACGAGAAGACTATGGAGCTGAGTTTCATATTAAACAAAATTATATTAGTGGGTCATATCGCTTCATTGCTGAATGCTGTCAAGCTAATTTTACTTAAGAAATGGCTTAAACGATTTTGATTCATTTTATACTCTACTGTTTTTGTTTACCTGAAGACCATTGAGCTAAGTCACATGTTTGATCACATGTGATTAGTGGAGACTATGGCAAAAGCCAATAAGTTGGCGATATTTGACAAAATACTGGCGAAATTTGGCCGAAAAATCGGCTATTAAGGTTACGAAACCAAAACACATATTTGGCGCCAAATGAAAGAATGTGTCCAAATTTGGTTATATCTGGCAAAAAATATTGTCTTTCAGAATGTAAAGAAATTTCTTATACATTCTTAATAGGCTTCGAGATGCATAGTTAAACTAATCAGAGTAGAGCTAAAAAAGTGATTTGGATTGATGTCCTTTCGTTGTAAATTTTAAAATAAAGTAAAATTTATGAACATATGCATACAAACATAGTTTTCTTATTGATTGTTTTTGTAAATAATACTATTATTAATAACATGTTTTACAGTAATAATACTATATCGAGTTGAACACAAAGTTAATTTTCACCGAGCTCAGCTCGGTCACCCCTGCTAGTAAATATAATTTTTATGACGTAATTTCAAAATTTTCTTGTTCTTTTAATACAAAATCATTTAATTCTAATTTGTAATTTTTTTCTATTTATAACAATCACGTGTTAATAATTTTTTCATTTTAAAGAAATATTGTTTGCGCTGCTTTTACAAATTGGCAACAACTTAAAATGATAATCTTTTCTGAAATATGCAAAAAAAAATCTCTCAAAATGCTGAAAATTGGAATTTAAAATGGAAATAAAACGCCAAAGAATTAATCAAAGTTAAAAAAAAAATTGCAGTGTGCACACTGAGAGCTTCTAATCTATCAAATGATCTAAAAATTATTAAATTCCTATGTATATTTTTTGTTCCTATAAAGCTTTTTAAATGGAACGATTTTGACCCACTTTAACATAAATATCTCTTAAAATAACTATTCTATTTAAATATTGCCTATATCAGCATAATTATCAAACATTTATCTATAAAACGACTTATTTTCATATTTTAGAATACAGTAGCTTTCTTAATATTAACGAAAAAGATCCCCCGTCACAAAAAATTCAATGTCAGCGGCGGTGACAGCGGGAGTTACTTTTTTTAGAGTAGAGAGATACTTCATATACTACTATTTTAACTCAATCTAACTGACTGGTAAAGTTATCATACGAATTGAATATTTCCAATTGAGCGAAAGCCAACTGAGTGAATATTTCCAACTGAGTATCCGGGTTCGATTCCCGGCCTGGGCAATTTTTCGCTCAGTTGGAAATATTCAATTCGTATGATAACTTTACCAATCAGTTAGATTGTGTTAAAATAATAGTATATCTACGTATCCATCGTTCTATGGAGTTCCATTACCTACGGCTTATTCTGCCGAGCTGTCTAAATGACAGACCAGATATTATGGCCAATAAGGTTATCTGAGCAAAAAATCCCAGCCGGCTATCGCCCGGTTAGCTTAATAGGTAAAGCATTGGCCTTGTATGCCAAGTATACGGGTTCGATTCCCGGCCTGGGCAATTTTTCGCTCAGTTGGAAATATTCAATTCGTAAGATACTTCACTAAAAAGTTTCTTTAAACTATTTTTTCCTATTGACCGTAATATAATGGATACTTTTAACTGTCCCTGTAATTAAACTATATGTTTATTTTTTATAAAATTTGAAATGACTCGACAAAATTATGTAATAATTATGTATTTTAAATTTCAAAAGATTCGGTTGGGTATTTTTTGTGTTGTTATATGCGGACAGACTGACAGACAGGCAGATGGACGGACTGAACTATAGGTGCTACGTATTTACATTATTACGAAAGCACCTAATAAAAATATAAATAAATAAACATGGTTATCAGATTTGGTGTTAAATTTCTTTTAGGGAGGGAAAACTGGCTTGTTTTGAAGGAATTTGACTTATTTAGACTTATTTAACTTATTTTGAAGCAGTGAATTTAGTTTTATAAAATTACAAAAATAGAAATAGGCATGACAGTGATTAGTCCATGTGAGGGGGGGGGGGGGAGAGCTCCAGAAAGATAGTCTGGAAGTGCTTTCATAAATGGAAATCATTTTGAACTGTTTTATTATTTTTGTAAAAGAATTTTTAAAAAATCCTAACATTTTAAAAGTAAAGAAAGAAATATTAAGTCCTTTATTAGTAAAAAACAAACAGCCAGCGGACCACTGGAGCAATATCAAACTTGTCATATGTGGCAATCCCAAAACTTTCTTCTATCTTATGCAGGTTAATACTTCCTGAAAAATCCAGCATAGCATTCCCGTACATATACTCGGATTTTCATGCAATTGATAAAACTAACTTAGGGTCATTAAAACGTGTTTGGTATTGCATATGAAGTATGTACGATTAATGGTTCATTTACAAGGGCACTCAAAAGAATTCAATTACATTATGGTATATAGGGAAAAATCGTTTGGAGAGTATTTTAATGACATTACGTTATTTCAAATGTATTGAAACTGATATAAATCATTGAGTTCCCGTACTAATACGTTAAAAAGGGTCATTCATAATCTTTTTATTAATTTACTAAAACGCACAAAAGAAATCGGTTACAGTACTGTGTTTGCGTAATAATTGCTGGAGAGTATGTTTTAAAATTCGGTATGCACTTTTAAATTTTATTAGTTTTTTGCATATTACTCTTTCTAAATAAGTTTTATATCTGGGCCATTTTCACCATTCACTTACATTTCATAGTAACGAACTTGACAAGTAACGGATTTGACATTTCAAATAAAACTTTAAAAAAATATTAAAATTAACTAGCTTGTATATTTTCTAACTTAAATAATAATTTACATACCTTCTAAAACAATTTAGTAAACTTACTTAGCAGCTTACATTTCATGGTAACAGACTTAACATTTCAAATCAAACTATTAGAAATGAACTAGCTTGCATAATTTCTAGCTTAGATAATAATACACATACCTTCTGATACAATACCTTCTGACAGTAAACAATATTTAATTACAAAAGTAATGTAATTCATTATTTTAATCAATCATTATTTTAATATTAAAATTTACGATAACAGACTTGACAGTGAAAAAAAATACCAACCTTGATAAAAGCTTATTCTTGCCACTATTACATTGCTTCAAAATTGAAGAGTGAAAAATGGCAAGTAATAGTTTCTTGAATAGTTTAACTATATCGCAGAATATTTGCTGATAACTTTAGGCAGCATTCGAAACCTATTTTGACTAAAATAATCACAAGATAACGAACTTGACAAAAAGTGAGGGACAAAAGATTTCTGGTAATTTCTTAAAGAAAATATCTTTGTAATAATTTTTTTATTAACATAGAACACTAACAGTTCATATCTAAAACTATTAAACCTTTTTTATTTAAAAAAGTTAGATCAAATTTTAAAACAAAACTCAGTTAAAAACATAAAACTTGGAATGGGACAGGCATTTTTGCTTAGAATAAAAATTTTGAAGATTTATATCTCAAAAATTTTCATTGATTTTTTTTTAATTTTTCGTGTTAGAAATGCTCAATATAATTTTCTTTAGCTAATGCATAGCTCAAATCAAACTTTAAATATTAATTTATGTTTGAACTTCCTTTTTTTTTACTCTGGGACAGCATATATAATAGAAATTCGAAAATGGCCCATCTCATATACAGCGCTGCACGAAAGTATTTACATACCATTCTCCTTATTAGAAGAAATTGCTGAAGGAGAATTTTCAACTGAAATATATGTATCGCTTAAATGAACTAAATTTAGGAATGCACGTTGTTAATAGATACAAATCTCTATATTATTGTACACAAAGCTGCTAAAAAAATCGCATAATTTTCCGATTGTAGATGGGAACAGTTGAAATTCGGTTTTGACATGCGTTATACGTTTCCATATGCAGTGGTGTAGTCGTAAAATAAACAAAGGGTATACGCTCAAGGCAGAGAGTATAGACCCTAGAATGTACATACTATAGCTTTTTTTGAGAAACAGAGGGTATACTGTGTTCCTTAAAAAAATCCATCTCGCATCTCCTCCATTTTATCCCTGCCCATATGTTGAAATGACATGTAATATTTTATTTTTTTAAACGGTGCAGTTTTGTTACATTATTCTGAATGTGTTGGAAAGTGCTTCATAATCTATGCTTGCACACATGATTTTTATTTCCAAGAGTGAACGCTTGAAAACACCTAGGTAAGTTCTTTTTATTGAAAAAAACACAATATATATAACAAAATAACTACCTTTTTATCTGTATTATATATTTTTTTTCTTTTGAAACCTAATACTTTCTTTTTCAAAGTCTTCACCTCAAGCGTCCGCTTACAGAAATCTAATTTCAACACACTCCTTAAATTCACATTTTCTTTTATCCTGGAATCAACTTTCAACAATAGATAATAGAGACTTTTTTTCAGTAACTCAATTCACTGGTACTTTTATTCTAAATTGTTTTTCATATAGTTACTGAAAAAGTAATTTTTTTTCTCCTCATGCATATGTGATACCGGTTTTTTACGCATAGATATTCAACATGAAAAATTGTTTACCATTCTTGAAGCATGATTTATCATTATAGAGAGAAATTTTACTGAATTATTCTAGATCTTTATCTATGAAGTAATACGATACTTTTAGACCATCGATTTTTAAAAAAGTTATCCGAAGTGTTTTGAAGAATATTAATGATGCAGTTTATGACAACAAACCAGAATTTTAACAAAACATTTTTATTTCTTTATTTTTACTCATATGATTAGTAAGTCTTGATGAATTTATTCATTTATCCAAGCATTTTTTTTTTTTTTTTTTTTTTTTTTTTTTGTACAATGTAAGTAAAACAGAAATAATTAGATACAGAGAAGGTAAGATGTTATCGTACATCAGGCATGTCAAATATGTGGCCTGCAAATAACTTACCTGTAATCCATGAAGCTTTTGGTATTATCCCTGTATTTTTTCAATTCAATATATCATATACAGGACTGCGCAAAATATCTCGATTATATTTCCGTTTACCGACCAAAATGGCTAAAAAGGAATTTTCAATAGTGCTATTCGTTATCTGATTTAACTAAATTTTAGCATATTCCTCACTGACTCGCCTAGCGATGTCTGGCAATGTTGAATCTAGTGGTTAGCCTGGGAAGACATATCCTCCCCTACCCCCACCCACCCCACCTTTCGAGCACACATGAGGGTGAGTTTATTGGCAGGAGCAAAAGTTATTTTTAAGTCATATTATTTAAGAATTTTAGCGATGGGAAAACTTGATGTAAGGAAGAAGGGTAGCATGATTCTAATGTTGGAAAGAATAGAAAATTGGGGCGAGTGTGAGAAACGAGGGCACTGTAGTTTAAATAGAGCAGTATCAATTAGAAAAGGATTGTAACCTCTATCAATCGCAATGGCTTTTAATGTATTGAATTTCACTATTAAATGACTGAGAATCAGAGTAAACACGAATGACGCTATTTATAAAGGTATAAAACGCGGCCATTTTTTCGCTTAAAGAACGACAAGAACGAGTATGAGGTGATAGAGAAGCAACGAAGCTTTTGCAATACATGGATAGAGAAACCGATTACAATGTCAGTGAGTGACAAGAGTATCCATAAATGGGAGAAAACTATTATTTCTAGTTTCATAAGCAAATTGCATGTTTCTATCAATAGAGTTGATAAAGTTAAGAATATTATCAATATTGTGAAAAGAGATATTCTCATTTCATCTAAAATCTCCGTAGCCAGTTCAAAAGGGATGTGGTTTTGAGTTCTAATAACTTTTTAATACTTATTGAAATTACCTAAATCTTTGTGATATACCTTTGTGTGGACCAATCGTCGTCTCGTGCCCGAAAATGGTAAAATGCAAAATTTTGTCGAAATCGTTAAAGCCGTTTTTGAGATAAAATTTGCATACACGCACAATTGTTGCTCGCATTATAGTATAAGGTTTAAAACAATATTCCATTTATTGTTCAAAGGAAATTTCCAATTGTACTACACGTCTAAATGAACTAATTTTTAGCATAATATGTAGTATATGTACAAATGAATAAATAATATATAGGGCTGCATAAAAAAAATTGTATAAATTTCGGACTACTCATCGTTATAGCAGAAATTGGATTTTCAAATGCATTGTGCATTTTCCTAATTGTTCCTTCAGACATCATCTTTTACTTTAGTAAACTGTGAAGTTTTGTCATAGTATTTCAAATGTGTTGGAAAAAAATTTCATAATCTATGCTATACACATGATTTTTCATTATTGTTTATTTATTTGTGGGTACAAATGAATCGAAAATCATAATATGGAAATATCCAGAAGTCTACTCTCTTAAAACGAAAGAGTGGATTTGGCTGCTCAAGAAAGAGTTCTAATTTATTGGATCGTGAATGAGTTGATTTTTAACCGATTCAGTCATCTTGGTTTGATTTTTTCTCTTTCTAATCCACTCATACAGCTTTAAAACTAAACAACTCAACTCAATAATGAAACAGCTCTTTTTCCGCGCTGATTTTCGCCGCTGACTCGTCACGTGACCTTGCAAGATAAGATGGAGACTTCCGGCGTTCGCTAAACAATTTGCTGAAAATGCCTTTTTTACGAAGTAAGTAAGTTTTATATAAGTATTTTATTTTAATTATGCTTTCTTTTAATAACTTTCCCTTCTCTTTTTAACAGACTAAAATTCATAACAGTATCATACCTTGAAATTAAAATGTCGTGTCACACGGTAATATTGAGGATGTGTTTAATGCATTTCTATATTAATAATTGGTGTTACAGTGCTGCTACAAAACTTTCGTGCTTTAATAAAATAAATTAGTATATTTAATCAGAGTAAAAATTGTTAATGCAATGTAAATATCTCGTTATTTAATTGCCTTGTATTAAAGTTTTGTAATTATTATATCTTTATTCATAGAAATTTATCAAAACATGGTATTTACGTCTTGTTTGCAGTGTCTTAGTAAAAACGGGCTCCGGATTACATTATACACATTTCTGAGATTTTTTTTTTTTTCATTCTTAATGTTGAACTTGTGTTACTGTTTTGTTTGGCAATGTTTCATACTGTTATTGGGCAAAATTATTGCATGCATGGTCTGTATTATAATAATCTGCTTAATATTTATAAGTTGTTACATAATGCATGCAGAAATAATAGTTTTCTTGTGCCTGCTTCCCAGGTAGCTTTAAATCTAAATGAGAATTTATAAATAAAACGAAAACAGTGGACAAAAGTTTGTCTTTCTATACTGGTAAATGCAAGTATTATTTCCTAAATATTATGCAACGATACTAAAAAGCAAATCCTCTTTCTCTTTAGAAAATACCTTGTAATATCATCCCTTTCCCTTAACATTTTTTATGCATAGCCCAGTGGTAGAATTGATTTAAAAAAAAGTTACTGGTCCCAAAGATCAGTACGCATGAGAGTTTACTGGTCAGAAATAGTCATCAGTAACCCGCTACATAAAATTCTATAAAATACTTTTAACCGTCCCCCCCCCTCTTCACACACACACACTCCTACTAGAATATAAAATAAACCAAACTTCCTTTGCAGCTATACAAAATTTTTGGCATAATAAAATGGAAAATTACTATTTTATAAAAAAGTATGTAGTATGTAAACTAAAACTATAAAATTGTGTATTTTATTTCCGATCATTTATTTAACAGATAGTAAGGATTAATGCAATATTTTCTTATAATTATTTTTTCAAGTATTATTTTATGGTTTGTGTTTGGTACGGTTTTCTCAGGCAGGAAAATTTATTTACTTGTCAGAGATGAAGTGGGTGTGCAGTGGTGTAGCTAGGATGGGTGACATCCCGGGACAGATGTAAAAGGTGTCAAGCCCCCCCCCCCTCCTCCTCCTCCTCCTTTCCAATCTGTCATATTTTTTCAATCTCAATTCTGCATTCTTATAAAAAATAACCTTACCATTCCTTATTTACCTTTTGTCCTTCTGCATAAAAAAAACCGCAGAAGTGAATCATCACTCGACCCATAGTCTGCACAAGTCAAGGCCGTGCCTATACGTAGAAGAAAATTCTTTCTTTTAAAGTTTGCTTTTGTTACCCACTCGTTGAATAGGTTGGTTTTTGTTCCCTGGTGCGTATCTTATTTAGACACATCGTTCTGTATAAAACTTCACTTTAGCAAAGAAAAGAAAACTAGCTGTATTGCATCATGAGCTAAAAATCTCATTTTATTTCCTAATTAGTCTCCAAAATTTTATAAAATTGTATTTTTTATTTGCAAATAAAGATTTGGTGTCACCCTTTAGAGGATGACACCCGGGTAATTTCCCTAATCAAGAAGAATTTCTTTTACAGCTTGACTAAAATCTTAAAGATCAAGTTGTATGCAGTTCTGTGGCTCCATATTCAAAATCATCATGTATGTTATGACAGATTGTTTTAAAAAATAGGCATTTTTCTAAAATTAAAATATTTTATACTAAATAATTGATTATTAAAAACCTATTTTATCTTTGAAAAATTCCCAAGTTTTAAAAATTTTCTTTAAAGCATTAGATATGTTCACCAACACTACTAATTTCCATCCTATGACTATAAGCATGACCTGGACCCACTATATTTATTGCTTATTACTGAAATAAAGTGTTAAAAGTAGAAAACATTCATATCCAATAATTTCAAACTCTTAAATTATGTAGAAAAAAGAAAAAATGTCATTAGATTTCTTTAAAAAAACCAATTGGTTTTTTTGAGAAAAAAACCATTTGGTTTAAACCATGGTTTAAACCATGGTTAAAACCAATTGGTTTAAACCGTGCCAACCCTGCGTACCAATCAAAGAAATTTGCGATTCTTATGTGATGAAATTTTACATTTTCTCACAGTAAATTGACGATTTTTTCCTACGACATAAGCACAAAAATTTCAATTTTTTTCCAGTTGTAAATTGATGAAACTCGCGGGCCACAGGTTGTGCATCCTTATTACTTATTTTAATATTTTATTATATTGTAAGCCTTTACAATAGTTTAGATTTCCTTGTTAGTTACATTCAAATTACTGTTTAAAAAATGTAAAGAAAATAATGACCAGAAATTCGCAAAATTCTAAAATCTGCAAAATTTCTGGTCCCAAGCTGTGCGGATTTGAGGAAGTCTACTGTAACAGCAGTATTACTAGCAAAGTGCCAAATTTTGACCTACTTGTGATATCCTTAAATTTGGCAGCAAAAATAATTTGCCATATATAAAAACAATTTAGTGAAATTTTCTATCTTTTAATGCATTTTTTAAAAATGTACAGTATTGTGCATGTTATATTAATAAAACATGCCTTATTTTTTTTTTTCATTTATATTTAATAATAATAATCTGGTTTATGTAAGTCTGTAATGTTTCAAACGATTTTTAACCGGCTTCCTGGTATGTTAGAATCATAAAAGTTGTACATAATGTTTTTGATGGCAATATAGCATTAATACAGTTGCAATTATTAAATTTAATTCATTTTCATTCAGTTAACTCAATATTAGGTGTCACCCCCACAATTCATTGTGGTGTGTCATCGCTTTATTCTTGTGGCCTATAATCTGATAAAATATATGATTTAGAGGACCCTTGGGGGGAGGAGATTAACCCTTTAAATTTACTTACCCAGTCAAAATATCAAATTCAGTTGGTAAAGATATATCAGCAATTTTTACATTTGTATATATAACATATAAAGCTAGGATTATCTTCAAGATGTAATAATATGCCTTGATTTTATTCACGAGAATAAATTTTGTTTTATTAGCAATGCCAAAAACAAGCTTCTTTGAAGGTTTAAAGGGGGGGGGGGGTGAGATCTCTAGCAACCAGGCTGTAGTTTCAATTTATCCACAAAAGATCGCCATGACTAGAACTCACAACCAACTACATCCTGTCGATACTCTACTGAAAGCAAATAGTAGCTGAACAAAATCCATCAGATGTACAGAACTTACGACTAAAATGAACAAAGGAACGAAAAACTGACCAACTGAAAAATTAACCAACCATCAATTTGATCTTCTGCTTATAGGCTGGATCAAGTCTTCCGGAGAGGTCTAATCAGTCAGGATGTCGGACTCAGTCAGGGGTGCCCAGAGAGGGGTTTGATGACGCAAGATGCGTCCTATAACTTAGTTTGGGGGGGGGGGGGTAATTTCAGAAAAAGTACATTTTGGGGGGGGGGGGATTTTAAATTCTTAATATTTCTTGTTTTTACTGTTAAAAAAATATCTTTATTTTTAATATCATTTTTAATTTTTTTCAACATTTAATTTCCAGAAAAGTCCCTGTATTTTCTTTCTTTAAATTCTAGATAAGGGCAATAAGAACTCATTCTGCTATACTCAACTCGCTATCTTTGTAAATCTTGATTCTTAAATTTCACTTTTAAATTTTTTCAACATTGAATTTCCAGAAATGTTTCTGTATTTTTTTTCTTTAAATTCTAGATAAGGGCAATAAGAACTCATTTCATTATGCTTAACTCACTATCTTTTGATGGTGCTGTAGATTATAAGTAAAATATATTTTACAATTGATATTCTGTTTAGGGGGGGGGGGTCAATGTTAAAGTATGAAGATTTTTTTTTGGGGGGGGGGGGGTCACCACTGGAGTCAGTAAACCTCTTAGTGAGATCATCAGCTTGTTCATTTAAGGGGATCCCCCGGTGTCCCAGAACACAGCACAAATGAATTTTAGGGGAGAGACCCGCAATGCACCGATCTTATGCAACCAAATTAAAAAAAAATTCTTCCGATTGTGGAGATTACTGCACCTTTTAGTTCACTAAACTGGAAGGTTCATTGTGGGGTTAGATCTAGCTGTGCTGAACTTAGCCTTCGAGTTTTGGACCAGAGTGAGGAAAGAGTTAAAGTTTATCTCCATCAATGAGTGCAGCTTGTTGTTATATCACGACAGATCAACGGCCAATTATAAAGGGGACGACAAGAAGGAGAGGGGTGGGATTAATAGTGACAGAAATGTCAGTCCGGAAGTGACCGTTGTCAAATAAATCTTCATCCACACGCAGCGTGGATCTTTATAACTAATATTTTAATTACTAATAATAAACATTTGAAAGTAGTCTGATAAATAAAATATTCTTCTCCATAGCTATCCAAAAAATAAATTTCAAATACTTCTTGAGATTTTGTTTCTTGAATGACAATTTGAAGTCAACATTTTTGGTCATAGATTCAGCAGATAACTAACAGGGGGGGGGGGGAACTCTCTTATTCGACTTCATATTTTGATTTTAATGCTTAAGATAACCTCCCCAATTAAGATTGGGGATTTCTTTTACAGCTTGAAATCTTATGGATTGTGTTATGTTATTGCGTTAAATAATCTGCAGTTTTCAAAAAATTAAGATATTTTCTATTAAATATTGAATATTTTTAATCTATTTTATATTAGATCAATTCACATGTTTGAAGCTTTTTCTAAAGAGAAATAAATATATTCACCAATGCAGACTGATTTTAATCCTATAACCAAAAAGTGATCTAAACCTGCTACATCCAATGCTTATTGCTGATATAAAGTGTTAAAAATAGAAGTTATTTATATTCAATAATCTGACATACATAAATTATTAAGAAAAAGAGAAAATGTCATTAGATTTCTTCTGATTTTTTTTTTTTTTTTTTTTTTTTTTTTTTTTTTTTTTTAAGAAAAATACCAGTTGGTTTAAAACTAAACCGTTGCTTAAACCAAAAGGAGAAAACAGTTGTTTAAACCATAGTTAAAACCAATTGGTTTAAACAGTGCCAACCCTGGTCTAATTGTTGTAGGTTCTATCTTGTATTATATAATTATGCAAATATATAGAAAAACAACTAAAAATCCACAAAAACCTGTATTGGTTGGGTATTTGCCAGCGCTGATACATTTTGAAAGTAGCAACAAAGGTGAATTTTCAACAATATTTTATAATGTTGCTTTAAGAACTTTCATTTTAAATTTGTTTTTAAAATGGTGATTTATTGTATCAGATGTAACACCATGATTTAAACAAGCAGATAAGTGTAATCGCACAGGATTTATTTATTCTATTTCCATTTTATTCATGATTGGCTGAATTTTCAGTAGTGTAATATTTATAGAGCTAAAATTTTTAGTGTATGGTTCATTTTATGTTTAGACTATGGATGGGAAATTTTATAAAACATTTAATCTGAAAGCTGCAAAATATTTTAATATGCTCATAATCATTCCTTAACATTATATTTATTGCTATTTAACTTAATTTCAATATTTTCTTTTAACACATCTTTTAACAAAGATGGTGATTTCATGGAGGAGTAAAATTCTACTGTGAGTGAGGAGTCAAATTCAACAATCTTATTTAATCTCAAGGATTTTCAAGAAAGTGTCTATTTTGCCTAAGATTTTAAAAGTTGGACAAACCAGTGGACAGATTACAATATGCTCTTTATGTATTTAATGTTTAATGCAAATGGACCGTTATATTTATAAAGGTCCTGTTAAAGATGTTATTGAAACTTGTTTATCTGATGTTGGAAAGAATTGTTATCAATTAATGTTAGGTTTATTTTGTCCTTGCTAAATAAAATGTTTTTGTTGTTAAATAAAATTAGTTTTTTTTCTTTCTTGCAACATTCTAAATTGCACATTTGGCTCTACTTTTGACATAAACTGCTGCAGTCTTATACTTTTATATTTATTTAAAAGTTAGTTGATTTAAGAAACATTGAATAAAATCAAAAATTAAATCAAAAATTCTTTATGAAGAAGAAGTAAGTTATTCTTGAATATAAATTCAAGTTTTAACAAATGTTTTAAATGATATAAAGAATAATTGCACATGGTCAATAAATCCATATCTCAGTTATTTCTGCATTTAACTTCATACAATAAAATAATTGTCCATAATCAAAATTTTAGCTATACAAGTTTTTTAATGACATTCCTCCACATTTCCCAATTGCAATGTGCTTATATAAATGCTATGGGTAACAATTATTTTATCTAAGATTTCAAAGCCATTTCAGATTTCAAACTAAACAATTAAAATATTTTTTTTTTTAATTTAGTCAGTTTAAGAAATATGATTTTGATTGAGATTTAAATCGAGGAATAATTACAACAAGGTACCATGGGTTGATGTTTATCCATTTAAAATATTTTCAATTTCAATTATTTAAACACTGCACTGGCCATGTGTGGGGGGGAATACTTTTTTAAATTTAGGTTTTATGTTTTTTAATACTTTCTTTTTCAAAACTGGGTCTGAAACTCCTATTAATATAAAAAAAAATAATAATAATTAACCAAAATTGCAAAAGTAAAAACTAACCCACTTACAGATCATCCTCAAATATTCTATGCCCCCCTCCCAAAAAAAAGGTAAACATTTTAAAATCCAAACAAGATATTTGAAAATAACTTCTGCATAGGATTATCTAAACTCTTAAGGGGAACAATCAGCTTCTGACATTGTGGTGCTGAAGTTGAGTCGTTGGGCTGATATCAAGTTTATTTTTCAATATTTTTTTAGTAAGATGCCTAAGATTGGTTTATTTGATTGAAATCGTAAATTTTTAATAAAAAAATAATTGTTATTTACAATTAAATCAGAAGCTAATGAAAAAATTAAAATTGTATATAAGCATATCTGAAGCTATAAGTATCATTGGAAAATATGTAAACTTGAAATTGCCCAAGAAAAGAAAGGAAAAATCCCATAAGCACCACAGCATCAGAAGCTGATATTCTGTTTAATGTTGATCGGGTGCTGTTGTACAGTTATGCAAATTTAGGCAGTTTGCATGAATAAGTGTTTTCAAATTTGCAATTTTGAGATCCCCAGTATTTTTAATTTAATGAATATATGTACTTTTAAATTTAACAAAAGAAAATTCTGATGTTAAAAATTTCTGATTTGACAGAATAATAAAAAATTCATGTAAGCTCTATTTAATTTTGTATAACGATTCAATTGCCTTTTCCCCTAAATTGACATAGGAAACAGTTTCATTGAATTAGAAAGAAAAAAAATGTTTTTATGATTCATTAGAGAACTTTCAGTCATGTAAATTAGAATGTTTTAAGTCTTGTTAATTAAAGACTTGGAAGAAATATTGGAGAATCCATGTTACAGTTTTCCAATCTCTCTTTCTCTCTCTCTCTCTCTCTCTCTCTCTCTATATATATATATATATATATATATATATATACCCTTGTAATGTCAATAAACAGAAATTTAAATCCGAAATGAGAATTTAAATGCAACACTTGAAAATGTGGCAATAATTCCATGTTATATTGAATTTCATTGATAAAAATTAATCGAGGATTACTGAATTTAGTTTTAAATGATGTGATTTTATTTAGACGATTTAGAAATCGCTTGAAGATTTTTGTAATTTTAAGCAATTTTGCTTTTCTTAAGAGTGAATTTATTCAATTCTACAAATTGAAGGAGTTTTGGATTAACTCTTAAATGAGTTGATTTTATTCATGTATGAATTGGTTACAAATCGCCTAAGTGCTACTGGATTAAATAAAAAATGACAACATTTCACTCCAACTTGAATTGATAACAAATCGCTCAAGTGCTACTGGATTTGCCTTAAATTATTTCACTTCACTCAAATACGAGTTGGCTGCAGCTAACTCAAGTGCTACTCGATTTAATCCTAAAGACTTCATTTCACTCAAGTATGATTTGGTTACAAATCGCTCAAGTGCTACGAGATTCAGTCTTAAATGACTTCATTTCACTCAAGTATGACTTTATTACAAATCACTCAAGTACTACTGGATTTAACCTTTATTGATTTGATTTCACTCAAGTATGAGTAAAAGAGAGATCACTCAATCATGAGTTGATTAAAAACAACTCATTCACTTGAGTTGTTTCAGCTCTTCTTGAGAAGGTTCCTTTCAACATGGGAAAAGAGTGGATTTCAGCTCAACTTGAGTTATTTCAGCTTTTTCGTTTTAAGAGAGTATGCAGACATGCTGATATGTCCTATTTGTTTTAACATTATTACAAATTACTGAAGGTCTAAGTCAATTATACAATATAGAAATAAAAATTCAAGAATGGTATTTCTAAAAAATCCTTTAAGGGGGCCGGGATACATTTAAAAATAAATTCTTATTTATTAAGTTAAAATTTTGAAAAATTTTGTGATGTTAACCATTTTATTTGTAAACAAAATCACATGATAAGACTTCTCCGAATTTTTTTTATTTAAAATTTGAAATTTATTAAAAAAAGGGGTAATTTAAAATCATTATAACTCGAAATATTTGTAAAATTTCATTTTTTCTTTCATTTAAATAAACAGAAATATATAAACTTTAACTATGATTCAGCATTTTAAAAAATACTAATTTAAATAAAAATTTAAAATATCCAAAGTATATTTTTAACGATGTAACTTTTTTAAAACAAATAATATTTATTTTAAGTAAATATTCAAATATGATTCAAAATTAAAGCAAAACAATTGAAAATGACATATTCCAAGTTTGAACGATTTATCTTCAACAATTCTTGACTTATAACAATTTAAATATGAGAAATGGCAAAAAAACACATCCTTACAAGAGGCCGTTTTACTGGCAACTATTGCTTAAAAGCTAGATTTTGAAAACAAATCAAAACCAAAAAATTCCTGTTCTAATCAAGATAGAAACATGCTTTAAATAACATTTTAAGCAAGAAAAAAAAAGAAAAGAAATTTTTAATGCAATTTTTTTTCTCTTTTTTCAGAAAATTTGAAGACTTTTGCGTCTTGGATCCCCCTCTACTGTAAAATAAAAGAGAAAGAAAACTTTACTTCATTATTTGGATTTTTCATGAAATTCCCTCTATCAAATAAATTACGCATGAAATAGATTCCAATACTTTTCTTTATATATTTGAATTCATTTCATCATGCTATTATACGGGCAGTAATATACGACGGAACAGTTTAAACAATGAGGCAATTTCCTATTGCTAAAGTTAACATTTCAGTAATTCTACTTTTTATTAAGACTAAAATCCATTTCCTAAAGTATATTTTTCCTGATTGCTGTAAAATTAAAGAATACAAATCTCCTGTTCACAAAAATTTTAATATTGAAAAGTTAAGAAAAAAATATTATTAAATAACATTTTTAAATAGTTCTAATACAGAGGTGGTCATAATTATAAGGACAAGGCAAAAATTGCCATATCTTGGTTACATTTGGCGGGAGACTTATGCACATTTAATGGATGGAAACCAATAAAAAATGAAGATTATTTTTGCATGATTTTATAAAAATATGTGTTGAATTCATATTCATAAAATGTATTATAAATTTATACAGCCATTGGTTTTGGACAAAATTATAAGAACAACTGTATTTGTGTGTTCTAAAAAGTAAAATTTGCAGGTTTTTTGCTCTGCACACGGAACTTCCAGACGATATGCGTAGTAACCGTTTGGTATCGTATTATTCTGTTTTTCAATTATGCTGCAAGCTGCAAAGCTTTTGGAGTTTCAGAAAGGAAAAATGGATGCGTTTCAAAATTCAGGACTTTCTGTATGATAAATTGCTACAAAGTTTATATATCAAGAACGATTATTTACAATTATCTTTAAAATTCCGGTAAATATACACGACAAAGACATATAGTCCAGTCAAATGGTAAAAAATGATTACAAAAATTAGGGTAGAGCTAATTTTTTAATATGCTGTATGGGTAGGTACTATGACTAATTTCCACAAGTTTGCCAACAAAATTTTTTGCCGCTGGGGCCGCCATCTTGGAAAAACCTCTAATTTATCGGACTTTTTTTAGTTTTTACAAAATATCTGCTGAAATATCCATCTAGCAAAAATGTTTTTAAACTTTTTTACAAAGTGGGCTAAATTTGCCACAGTTTGAGTACAATTGGATTTTTATACTTATAATAGTTAGAGAGTTATAGCTCTTCAAAGTTAGGCAAAATTTTTCAAAAAAGACAAAATTCGAGAATTTTCGGGTAATTTTTACACATAACTTTAAAATTGCGAGTCCTACGATAGAAAACTATTTATAACTTTCACGCAAGAGTTAATTTGTACAATTTGACTATCGATTAGTTTCCGTGTGTTAAAAATATCACGAGATAGAAAGTTTTAGAAAATATTGTTTTCGCCAAATGCATCCCTCAAATATTATTTTTTTTTTCAAATTTATTTAAGTGAGGATCAATAACAGAATTAAAAACTAGTTATGTGTAGGGGAAGGTGGTGTACCTTGGAGGGATGTGTACCTTGGAGGCACATTGATTGTGCAGCCACCTTGAGTGATAAATTTAAACTAAAATATTATTTGCATGTATTTGTTACTAGAGGCTCATGGGAAGTTCTTCTACTATTAATCAACACACTTGTTGCTGCTGTAAAAAACAAAGTTTATTTTCAGTACCAAAAAGTTACTTTTCAAGGACATATTCTTTTTCTTCCATAACTGTAAGCATCAACTTTTGTTTTAAACTGATTATCACAAGTTGAAAGGCATGTTTTCAGCTACATTTATGTATGCTTGAAAATGGCTAAATCTAAAATATGAAGATGTGGAAATCATTTTTGTAAAACAGTTGCTTGTAGTGTACCTTGGAGGTAGCTAATGTTGTGTACCTTGGAGGTACCTCCAAGGTACACACCTGCTAAATTTATTAATAATTCAGAGTAAAATTTGTTAGAAAGTATTTCTTTACTTTAATAACCAAAGTACTGGGCTGGGCAAATGGGCCTAAGTTTAAATGTTAGGCTATTAAATTGATGAAGCCTAAGTAAAAATTCAAAATCAAAGTTATCTAAGCCTAGTATTAAACAATGAATAAATATTTTAATAAATATATAAATAATTATTTATATATATATATTTATTATGATAATATGAAGATAAAAATTTTTACGAGTTGGATAAATCAGATGTTGTCTTTAAGATGCCACATCCCATTGCCACAGGAGGTTCTGCAAAGCAGCTTGAAAAATTATCATTTGGTATAAATTTAGATCACCTGAATGTGGAATATAACTAAAGATGTTAGATATAAAGAGGGAGTGTTAAACAGTGGTTATTTGTATTTGACTAAACTTTATTTTATGGCTAAACTGTTCAAACTTTATTATTTCAGTTATATGAACGATTTTGTGTTCTTAAAATTGTAAATTTAAACTAATTAGACTTATATTAGCCTAAAGTTGTCTTATATTAAATCATATTACTGTAAACAAATAATAAATCAGCTTTATTTCATGCTGTGTAGTACTTAATCTGTTAAAAACAAATACCTCCAAGGTACACCATACCTACCTCCAAGGTACACCACCGGTGGTGTACCTTGGCTGTATTGTAAGCTATTTTTAAAAAAATAAAAATGTAGTGAAGAAATATATTTGGACATTTCAGAAAAAAATATGTAATAGCTAAGATCCTTAAATTTTTGAAAAAAAATGTTTTACAAATATTTTCCAAACACTTTTCTTGTAAAAAATCAAAGTTTGAAATTGCCTCCGAGGTACACCACCTTCCCCTACCTTAATGATTTTATTTACACATTTAAACACAATCTATAAAAAACTTTACATAAAGTTTATAATGTCACTTACGATTTTTGGCGCTTAGAAGGGCCTGGGCGGTCGATAGCGGAATTTTCATCGTCATTTTCTACTGATGTGCCAATGTTTATAGAGTTGAGTGAAAGATTTTCAGTATCTTCGTTCTCATCTTCTCGCAGCATGTCGATGGGTTCCATATCATCTTCTTCCTCCAAGTCAGAGGCTAAGAAAAGTTCAGGTGTATTTTCACAGGACTGGTCATTACAATGCTTGCAAATATTTGTGCAGTTCAGTCCTGCTTTTCGACACCCACATGCTTTCAAACATCCTTTTTTGCAAGCGCAGAAGATTGTGTGGAGGATTGAATCTGGAGCTGCGTCATTGTTTGCTTTTATGGGAAAGAGACCCATTGAAGTGTTCACCCAACCCCACATCAGTGGATCATTTTTTTCCCTAACCATGATTGAACTTGGAGATATGTACGCATCGTATGCAGTTGACCAGCATCTCTTGTTGGAGGTAACCTAGCTAGGTTGAATTTCGTCCTGGAAGCAGATTTTATGAACTTGTAATACCGAAGCTCATCGATGTTTTGTATTGTTAGGTCACCTCCATACAATCGAATCAGGAAATGTTCTCCCACTTTTTCCAATTCTTCCAACGTTGCATTAGGGTTCAAAATAAGCTGTTGTCTTTTCTTCAAGTTCAGGATATTTTACAACCAGTGAACAAAACTGGTTTTTCCCATGGCCAAGAAGTGCTGAGGTGGTATCACACCCACTGAAAGCGTGGAGGAACAGTAGGATTTTGGAAAAGCTGTAGCGAAAGGAATTAGCTGAGTAAAATATATCAGGATTTTTACCTCTTCCGCACTTTTGAAAGAACACGTTATTTTTGTAAGGCGATTGTAATGCTGTAAGGAGTACAAGTAGATCAATATCCTCTCCGACTATGAAAACATTATCATACAGAGAGGCTTTTGAAATCGCAGTGTTCACAATTAATACATCAGCATCTTCAACTGCCTGTTGCACATGTATTAAAGCTTTTTCTAATAAATCTTTCAAAAAATCAATGAAGTGTTTCTTGTTATTGTTATTGGCAAGAAATTTTTCTTGTGTACTTTGAAATATAGTGGTGCTGTCGAAGATGATGTCCGGAGTAGAATGAGTAGATCTACGAAGTCGTTCACAGTTTTTGGTGAATTTTTGATCAGCGCTTAAAGGGTAACCATCAAAGATTACAGAAACGTTCATACCGTAATGGGTTCGCAAATATTTTATGTAGCTATCTGCTATAGCCATGAATGTAGTATGTCTACGCCACACTACTTTATGTAAAATATGACCGCCATCAACAACAACATATTTACTTCCATCGGAAATGTCTTCTTTCTTCAATTGAATAAATAAATCATAAAATGATGATTTGGTCCCCTTACGCATACCTGTACCTGAAAATAATGACATGGGGTAAGGAGATAGCTCGAACTTGAAGAATTTCTTCAAATCTTCATCAGATTGTTTGGAAATGCACAACCTGTGAAATATTGTGAGGGGATCTATAATTAGCTTATCGTTTCCAATTTTTACGGTATTACTGGTGCCCGCGAGGGTGACTACCTTCTTCTTGCGTTGAAATTTGACATCTTGAAAATTATTGCCGATAATTCTTGCTAATCCATCTTTTCCAATCTGTTCGGACAGGTGGCAGTTTACTTCTTCGCCTCCAATGATTCCTGAATAAATAGACATTATTGCATCATTTTGAGGGAATGGATTGTGTTGACGAAACCACATATAGAGTTTTGCAGCATCTTCTGTATCTCGGGCAACACGAGCAGGCCTCATGTCTATATGTATTTCAGAGCTGGCTGACGTGATACCACAGAATTTCTCAATTTCAGAGCAAATACTTTGGAGGTACACCATCCCCAGAGTCCAGCGAGTAAGCACAGCTTCTGTAATTCCTCGACCTGTTGTCAGCCCTCCAGATGTTTTCATCATTCTCATCAGGGTCTGTTCTATGGTCTGATCGGTCCATATACCAGACCAAAATTTTTCTGTTCTCCTGACGGTAAAGTATCCACGGGTCGTAAAGGCATTGTATTCAAGTGGATCCATTCTAGTTTCTAAGGCTAACATATCTTGCAGATATAGATGGGCGCATTTTGCGTAGAAAAAATGTCCTGCGGCATGAAAGTAAGGCAACATTAGACACGATAGAATGCGGGAGAAATATTTACTTTTAATAGTTTTTTCTTTTTTTTTTCCTTTTTTTTTCTAACGATTTTTATATTGCTACTGCCTACAGTTTTTATGAGGGCAAGCATAAAATAACGTTTTAAGCGTGGAGGATGAAAAGAGTCGCTATTTAGAAGATACTATTTGATAAATATAGTGAAAAACTCCAAAATTTCTCTTTTTCGGAAAGTTTTGCCTAACTTTGAAGAATCGTAACTTCAAAACTAATTGAGTTAAAATAACAAGTTTGAGCTTAAATTGTAAAACACTAAGTCTACTTTAAAAAAAGGTAAAACTTTTTTTTATCACATGTTTAATTTCGCATATATTTCGGAAAAACTAAAAAAAGTTTGAAAATTTCGCCATTTTTTCAAGATGGCGTCGCCACCGGCAAAAAATTTTGTTGGCAAACCTGTTGAAATTAGTCTTAGTACTTACCCATACAACATATTAAAAAATTAGCTCTACCCTAATTTTTGTATTTCAACGTAAATTATTATTACCATTTCACTGGACTAATAGAAGCAGGCTATCTTCTGTTTCTGAATGGGGGGGGAAAGAATGATAATAAGGCGAGCTTGCTCCAAAAAACGGGAAAAAACCGTGAATTGAACTTAGAATGCAAGTGCTCGAACTGTTCGACATGTTTTATAGAAAGAAAGAAAAGGGTTTGCTGTAGTAAACATGTGTCAAGACCGCGTCTTACAAAAGTTCATGAGAGACTGAGGATGGAGTTTGCCAAAAACTGCAATACTATGGGGAAAAAGTGGGATTCTATATTTTCCGATGAGAAAAAGATTAATTTGGATAGACTAGATTGTTTTTGCAACTTCTAGTATGATCTTCGTAGAGAAAAAAACGATTTTCTCAAAACATGTATTGGAAGTGATTCAGTAACGGCCTGGGAAGGTTTCAAAACTGGCAGAACTACTCCAATAGTTTTTGTGCAGGGTAGGCGGAATTCTGAGAGTTACATTGATGTATTGGGTCATAATCTTCTACCAGAAGTACCGTTAATAGCGATTGGAAGCTACTTTTTCCAGCAGGATAATACCTCGGCTCATGTTAACCAAACTTCAAACTCGTGGTATAATGCTAATTCCGTGAAACTACTTGATTGGCCGGCCAGAAGTCATGATCTGAATCCAATGGAAAAATCTGTTGGGTATTCTAGCACACAAAGTATGCAAAAATGGTATATAATCTCAAAACAAGCAAGAACTCATGTTTTCCATCGAAAAAGATCACTCAAAATCTTCCAAGAACGTTCTTAGGGAATTGTCAAACTCCATGACGTCAAGACTGACAAAAGTGATTGAGAAGAAGCGGGGAGATTATTAATTATCAGTGTGTTTCAGACAAAAAAAAAACCATTGTCCTTATAATTTTGTCCAATTTTTACAATGACATATTTTGTTACTTGTGATAAAACATTCATATTTTGCATTTTCCAATGTTTTGAATTCTACAATGATTTCTAGCATAGAAAAGCATTTAGTGTATAAATTTCACTTTATTTAGTTCAGAAATAAATTTTTTCTGTGCAATTTTCAATCGTTCTTATAATTCTGACCACCACTGTACTTCAAAATGTCTTCGGTATTTTTTTTCCTACTATTATTTGTTCGTCTACGTTTCCGGTATTTGAGGCATATATACCTTTTTCAGATGCGTGAATACTATTTGACTAATATCTTAAGTAAGACATATATTGGCCAATTAGTCTGTCTATCTGCGATTTTGAGCTGTACTTATTATTCCAGCACTGTAACTCAAGAATTAATGTGCAGAATTAAACCTCTTATTTAATTGGATTTTGGCGTGTATTGGTACTTATTCGATTTTAGTGTTTATCATAATTTAGTTTGGCACAATTATGCCGTGTACTCATAACGCTCATTATTAATATAATTAAAAAGGAATTAATAAAAGCTTTAAACTTTTTTTTAAATACACAAATAACTTATTATGAAACTAACACTTATTAAATTTTTATTTTGTTCACTGACTACGGATCACTTCTATTTCTGTACTTTTGATATGAACTCCATAATAGTATCTCGGTTTTAATTGAGATAAATGCGCCCTTTTTTAGCTTATTAATGCATATTGAGCCAATTTTCGATTTAATACACAATCAAAAACACTTTTACACAGTACTTTGTTGTTCTAGAAGTATCAATCTATTATATTCAATTAAAATAAATACATTATATTTCATACTCATCACTGTGGCTGTGTAATACATATAAGGATATTGAAGAAAGTTTTGTGGTGGCCACAGCAGACTAGTTTAAAATGATTTCGATCGATTATATTTTCGAAAAAATACATAATTTCTATCAAAGCTTCACTATGTAACGATCGATGTAGAATTCCAATTACAAAGAATTACTGTACTACAATTCTTGTAGAAATCCAATTACAAATTTAATTTTCTTAAGTTACATTTTCGAAAATAATGCTCTTCTCTTACATTAGATGAAAAAAGCATCAAATTTTCTACCATCGTTAAGAACATAATTATTTCAACTCAAAATATACAGAATAGCGATATTTTTATAATATTCGAATATGGGAATGATATCATTTAGAATGCAACCCCCCCCCCCCCCCTCCCGCAAAATAATAATATCCAACTGCAAAACAATCGTCCTATGGACATTCTACAATGTTTCTGCAGATACAATGTTGTTGATATCCTATCAGAACATCCAGAGGATTGACTTAAATATATTTTTCTTAAAAAATCCCGAGTATACTTTTATCGGACGCATAGTCGCTTCTTTTTTATCTTTCTTCGTCCAATTATGCTCCAAAAACTTTCATAAAAGATATCCGTAGGATATTTATAATTGTGACGTTTTGGAATCAAATGTACAGGGTGGTCATAAAAAAACTTTGCCAGTTTTTGGAGCTCTAGCGGCCAATCCGTTCAACCTATCGAGGTGAAATTTCAGATATAGCTATTCAGAGGTATAAGCTCGAGATCCTGTGAACGGCAACAAAATGGCGCTCACGGTTACGGTTAGAGTTATAGAAACTCGAAATTTTCCAATGGCAACACCCTTTTTTTTCATCGCAAAATGCTCAGCGCATGCCAAAACCATAAAAAGCATTGGAACCGTACGAGTATCGCAAGATACGGACATGTTATGTACGCACAAAAAACTGTTCTACGAATCCCCCCCCCATAAAAAAACACAATTGGGGCGCAAGGAGGAAATTTGCATATGACACAGAGTCAGTACACTAATCTCTGGTTACAACACAGGTCAGAGAAAAGAAAACTTTTATTTTGATTACACATTTTCCACATGGGTGCCATCACAGGCAATTGCACATTTCATGGTAGCGGTTGTGGACAATATAGCCGAACGTTACATCGCATGAGGGATGTTTGCAATCTCACGTTTGATAGAATCTTTCATAGTTTGCGCATTCATAGGTTGCGCATAGTTTGCAAAGTTTGCGCATTCCACATGTACACTCTAAATTTTAGATATTCCCAGAACCTGAAATCCATAGGAGTGATTTCAGGGGATCGCGGAGGCCATTGACGTTACCAGTTAAATTGAAATGTGCCTCGTCTGTTCATAATATTGAAGAGGCTGATCGTTATCGATCATATTGGATAAGAAATTCATTAATAAAGTTTATATGTTGTTTATGGTCTCTCATTTCCAACATCTGGGCACGCTGGACCGGTAAGGAAACATGCGGATTACACAGCGCAGTAACTTTAAGAATATTGATTTCGTATATCAAATACACGAGATGCACCTTTAGTAGTTTGCATGCGTCTTCTGGTCACTATATGATGCACTTTCATAACAGTATCCTCAGGAACAATTGGTCGTCCGGATCGCGGACTATCACAGGTGCAGCCAGTTTCTTCGAATTTCATTACTAAATCACGAAGAGCTTGTGAAATGCATAGGCCACGTATTTGGCGATGGTTTCGACGGTAAACGCGCCAGGTTTTCGCAGCATTCATCTCATTTTGATAATAGTTTTACCAACTCACCACGAACGAAGTCATTTTGTTGACATCTGCGAGCTCCGACTGAAGAACTAACATTCCCTTCCCACTTTTTATCCGTTTTCTACGCTGACTATCTGGCAAACGACGTTCCGTGATTGGTATTTTGTCTCTGTAATATTCAAATTTTCTTCCTACGCCTTGGTCATGTTTTTGGGGGGCCGTTCGTAGAGCTGATTTTGTGCGAGCATCACGCGTCCGTTTATTGAAATAAACATACCGTTAACCGTTCCAACGCTCTTTAGGGTTTTCGCATAAGCTGAGCATTTTGCGATGAAAAAAATGTGTGTTGCCATTGGAAAATTTCGTGTTTCTGTAACTATAAACGTTAACCGTAAACGCCATTTTGTTGCCGTTCGCAGAATCTCGAGCTCATACTTCTGAATAGCTATACCTGAAATTTCACCTCGATCGGTTAAATGGACTGGCTGCTAGAGCTCCATACATCGACAAAGTTTTTTTTATGACCAACCTGTATATCTTGAGACTGTCTATCAGCGAATTTCATCTATGGAAAGGACATGTCCTACTTGAATATGATATCCGCTAGATATTTTTATGATGTCAATATATTGTTGGGAATTCTGTATGTTTCTGAAGAATAATTTTGTCATTATTTTGTTTGATGTCGAGGACTTTCATAAAATGATACATTACATTTTAACAAGTATTTTTTAACAAAAACAAAATTGATTTCAAAATATTGTTTCTACTATCTTGTGTTTGTGTAAAGCTAGGTCGTTATTTGTTGTAGAGACTATCTGTAATACTCATGCATGCAAATCAAAAATTCTAGTTGAAATCAAGACGAAACGAATCAGAAACGACAAAAACAATTATTCAATATTTTATTAAAATTATGAAAGATACTCAGTAATAATATTTCTAATATCAATTTTATTTTTTATACAGAAAAATAAACATATATGACTCATTTATATTTATATTGTATATAGTTTTTCATCTTAAATAATATTGAAGTATAATATTCACAAAAAAATCTCTTTCCTTAATAAACTTTAACAATTATAGTAGCCCGGTTGCCACCACTGTGAAGAAATTTCATAAAATAACATTTAAAATAAAAATTTAAAATGAGATTATTTTAAAAAATAGCGAGTGGGGGCAAATCCACAAGTAAAGTACTTAGATTTAAAAAAAAATACTTGTCAAAATCAGTTCAGTAGAAATTTCAGGGCTGATAATTGACAAAAAAAATCCTAAAAAACAGCCTTGTCTTTTAAATATATAGATGCATTGAAACCCTTAAAACAATACTGGCACTTAATTATAATTTCTTTGCACGCGAAACTTCGCCAAAATTAACTGTACTCGTGACTCGTGAGTAATTTTATATTTTTAAAACAAATTTCGGAATAACTAATGGAGGTTTGAAAAACATCTGTAGTAAAATTTGAAGAGTAATTCCACTGGTAAGCTATTTGCAGATTTAAAAAGATATTTATTTATTTATTTACTTATTTTAATATCAGTTTGCATCATACAAAATTTTGAATGTTTCATAAAACCTTAAAATCTAGTTTAAAGTTATTAATGGTATAAATTTACTGTCAACCAAACTTAAAACATTTGTTTGGAGTTCTTATCTCGCTATATTTCATAAGCGTATTTGTATTTATCAGTATTTGTACAATTTATTTAACATAAAGAAATAATTTATCTATATTTAGGTACAAACGAAGAAAAAAATAGGAGGGATTTTTCAAATCAGAGTGAAGGATAATGTTCTAAGATTTAATTAAAAAAGCTATTTAAAAACAACAGTAATGTATGTGTAAATAAAATGAAAACTAAATCTCCGGAGCTAAAATTCATCAAGTATCTTGATCTAATGTGTTCAGTCTTGTTTTCTTGACTATGGGTCCTCAGAAGCAGTGTGACCGTTTTTTCAATTTGGACTGACAACAAGCTAAAAATAAATTCGATGGTCCTGCCATCTATCGATGGTCAGTATATCAGACTGACAACTATCGTTTAGCCTGAGTTTTTAGCTTGATTTAGCTTGTTGTAAGTCCTACAACAGTCCAGATTTCTTACAACAATCCAAAAACGGTCACACTGCTCAGAAGCTGTACAGCATTTGCCCCAATCGCCAAATTCGCAACACTCAACGTGCAGCGTACTTGACGCCAACCTCTATTCTATAGCCAAGGGTTTTTGGCGAGAAAATTTATTCCGTTCAGAATACAGGTGCTGGGTTCGAACACTCAATCCCCGCCGTCGGCCTAACCTTTTGGAGTTTTCCGTGTTTTTCTTCGAGCCTGGATTTTCCTTGCGTATATACGGGTTAGGTTTCCTTAGAAAGACTCTCACGGAGGGCACCCCCCCCCGTTAGGGCCTATATCCCTTGTGCTGATAATTGACCGTCACAAACAACAACAACAACAACCGTTCAGAATACAAGTCTGAAGCTGATTAGACATTCAATACAGTGGCGTATCTAGGATGGGTGACACCCAGTGCGGACGTAAATGGTTTAACCCCCCTCCTCTTCCGAAGCGTCATATCTTTTCAGTCACAATTTTACGTAATAACAAATGAACATAACATTTCTTATTTACCTTTTGTTCTCCTGCATAAAAAAAACCACAAGAGCGACTCATCACTCAACCCATAGTCCGCATAAGACTATGTGGTGTCTATAATGTAGAAGAAAATTTTTTCTTTTAAAATTTGCTTTTGTTACACATTCGTTGGATAGGTAGGTTTTTATTCTCTGGTGCATGTCTTAATTTAGATACACCATTCTGTGTAAATTTTCACATTATCAAAAAAAGAAAATTAACTTTATTGCGTTGTCCGCTAAAAATTTCATTTTATTTCAGAATTCCTTTCCAAAACCTTATAAGATTATATTTTTTATTTGCAAATTGAGTGTCACCCCAATTGCTCCCAGGTCATTGCTCTAAGGTCATCCCTTAGAAGGTGACATCCGGGAAGGATCGCCCCTTCCGCCCCCCGCCAGCTACGCCACTGCTTCGATATCTCACCCATTTCACAAGGCAGGTTAATTTGCAGAACAACCCCCTTCGTCAAGGCGACTTTTTTTTTTTTTTTTTTTTTTTTTTTTTTTGCGCTATATATATATATACATATGTGTGTGTGTGTATGTTTGTTTATAATATATGTATGTGGAAAGTGTATAAATACATATGAACGCATATGCATACATAAAATTGTGCCAATTTGGGGATTTTTGAAAAACGCACCTTGGCGAAGGGAGTTCTTCTGGAATCGCACCACCACACTATTCTTATTTTTTAAGAAATATTTGTAAGAATACGAGTGCGAAATAATAAATGCTTATTTTATCTTTTTAATAATTATAACATATACGCATTATGAACAAGTGAAATAAATGCTGTATAACTTTGACCTTTCTTCTCCCAAGTTAAATTATTTATGCAGTTGTGTGTAGCATTTGTTGTCATCTAGTATCTTAAGTACTTAATACATTATAAATACAGTATTTTGAAGCCAGTTAGATATGTGGCATGTATATGACATCTGTGCCCCTTGAGCCGATTTTAACCATTTGCAATTCCGCCGAGATATTAGCCATTTTATTGTTTTTGGCAAGTTTGAAGACGATCAACGCATCATTGCGATTTTTATCTTGCGAACAAAATTTAGTACAGATTTTAAATTACATATTACAAAATTTAGCATATATATATATACAGTCGAGTCTCTCTATAACGAAACACCATACATCGAATTTCTCTATATAACGAATTTTCAGTAGGAATAGTCCCATTTTCGCATGATTACATTAAAAACAGTCTCTATATAGCGAAATATCTATCTCCATATAACGAATTTTTTCATGAATTGGTATTAATTTATTCAGTTTTAAAAAAGCTTCGAAATCATATGGAATCAATTTTCCATCACTTATTTTTAATTTATCGTTCAGTGTTGAGTTTTTTTTTTTTTTTTTTTTTTTAATATTACTTATTTCCTTGTCCTTTAAATCCAACGAGTTCATCCCACCTCCCACACACCTTTGAACATCCTTCTCAAAGCAGAGTCAATTGGATTGTTACACATATAAGAGAGGAATCAATGAGAGGCCTTTAAATGGAGGAAAATGTTAACTACAATTTTTTATTCCTTGCTAAAATTTGAGCATCTTTTTTAACCATTGAAAAATTGTTGCTGTTTTCGGTGGAGGATTGACAAAATGACGTGGTCACTTTTGAATTTAAATTAAATTCTTTACTTTTAGAAGAATTTTTATTTGAATAGGAAATTAAAATGTTTAAAATCATTGTAATAAAGGAGAAAATTAACAAATTTAAAAATGGGTAGACGGAAATTAACAGATACGGAAAAAGCCGAAGCCAAAGAAATGAATGACCGTGAATGTCGCATTCAATGACATTAAATACAATACGCGTACTTAAACAATCATAAAGTGATTTGTATTTATTTATTTATTTATTTATTTATTTATTGAGAGCGTAACAATTTTAAAATCAAAACAACAAAAAATTACAGATTTCTTCGCCTAAAATTAATGCAAGTCTTCCTTATTTGATTTTCATTAAACTTTCAAATAAATGTCTGTTCTCTTTTTTGAAACAACTTAAATAATTAAAAAATACAATGTTAGGTTAATATTTACTTTTAAATATTTCAAATTCTTAATTCAAAAGATCAAAAATAACATTTGTTCAAATTTCATACATTAAATACGATTTTTAACATCATTCTCTATACATCGAATTGCCCCACCAGTGGCCGAGAGGGTCTGACCTCTCAACTGGTAGACGGCAGGTGCTGGGTTCGAACCCAATCGCGGCCGTCGGCCTAACCGTTCGGTTTGTTTGTTTGTATGTATGTCGGCCAATTATCTACACTATGGGATATAGGCCTTATGGGGTGGGATGCCCTCCGTGGGGGTCTTTCTAAGGGAACCTAACCCGTATTTACGCAAGGTTCGAAGAAAACCACGGAAAACTCCGAACCCTAACCGTTCGGAGTTTTCGTGGTTTTCTTCGAACCTTGCGTAAATACGGGTTAGGTTCCCTTAGAAAGACCCCCCACGAAGGGCATCCCTCCCCTTGGGCCTATATCCCTAGCGTAGATAATCGGCCGTCACAAAATACACCTACACCTATACATCGAATTTCTCTATATAACGAATTTTATATTGGAATGGTGGATTATATTGTTATATAGAGACTCGACTGTATATATATATATGTATACTAGCAGGGGAGACCGAGCTTAGCTCGGTCAAAATTAACTTTGTGTTCAACTCGATATAGTATTTCACTGTATCATTAACTCTGTATTATTACTGTAAAACATGTTTATAATAGTATCATTTAGAAAAACAATCAATTAGAAAACTATGTTTTTATGCGCATGTTTATAAATTTTACTTTATTTTAAAATTTATAACGAAAGGACATCGATCTAAATCACTTTTTTAGCTCGACTCTGATTGGTTTAATCATGCATCTCGAATCCTCTTAAGAATGTATAAAAAAATTCTTTACATTCTGAAAGACAATATTTTTTGCTAAATATAGCCAAATTTGGAGGCACTCTTTCATTTGGCTCAAAATACGTGTTTTGGTTTTCGTAATTTTTATAGTCGACTTTTTGGCCATATTTCGCCAATATTTTGTCAAATATCACCAAGTTATTGGCTTTTGCCATATTCTCGTGACCCTGACCCGTATTACCCAAAATGAGCCACTAATCAAATTTGATCAAGCATGTGACATAGCTCAATCGTCTTCAGGTAATCAAAAACAGTAGAATATAAAATTGAATCAAAATCGCTTAAGCCATTTTTTAGGTAAAATTAGCTTGGCAGCATTCAGCAATGAAGCGAAATGATCCACTAATACAATTTTGTTTAACATGCGACTCAGCCCAATAGTCTTCTCGTGACAAAAAACGTTTTGTTTCAAAATTTAGGTAAAATTGATTGAGTCGTTGTTATATATAATTAGAATGACCCTAGCTCATTAAGACCCAAAATGACTCGAATTTTCGCGAGCATGTGTCCAACCCAAATGGTTTTCTCTTGCTCAAAAACGATATAATACAAAGTATAGTCCAAATGGTGAGTACCATTTTCTATATAAAATTAGCATGACCCATCATGACCAACAAATGACCCTTATAATCAAAATCTCTCGAACGTGTGGCCTAGCTCATTAGTTTTAGCATGCCGAAAAACATTAGATAAAAAATTTAGATAAAATCGATTGAGCCGTTTTTTAGATATAGTTAGTTTGACCCTGACCCCTTATGATCCAAAATGACCCATTGATCGAATTTTCTCAAATATCTGTCATAACCCAATGATTTTCTTGTGCCCGAAAACGATAAAATACAAAATTTAGTCAAAATTGCGCGAAACGTTGTCAAGATAAAATTAGAATGACCCAAAAGTGGCCCACCAATCGAAATTTCTCGAACATGTGACCTACCCCAATGATTTTCTCATGACAGAAATATGTTGTATACAAAATTTAGTTAAAATCGACCCACCCATTCTTTAGATATAGCTTGACCTTGACCCATTAAGACCCACAAATGACCCTTATAATCGAAAGCTCTCGAATATGTGACTTAGTCCATTAGTTTTCTCGTTTCTAAAAATTGTTACACTCAAAATTTCGTTAAACTCGATCCTGCCGTTCTTTAAATATAAATAACTTGACCCAGACCCTTTATGACCCAAAATGACCCATTAATCGAAATTTCTCGATCATGTGACCTAGCCCAATTATTTTATCGTGCCAAAAAAATGTTGCATACAAAATTTCATTAAAATCGATCCACCTGTTCTTTATATATAGTTTGACCATGACGCATTATGACCCATCATGACCCACAAATGACCCTCATAGTCGAAATCTCTCAAATATGTGATTTAGCCCGTTAGTTTTCTCATATTAAAAAACTGTCACATACAAAATTTCGTTATAATCCATCACGCCGTTCTTTAAACATAAATAGCTTGACCCAGACTCTTAATGACCCAAAATGACCCATTAATCGAAATTTTTCGAACATGTAACCTAGTCCAATGATTCTATCGTGCCAAAAAAATGTTGCATACAAAATTTCGTTAAAATCGATCCACCTGTTCTTTAGATATAGGTTGACCATGACCCATTATGACCCATCATGACCCACAAATGATCCTCATAGTCGAAATCTCTCAAACATGTGATTTAGCCCATTAGTTTTCTCATGTCAAAAAACTGTTACATACAAAATTTCGTTATAATCCATCACGCCGTTCTTTAAATAGAAATAGCTTGACCCAGACTCTTAATGACCCAATATGACCCAGTGAAATTTTTTCTCGAACATGTAACCTACCCCAATGTTTTTCTCGTGCCCGAAAACCATAGAATGCAATTTTTAGTCAAAATTGCGTGAGATAAAAATAGTATGACCCACAATGACCCCAAAAATGACCCACTTACCGAATTTTCTCGAACATGTTACCTAACCCAATGGTCTTCTTGTAATCCAAAACGATACAATATAAAATTTGGTCAAAATCGTTAGAGCCGTTTTTTAGATAAAAATGGCTTGACCCATAATGACCCCAAAATGACCCACTAATCGAAATTTTTCAAACATGTGACCCAGCCCAATAGTTTTCTCGTGCCAAAAAACGATTGGATACAAAATTTCCTTAAAATCGATCCAGCCGTTCTCTAGATATAAATAGCTTGATCTTGACCCATTATGACCCAAAACGACCCAATAATCGAATTTTCTCGAACATGTGACCTAGCCCAATGGTCTTCTCGTGCCCGAAAATGGTAAAATCCAAATTTTTGCGAAAATCGTTAGAGCCGTTTTTGAGATAAAATTTACCCCCCCACACACACACACACACACACACACAATTTTTGCTCGCATTATAGTATAAGATATATATACATATATGTATGTAATTTTTTAAATGTGTGTGGTTTTGGGTTCCTGGGGTCATATAATAAAATGTTAGGAAAGATTTTTTCAAAAATCGCGCCATGGTAACGATTTCAATAGGAAGTATTTCTTACGAAATATACCTAAAACAGGCGGTAAGTCTAATCGCAGATCGGTGTTTCGTTTAATATCTCCTGCAAAAGATTTTATCAGTAAATTAACAAACAAAAATTGTCAATATAAAATTATTCATTCCTTGTATAAATGGCAGTACCATTATATTTAGGAATGCGCCTCTTGGAAATTATCCACTATTCTATTTAAAATTTTCATATTTAACTAACAATATTCATAGCAGGACTTCGTCAAAAATAGTGCTAAACAAAATCCCGAAACAAATGTCATATAAGCATAGGGGATCAGATGAACGAAACCCTAAAAACAACCAAACCCATCATCGCCACTGACAATGAATTTTTTGTGACCTAGGGTATTTCTTCGGTAATATTAAAAAAACTACTGCACGCAAAAATATGAAAATTAGATGTATTATAGAGAAATATTTTATAAACACGCTGATACAGGCAGTTTTTAAATCGAATAATTATTGTAAACAGATACTAGGGGGGCCCCGCCCCCCTGCTCGCTATGCTCGCCAACCCCCCGCGTAATCGCTTCGCGATTTCAAATTATTGTCTACCCCTGCTTGCTGCGCTCGCCAATAACCCATGGTATGAATAAGCAGTTACAGACCTTTCAAATGATGTGTCACAGGACTGGTGTTGTAAAGAAATTAAAAATGTGCCCCCCTGGGGGGCAGAGTGGGAGGCGGCACAAAAAACATCCGTAATATGAATAAGCAGCTACAGACCTCTCAAATGATGTCACACGACTGGTGTTGTAAAGAAATTAAAAATGTGCCCCCCTGGGGGGCAGAGTGGGGGATGACACACAACACATCCATAATATGAATAAGCAGTTGCAGACCTTTCAAATGATGTGTCACTCAACTGGTGTTGTAAAGAAAATAAAAATGTGTCCCCCCTGGGGAGCAGAATGGGGGATAACACACAATACATCCATTATATGAATAAGCAGTTGCAAACCTCTCAAATGATGTATCAAACGACTGGTGTTGTAAAGAAATTAAAAATTTGGCGAAATATTACAGTTATCGCCAAGTTGGCGTCACTTTTGACAACTAATTTTGGTCGCCAAATTTGGCGATATATCGCCAAGTTGGCGACAAACTTGGCGATTGTTGGCGATGGTAACCTTTCCTCTCTTTGTGGTAACCCATATGGCGATGCATAGACGGAGCCCTTTCCTGATTGGTCTATTCGACTCATAGAAGGAGTGGACAACCCGGATTCGTTAGTTCCGGAAATCTTCCACATCAGCATCATTCCGGGAGTCATTCCTTTTAAGGCTAGTTTTTTTTTACTATAGAAGGATTTAACGTTAAAGTTGTTCAAAATCGGTCCATTTAAAATGTTATAAAGGAGCAAAAACTGCACATAAGAATTTAAATACTTTTAGATATATTTATACATTAAAAGTTTCTGGTGTGCAGACGGCTTTTTCTTTTTTCAATTTGGCTCATTTTTTTAGGATTTATTTCCGTTTTAAATTCAAATTTTCGGTGACATTTTTTCCATATTTTAGTAAAGGATATTATTTTAAATTGTTGCCAAATGATCAAAGAATAATATTTCCTTCAAATAAAAAAAAAATATATTTGCACGCGATTATTAGAAACAGGTAAAAAAAAAATCAAATGAGAATGAAATAATGACGAGTTAAAAGCGGTAATATATTGAAAATTACAAAAGATCAAAAGAACTACATTTACATGTGAATATTAAAAGAGAAAGAAAAAATTAAAATACTGAATTCATTAAAATGCGTGCTGCCGTAATTGGAAAAAATAGCATCGTATTTAAATTAGCCAAACGATAGTATTGCAAACAGTTTAAATTTAAAAATATACTTACGTAAGACATTTCCCATTTTTAAATTATCTTTTAAACTGTAGATCAGTTTCAACCATGTGATCACCAGCCCAACCAAGTTTTATCCAATCAATCATAATCGACAATTCGTATCCTGTATTATGAGCCAACCAATCACAATCAGCTAAATTAGAGGGGCAAACAAAAAGCAATTCTGCTGTGAATTTCACTTGAAACTGATCTACTGTTACCAATTCTAAGGCAGCAGTAATAAAAATATTTCTTTTCTAGCAATAAAAGTATCTTCACGAAAAAGAAAATTTTTAAATAATAAATTCATTAATGTGCGTTAAAAGCAGCAAGTAAAAGAAATCCTATCAGAAACATAAATGTGAAAAAATGCCAACTTTGTTAACGGTTTGTCTAATAAAAGAAGTGAGATCTAACTGCAAACCAAGTTCTTTCGAAGCTCCTTAAATCATAGACCCTTTCATCATACAACACGATAGTGCGGTAAAATAGAGCTCAGGAGCATCTCTAATGTTAGAGTTCAAAGTTTGCCACTTAATAACTTGAATTGAAAAGGCGAAGTGTCCTACAACCCTTGGCAAAAAGTTTCTGATCACTGTTATTAAGTTTATGAGTTTTGTATTTCGAAGCGTATACTTCGCGATTCAAGAGCATAGGAACGTTTTGGAATATGCCAAATAAAAGAAAGAATGTTAAAATATAAATAAAAAGTGAAATCAATATTTCAATCATATAATTTATAATTATGATGCAGGCAAAAATGTTTCCTCGTGAGAAAAAAATATCCGATCAAGCTCGAAGTTGGAAAATAGTAATCGATCACTGCGGAAAAAAGTTTGAAATTTGCATATTGAAGATAGATTAGAGTGCCTGCGCATGCGTATGATATATGAATCCTATTTAAAAGAAGAAATCTTCCAGTTGCGAGATCAAAAGCAGATCTGAAGTGCTGCGAAATGACTCGTGTGAAAAGCTTGTCTCGCGATTTAAAATTCCGCATGATTTAATTATTAGAAGAAGTAAATTCACAATGGAAAGTGGCTGATTTATGAAATTGTGCTCAAATCACAGTATGCGATATTTGGAAAAAATATCAGTTGACTAATAGCGTGGAAAATTTACCTCGAAGTTGACGAGCACGAATGTCAATACCCAGGAAGGAAAAGAAAACTTGTGAAAATATCGAAAAGAAAGCGGCGAGCAACCTCAAAACAACTTGAATCCGAATGGTCTAAGTATAACGTAAAGGCATGTGACAGCAGTACGTAATCATCTAAATGTAGCAAGATTTAAATCTTGTAAAATTAAAACAAAATCTTACATGATAAAGAAGCATAGAAAAGAGCGCCTGCAATAGTGTAAAAAACATGTGCACTAGCCATTTGATACATGAAATAAAGTTATTTTTAGCAATGAATTTCGTATATATATCGGTAAAAGTGATGACTGTGGAACATTTGTTTGGAGGAGAGTTGGTGAAAAGTTCAATGATAAGTGTATCAACACGAAGACTAAATTTTCACCTGCATTTTCAGTTTGGAGTTGTATTACATCACAAGGCGTCGGCAAGTTGTGTATTGTGTTACGTACAGTAATCTTTGAAGTTTACATTGACATTTTAGTGGATATTTTGATTCCCAGCATCGATCAATAGTTCGGAAATCAAAATGACTTCTTATTTCAAGATGACAATTAGCTCCCTAACGCACCAAATTAATGAAGAAATTTCTACAAAATGTAGGTAATATACCAACTCAAACCATGACGTGACTGCCCAATAGTCCGGATCTTAATCCCATCGAAAATATGTGAAATATATTAAGAAGAAAAATCGATTTTCGATGAATTACAAATGCCATAGAACTTACGTAAAGCTATAAGTGAATGCTGGGGTGAAATTGCTCCCAATGAGTGTAAAAATCTTAATGAGTCCAGTCCACTAACAATTTCGACTGTCATCCGAAATAAAGGTGGATATACGAAATATATAATTACAGTGATCGGTTATTTTTTTCCAAATCAAAGTATGATCGGATAATTTTTTCTTTGGTGCCTAAATTTCAATCACAATTTTTCTGTTTATAAATTGATGAATGGGGATTTTTCTTTATTGCATATTGTTGTTCATTATATGTAACACAAATGTATTATCGCTAATAGTCGTTTCATTTTTATGCAGTGAGAATAAATAATCTTTTCTTACAAAAGATGGTAGTGTTGATGTAATGATCGGAAACTTTTTGCCAAGGGTTGTACTCTAGACCTCAAAGTTTACAAAAAAATCCTCCAGATTCACCGATTAGTTATGGAGATCCAGAAACCCTATTTTGTCACTTTTTTTTTTTCTCGTGAAACAAGAAAAAAAAGACAAACAACTCAATTATAACCCAAACCGGAAAACATTCAGCGACGTGTAATAGCTTGTTCGAAAGCTTTTAATTTAGGTATGTGCCTTTCAAAAGTCCTGTCAAAAAATATCCAATATTGAGAAAATGGCACCCATTTAAAATTTATATAACGCTATACCTTCCATAATTTAACATTATAGCAATCTCTTCTTTTTAATTGTTAATCCATTTATTTCTTTCGAGTTGCCACCAACTAAAAAACAGTTCAGTAATTTTAAAAGAAATATGTGTTCTTTTTTTATATATAAATTCTCATTCTCTTGATAGATTTTTGAATTTTTGAAATTGACGTCATTCGTAACAGAAAATACGTATTTTTCATAAGCATATATATAATAACTGTAACTAAATGTGTGTTAAAACAACATCGTACCTTTATTTGAGTGTTTTCGGCGTCAAAACAGTTATACAATACAGATTTTTTAATTAAAAAAGGGATGATTTAGAAAAAAAATTCTTCTATATTTATAAAAATAACGATTTGAAAATGAAGCTATAAAAATCTGTGTAGATACCTATGGTCATAAGAAAATGTGCGTATATACCGAGAAACTGCAGTGGGACTACCATCTGGGAGGGGGCGGTCCTGTCGCCAAATCCGGCGCATAAAATTACTTGCCAAAATTGAAGCCAACTTGGCGTTATTTCCGATATTTCGCCAAAATAATATGTCTAAAAACAACTTTAAACTAATACTAACAATAGTTTAGATTTGTCAGTTGAAGGTGATTGATAAAATTCCTGAAAGGATCTAAAAAAAAGCTATGAAATCATATAAAAAACTGGTGGAACCAGAGAGAAAAGTAGAAGTCGATCTAAAAAAATGTTACAGTAAAAATTGGGAAATATTTTCAAACTAAAAATAAAACTCAAGTGCAATGAATTAATTTGTAATGGAATGAAGTGAATGTAACATTAAAATATACATAGAGGATATCGAACTAGTAAGAGTACTTTATGCATCTAAAAAAACATAGAAATTCAGAAATGAGTGCAGTATTGAAAAGAATACTGCACTGCTTCCTCTAAGAATGAAATTTCAAGCAACCAAGATCTATCGCCAAATTGTAAGACACATTTGACAGCAATATATATAACATATATGACAATTAATGACGCATATGACCAAAATTCATAGCACATATGACAAAATTATAATATTACATGAAGAATATATATGACACATAAATAAGACATAATATGGAGCATGTATGTCTGTTATTACATATTATATTGATTTATATGGCACATAATATCTTGGCCCAGACTTTTTTTACCTACTTGAAAAATTTACATTTGTTATAATCAATTTACCGATTGAATAATCGTGTTATAAAATAATCCGATATAATTTCGTATGCAGCGTTTTCTGAATTTCCATATATTGACCTTCGATCTATTCTGTTGAGCTGATCCAAAGTATCAGTCCAGATTATATGATCGTTTAGGTTAGTTGGGTAAATTAGTCCTCCAGTATTCGTCCGGAATGGCTCAATTGGAAGAGCATTGGCGACTTCAGCCAGTATATCAATGGTTCAAATCCTGGCCCGAACTTTTTTCACCCACTTGGAAAATTTACATCTGTTAGATATCTGAGAATTTGGAGGATAAACATACACGTATTCATAAATGTGAGGAATAGTTATGCAAGTTCTTGGCAAAATGGTATCTGCTTTCATGTACAGTATATTGGCATAATCGTGATTGCGGAGGCCGCAATATCAAATGAGAACCGAATACCCTTCTCTTTTTTAATTTTCAAGTAAAATATAATGTATGTAAAATGATTATGCAATAAAATATTCAATATTTGCCACGAGAAAATCATTCTTTGTTAAAAATCTTGTACAAGAACACATCCTCTAAAATTTGCCAAATTGATATGAACACTATAGTGCCCGGAATTTATTAATTTTCTTATAATGAATAAATTATTGAAATGTCACCTGATCTTCCGCAATGGGGTCTACAGATAGGTTGTCGCAAACATATACGATACTGCAAACAAATGAAGTTTAAAATGAATTTAGCATCTTTAAAGCATTTTCTCAAAATCCACCTTATTGCGCTAAATCGCGTTCGCTAATATACGACAATTGACAGATAATCCTATTACGGAAGATCACGGCAAATGTCTATTAATTTTTTCAACATAACTTATACTTCCATGTTATTTGTTTTAAAACAGCCAAAATTGCTGAGAAAATTCCAAGCAATGATGAGAAGACAACGACTAGTAAACTCTTTGCCTTCACAAGATGACTCATCTTTTTTCCTTGATTTCGACAACATGAGTATTTTATCTAGCCAGTTTTCTTATCCAGAAACAATTTGGCCTCAAGTCATTTCCCCAGAGCCTGAAACTTTGGTTCCTTACTATGTCTATCCGTATCCTTTCTTGCAAATTTCGGCTGAACCAGTGTCATTTATTCCTACTTTTCCCGATTCTTGTTTGATTCCTGATCCATTCAGCGCTTTCGGTGATTTCTATCCAAACTATAATGAGTTAACTGAAAATATTATTAATGTCGAACCCTTTTGTAATTCTTGTTATGGAGATGGAAATATTACTGAGAATTTACCTCCAAGTATTGATGTGCCAGCTAATGAAAATAATAATATTCCATTTGAAGAGCTCAAAACATTCCCTACAGTCACCAGTTATGGGGCTGTTGCAATCTTGTTAAGACATTTGGTTAGAGTAGATATATCACCATCCAAAGCTGTATATGTAACCAATTTACCAGCTTCGTGTATTGCTGCTGTAAATGGAGTAGGGGACAAGAGTTGTGTCATTCATCCCAACGGAAGAGTTCATCATATTGGGCAAGATGTTCACATGATAACTTTGGATCGCCAAGCAAAGATATGCAGGCGTGGTATTATATTTACTTCCAATGCACACTGCTTAACTTATATCGTGGATGATTCGGGAACAAAGACAACATCTGAGAAGCTTCGAAAATTGAATCATGATTTCAGCCTGAGAGTGTTTTACAGTGACGATATGTCGGAAAGAAATCTTGAAGAATGCTACAAGCTGGTGGATGATGCGACGTACAAGAGTTATAAGAATGGGGATGAAGTCTGGATAATTGGAGGTCTGCGTATCAAGCAAGACCAGAGAGGCGATGTCAGAATTACTAGAAATGGGGATTGCTATACCATCCGAACTTCACCAACAACCGGAGAGGTGTCGATCAAAACATTTTCAACAGAGATCAATATTGGACGTTATGCTGACAATTACTTTGCTGTTCGTAAAGGAGAAAAACGAGTTTCTGCAAGTCTTAAACTTTTCAATGTGCAAAATGGAAGTCAAAAAGCTGGTTTTAATAACTGCGGTAAAGTGGTTTTGTTTTAAAAATTAGGATATTAAATGAAATTTTAACAGGTTTCATATGTTAAACAACACATGATCATAAATGTTTATTTTTCGATCTAGGATATATAAGATAATAAAAGTTATTATTTTCACTTGATACGTGTTGCATTACTCATTTCAAACGTTAGTGTACAATTACTACATTTAGTCCAAGAGCCGACAACACAAAAACCTGTGTTATCGAACACAAGAAAAAAAACTTTTTTTTTTTAATGGAAGAGTAGTAATAGGGGAATCTAATCATCTGTGCCTGTCGGAAGCGATGTGGTGCATAACCAAAATTTAATACCACTAGTGGCTTACTTGTAAGCTTATCATTTTCCTGCCCTCAGTTTTCCATATTTTCACATCTTTGATTGTACGTCAAAAACAATGTTAAACCTACGAGTAAAGCACTACTAGTATCAGTTTTTGGCTTATGCACCACTTCACTTCCGGCAAAGGGATTTAGTCTAATATTTATTTCAAAATAACTTATCCTTAATTAATAAATCGAAATTGTTAATGTATAATAATTCAATTCTTACATAGATGGTAGCACTAATAAATTTAATTTTAAAATAATTATAAAAGGAATTGATTTATTTTAATAAAATTAAAAATGTTCTAAACAAATTATTTTAATAAAATCCAAAATTCTAAATTTTTGAAGAATTTGAAATTTAAAAAATTTAGCGGAGATATAAATAAAATTTTAAATTTCTAAAAACGAAAATAAAATGTTTAAACGAAATTTAAAATGCTGAATCATTTATAAACCGCCCTATTTTTAAAATATGAATTCAAATAAAATTGAATTCCAAAAAATACTATGAATGTCAGTGATAAATAATAATAATAATAATATAAACCCTTAAATTGTTGAAAACTGTGAAATTTCTTTTAGTTAAATCCACCTTAGTATGAAAATTTCAAGTTCCAGCACCAATGTTCGAACTAAGAACCTTCTGTTTACTAACGAGACGCTTTGCTTTCAAGAAAGGAAGTACACACGAAAAATGTTGAAATTAAGGTTCTCTTTTAAATTTTAAATCGAAAAAATGAACGGATGATGTTGATAAAATAGATGTAATTAAAATAAAAGACTTTTTCAAAATTTTATGATTTGTTGTGTAACTCATGGTATTCAGCTGTAAGTACACAAAAATATGAAGTCTCTTACGGATACAGTTTTTGTGTTATATAAAATTTGCATTTATAATTATTATGCGGATTAGAATGCATGATTCTACATGAGCGGGGTCACAGAAATAATAAATAAAAAAAAGGTCAAGTATTGATTTACTTATTCTTCCAGATCACATGACTTTCTGATAATATAAAAGAATTTCATATTTTAGAATTTCTTATGTCTGTACTTGATGTATGGGAGCAAAAATAACAGTAAAATACGTATTTTTGGGAGGAGGAGGGGGGATATTTTAGCTGACTGTAGTATTCCCACGAGTAACGAGTCAGCAGATTGGACTCTGTTAGTTTCTACGTAGCATAAAACGTAAGTGCTCTTTACAGAAAAAGCATCGCATAAAGCGATGTTACTTTTTAAGAATATCAGTCACTTTATAGAAAATAAAGTTGCGTGGATAAAAATATACATTAGATAACAATGTAAAAACTTTTTTCTTCAAACACCAAATCTTAAAAGCAATCGACATAAAACTAAAAATTATTTAAAAAGAAACGCTCTTTTATAAGCATTTAATAACCTTAAAAATCATGAAATTTCATGATTGAAATTTAGGTTGTTTTAACACAATCCGTATAATTTGGTATGTATCCCAGTTATGGAAAATTCATAAATGGTTGTTTATGTTTGGTGTAAAACGCAAATTATTGAATTTATTTAAAAACTGGCCGCCTCGCCTTGAAATGCATGGTTAATTAACCATATGACAGATTAAACATGGTGTTATTTCATTTTTTTTTTCTTTTAAGGTAGATTTTGTAAGAAATACTACCAGTAACATTATATTGTTAAAAATATATTGTAGTAACATATATTGTTAAAAATATATTGTAGTAACATATATTGTTAAAAATATATTGTAGTAGCATACATTGTTAAAAATATTAATTTTTTTGTTTACGAAATTGAGAAAGTATTATATTTTAAATTTTTTACTTCTTTCAGAATTGTCAATTTGTGGTTTAACTATTGCCAAAAGAATGAATACTGAAATTGTTTCAGTAAATCTTGAGAGCAGTCGTTTTCCATTCGATTTCAGATATACAATTGCACTTTGAAATCAAAATCTTGTGACATCAAAATTCTACGGCCACTTCACCTCTATTGTCTATAATTATCACTATTTCAAACTATTCCCAATTATTTTATATGTTTCGTACAATGAATCGAGTTTATTAAGAAAACTTGTGAAGAATTAAAATATCTTAAGAAAATTTTAACAGCTTTAATTTTAAAAATCTAAATATGTAGAATCTAACCACTAAGCTGTCTAAAAATTTATTTGGTAATTGAAAAATTTAATTTTCGCTTTCAGTTAATAAATAATTTATTTTTATAATGTGTCGTCTGATATGCCGCGCATAGATTTCATTGAGATATTTAATCTGAGGGACCAAAAATGAAATGCCAGAAAATTTCGTGATATTTTGTGAAGATAACTCTTTTTGAAAGACTGATTTGAAAATGACTTTTCCTGGTGATATAGCGAATGGTAAATCCGCTTTATTATTCCGAAAATTCCAATTTATCCGGTCTTGATCACATATATTTTCATTAACTTCACACATGACCTTTTTAACAAGATTTCATTTATCCTGATAGATGAATTCCCACCCTTTTTGCTATTAAAGTTTAAAACACTTAATAAGACAAATGTGGAAATTATTAGCAGCGTTTCAGCCTTAATCTCCGAAAGATGCAAAAACAATGTAAATTATGTAAATTAAACTTAATCCTAATAAAACGTTAGTTTTTGGAGGCAAATTCTCATTTCGCAGTAAATATGGCATAATTTTCGGCAGGGCACTTACACGGAACTTTTCGAAACTTTTTCCCCCTTCTAAAATTAAAATACTATCTCGTTACCAGCTGAATAAATGATAAGATTGAAATTAAGACTCAACTTACAGTATTTTAAGGATTAAAATCTATGATTGTTTTTTTTTTTTTTTTTTTTTTTTTTTTTTTTTAACATGTTGTCAATTTGATTGGCAGAAGCAATTCTTTTTTCAGAGTAGGACTGAAAGCACAACGTAAATTACACCAATTATGACTGTCGTTTAACATTAGTGGTTTGGCGATACAGTTTACAACCAGTTGTTTTTCATGAGATTTTTTTTCCTCTGCAACAATGGAAAAAAACACTATTGCTACATTAAGCAAAAAAATTGTAACTTTTTAATTAAAAATAAAGTTTAAAAAAAAGCTCGTACGGGCTCATGTACAAATAAACAGCTTTCAGTTTAAAACCCTCTGAAGGTCTTGCAAAAAAGTAAAATTGTAATGTTGCGTTCTCTGCATTTTGTTTTAAATGCTATAAAAATATAATTCTTTCAACATTATAAAAAAAAAAAAAAAAAAAAAAAAACTTAATTACAAATATGAACGTAATCCGCGAGAGTATTAATCACTCTTCAATGCATTAAAAATTCATTAAATCTATAGAATTATATTATCTTAAATATTGTTTATATTACAGTGAAACTTGGAGCTTGGTGAACCTAATATTACGTGTCATACACTTAGAAGGTTAAAAAAAATCAATAATAATAAGACTAATTGTTTTATCAGAAAACTCGGGGCAAATTACAAAAAAAAAAAAAAAAAAAAAAAAAAAAAAAAAAAAAAAAAAGTTTTCAGTTTTAATACAAATATTCAAGCTATGGCTCATCAGAACGAAATTGCGTCTTTTAGATCGATATAGCATAACTTCAGCAGCCTTCACAATAGTGAGTTTGTATTTAAATATTGAATTTCATTCCATTATTTACTTAAGTTGATCTCACTGACATGCACATGGTCATCTACGTGGACGTCGATCGATGTATAATCGGGCGCCCCTTGAATTCTGAAATTTCATTTTAAAACTTATCAAAAAATTCATTAAAATTTATTTTAATTTAAATTTTATCTTAAGGTTATTCTTTATATTGGGTTATTTTGGGAGAAAATATAAAATTCCGATTACTTCAAATAATTAAATACTAAGAGAAATAATTTATTATTTACAGCAAAAATAATTTTATCTAATTATTATTAAAGTATCGGTTAATTCCAAAACTTCCACAAAAAAAAAAGAAAAAAAATTCACCTCGGTTTCGGAATATTATTATGCCAAGCAACTATATCGATATCCACACAACTATCAATTAGTTAGAACTAGGTAAACGAAGAATCTTAGTTATAATACTATTTGTACATAAACAAACAAAAGAAAAGAAAAATAACATAAAATAAACTAATGGGGAAAAATAAAAATATATACAGTAGACCCCCTCAAATTCGCATAGCTTGAGACCAGAGGTTGTGTGGATTTTAGAATTTTGCGGATTTCTGGTCATTGCTTTGTTTACATTTCTAAAACAGTAATTTAATTGCAATTAATAATGCAATCTAAATTGTAATGAATGCTTACAATATAATAAAACATTAAATTAAGCAATAAGCTAAAATAATAAAAACTTAGATAATTTTTAAAATGATTAAAATATTAAAAACAAAGGTCTAATTAATAATGTATGATTAAATGTTCATTATAAAGATGAAATGTATTTTTCCTAAATTATTCAATGAAATTTGCCTCATAAATAATGCACAATACTGATTCACATCAAAATAATAAAATTAGGACGTTTTATTTTAGGCTTAGTCAATCTTAATAATCAAAAAAGCTTGATTAATATATAAATATATTCAGTAAGAAGATTATGATTATCATTGATATCAGCAATATCTTGAATTTTTCCAGAAATAAATTTATTTTTCCTTCAAGAAAAAACACCGATTTTATAAAAACCTTAATTTCTCTACGAATATGCATGTTATCCGCATACAAATGAACACAGTTTATTGCCATAAGCCACTTAATCATAATGTGCAGTTTGAACACTTTTGGTACATTAGTTTTGACAAAGTTATTCAAAAGATATTCGTTCTTTTTCTATTTGTTGACGGTCCCCTATTGGATTTTGGGGGAAAAATCTTCGCAAAAATATATGACTTGTTCTATTTTATTTATATATCTGGAGTTTCGGAGTTATTCTTCATGTACATTTTTAGATATTTAACAAAACGTCTAAAATCGCAAGTGTCAAGATTTTTTTTTTTTTTTTTTTTTTTTTTTTTTTTTTTTTTGCGGTGACTGTAGAGTCATGAGTATGTCGGATTCTATCCGACCCGACTCCTAAATTCTTCTTAATGACAACCTGGATCTTGACCCGAAACTCGGTGAAAACATTTTCGTCAACGCAAAACTCTACTCAAATCCGATCCGAAATCAAAAAAGATCTGTAATTTAAAAGAATAGTGAAAAACTATTCTAAAACCATATCTCTTGATGTTTTACGGGGAAAACTAATCTGTGTTCAGGTTCATTGGTAACAAATATTTATTTTTTCATATAAAACAATATTTTGGACTTTCTTTTGAAAAATCGGACAATTCGTTAATTCAAACCTGGCTCGCAAGCCGAAATAGATCTGAACTTGACACAATTAAGTCAACCCGACACGTACCGAAAAAAAAATCGACTTGCATAACGGGATGCAGGACTCTAATATGAGTTTCTAAATTTAAGGCAATTCTGAAGCCATCTTTTACTTCCTAAAAAATTAAATTACATAATATTCAATCACATGTGTTTTAATTTATAGTACAGGAAATTGTATATTTTTTTTTAATCTAAAACTCGCTTCATAGAAATACTTCAAATACGCTGAACAATAACAAATACAGTCAACAAAATGTCTCTGTCAGGCGAATTCTATGTGAGATGGAAATCTGTCTAATTCGGAAAGATTTTCCAATTTTTCCAAAGATTTTCAATCCTTCAATTTTCACAGACATAGAGTAAAATTATTTTAAGGCGGAATATTGTCTATTGTGGAAAATTTTCTAGGTCCCAATCGATTCCGCTTTAGACAGAGTTTCCTGTAATTTATACCTAAAGTAAAAAAGTTTGCTTTAAATTGAATTTTTGATGAAATTTAATTTAGACTTTCTATTCCCCCTAGGGAAAAATGATCGAGAGTATATCAATATTTAAGGTTTATAAGCAGGAATAGGAAGCCTTTTAGGCAGATTTTCGCCGTTCACGCCTCATTTACTGTAAATCAATTTAACCCAACCCATTCATTCTCTTACCAGATTCAATATAGGTTTCTAAAACATGAGCTTTTACCAGTATTATTTTACAGTTAAATTTCTTTTCAAAGTATCTTTCCTATACGGTATTTTTGGGAAAAAGTAGCACATTTTCGAGTGTCCTAAAGCCATCGAATACGTGGTAACAACATACTTTAAAAAATACATTTAAAGGAAGATTCAATCTAAAATCGTATAATCAATTAAAAATTAAACAAAAAAACATTTAAATAAATCTTGATTTAAAGCTCTATAAAAAATTATTGAACTAATTTTAAAAAAAGATTTCGCTTCAATATCACTATTAATTTCACAAAAAGAAAAAAAAAAAAATGACGGCTAGACGCGTCGCTGGGATAATGTATATCAGCTAGAACGGCCGAATGAGAAGAAAAAAGTTAAGATCAGGCTCTCCTCGGTTAGAATTTAATAAAACAAAATGGGTCTAACCAAGGCGCGGCCTGTACAGACCTTTACGTAATATGCATATTTCATCCTACATGCCACACTAGAGGCAAAAATAACTCTAATTGTAACTTCTTAAAATAATTTTTAAAAGGCCATGTTTAGATTTTTATGAAATTATTTATAAACTTATAATATGCATGGATAATCACTGAAAATTGCAAACAACTTGTAACAAATTCCATTTTCACCATGAAATGACAAAAATCTATATTATATTTCAACCTTACTAAATGAAAATTCAGATTTTTTTTAACTCGAATAAAAATTCATGCTACGAAAAAACATCGATATAAATATCACATTCTATTAAACATACATTTTATTTTAAACTTCTAAGTATTTTATGAAACCAGAGCATTTTTCACAACTTAAATTTATTGTTGCGCTTTTGAAATATGCTGCAAAAGTGTGCAAATAGCCAAGGGTCATTGGGGTCATGACCTTCCTTCATTTATTTATTTATTATTTATTTATTTATTTTCCAACGGTGCATTTTTTCCATACATTTATACACTGATATAGAAAAAAATGCCTCATTTAAAGATATGATACCGTAACTAGAAAAATTACACCCAGATCCTTTAAATTTTGGTCTAAATTTGCTCCGGTAACACAGGTCCATATTTCCCTTACGGAGGGGAGAGTGTAATAAAGTATAAAGAGTGCAGGGCAAAAGTTTGTGCGACCCAAAATAAAATATTAACTAACAGGCCTTTAGAATGCAATTTGTAGATCTACATCCCAGAGCTTCGTCCCACCACCGCCTCAACCCACCAAAAATTTTGCACTGAAAGGGACCTTTGTTTTAAATTAACAGAGTGTCCAGTAAAAACTCATAAAATATATTTAAAAATTATAACATTTATGACAAATTATACTCACTCTTTAGAAATCCGCTTCATATACATGCAGACACTTTTAATCCATCAATTTCCACAATTTCTTTTAAATGTTTACATTTTGAATAAAAAAAAACTTAAACTATCTATGGATTTTTGCAAAGCAATTGCAATAAAAAATCGATAAGGAATGCGCATACATTAGCTTTTTTCAAGCGTTGAAAGATCATTTGTCGATTTGCACTGATGAAACTAGATAAATTACAACCGAATACCGTTATTAGTTTTAAAACAGATTCGCAAGTTTGAAATGCACACAAGTTTTTCTCACTAAAAATAATTATAATACCTGTAGCTGCAGTCCATTAAACTTCCGGGTTCATACCTGTTACACCCGATAGATGGCGCAACCAGCCAAGTTCATTATCCAGGAACGAGCTAGAAAATTTGCTCTCTCATATTCCTGCAAGATGGGTCAGTCCATAAAGGATGCTGTTTCACTGTAATTAGAGATAAGCTAGTTAGATTCTTGAAATTGAGATTTCAGAAAAATGCGTCATATTTCTGAATAGAAGAATTAAATTTAAATAACTCTAAAATAATCAAATATCATCTTTTAAAATAGTTGTGAAGATTTTTTTTTTTTTTTTTTTTTTTTTTTTTTTTTTTGTGATAAATGAAGAATGCAGAATATGAACATTTTCCCCTTCAATGATGATAAAAGTAATGCAATGCATTACACAAATTGAAAATTTGATCATTTGTTAAATGAACTTTAAAAAAGAAAGAAAAATTATACATCATGCACAGATCATGAAACATTTTCCAAAACTTCCAGAATACTTTAATTGGACATTGCTAATTAGAAATAAGATACCTTAGTAAACGATTTAAAAAACGCATAACACATTTGAAAAATTGATTTCAACAATCACTGTCCATAACTACCTGTATCCGATATATATAAAATCTTAATGAAATGAATTTGTGGAACGACTGATTATGTTTCATAGCTATTATTCCACAAATATTGAAACTTTGGTAATGAAATTAATACCAATTGATACGCATATATCCAAAATGATATTAAAATTTTAAATTTGAATTAGTTTCCGAAATACATTTTTTTCTTCTAATTTTCATGATACTTCTATGATGATAGCAACTAAATTACACCATTTTTTGTAGAAAAAAAAAAAAAAAAAGAGGAAAGAGAAAAATGTAGGAATTATTAGATTTCTAAGTTTTTTTTTTTTTTTTTTTTCTTCATTTTTAAAATAAAATTGCAATTATTTTTTATTCGAGTAGAAAGCGAAAAAAAAATATTGTGATTAAATTATATTTTTCAAGAACATATGCAAAATATTCCATTAAATAACAACAAATATTACTATTACATTAAATACATAGTAATTTCTTATTTATTTAAATCAACTTCCCGTCATTTCAAGAAACCATTTTTTTTTTTTTTTTCATATTTTGGAAAAGGTTATTGTTCCAAATTGTTGCTAATGTTAAAAACAGCGCAAAGTATAATATTTTCTTACAATTAAAAATTTATTTGCACGTGATAACTAAAAACAGAATAAAAAAGAATGTTCGGAAATAAATTAGTACATGTTTAAAGAGGTGAAATACTGAATATTACATCATAAAAATTGCTGATTACACTTATTATTAAAAAAGAAAGAAAGCTTTAAAATAATTTTTTCATTAATATTCATTAAAAATAGTAAATGTAGGAAATTATTTCATGTTTAAAATAGCCAAATAACAGTATTGCCAAACAGTTTAAAATTTAAAATATATTTACGAGATATTTATTTCCAGACTCGGATAGGTCCGCCGGTGCATCAGCTCGAGAGTCGGGGCGCCCACGTTCAGGGAAAACATTCGCGCCGCCAAGTACGTATATCGCTCCAATATTTCCCCCTTCATATAGTACACATACATTCTGACTAGTGTGCTAAATTTCGAGACTTCATTTAGGGATAATCAAAGCCTTTTCATGAAATGTAAACTTGATGACACTTCTGGATTAAAATTCTGCAAGCTGTGGAATTCCGCGGGTACAGTTTCTTTCGCAAAATATATACAATAATTTTCGGTTAGTAAACTTTGCTTTATTTAATGACGTATTTTTTGTGTTTAAATAGCTATTAGAAAATTCTAGTATGTATTTTAATTTTTATTAATGTTTAATTTAATCGCGGAAAAATCTATCATTAAATAAAACGATGATTACTATTCAGAAATTATGATAGATTTCTTGTATAAAAAAATGCTAGGCATGGGATCCTTCAACTTGCTTGAATACAATTCCTGAGACATTTCTCTATTATGGAAACTTAAATATTTTCTTTGATCTTTAATTATGATAAAGAACTTATTAAATCATGGGAAGAGTGTGAAGCGAAGAGTAAATTTACTCAATTATTTATGTTCCATATTATTTTATGTGCCATGTGCCCTTAAGGGAGACCCGTAAGAAAAAACCCAAAATTTTAATTTTTGATTTTAAAGTAATGAATTTTGGTATACTATTTAAGAATCGTCTTGTAAGGAATAATTAGCAAAAAAATTCACTTTTTATTAAAAAGTATTTTTTTATGGGGATTTTTATGATTTTTTTTTTTTTTTTTTTTTTTTTTGTCGAAAAATACATTTTTTAAAATTACTACTCCTCGTTTAATTTTCAATATTTTGGTATTACTAAAATTTCTTAAATAGTGTTATAGTATATAGAAAAGAACTAAGGAGAGATATTTTTAATTTTCTATTTTAATCGGCTTAAAAAAAAAAAAAAAAAAAAAAAAAAAAAAAAAAAAAAAAAAAAGCATGGTAAATTTCCTTAAATTTGTTATAATTTTCATGTTTACCAATTTATGTAATATTTTCAGAAATAGTTAAAAAATATATCTCTCCTTACTTTTGTTGCAAATTTTTTTAAGATTCTAAAAACATAAACACTTTGTTTCTAAATCATTTTACCACTGAGTCTTAGTACTTTGAACTTAGGCAAAATATGAAAAAAGTCATTCTCAGGAAAACACGTTTTAAATGGCCGCTAGTCCTTTAAACTCTATAGTGAGTACAATTTAAAAAGCTTATTTTCTACCTGTTCCAAGTTTCCCCGAGTTCTGAAATTTTGCAGGGATATTCGCAAATATGTATTTTATCATTTTCTGAGAATTTTTTTTTTATTTTATTTTTATTTTTTATTTATTTATTTATTTATTTATTTATTTTTTTTTTATTTTATTTTTTTTTTTTTTGAATTTTTTATGATTTTTGGCCGAAAATGGGGTACGGGTCTCCCTTAAGGGATGATACATTGGGACGTCGCGCTCATTCACATTAATTTTACTGTAATATGCTATATTCATTTATTAAATGCAACTAAATTTCATCCAAGTGTTTATATATAGGGGAAGGTGGTGTAAAGACCTATTTTGACTTTTTAATTTTTAATTTAAAAGAAAAAAAAGATTTTATAAAACTTTATGATGCTATAAACTACATATATTTGTCTTAAAGTTTTATATAAATAATTTCCACGAAAAATTTTGAATTAAATATAAAATGAAAATAGGCCCGATGTACACGACTAGTGGTGTACCTTGGTCCGATTACTAAGAACGAAAAAAAAAACTTGTTTTTAGCGAATAAAATCAACATTTATTAATCAAGAAGCTACATATATAAATTTTTGATACATTTCATTGTTTATCATTTGTTAGTTTTTTTTTTTTTTTTTTTTTTTTTTTTTTTTTTTTTAAATAAGAAAGTCTAAATAGATATAAAACTTCAGAACATTCACACTTACTATAATCACAAAAGACATTAAAATTTATTTATATTAGTAATTATATTTATTTTTAGCCAAGATTGTAATTAGATAAGTCAATTCCAAATGTTAACTTCTTGAGTTGCCTTTCAGATCCATTAGACAATACCTAATGTACCTTGGACCCAGTCCAAGGTACAACACTTTTATTAGGTTCAAGCTACACCACTTGACACTTAAGAACAAAACTACCAATCATGATGTTAAGGTTAGGCCTAACTTTATTTAAAGTACATGGTGTAGTAGCTAGAGCATTGCTTTATTACGAATAATCCTCACAAAAAAATAAAAAAAATAAAAAAATAGATATGTTTTAGTATGAAAATAACACAGAAATATCTAAGAAAAATTTACTCTTAAAAGGTGAATTTCCTTTTTTAAAAATTGTACAATTAGTTGAGCTTTTAAACAAATACAAGAACTTAAATGAGACCTCTGGTGGCAAATATTTCATATGCAAATGTTCTTGTTTAATGATCTAAACAAGTAAAGCTAGAATTCGCAAAGGTCCGAGGTACACATATGTCCATGTCCAAGGTATACCACTCTCCCCTACCTTAATTCATGTGTGTGAAAGAACTGCGCAAGAACTTCACACAAATTTGAAGTGTCTGAGATTTTTAGCTTTCCAAAATATTGTACTTTTCAGAAAAAAACTCATTAATTCCTAAAGTACTCAAGCGATTACGATTTTAAAAAAATAAATGGAGATAGAGCATGAATATAAGATCATATGTAGCCGGCAGTTAAAAAAATAATAATTATTAGTTTCAGAAAAAAAAAAAAATACTGAAAAATGGAACATTTCTGAAAAATTAAACATTTAATTCACTTTTGTTCTAAAATAAAAAGTTTTATTCGAAAAAAAATAAGAATACTTGTCTACCATAAGTCTTGTGCATAATGCAACTATATTTTAATATAACGCCGACAATTTAACTTTAGGGTTTGCGCGAATCGGCATTAGTGTGGAGTTTACGAGTAAAAAATTATTTACAAGATTTCTGTACTACTGTTAACCCTTAACTGCTGTTAGCGGTCTCACAGACCGCTGAGTTTTACATGTTTTGGAGTTTAACATGTAATTTTTAGTTTAACTATAGATACTGGTCAAATTTTGTTTTGTTTGGCGCTCTATCTCTTCAGACTTTTGAATAGCGGAATTGTATTTATAATAGTCCTATGTATAAAGTTTGATACAAAAGTAGAATTCTGAGAGTTAATTTAAGCTTTTATCCATCGTTAGAATAAGCAGTCTGACAGACCGCTCACCGTAATTACGCGACAATTTTTGTCACAGCAGTTAAGGGTTAACAAATATATTTATTATACATAACACTAATTATTTTAAAATTTCACAGGATTAAAATATTACATTATAAATGGTTAAAACCGTGCAATGTTTCTTAAAATTATATTTAAGGTGGACTTTTTAAGCAAAGAGAAGCTCAGGGTGCTATATTCTGTTGACGCTCCCCCTCCCTCCTTTTTCTTTCACTTTCACAAAAAATAGGATATTTTTTATCGCATAGAATGCATACATGGGAACATAAATACTGATTTAGATAAACACAGTTAAAACCGCGCAATGTTTCTAATAATTCTATTTAAGTAGTACTTTTTAAGCAAAAACTTGCTCACGGTTTGATATGCTTTCGCCTCCACCCCTTTCTTTTTCTTACACTTTCACAACAAATGTAACATTTTCTATCGCTTAGATTACAATTTGTGGATTCCTAGGGTTGTAGAATTTGTATTTTTAGAACTGGGCACTCTACATGGGAATATTCCATGTTATTTTATATTTTTTTAGCATGGCGTTATTACCCGCATAGGTGAGTAATAACGGCAAATAGCATTGGTCAAGAAATCACGCCATTACTTTTTATGAATACGTATCTGTTAAATAAAATTTTTTATGTAGATAGTCAATGAGTTCCTATATCAAATCCTATATTTGTTTGAAACATACAATTTAAAACTAAGCTGTGAAAATTGGTAGAACCTTAACGTAGCCTTATTACCCCAAGACACCTTATTTACTATGGTAACAGCCATTACTGAAAAAAGAATGTAAGTTATCATACAAAGTGTAATTTTCATTATCATTTTTTAGGTAATTTTCATCCAAATTGATCTTTGATAGGTTTCACTGACAAATCATGTTAATTTTACATTTAAATATTTTTTAGTGTTATATTACTAAAATTACTGCAGCAAATTATTCTAAATGTATGGAATGACCCTTTTTAGGTGCGTTCGAAATCATGTAAATACGTAGCATCTATACGTTCAGTCCGTCAGTCCGTCCGTCCGTCTGTCCGTCTGTTCATCCGCATATAAAACTACCCCACCGAATCGTTTTACATTTAAAATACATAATTAATACATAATTTTGTCGAGTCATTTCAAATATTATGAAAATAAGATGCATGGATCAATTACAAGGACAACCAAAAGTGTTCTGTTACATAATGGTATAGGGAGAACATTATTTGGTGCGCATTTTAATTGTAATTAACTATTTACAATTTTATGAGATTGATATATGAGAGTGATATTTTTAAAACTTCGTTATCGTACGAACGCACCTTATTTGCTACACTTCACGTGCAATTTCCAACTTTTTTCTCTTTTTAAACTTCATACAAAAACAATTGCTAGCTCTAAAATGTTGTTATTTATTATTATTATTATTATTATTATTAAGTACTGAGTTAAAATATCGATTCTTAGAAGAAAAAAAAATAACGAAAAGGAGAAAAAAGGGGGTACATATAATGGATAAATTTAATCGTCATTTTAAAGCAAGATATTAAAGTTAAAACACTACGGCCGAAAAATGTTTACGCATTATTTTACAGCTGATTTTTATCTGATTTTGAAACTCTTTCTTTCCCACAGCCAGTAACCAGATTAGGGAGGGGGGGGAAAGCTTGATTACTTTGTTTTCTACGTTAAGAAATCAGTTTTTCTCTTTGCACATCGAAAAAAAGTTATTTTTCGCAATTTTCTCCAAATAACAAGTTGTTTTTCTCATTGTTTCAAAAACAAGCTCGTAAATACCATTATATTTCTTTAAAGGGATTATATCATTTTTTTCTTCGAATTTATGAATAAATATTTACTAGTCGCTTTAATTTTTAAGAAAGTGAACATCAGTTTCTGTATCAGCACTTTAGTAATAATAATAATAATAATAATAATAATAATAATAATAATAATAATAATAATAATAATAAATTAAAAATTAGAACAACTCTTTGGAAAATGATATTTTCAAAGGCTCAAATTTTAAAGACTTATAAGTAAATTCCATATTTAAATTAATAATAATAATAAACATCATTTTTAGGATGATTATAACGAGTCATATATTATGTACGCCGTGCGTTAAACACTAATATTCCTAGACCAATGATAAAAAAAAACAGTAGATTAAAGCTAGACAACTTTAACTGTTTAAAATGGGCATTTTTATTTGACGGAAATAATCAGACTGACTTCTGAACGCCTCATATTACGTACGACATGGATTAAATATTAATATTCCCGGACCCATCACAAACAAATTTTAAATGAAATTTCAGTTTTAGAATTTTTGGAACTGCAAATTTTTCAACTTCTTAACATCGCACATTTAAAATTTTTACACCGTTGCGTAGAAAAAAAAATATACTTTTTAATGAAATTTGTTTAGAATCTCTATCACAATTTGTTTTTAAATTATTAGGTTTTTTTTAAAGTTTTTATTACTTTTTTTGTCATTGTGATAACAGATGTATTCAGTTATTGAACATTAAACTTGGGCCAATCAGAAAACGAATAAAATAAAAAACAGAAGTATTCCAGTTTTGGATATTAAACTTGGACCAATTAGGATACGAATAAAGTTTAAAAAGTTGCGGAATTCAACCAATAAAAAGATTCAGATATACTTTAAGTTTCCCAATTCTCTAACGAGATCAACATTTTTTTTTTTCAAATAGTTAATAATAATAACAAGCAAAAAACAGGAATTCTCCTTTTTCTGAATTTAATGTTGCTCCCGATGAGGAAAAAAATATTATTATTATTACGACGTAGAATCCTCCGAGCTTCGGCGAAAGAAAAATTCCACTAATTTATAATAAACCTACAAATAAAAAACTACTAAGTTACATAAAAAATGCATCTTGTATTGGTTAGTCTAATTCTTAAACAAATATTATTTTAATCTAAAAGTCACCAATTTCCGATAAAGACACTAATTTTTTGCAAAATTTTGAGTTTTATCAGTGTATCATTTCAAATGCATAATGCGATACAGTAAAACCCCGATTGTTCGGATTAATTGGGACCAGACCCAATCCGGATTATCCGGAGAATAAGAAAAAAATAAAATAAAAAATACTTACAGAAAATCACATTTATATTAAACATACTGAATAGTTACTGGCAGTAAAAATGTTTATTTTGCAATTACAAAATCTTCTGCTGTTTTGAGCGTGAAAAGATATATTTTTTAATATTGATATTTTATAATATTGCCTTAACAATATTCTGATAAAACTAGCTTTTGCAAGAAAATGACATTAAAAACTCGTCAAAAGTGGTCAGATAAAATTGTAAACAAGGTTTGTCTCTAATAGTGATTTAGTTCCTGTTGGTGAAATTAGTACTTAACACCGAGCCATTCCTTCGCCTTTAGGCCGTGCTGAAAAGAATTTTTTTTAAAACACACATATAGAAAATTAACAATAAAGACGTTTTCCTTGCAATACACACACACACACACACACACACACACACACACATATATATATATATATATATATATATATATATATATATATATATATACGTCATCTGTGAACAAACAGTTTTGCATCTAATTAACAATTTTCTCGCTAAGTTTTAGTGCTGAGATAAATATCGATTTTACTAGAACTTTTGGATGATAACTAGTATTAAAAATGGTTGGTCATCTCAAAGCAATAGCAACATTTTTGTCTCGAAATTACATAAAGAGGGGGGGAACATTTAGGGGAGTTCACCTAAAAATATTGATTTTGGGGCACTCTTAGGTTTGATCAAACGCGAAATATGGATATAGGAAATTAGTCGTTGAGCCAGAGGCCAAAATTAGGCCTTTTGGTTTCATCTCTGGGGACTTGGTAATATATACCTTTTTGGATGAACAATGATCCAAGGAGTTCATTTTATGATGATTCTATGAAATTTGTGGTAGCTTAAAGACGCCATATTGAAAAGACTGACGTCATCTATCATACGGGGATACGTTTGATTAATTTTGCAATTATCATATAATTTGAGGCATTTCAATAAAAATATGGGAAGAATACATGTTATTGTACATAAAACGTTATGCTGATTAATGGTTTGTTGCAATTTTGTTTTAACATAATGTTTAACATCTAATTTAACATTATATTTATTAATATTTTCAATTAGATAAAGAGTTTAAAAGACATTTTCAATAAAAGAAAACAGAAATCTTGTTTTTCATTTTAATGCATTTTATTTTCATGTGATAAGCCATAGAATTTCAAAAAATAATTAACACTGGTGAAAAATATTGTGCTTATATTCTCAAGAATTAATAATTAACAGAAATCAATCTTCTTCACTACTATCATCATCAGCTGATATTTCTGTGTCCAAATCGCTTTCATCGTCCTAGTCGGAACAGTTCTGATTTCTGCACATGCTTGTACATTTGAGTTTATTCAAAACACACACACATGATGGCATGACATCAATTCTAAAATAGCTTCAGGAGCAGGAGGACTGTCCGTCCACTGGACTTTTAGATGAGCTCTTCCTTCACTGTCTGTTCCAGAAATTCAACCATGATTATCTGGGGATGGAAGATCAGGATTAGCCTGTAGGCACTTCTTCCAAACCAGAGCCTGGTAATTAGCTCTCATTGTATGTAGGTAGAGAATATTACGACACGGCGGAAGGTGATGCGACTCCACAGAACCTTTTTTTGCAGAAAAAATAGTATATCGTAACTCATTGATGTCAGAAAATTTGTGCTTGCCATAATAGATATGGCAAACATACGACTCCAGCTGTTTTTTTATTTCCTCAGATATATTTTATTTCCTCAGATCTTTATCAGCTTGAATACCAAGGGCACTTAAAGCATTTCGAAATTCAGCGTTTTGAATAATTATTTTGTATGCAGCACATTTCCCCTTGCCAGCAAAAGCACTTACTGTATCGCATCCTAATGAATGCATTCCAGGTAACGCATTACATACTTCTTTTCCTAGAAGTTCATGCAGCTCATTCATGTTGCAATATTTTATCCTGTCTTTGGATCCACATTTTATAAATATTGAACACTGTAGTTCTTCAGCTCATTTTCTAAAGCAAACAGTGTGATAATTGCCACATCAGTATCTAGCGAGCTAACAATAATACCTTAAAATCCAGATATTAGGGCATGATGTGCATGAAATAAAAGTCGCGTATACGCCTCTTCTTGAAAGCACGTCAATTCTGTCGCTTCTTCAACTAATTCTTTTGTGAACTTATAGCATTTTTCTTCACAGGTAACATACATAGCTCGCGTATTCAACTGTTTCAGATAATGAATATTTCTCCATTCTTGTGAAAAGAAATGTATAAGTTCTTTCTTGTTTTCCTCGTTAGAAACTGCTTCCATTTACGTATTGGGTGTCCAGAAGTTATGTGTTTTATTTTTATCGCTTCACCGACAGTTCGCCTTTTTCGTTCATCACTTTTTACTGATATTTGTCTGTATGTATCAAATATAATATCTATTCGTTCAGAGGATGTAGATTCTTGCATTATTTTAGAAAATAGATTCTCTGCTACTTGTCCAAATGTTTGTAGCGATTGTGGTAACTTTTGAACAAAGCACATGATATTTACAACACCATCATTTGGAATTCTTTCAGCCTGCGCAAAGTTTTTGTTGTAACATCCATCAATTTTGATTTTGCTGTTTTTCGCATTGAACCGTCGGGTGTTGCTAAGAGTCATAGGAGAGGCCCCAGAGGGTAAAAAAAGACAATTCTCATGTCTAACTTTCTTCGTTCAGCAATAATTGTCATCTGAGCAAACAGATTTCTTTCTGCCTTGACAACAAACTCTGATTTATTGACCTTTACACTTTGTTTCTTCTTCAAGTCAAAGAATGTCTTTAGCTTTTTTTTCTTCAGACGTTTGAAAAATCCTTCTGGCTTTCAGTTTTCCGAGAGATATTCCTTTTTGAAAGTTTAATAAGCTTCTTCACCCATTTCATGAGCCTTGATTATATCTTCGACAATTTCTTGATTTGGCATTTCTTTCAAATTTCTTTGATTTCTTTCAAATTCAGGGAGAACCAACTAGCTGTAACCAAACACTTGCACAAAAAAATTCGTTCAATTCGATGCATAACTTCATATTTGATGCATAACTTCATACTTGATGCATAACTTCTTTTTAGTCGGTACAATAATGAAAATGACACAAAAATCGCTATTGCAGGGCCCCCTTCCGACGATTTTTTTCAAATTCAGGGAGAACCATACTAGCCATAGCGATACACTTTCACGGAAAATTTCGTTCAATTCGATGCATAAATTCATACACTTTTAGTCGGTACAGTATTGAAAATGTCACAAAAATTGTTAACGCCACCGTCCGACAGAATATTTCAAAAATGAAGAAGAACCTGCTAGCCACAGCCAAAAACATTCACAAAAAATTTGATTCTATTTTATTCATATCTTCATACACTTTGAATGACACACACAAACACACGGACAGACAGACATTTTGTAAAAGCATGTTTTTAGGAATCTCTGATCTCTAAAACGTGTAAATCCGTAAAAAACCGGAAGTCTACAAAAATTTCAATTACAATACTTTTTTCTATTGAAGATAAAAAGAAATAAAAATTTTTTAGAGATTTATTTTTTTAAACTTTAAAATCAACCCTATCTTTTAAAATTTCTTACTGTTTAGTAAATCTGAAGCTCTTTATTTACGAATTTCAAAACTGTAGCTATATATAAAAATCAATTATAACAGTCAATAATTTCTTTTTAAAATAACAAAAATCCATTAGATAATAGCTTTTACACTTACTAAATTAAAATCCTGCGAAGCCAGAAAAACTTTCCGATCACAATATCATCCAGAGTGTTGCCACAATTGGCTGAATTTTCCACTTTTAAACTCCGAATTGTCACGAACAAATTTTTTTAAGTTAGTTTTGTTTTCGAACCCTAAATGAAATGTCGTAAATATGTAAATAAAAATTACCATTGAAACTTTTCTGGTTTCAATTTAATATTTCTAACTAAAAATTCAGCTTGATTCAAAAACGCTATTTATTATGTACATTTTCTTGTGTAGCATCTTTAAGCTAGCCTAATTTAAAAAGTATCATGGATAAATGTACTACTTATGTTGTGGTGAATCCAAAAATGTATGATTTACCAAGTCCCCAGAGATGAAACCACTCGACCCCCTGACTCAACCACTAAATCTCTATAGACGATTTTACATTGATGGCTCACTTTTTAACCCGAAATTCCATCAAGGGGGAGGGTAACTTTTAGGAGTCATCACCTAAAAATATAGCAGTTAGGGGACCTTTCGGGTTTGATTAATCGCTAAAAATGGTTGATCAAATCTCTACAGACGATTTTACGTAAGAAGGTCATAAACGCAACCTAACTGTAACCTAATCTTAACCTAATTGTAACATGTTAGCTAGCTGTTACCTTACCGTAACATAGCTAACGTAACTATAACAAAATAATCACTTAACCATAACCTAATTGCCAAGTAATTGTAACCTATTTGCAATTTAACCATGAATTATCTATAAGATAAACATAGCATAGCGGTAACGCATGATTGTAACATATCTGACTTTTGCTCCATTTGGTTTATATGTCAGAAAAAGTAACACAACGGTATCCTAAAAGTAACTTAAGTGTAACGTAAGCAAAATCTACCTGTAACCTAATCGTAACCTAATTATAACCTAACTAAAGTGTAACCATAACCTAATTATAACATAACCCTATTCTAACAAAATAAACATAACATAAAGATAGCCTAACCGTAACTTATTTGTAAAATAAACATAACGATAATCTAACTGTAACTAATTATATCTTAACCATATCCTTACTGTGACGAAACAATAATCTAAATCTAACCTAAATGTAACCTAATCTAAACCTAATTTTAACCTGGCGGTAACCTAACTGTAATTTAACTGTAACCTAATTATAACCTAACTGTTGCATAACAGTAACTTAACTGTAACCTAATTATAACCTAACTGTTGCATAACAGTAACTTAACTGTAACCTATCCGTAATTTAATCATAATCTAGCTGTAACATAACGGTAACCTATAGATAACCTAAGTGTAAAATAACCGTAACTTAATTGTAACCTAACTGTAACCTATCTGCCTATCCATAACCTAACCGTATCATAAACGTTACTTAATCTTAACCATATGTAATCTAAATGTAACATATCTGTGACAGAACTGTAACCAAATCGTTACCTATTTATAACCTAACCGAAACTTAACTGTAATCGAAATGTTACCTGTACGTAACCTTACCATAACCTATCAATAGCGTAACTGTAACCTAACCGTAACCTAATTGTTACCTAAAAGTACTTTAACAGTGGCGTAACCATAAGCTAACTGTAACGTAACTGTGATTTAACTGTAACCTAATTAAAATCTAACCGGAATTTAATTTTAATTGAACCATTATCTGTATATAAACTAATAATAACCTAACAAATAGCTTAACTGTAGACTAAAAATAAGTTAACCGTAATCTAATTATTACCTAAGAGTAATTTAACAGTGGGGTAATCATAAACTAACTGTAACGTAACCGTGACTTAACTGTAATCTTAATATAACCTAAACGTAACTTATCTGTGACGTAACTGCAACCAAATTGTAACCTAATTATAACCTAACATGAACTTAATTGTAATCAAACCGTTACCTATACATAACCTAACCATAACCTAACAATAACGTAATTTTAAGCAAACCCTAACCTAATTGTTACCTAAAACTAATTTTACAATGGCGTAACCATAATCTAACTGTAACGTAACCATGACATAGCTGTAACCTAATTATAGCCTAACCGGAACTTAATTGTAATCGAACTGTTATCCATTATAACTTAACCATAACTTAATAGTAACATAACTGTAAGCTAACCATAACCTAATTGTAACCTAATTGTTACCTAAAAGTAATGTAACTGTGACGTAACCGTGACCTAATTGTAACATAACCGTGACCTAACAATAACCTAAGTATAACCTAACCGTAACGTAGCCTTAAAGTAATTGAAATCTAAGAATAATCTAACTGCAATCTAACCATAATCTAACTGTAACCAAATTTAAAGCTTACTGTTACCACCGTAACTCAATTGTAACTTAACCGTAACGGAACTGTAACCTAACCATAACGTTGCCATGACGTAACTATAAATTAAGTGTAACCTAAATACTACCTAACGGTAATCCAAATGTATCCTAAGAATAAACAAATCACAACTATAACCAAACCGCCTTTACTGAAACAAAATCGCAACTTTACTGTAATCTTATTGGAGGTGCATAGCATGAAAGAGTTATCAAGGGTTATGATCCTGTAGTCTAATCGTCCAGTTAGTTAAATGTCCTGTCGACAAATAGTCTTGTCGGCTTATTGACCTGTCGGTTTAATGTCCTGTCGGCTAATCGTCTTGTCGACTAATTGACCTGTCGGTTAAATGTCCTGTCGGCTAATCGTCTTGTCGGCTAATTCACCTGTCGGTTAAATGTAATAAATAAATAAATCTTCGATTTATTTATTTATTTATTTATGCCTGCATTTTTTATATACAGGGTGTCCGAAAAGTCTGGAAACGGCCGAATAACTCGAGAAATACATATGAGATTGAAAAACGTAAATATACGTATTAAATATTTTTAAATAAGCTACTCAGTGATACTAAATTTGACCTTCGCAACCGACCCCCTGGGGGTCAGAGGGGGTCCAACTTTGAAATCTTAAATTATAACCCCCATTTTTTATTGCAGATTCGGATTCTACAGACAAAAATACGTAACTTTAATGTTTATTTCAAATCCTTGTTTATCACAGTGTAAATGAGCATATTAAATCGATACATATTTCAGCTTTTCCAACGGGATTTTCCCTAATCGAAACTGATTGGGCAGAATTTTTGACGTCAAATTCCTCGTCTTTTGTAGGAATAGCGTTTCCTGAAAATCACCCGTGGCGATTATTTCAATAGTGCTACACTGTTAAAAATTTGACCCATTTGCTGCAGCGTCACTCCACAGCTATTATAGAATATCTCTTTTGTGACCAATGAGAATGCTCCATAACACAGTAAAGTAATCGTTTTCTATAAAAGCGGTGGAGTGACGATGCAGCAAAAGGCTTAACTTTTTTACGGTGTACTTTACTGTGTTATGGAACATTCTCATTGGTCACGAAAGAGATATTCTATAAAAGCTGTGGAGTGACGCTACAGCAAATGGATCAAATTTTTAACTGTGTAGCACAATCGAAATAATCGGCACGGGCGATTTTCAGGAAACGCTATTCTTGCAAAAGACGAGGAATTTGATGTCATAAATTCTCCCCAATTAGTTTCGATTAGGGAAAATCACGTTGGAAAAGCCGAAATATGTATCGATTTAATATGCTCGATTACACCGTGATAAACGAGGATTCGAAATAAACATCAAATACAAAAGTTACGTATTTTTGTCCGTAGAATCCGAATCTGCAATAAAAAATGGGGGTTATAATTTAAGATTTCAAAGTTGGACCCCCTCTGACACCCAGGGGTTCGGTTACGAAGGTCAAATTTGGTATCACTGAGTAGCTTATTTAAAAATATTTAACAAATATATTTACGTTTTTCAATCTCATATGTATTTCTCGAGTTATTCGACCGTTTCCAGACTTTTCGGACACCCTGTATATGTATATAACATTAATATAGATACTTAAAATTAAATATAGCTTATAATAACTCCATTTGTTAAGTGCGTTCGTAATTATGTAAATACGTAGCACCTATAGTTGTCGTTCAGTCCATTCGTCTGTCAGCATATAACAACGCAAAAATTACCCAACCGAATCGTTTAAAATTTAAAATATATAATTATTACATAATTTTGTCGAGTCATTTCAAATTTTATGAAAATCAGATGCATAGATCAATTACAGAGACAATCAAACGAATTCCGTTACATTACGGTCAATGGGGAAAAACGTTTAAAATGCATTTTAATCGTTTGAAATTTAAAATATATATTATTACATAATTTTGTCAAGTCATTTTAAATTTTATAAACTTCAGATGCATAGATCAATTACAGAGACAATCAAAAGACTTCCGTTATATTACGGTCAATGGGGAAAAAAGTTTAAAATGCATTTTAATGGTGTTACACTCATTCGAACATAATAAAATATACATGCATGTATGATGCACATATTATAATGTACATTCTGCACAATCTGTGGTGAAAAGAACAGTTGTTATTGATTTACAACGCCACACAAAAGTATTCTATTACATAATGGTATATGGAGAACACTGTTTGGTGTGCGTTTTAAATGTAATTAACTATTTAATACACTGCTCAAAACAATTAAAGGATATTGCAGTTTTAGGTGGATTTTGTATCTGGGAAACTTTTTAGCTGATTGATACATGGTCGACAGACATAGCAGGTTATATGAGAATAAATTACACATGTTTGGCAGAAAAAAATGCATTTTATTGCGCATTTGTGTACAAAAGGAAAAAAATACAATTTGTGCATATGAGAAAAAAAGAATAAGAAAAGGTGTTTTCTTCAAAGAAAATCATTTTCAGTAGGGGGTATGGTTTCCACGGGCGGCCAGCAACGTTGAACACCTTTGAGGCATGGACTCAATGAGGCTATTAATGACAAGTTGGGGTATTCTGCCCCCACTCTTCCAGAAGAGCTCTTTCCAGTTCTTGGAGAGTTTGTGGGGGTTGTTGGCGGCCAGAAACTCGTCTTCCTAGAGCGTCCCAAACGTGCTCGATTGGATTCATGTCTGGAGAACACGCTGGCCATTCCATTCGAACGATTCCTTCCTCGAAAAGGAAATCCTCCACCAGGTTTGCACGATGTGGCCTGCAGTTATCGTCCATGAAAAATGAAGTTATCTCCGATTGCTGCAGCGTAAGGGACTACAATAGGTCTGAGGATCTCATCCCTATATTGGCGACCAGTCAGAGCTCCATCTCGAATGATGTAGAGGTCAGTGCGCCCGTCAATGGAGATGCTACCATACACCAACTCTCCTCCACCACCAAATCTGACACTTTCGTGCACGAACGCAGGATTATTCCTGCTGCCACGGTCCCTCCAGATGAAAATACGCCTATTATCCGGATGCACAGAAAAACGGGACTCGTCAGAAAACAGAATATTGCTCCATTCATTTCTCCTCCAGTTGACGTGCTCGGTTGCCCACTCCCTGCGGTCGTGACGATGCCTTGATGTTAATCTAACACATACCATCGGTCGGCGAGCATACAGACCTACAGCATGGAGCCGGTTTCGTACAGTCTGAGTTGAAATCGTGGTGCCTGTAGCCGAGCGAAGGTGTTGTTGGAGAAGAGTAGCGTTCATGTTTCGGTGTCTCCGAGCTGTTAACGCTAAATACCGATCTTCATTGGGCGTTGTTGCCCTCTACGACCTTGCCCTGGTCTTCGGCCTGCACATCCACTCTCCAAAAAACGGTTCCAGATCCTGGAAATGACACTTTGTGACACTCCAATGGCTTGCGCTACTTCGGCTTGAGTTTGGCCCCCTTCTAACAAACCAACAATTCTCCAAGCTTCTGAATCTGTCAAATGACTTCACTGAGACATCGTACTCATCGAAACAAAATAATCACTGAATGCCGATCATCCTTGTCTTCATTCTCTTTTATCCAGTTGAAAGTCAAATTTCATTCGCTGCCGCTGAAGCGACGTTTTTGACGTCGAACTCAAAATTTGCATACTCCACAGTTTGAAAACCAGAAAAATTTGCATTTGTGATTCTCTTCTTCTATTTTCGGCAAAAAAAATTTCGTTTATATCTTTATTTTATATAAAACTTCAAATATCCTTTAATTGTTTTGAGCAGTGTATTTTATGAGCTTGATATACGTTGCTGAGGTGTAATAAAAGTTACTTCCTGTATATTTACAGGAACACAAAAAGGATTTCGACCACTATGCTATATCCGAAGTACTGTCTACTATAACAGCAAGATCTGATTATTTTTAAAACTTCGTTATCGTACGAACGCACCTTATTTGCTACGCTTCACGTGCAATTTCCAACTTGTTTTTTATCAGAAATCATTTATTTATATTTTTTTCAAAATAGCACTTATTTTAATTACAATTTTTTTTTTCAGTTATGAGAAATCGGCGACAAAAAGATATTTTATTCTGCTATTTTCCAACTATTATTTTCCTTATTTCCGTACCCAGATATGTAGTACTTTAGTTGCCACCACTAAAGAAATGGTGTTAAAAGCTACAATAATAATAATAATAATAATAATAAGAAGAAGAATATCGCCAAAATAAACTGAGATGCATTTTGAATGTCCCTATAAATGAACTGATCTACACTTTTCATTTTCAATACCGAACATGCCATAAACCTCAATAATATATATCAATTAACTGGCAATCGGACTATATTTACATGAGTTAGAGCACGGACAAACAAACTTAATTCATAAGTGTTTTTCAACTATGTTGGAAAATTGAAAAAAAATTAAAAATTAAGAAAATCCATTTGTTGTGTAATATAATGGATCTTTCATGAAAAAACATTATAAATAACAAAAGCAGAGAAATTTATTTTCAAAAGGGATTTTCCTTCCATATCAAACTAAATTTGCGAATTTTAGAATTTCCATTTTTTAAATATTTCTGTTTTTAGACCTGTTTTTCCCTGGTTCTAATCCCGGTAGCGCCAAATCAATCTCCTAAGTACACTTCTCAACCTCTATAGGATAGAAATTCAAAAAATGTGTTTTGCAAAATTCAAAGGTCATTTTCATTTAAATACTAGTTATTAAAATTAACAATCTAATAATATTAATTCAATTATAGGTTAATAATTAATGATTAATTTAATATAAAAATTGATTGTTTTACTTGCAGAATAATAAAATAAATACTAATTTTTCGACTAAATAAATAAATTACCGAATCTTTAGCTATCGGGTGTTAATTTATCTACAAAATTCATGTTTTTAAGTAAACATACTTCTAATTTGCGTTTGCTATCAACAGTGTCCTATTTAATTATTTTTTAATCCAACATTATAGTAGCTATATTTATTCTAATACTATATTTATCAGATCTGTATATTTAGATACTTTTTTAAAGCGATTGCAGTATCTAGAAGCTAATTTAAAAAATGAACTAAGAATCTCTTCAATGCATATTTTACGCTAAATTTAAATAATACATGTTTTGGGAAGATTGATGTACCATGTGCTCAGTCTTTATTTAAATTTAAAATTTCCATGCAACAATTTCCATGCAAATAGTCTTGTCGGCTTATTGACCTGTCGGTTTAATGTCCTGTCGGCTAATCGTCTTGTCGACTAATTGACCTGTCGGTTAAATGTCCTGTCGGCTAATCGTCTTGTCGGCTAATTCACCTGTCGGTTAAATGTAATAAATAAATAAATCTTCGATTTATTTATTTATTTATTTATGCCTGCATTTTTATAGCTGAATTTTAATAATTACTGTTGCTCAGATCTGTATAAGAAACGAAAGATAGTAAAAAAAAATGTAATAATGTTGTTCATTTTCATGCTGATAACCATTTCACAATCTAAGAAGATCTAAGAAAGAAAATTCCTCAAAATAACGTGAAAGTAAGAATTTAAAACTTGCTCAATGTATCGCACTGAGAAGCGGGTATTTTTTAGTTGTTAGAGTAACTATCTAAAAAATCCACATCACAAGAGCGAGAATACTGGACTTTAAACTATTAAAATGGCGTATTTCACTAATCTTCCGGAGCGCCAATGCCCTATATCACCATTCAGTGATAGTTATCTTCGGCTTATGAATCGGGTTGGCATTCATTTGGTTTTAACGGGGGAAGCGGTTTCCGAGACCGAATTTACCGCTGTCGTAACTTCTGACATCTGTTTTGTGATTGATTAAATCAGATTAATTACACATTTGAAAATGAGCTCGCTCGCCAGCTTCCTATCTAAATCTTACACTTCTAAAAACACACTAATTTGCTCTGTTAAAAAAGAAAAAAAAAAAAAAAAAAAAAAGATTTCTTGTTTACCGAAGATCGGATGATATTAGCACCAATTGCGATTTTTTGTTCTTGGCTTGCCACTCATTTCCCTTTGATTATGGAATTTTTCAGATTCTAAGCCCGCATCCACAGGCCCGTAACCAGACGGGAGGCAGGGGGGCTGAACTCCTCCTATCATCCTCTAGAGCCCCCTCTAACGATTTCCCTACTTTCTTTTTTTTTTAAACAAAATGCATATTTTAACTTTTCTTAAAAAAAAAAAAAAAAAAAAAAAAAGAATTAAAAGAATTAAAAAGAATTAGCAAGAATTATTTTTTTTTTAGATCTTTTAATTGCCTACAATGCAATGGGGATACGCCAAAAATGTTATATTCGGATTCGGAGATCTATCAGATTAATAGTTTTGTGTTATCTTGCAAGCGGTTTAATATAATTCTCGAAACGCATTTTAAAGGTACATTTCTTTCTCCTGGAAAAAATTAAGTCCAGATGCACTAACTAGCCATCACATGTGTTAGGACATCGTTATATTTTCAAAGCAACGATCTCACACATGGTGAATAGAAACGGACACATGTTGCTCAAATTGACCGATAATTAGTCAAGCAAATGGTCAAAGTCTTGACAAAAACATAGTCATTAAAAACGAATCTAGGAAAAAAAGTGACCGGAAAAAAGTTATCGGAAAAAAGTGACACAAACTACAAAAGCGGAAAAAAGAGACACGGAAAAAAAGTTACTGGAAAAAAAGTGACTAGGAAAAAAAGTTACCGGTAAAAAAGTGACAAGGAATTGATTATGGGGATTTATTGTTTAAGTATGAAAGGGGGATCGGAGGGAGGCTCATAATATAGGTAAATGGGTTTTTCATGCTGACTTTTTAACTGATGACTTTAACTGTTTTGGTTCAATTTTTGGACATACGTTCATAGCTCGCCTGATTAGTTTTGAGAAGGGACAATTACTTCCCCCCATCCGCCCTAAATTAGATAAATGTTTTTTTTTTTATGCACAGTTATCCAAAGTGTGTCAAATTTGCATATAAGTTCTTTTTGATAAGACTTTTATATAGTATATAATGCCTGAAGAGTTTTGAAAGTTTAATGGTTAGAGGGGAAACGGGGATAAACTTCTCTTAAATTAAATTAATAGTTTTTTTACGCCGAATTATCCGATTTGCTTGAAATTTTGGGCATAATTTCATTATGATAAGACCTATTTCTGATTAGTCGTGGGGGTAGGGTTCTTATTACTAGAGTGGGTGGGGGGGGCAAAAGCCGTTCAAATTAGATAAATCATTTTTTATGTAGAATTATCCGATGTATTATAGATTTTAAATGTAAGTTCTTTCTGAAAGGTGAATCCCTGAATTGTTTTCAGGGTTTAATTGCTAAGTATGGAAGGGGACTAGAATATAACCCATCTTAAATTAAATAAATTGCTTTTTACTCAGATTTATCGGATTTGCTTCAAATTTTGGATTATAGGTTCATTATGATAAGGCGTATCCCTGATTAGATGTGGGGCTTTTTTGCTAATTAAAAAAAAGGGGCGAGTGATTATTACCTCCCTCCTTAAATTAGATAATTTTTTTTAATGCATACTTATCCGATGCATTTCATATTTTGGATATAAATTCTTTCTCGTAAAGGGAAATCCGGAATAGTTTTAAGGGTTTAATGGCTAACTATAGATGGGGGACGGGGGAATAACCCCCTTAAATTAAATGAATGGCTTTTTACACAGAATTATAAGATTTGCTTCAAATTTTAGATGTATGATCATTCTGACAAAGCGTATCTCTGATTAGTTATTTGGTTATTTTGCTAAATAAAAGGGGGGGGCGATTATCCCCCCCACTTAAATTAGATAAATTGTTTTTTATCCACACTTATCGGATGTATTCTAAATTTTGGATATACATTCTTTCTAATAAAGTGAATCCCTGAGTAGTTTTAAAGGTTTAATAGCTAAGTATAGAGGGGAACGGGGGGGGGTGACCCCCTTAAATTAAATAAATGGCTTTTTACGCAGAATTATCCGATTTGCTTCAAATTTTCGATGTTGGTTCATTATAATAAGGCGAATCCCTGATTAGTTGAGGGTTATCCCCCGCCTCCCCCCCCCCCCGTATACTTAGCCATTAAACCCTTAAACTATTCAGGGATTCACTTTATCAGAAAGAACCTATATACAAAATTTGAAATACATCGGATAGTTGAGCAATAAAAAACAATTTATCTTATTTAAAGATGAGGGGTTATAATCACCCGCTCCCCCTTTTTAATTAGCAAAAGAGCCCCATAACTAATCAAGGATACGCCTTATCATAATGAATCTACATCTAAAATTTGAAGTAAATCGGATAACTCTGCGTAAAAAGCCATGTATTTAATTTAAGGGGGGGATATCCTCCGTTCCCCAGTCTAAGCTTAACCATTAAACCCTTAAAACTATTCAGGGATTCACTTTATGAGAAAGAACCTATATCCAAAATTTTAAATACATCCGATAAGTAGGCATAAAAAAAACAATTTATCGAATATAAGGGAGGGGGGATAATCACCCGCCCCAATTTTTAATTGGCAAAAGAACCCCATCACTAATCAGAGACACGTCTTATCATAATGAACCTTTGTCCAAAATTCGAAGCAAATCGGATAATTCCGCGTAAAAAAACATTTATTTAATTTAAGAGGGATTATACCCCGTCCCCCTTTATACCTATCAATTAAACTCTTAAAACTATTCAGGGATTTACCTTATCAGAAAGAGCCTATATCCAAAATTTGAAATACATCGGATAATTCTGCATAAAAACCGTTTTATCTAGTTCGAGGGGGAGATAATAGCCCATATCCCCATTATAACTGGCAAAAGAACCCCATAACTAATTAGAGATAGGTTTTATAATAATGAAATTATGTCCAAAATTCCAAGCAAATCGGATAATTCGGCGTAAAAAATTATTAATTTAATTTAAGAGAAGTTTATCCCTGTTCCCCCTCTATACTTAACCATTAAACTTTCAAAACTCTTCAGGCATTATATACTATCAAAAAGCCTTATCAAAAGCCTTATCATTATATACTATCAAAGCCTTATCAGCCTTATCAAAAAGAAAACTTATATGCAAATTTGACTTACTTTGAATAATTCTGCATAAAAAAACATTTATCTAATTTAGGGCGGATGGGGGGAGGTAATTGTCCCTTCCCAAAATTAATCAGGCAAGCGTCTTTTCAGTATGAACGTATAGCCAAAAATTGAACCAAAACAGTTAATTCTGCATGAAAAACCCATTTACCTATATTATGAGCCTCCCTCCGATCCCCCTTTCATACTTTACCAAGGAATCCCCAAAATCAATAATAAATCCCCATAATCAATTCCTTGTCACTTTTTTTCCGGTAACTTTTTTCCGTGTCACTTTTTTCCGCTTTTGTAGTTTGTGTCACTTTTTTTCGATAACTTTTTTTCCGTTTTCCATTAAAAACCTATTTTTTCTAAATTTTAATGATTTGCCTGATGACAATGCGTACTTGTGAGTAGATTTAGTTAATGATGAAATATCTCTTGGAAACAAGAATGTTTGAAAATTAGAAAGATAAAAATGTCAATTTATACATATAGAATAAGAAAAAGAAGTTGTTTGAAAGCCAGTAATTGTTTCATCTTATGAATGTTGGTGGGGATATATTAAGAAAGTAGAAAAGGGGTATTTTTTATTTATTTATTATTATTTGTTTTTTGAATTTTCATCTAATTTTTCTTGTATTCAATGAAAACATTTTTTTTTCAATTTATCATATAACATTTAAAAAATTAAGCAAAAAAGCATGATTAAGGTTAAGTTTATCATAAGATCACGACAAAAAATATCGTTAATTATTAGGTGTATGGTGAATTAAATTTACTTTTAAGCGTAAATCTGCTACATTGTAACACATTTTTGCAGAATAATTTTTATTAATAAAGGCATAAAATTAGTAGATATGGTTATTCAGTCTCATGGAATAAAACTATGTAATTGTGTTTTATAAAGTTATTTTCCAATCTAAAAAAGCTTTTTTTTTTTTTTTTTTTGACACATTCGCGAAATAATTTTATTTATAAACATATTTGTAAGTACTCAGACTATACGAAATCAAACTGCATTTTACGTTTTTCTGTAACAGAAAAATAATCTGTCAAAATATGATGGCAGATTTGACATTGTCGGTTGATTTTCATGCATTTATAAACAAAATACTAGTTATCGAGTAGCAAATAACTCATGATATATGGCATTTATAAGAAAAGGGGGGGGGGATTCAATTATTAAGTGTCTGAATGTGGAAAGATGAAAATTTTAAAGAAATGGAAAGAAAATCACTTCTTGAATGCATCATGAAAATTTTCGTTATTGAGTGTGAGAAAAATATTTTAATAAGATCAATTGAAACGGGAAAACACCTAATAATAAACAGTCGCGATACATTTAATGAAAGTTGTTCACATGTTTTGAAAATAAATGTTCATTTGCTTGTGGGGGTTTTTTTCCCCTTAATGACAGTGGACAAATTTTAGGAAACATGGTGTAAAACGCATGCGAAAAAAAAAAACAGTATTGGAGAATATAAAATCAAAATCACAATCTACACTTTTTTTTAACAAAACTATCATTAATTTCTCGGGGGCAATCGACCCATATATATGTGCTCTGAAAAAGTGCTCAGAATCCTTGTTCATCGCCACCAGTAAAATTTTACTGTAAAATTTGCCTTAGGAAATCTGAGCATTTTCACTATTTAATAACGCACAAATTTCTGTTTTTAAAAGCCAGTGACAAAACATTAAAAATTTCATAAAAGGCTCCCATCCCGAAGGGGTTAAGTCCAGATATGTTTCAAAAATATGAAATTAATATATATTTGAAAAGACTATTCATGTTTGATATTATATAATTATATGCAGAATTTTAAGTTTAATTATTATTATGAATTGTTCAGTAGTTGATTTTATAAATCCTATTTTTAATAAAATAAGGTCAGGCAAAATTAGTTTTAAAGAGAAACTTATATAATCGCTAAATTAAATCGTATTTAGAAAAGCCATGATTTTAAAATGATGTAATAATTTAGTAGAAAACAAAATGTTAATAAAACTAAATCAATCACAACTTGCTGTTAATTAAAAATATTAAAAGTCTGAAATAAAAAAAAAGAATAATAAATTAAATTTGATTAAGTCTGTAATTTTAACCAAAACAATCATGCAAAAACCTTTTAACTGAGATTTTAATTAAACAAGTAAGAAAAATCATGCGTTAAGCATAGATTATGAAGCACTTTCCAACACTTAATGAAATCTTTAACAAACCTTTGTTATTTAGGGAAATAATAGTGTATAGCCAAATATACCCAAATATGTATTCCAGTACATTAGAACAGCCCTGTATTTCATATGTCAATTCATATAATGGGAAAATTTAGCTTAGCAAGAAAATACCCAGTAGCTTGAAATTTCTTTTTCAGCAATTCATGCTATTAGATGGAAACATACTTGAATACTTTTCTTCAGCCCTGTAGTTTACATTGTACCTTTATTACACGTCAGCAGGCTAAAAGTTATTGTAAACTAAAACACTTTTAAAACAACTGAAATCACATTCTCATAAATCATCATTCATAGGCGTCCATGTACCGAATTCTTTGCGTGGCCCTGTATATCCTTTTATCTATATTCTGCAAACATTTCTCAGTAAATTGAATGCAGCTCAGCGTAAAAATGCATAGCTTATTTAAGAACCACTTTTAAAAAATTTACGCTCATATTCAGTAACGTTGGTAAGCTCTTTTGAGTAGCCCTGTATATAAACTATAACATTTATACACACCATATAATGTCCATATATTTAGCGAAATATAAACGCGAATATCATAATTAAAATGCATTTCATCCCTCCATCAGCCATCATAGGACACATATACGGTACTTCGGAAAGAATATACTATTTGAAATCTTTCGTATGGCCCTGTAAATGCTATGTACTTTATATTATGCAAGACAGTAGCGTATAATTTATATTAAGCTTCATTGACATATATCAATTTTATTATACATGAAAAAGCTTAATATATTTAAAATATGTCACACACAATTCCCCCCTTTTCACATTATCTAATGGAATTCTTTTGTGTGGCCCTGTAAATGAATAATAGCTACATTTTCACCTTATATTTTATAGAATGCATATTTTAATATGTTTGACAGGGTATAACATCTTTAAAATTCCTTTGAAGCGATTTTTCCCCATAGGCCGTAATGTAATAGGAAACTTTTGATTCGCCCTGTAGATAAACTAATCATGGTAGAAACTTCATTTTCGATAGGACTTGCGCTAGGGTAAACGTCAATAACGTCCTAAAATTTCATGGCAATCCGAGTATATTAACGATTTTTCCCCATAGGCCGTAATGTAATGGGAAACTTTTGATTCTCTCTGTAGATAAAATAATCATGGTAGATACTTCATTTTCAGTAAGGTTCGTGCTAGGGTAAACCTTAATAACGTCCTAAAATTTCATGGCGATCCGAGTATATTAACGATTTTTCCCCTTAGGCCGTAATGTAATGGGAAATTTTTGATTCTCTCTGTAGATAAACTAATTATGGTAGATACTTCATTTTCAATAGGGTTCGTGCTAGGGTAAACCTCAATAACGCATAAAAGTTTCATAGCAATCCGAGTATATTTACGGGAGTTAGAGCGCGGACAGACGGACAGACAAACCGAATGCATAAGCACTTTTCAACTTTGTTGGAAAGTGCTAATAAAAATGAAAAAAAAAACATTTTTTAACAAAAACAAAACCAACTTCCAAAAATTATTGCAAAGTTTTTTTTTTTTTTTTTTTTTTTTTTTATTATTATTATTACTGGCGTAATAGTTAATAGGAAATTAAATTAAGAGCATTGTATTTATCATGCGTATTATTAATATTTATCTACATTAACTTGAATTTTTGGAGTCGGCGCCAGTCAAGCCAAAATCAAAAATAATTATCCATTAAAAAATGTAACAAAATTCAGGAAAATCATTGCGAAAATAAATTCGATTTTCAATCAATCAACTCTGACATATAATCCCATATTTTAAAACCTGTTTGTCTGGTTGCTTTTTTTAGCACTTTCCAACAAAGTTGAAGAGTGCTTATAAATTCGGTTTGTCTGTCCGTCTGTCCACGCTCTAACTCACGTAAATATACTCGGATTGCCATGAAATTTTAGGACGGTATTGACGTTTACCCTAGCACGAACTCTATTGAAAATGAAGTTTCTACCATGATTAGTTTATCTACAGGGAGAGTCAAAAGTTTCCCTTTACATTACGGCCTATGTGGAAAAATCGTTTCAAAGGAATTTTAAAGATGTTATACCCAATTAAACATATTAAAATTTATATGCATTTACGAGGTGCATTAAAATGTGCATTCTATAAAGTATGCGGTGAAAATACAGCTATTATTCATTTACAGGGCCACACAAAAGAATTCCATTAGATAATGGTAAAAGGGGGAATTGTGTATGACATATTTTAAATATATTGAACTGTTTCATGTATAATAAAATTGATGCATATCACTGAGACTTAATATAAATTATACGATACTGCCTTGCCTAATTTGAAGTACATAGTATTTACAGGGACACTCAAAAGAGTTCAAATAGTACACTCTTTCCGAAGTACTGTATATGTATCCGAAGATGGCTGATGGATGGATGAAATTCATTTTAGTTACGATATGCGATTAAGTTTCATTAAATTTATGCACATTATATGATGTGTATAAATGCTATAGTTAATATACAGATCTACCCAAAAGAGCTCACCAATGTTACTGAATATGAGCGTAAATTACTTAAAGGTGGTTTTTAAATAAGTTATATATTTTTACGCTGTAATGCGTTAAATTTACTAAGAAATGTTTGCAGAATATAGATAAAATGATATACAGGGCCACGCAAAGAATTGGGTACATGGACACCAATGAATGATAATTTATGAGAATGTAATTTCAGTTGTTTTAAGAGTGTTTTAGATTAAAATAAATTTTAGCCTAATACTGACGTGTAATAAAGATACCAGGTAAACTACAAGGCTGAACAAATTATTCAAGTATGTTTCCATCAATTAATACAAATTGCTGAAACAGAAATTTCACGCTACTAGGCATTTTCTTGCTAAACTAAATTTTCCCATTATATAGTATGTATATTCGCTGACAGGTCAAATACAGAGCTGTTCAATATAGTACTGGAATATATATTTGGTTTTATTTGGCTTTATAACCTTAGTTCCCTAAATAACGAAGTTATGTTAAAGATTTCATGAAGCGTTGGAAAGTGCTTCATATTCTATGCTTAACGCATGATTTTTCTTACCTTTTTTTGTCGTAATGGGCAGTATAAATGCACTATTTTATACTAATCATAAGTATAGTTGCTAATCTTACTTGAAAATAAACATTTTTAACATGAGATAACATGTAACAAAAATGGTAAGATTAAATTTTTTAAACTGGATATTAAATCGTAAAAAATCTCATAATCTCACTAAACTGAACTTGGCTTGACTTACATATACATCAAAAAGTCAAATTAATGTACATAAATATAATACGCATGGTAAATATGCATGCTCTTAATTTAATTTCTTATTAATTATTATGTAAAAATAATACTTTTTACTTTACAATAGATTTTGAATAAGGTTTTATTTTTCATAAAAAAGAAAAAAAAATATTTTATATTTATTTACCGATAATCATGGAGCATTTTGCATTTAATAATTTCCTTTTAGAAAAGTTCCGTTATAACGAGGTTACACTTCAGACGGATTCCTCTATAGGCAGGTCCATTTTATCAATTTTTGCAATATTTTAGTTTGCTTAAGAAATGAATTGTTAAAAAATGTTGGCCCCCAGAAAAATTTCAGAGCCCCCCCCCCCCCCCTGACATGACTTGTTGGTTACGGTCCTGGCGTGACTGCTGATTGCCGCTTTCATGATAGATTAAGTTAGCTCAATTACACGTTTGAAAATCAAATTGTACAAAATAGTTAAGTAAAAAATGTCACTGCGCCCCGACTTTTATCTAGTTTAGACGTCTAGATTAGACATTTCTTTTAGATGCTATAAAAATCATTTTGAATATTACTTTAAAAATATTGTTTTAAATATAACATATTATTTTACTATTAAACACTTTTCGAAAATAATAATTTAATTATTTTAAAGTTTGTTGTTTTTTTTAATATCTACCTCTAATTATGTATTTCAATTGAAAAATATTTGTTTATAAATATATATATATACCGGATGGGCAAAAGTCCTTAGAAACTTTAAAAATTCATAAAACCCGTAAAAATAACTTAAATAAAAAACGATTGCCGTAAAATGGGGTGAATCGGAACACTTTTCAACTTTAACGTTAAAAAAAAGCAACAACTGATTTTTTAATTTTTTTTATTTTTCTACTAGAAACTTCGGTCTTGTTTTGTTCTTTACTTTTTAAGCGAAAACGAAACATTTTTAATGTTTATATATATATTATTTACTTTTTTAATGGTGTTCCGATTCATCCCGTTGATAGGGGTGAATCGGAACAAATGTTATAATCTTTGTTTATTCCGATTCAAACTTTAATAGGGTTAATAAAAACAGGAAAAAATGATAAGGGAGGAATAAGAACACGCAGTTACTGTGAAACCAAGCCTTTATTTTATAGAAAAGTAAAGATATGCCTTTTTAAAAATAAGAAAACAACTTTGAAATCAAGAAAAATTAAAATTTATTTTAAGAAATTATATTCGAATTGCAGAAGTAGAATTTAATACAAATTCAGCCCTGTTCTGTGTTATCCTTTACTAGTAGTCATTGGGTAAGTGAATCTATTGAGTAGCCCCAATCGCTGCATGTATTAACCCCTTCGCGACGGGAGCCTTTTACGAAATTTTTAATGTTTTGTCACCAGTCTTAAAAACAGAAATTTGTTTCTTCTTAAATCGAGAAAATGCTCCGATTGAATAAGCCAAATTTTACAGTATAATTTTACCGGTGGGAATAAACGAGGATTCTTAGGCCTTTTGGCGGCACGTATATGTGTCGCTCGTCCCCAAGGGGTTAATACGATCTACCAATACGCCCTCATCCCCAGTCCTTAATACTGTTTGCATCCCTCTCTTTTTTAATTGGTTTTTCATTTTGAGATGTTTGTGTAATGTTGTGGATGTCAGAGAATAATTCTGTGCAGTTTTTCTAACTAATTTGCTATTTTTAAATTATTTTATTGGGTGTTCAATGTCTGTTAGATTGGGTGTTGACTTTTTTGTTTAACCAAGTAATTTCTTGACATCTATAAACTCTTCAAGCAATTAGAACAAACAAAATATTGTTACAATGCATATTCATACATATGTTTTCATGTATTGCATGAAACTATTACTGTATAAATAAACCATGAGAGAAAACGTGTTCCGATTCACCCCGTAAATCCTAAACCTCTGATGTTACAAGCCATTTTTCATTTTTTCATTATGTAGTTTAGAAATAAGTAGAATTTAATACAGCATATCGTTTACAGGTCTATCATTAATTAAAATTTCTCTCTCTTAGTTTTAGAATACGAAAAATACTGTAGTTACATACAAAGTTTTGAAGACGTTGAAAAAATGAGCTTTTTGAGAATCCTCTTGAAGTTTTTTTATGTACCCCAATAGTGGTGCAAACATGTTAAAACTGAATTTCCCAACTCTTAATGTTATTACCTTCTTATGGAAAAATTGGCAACTAAAAATATCATCACATTTATTTATAATGAATTTATTTGTATCACCGGGAAGTTTCGTTCCTATTCACCCCGCTGTTCCTATTCACCCCATTTTACGGTAGTAGGGTTAACAGGTCACGGAATTTATTTTTAGAAAAACATAACTCAAAAATCAAACGATAGTTGGCGCTGGTGTACAGAAGTCACAGAAAAGATACACAAATAAGGAACAGAATATCTCCAAATCTTTGTTATAATTGTATGTATTCCGCATGACCACCACCACACACTGTAAAAAAAAATCTGAAAAAGTTTCCGGTAGGAAATGGAATTCCAGTTGTCCTTTACGATAAGGAAACTTTTCCGAATCAATACGGAATAAAATCCGAAGAAAAAGGAAGTTTTCCCCTTTCTGCCAGGAAAGTTTTCCTACTTGATTCGGAAACTATTATTTAAACACAGAATAAATTCCTGTTTCTTATAAAAATCTTTCCTTGTCTATAAATAAAAGTTTCTGTGGGGACAGAAAGAATTCTTTTTCAAAACGGAAACTTTTCCGGATCAATCAGCAAACTCATCGGTAATAACAGAATACATTCCTGTAAAATAAGGAAAACTTTCCTTGTCTATAAATAAAAGTTTCTGTGGAGACAGAAAGAATTCCTTTTCAAAACGGAAAGTTTTTCAAATCAATTAGTAAACTTATCTGTAATAACAGAATATATTCCTGTAAAATAAGGAAAACTTTCCATTCACACAAAGAAATTTCTCGGTAGATCGGTAGAATATGTAGAAAGTATTCCTTTTTAAATTGGAAACTTTTCCGAATCAATACGTAAACTTTTCTCTGATGATAGAACATATTCCTATAAATTAAGGAAAACTTTCTCGTTACACTAAGAATAGTTTCGGTAGAACGGAACTATAGATGGAAATCTTTCTTTATTAAAACGGAAACTTTTCAGCATCGTTCATTAAACTAATTTTGAAAAAAGTAAAAATTCCCCTGTAGAGCAAAAACTTTTTCTTTTCTTTTCGGAAATGTATTTTTTTTTTAATCGGAAAATATTCCAGTATAATAAAGAAACTTTTTTAATGATGAGTGGATTACGTAAGACTGCATAAAAATCGTTTTCTCTTTTAGATGCACAAAAAACTTAATGCTTTTTAAGAATCTAAATCTGTATATTTAAAAGACCTGGCTGTTTTTTTAGTCATCAGCCCTGAGCTTTCAACTGGCCCGATTTTGATAATTATTTTTTAAAATGAAAGCTGTTTATGTGTAGATGTGCCCATTCTGGCTAATTTTTAATTTATTTCCATTTTTACATTTTATTTTTAATTTTAAAAGCTTTTTCGTGACATTTCTTCAAAACAGTGGCAACAAGTTAAGCTTTTCTCGCTATAATAAAAATTTATTCTGCTTTATTACTTTCCACCAATCAGGAGCTTGATTTCATCGGTGAATGTGTAATCGAATTTCAAAGGGGGAAAAAATGGTTTTCGTAAAATTTAATCCTAATAAAATAACTGCACATAATTCAATGGCGGATCTAAGGGGGGGGCGATGGGACGATCGTCCCCCCCTTGAGCCCAGTAAAGGGTCTGAAAAAGATGCCCGCACGGAAAAAGGATTGGACTTAAACTCGAGACCGGCGCGGCCCGACCCGAGCCGCGCCATTTTTAAGTCACGGTACTGGGTCAGGTCTTTACACTTTCAGAACCGGGGCGGATCGAGTGTTACTTTTTCCTGTAGAGCGGGATCGAGCCACACTTTTCTTTTCAGGGCGGGCCTGGCGTGGATTTCGTTCTTCCTTGAGGTAAACGCTTGGTCTAAGATCGAACCAGACCATAAGGGAGGAGAAGCAATGGCGGATCTAAGGTGGGGGTGAAAGGGCGATAGGGCGATCGCCCCCCTTAGATCCGACATTGGCGGATTCAAGAAAGATGCGCCTTGGCATTTTTCAAGGCGAAAGGGCGATCTCCTCCCCCCCCCCTTGGGCTAATAAAAGTTTCCTAAAAAGACATGCATCCTCGCAGGAAATGAATTAAAGCCTAACTCGAGTCCGGGGCGGACCGCGCCTTTTTAATTTCGCGAGGCTCGGGCTGGGGCAGGTCTTCTCGCTTTCAGAACTGGGCAGTATCGTGATCATTATTTTTCTGCAGATTTGGGTCGGGCCCAATGGCGGGTCAGAGGGGGCGATCGTCTTCACTTCTTGGGCAATAAACGTTTCCCAAAAATACATGCATCCTTGGAAGAAATGAGTTAGATCCTAACTAGAATTCAGCGCCCCCCCCCCGGGCCGCGCCTTTTTAATTTCGCGAGGCTCGAACTGTGTCTGGTCTTACCGTATTCAGAACTCGACCATCATTTATTTGATACTATCATGATCATTATTTTTCTGCTGATTTGGATTGAGTCTGGACTTATTTTTCTTCCAGATCGAGTCTGGCCTGGAGTCATTCTTCTTATAGATGTCTGCATTAGAGATGACACAGGTTCAGACTTAGCCCGTGTCCGATACGAGATCGTGCTCTGTTTTTATGCTAGTCTACTGATTCGGACTCATTTTTTCTGAAATCTGAAAATTTTATTTATCGATGAATAGAAAAATGTAAAAAACTTTTTTTCCTCTTAAAAATTAGTACTTATTCCTTTTCAAATCAATGTCTTGCTATTTTGATAAAAATGAAAAAGAGGCACAATTTTTTTTTTTTTAGTATTTGAATGCTATTAAAAAAAAAAAAAAAAAAAAAAAAAAAAAAAAAAAAACAATTAGTCATATCTACATCTGTAGATTTATGTTCAAGCATTGCCGACGACCGCCGATCTGGCGCCTACGAAAAAAGGCGGGAATAATGAATTTGCGTTTAGTTCGATTTTTGTTTGTGGCAGAGATTATTTTGCAATTGTATCTTTTATTATTATTATTAATTAGACATGTAACGCGAAAAGAATATTTTCTTTTGATTTTATTTTGCGGTTACCGAATAATTTAAATTTCTAGTATATGCAACGTATACAAGTCGTAATCGCTTTTCATATGGAAATAAGTGTAGTAATTATCATTTCTTTTGGGATCTCTGCTGATGCCGTAGCGGTAAGTAAATGTATTTACCATATTCTTGCGATCGAGTAGTGTTTCCTCTGTTCCTAAAAAAGTTTTGAACTTTAAAATTTTTAATTTGAGGTTATTTTTTGGGTCATGCAATAACGAAGGCTTGTTATGAAGAATGAAATGGTTATAGTTTAAAATGTGCATTTTTTACGGAAAATTAAAAGATTTTGTTCGGTTTGACAGATAATAGACAGTATTTTCTACAGGTTCCATGCATTTATTCATGAAACACACTTCATTAACATGTCCATTGTCCATAATATTTTTTTACTAAAACAGAGACAACATATGAAAATCCTTTTATGCGTAAAGTATATTTTTATTTTACATCAAACTGTTCTTTTGATAATATTAAATTTAATTTTTCGTTTAACAGCCTTTTTTTAATATAAAAAATAGCTTTAAAATTATAATTATTTTTGGAACATTTTTTATAAGTATTATGCAATTTTTTCTACTGTATAATTTCATTATCGGGTTTTGCTCTTGATGCCGCAAAATGTTTCTGCCTCGGGCTGGACCGGGCTGTGAAATAATAGCCCAAATTTATCTCTAGTCCGCACTGACCAAAATTTCCCTGGTCGGGGTTCGGCTCGGAATGAAAGTTAAATTTCGGTCCGTGTCCGACCCAGCCTTGACGTATGCATGTGCCCGGTCCTGTCCGAGTCGGCGAAATGGTTCCGAATTGTCTAACGAGCCAGCAAAATTAGAATAATTTTTACAACAGGCCGGGACAATAAACAAAATAAACGGGTCGAGCCGGCAAAAAAATTGAAGGGCCATATGGGCCAAGCCCATAAAAAAAAAAAAAAAAAAAAAAAAAAAAAATTGTGGGTTAACTGGCCCTTTGTAAAGATTTAAGCAGGAGCGTTAAAATATGAGCTATTTTCAAATATATGGGTTTAATGAGAATAAGTATAAATGTACGTCATTAGTCGAAGCTAGTTTGGCAACATCAATACAGAATTCTTTTACAGTGTAGAGATCAGCATCGGAGAATTATATTGTGTGTAACCCGGGTTTAATATATATATATATATATATATATATTTAGCAGGCTCGTACCTGCCCGAGATCAGGCTTGCATTGTTTTTCTACATATAGACGAGCCGGGCTGGAACTTAATTGTTCTCAAGATGTGTAGGACAGACAATATGCAGTGCCGTGCGAAAGGGGGGGGGGGCGAAGGATGCGGTCGGCCCGGGCGTGGAAATTTAGGGGGCGCCAAATTTATGCTACCAGCGTAATTTTTGGACTGTTACAAGAAAAAGTTGGGTTGGAGGGGGGGGGGGGGCAACCACATTTTGCTTTGCACCGAGCGCAGTTTTCTCTTCGCACGTCAAATGATTGCGGATTTTTCTACCTTCTCATGCTGTCGCTTCCAGAAATTCTATTCAAAACGATAATTTTCACAGTATTTTCTTGAACTGCTTATCAAAAAATGGATTACGCCATAGTTCTGAATAAAAACACCTGCTAATCCTGCTAATGTGATCCACAACATAAACATTAGTTAACCCGATCAGCAGCAAAAGAAAAGAAGTCAACCGGACCCAAACCCGATCCACAGCAAAAACTAGAAGTCAACCGGACCCAGACCCGACCCACAGCAAAAACTAGAAGTCAACCGGACCCAAACCCGACCCACAGCAAAAACTAGAAGTCAACCGGACCCAGACCCGACCCGCAGCAAAAAATAAAAGCAACATGACCCGCAGTAACAAAATTAGCCCCGACCCACGCATTAAAGTCGAGTCTGCAAATTTCTAAAATCGCCCCCCCCCCCTTGAGGACTCTCCAGATCCGCCCTTGACATAATTATTCACTAATCGCGATACAATACATAGATTATTTATTGAGTAATATTATTACAATACATAGATTATTTATTGAGTAATATTATTAAGTATTATGTAAGTAAAATAACAAAAAATAAACTTTAATAAAATATAATATCTAAAGCGATATTTTGTCGATGAAGAAAATATCGTCATTAAGAAACCAGGTAAATTTGTTCCATGGATATAATATACATTGTTATAGCTATGTCAGTGATGATGTCATATTCACTGACTATTTTCCTGCATCTAAATAAACTGAACTTCTATGTATTTAAAGGTCCATGGTGTGCAGAAATGAAAATATTTCTATAAATTGCACCATTTTTTTTTAATTATAATAAATATTTTATGAAACTAAAGAATTTTTAAATAACTGCATAAGTCACGCTTTTATTTCGGAAAAAATGAGTTTCTGAAGTTGTAAATGATGTCATATTAGGAAAAAAAATGTAAAACCTTTGATATGCCGGTATTACGATATTTCTATTTAACATAATATCAAAAATTAATTAAAATCATTTCGTTGTATTAAGTTATTATTTAAAATCAAAATAAATAAAATGCTTTCAGCATATCAGCAGCAAACACAAAAATTTTATTCTTTTTTAATAACAAATATATCGTATTTCTTTTCATTGCCATAACAATAAAATTAATTTTGGCAAATTCATGGAGGCTACAAACCAATAAATAAATTAAATTTATTGCAAGTGCTGAATTGGGTTGGCTGTAGTGGGTTGGTTATACAATTTGGAATTCCCTGTTTCTATTATAATTAAAATGTTTTATAGATATTATAATTATTGTCACAGTTACAAAGCGATATTTAAACGAAGAAAAAATAAACTATGCAGACATTTTTGAATTCGTCTTCTGAGGTATTATATAACTTCCTAAATAATTTGGCATTTAAATAATGTTTAAAGTTTAGAAACCGCATTAAAAAAGATCTCTAGCTGAAGTTAAATCCTACATAATAATTTATGAGTTGTTTTCCTTATTTTTTGTTATTTTCTGAAGTTTGGGCATCTTCATCATGAAAAGTTGTTATCCCTATTTTAAGAGGTGGCAATTGTCTATTTCGCTCAGTATCTTATTGTGTATATAAGACTGATATATATCATATCTAATATATATTCTTTTCCGTCGAATTTCGACGGGTGCAGCTAGTTAAGATTAAAACTTATTTGCTGCACGGTAAATCTAAGTTAAACGCTTACATGTCTTCATCAAAACGTATGCGAATATTATTATTATTATTATTTTTTTTTTTTTTCAAAACATGCTTCACACGTTTTTTTTTTTTTTTTTTTTTTTTTTTTTTTTTTTTTTTTTTTTTTTTTTTAAATCTATGTGCGATTTTTTTAGTTTAAAAAAACCATATTTTCTAAGTATAGAAAAATATTGTTATACAAATTATAATACTTTGAAATTCACAAAACATTTCATCATTGAAGCTTTTTTATCACTAATGTTCTAAAATAAGACTTAATTATTTATAAAATTTATACATCCAATTATGTAAATGAGAAAATACATTAGACTTTTCCGAAATCTAATAGTTATATAGCGACCTTTGCAAATTTATCAAAATGCTATGCCATTTCAAATTAAAAATTCTGTAATGAGCAGAATTGTAAAGATGAGCAATTAATTTTTACACCATTTTTTTCTTTGCATCTGATTAACACTTTCCGGCACGGATTAAAATGAGAAATTATCAACTGTCACCCAAATTTAAAAACGATTTTTTTTTTTAGAAATTAGAATTCCTTAATTTAAACTTTCATTGCAAAAGCAAAATTTTGTTCATATATTTATTGGTGCCGTTTGCAAGTTTGGAATTAAAATTAGGTGCCCCGTACTGGGCACACTGTGCCGGAAAGGGTTAAATAATGAGTGGAATCACAGAATTAAGAGAAAGAATAGAGATTCAGAATGCCGTAAAAACAGTTTGCCATGCGAAGTAGATTATCGCTCAAAATTAGTCGCACCAAAATTAGTCGTCAAAAGTGACGCCAACTTGGCGATAACTGTATTATTTCGCCAAATTTTTAATTTCTTTACAACACCAGTCGTGTGACACATCATTTGAAAGGTCTGTAACTGCTTATTCATATTATGGATGTCATGTGTGTCACCCCCCACTCTGCCCCCCAGGGGGGCACATTTTTAATTTCTTTACAACACCAGTTGTGTGACACATCATTTGAGAGGTCTGCAACTGATTATTCATATTATGGATGTCTTGTGTGTCACCCCCCCCCTCTTCCGGCGTCATTTTTGATTTATTCGCCAAACACACCAACCAGTACAGGATAATGAACTTTTCCGCAAAATATTGCCCTCATCGCCTAAATTTGTTGATTTCATTATATGGACCTTCAGATAAGCAAGTAAATAAAATTATGAATAAAAGTATCATATTACAATGGCTAGCATAAATTTAAGAGAGACTAAACTTTTTGCCAGAGGCGGCTTTTAACTTAAATAAATGAAAATTTAATAAATAAAAAAAATATTTCACTTCGCTCGTCAAAATAGATAAATTTGATACATGAAAATAACAACAAATAAGTATTTTTTCACGTGATTTATCTAATCTATTTATTTATGTTACATACATAGCAATTTTTATGTTCATTTAAACTTACGTGCAACAATTACAAGAAGTAACACATGTAAGAAAAAGACTAAGTTTAGCTGGAAATTTCAGACAAAATTTCGATTTTCCTAGCGACCGTCAAACATACAAAGATGAAAAAAACTGTTTTAAGTTTAACCATGAGGATTAAAATAAACTAAAAACGAAGTTAATCAATTCACGGAAACGTTAGCTAGACTTAGTTGAATTTTTGCCTTAATTTTTTCTTTTAAAATTAAATAAAAAAACTATTCTAAGCTGCAATAATTTTTTGAATGCTATCATTTTATTCGTCTCGTCGAGTTCTATCTTTTTTAAAAAAATTCACTGCCGTATCTCAACTGGTTCGCCAGAAATTTTAGAAAGTTGTTTGCACTTTCTATTTCTTAAACATATTATACCAAACGCTACCGCGTTTGCTATGATAATTACACCAACAAAGCTTTCTGCTTCACACTCAACATCTTTCTTCACATACGCGGTTTACAATTGTGAACTGATATTAGATTAGGAGCTAAAATTCTTATAATCGTTTTAGTTGCTCATTTTCACCGAAATTGCTCTCACCAATATCACTTGTCGGTTTTTTTTTTTTTTTTTTTTTTTTTTTTTAACTCTCTTTTTAAAAAATTCTCGAGACCTGACGAAACAAGACTTGCAAATCGTTTTTTATTTCGGTTATTTTTCCGATTTTTGTGAAATTTAAAGTTTTTATGAACTTTTTGTCCATCCTGTGTATTAAATCTGTAAACAGTGGATAAAAACGGCTATTTCAAACCACTAACTAGGACTTCCCTCAGAGGGATTAGTCTGAGCGATATTGCTGAGAATACACATTTAATAACTTGCGATAAGTAAAGAAAATGAGATGTTACCTTTAATTGGTCATTCATTGTGATAAAATATAATGATGAAAATAAGCATATCGAATCGTAGAACTACAAAATCTTGTTGCATATACTATTTTTATAAAAGAAAAGCAAACCATGCATGGACATAAAATTGGAAATATGCAAAATGTTAAAAGTAATACAGAAAATAAAACACCAAATTTTCCTATATTGGAAATATAGCTCTTTGAAATGATGTCAACAGAAGCTTCGCACCGATTTGAGAAACTATAAATAACATAAACTATTATGTTTGAAGAGAAATGGAGTGTATTTTATATGGTGTGAAATCCGTCCGAATAGTTTATAATGTTGAATATCTGTTTTCCACGGATGCAATGAGGTTGTCGATAAGAGTTAAGGAATCCTTTTTTAAAAATTTGTCCTAAACGAGCACTTACATCTTATAAGTTACTGTGATGCCAAAGTTATAGTTTCTGACCCCAACAGTATCCTAGAAATTACAATATTTTCAATAAATTGGGTTTAAAACTTTTTCTAGAAAAAAAATGTTTAATTTGTGAAATTAAATTGTTGAATGTTTTAGAAATCGTTCATAACAAGAATATTATATCTTAAAAGTTGCCACCAAAAAAAAAAAAAAAAAAAAAAAAAAAAAAAAGATTTTAAATTTTTAGTCATATCAACATCAAAGAATTCTCAATTTTAGAACTTTTTTTGCTCGTTGATGGTGATTATTGTTCCTGCGCAAAATATAGCATATTTTGCAGCAAAGATGGTTATCAACATTTCTTGCCCACATTATTTTTTAAATCGGTTAGGTACTCCCAATGCTAACGAAAAACACACAAACGTTAATGCTTTATAAAATAGAAATGCAGAATCAAAAGCTGTAAATCTCCTATTATATACACATAATCACATAAATTATCTAATTAGTGCTAGGAGATGAATTTTAAATATACATAGATCAATATAATGCTTCATTTTTCTTTTATTAGTATTTCTTTGTATTCATTTTTCATTTATTTGTATTATTCAGAAAAAAACTCACTTTCTTAAGCCCGAATTACGTCAAACTTTTTATAAAAGCGCCTAAGTCCATATAACAGCGAAGTATTGGGAAAAGTATTAAATACAAGGTAGTAAGACACTTAGCCAAACGCAGGTAATAAATCGCCAAATATTGTCCTTTTCGCCCTCTCTCGAAATGCATTTTTTTCGTATATTTAAAAAACACGATTTTCAGTCATCTTATTTAAAATTCAAATAAATAAATGAGAGGAAGCAATAATAGCATAAGTCAAAACATTCATAAGTCAACATCAAAGAATTGTATCGTAGTTACACATGTGGAAATAAGCTGCTTTTGGCCAAAAAACGTTGTCTTCACTAAATTTGAATCCTATTAAAAAAAGTATCGTGATTAATTAAAATATTATAGGCAGAGCTGCCAAGTCTGGGCATTTTGGTCTACGTCTACCGGCATTTTGGGTACCGGTATTTTAATACAGAAAATGTTTTATTAAATTGGAACATTCTGCGGATTTAAAAAATAACTTTTCCTATAAGAAAATTCTGCTATGCAATAAGCGAGGGTTTGGTATCTCTGTATAGGAATATTTCGTAATCTACTTTTTAACCTTAAAAAAAGCAACGACCATTTTTCGGTACAAAAAGTATTGCTAATTGTTCCATTTTGCATACAAGGTACCGATTGTAATATTGATACATCTATGGTGATAAATTTCCAATAATTTTTCAAATCCCATTTATTTCATTAAAAATATAAATCTTTTATTCATTTAGTTTAAAATAAATGGTTTTTAACTAATTTTATAATACTTTTGAAATATCACTTTCCATTGGCCATTTTTTTAAAGCATTTAGAAAGTGTTGTTGTTTTCAGTCAAATATAGACTTTGGTCTGTCCACATTTTATTTTATTATTATTATTATTTATAAATGGTGGAGAAATATTAATGCTTAATCCATAACGTACATAATATATGACTCTGTTATTACATAAGTCACCTTTTTATTATCATAAAAATTATGTTTTTACTGATTTTTATTAACTCAATAGGAAAAATTTTGTGTTTTGAGCAATAGATGTCCGCATTTCCTTCATTTATTTATTTCAACAGAATTCTTTGTATTTAGAAGAATTTTTATTTAAATAGGAAATCCAGATGTCGCTGTTAAAAAGAAGAAATTTACAAAAAAGGGTACAAAACGAGTAGACACATACTATCAAATATGGAAAAACGACGAATCCCAAAAAGACGTCGTATAAAATATCTTTTAAAGCAAAAAAAACGAGGTCTGACTATCGAGCCTACTGATTACAAAATGTGCATTATATTAAAAAAAATGCTGCAAATATTGATTATTTTTTCTTTTGTGCAGTTTTGGCTTCGAAAGGTGCGCTATGTTGCAAAAAGATATAAGCGCCTATGAAAACACACCTGGTAAACGTTCACGCTCAGTTTTACAAATAAATATGGCACGTATATGCCCTATATACACCGAGGTACCTAATTGGTGCCAAAATGGCGTTTAGTTGCCTAACATTGCTGGTTATCATATAAATGTTATAATAAATTGTTTGTTCTAAAAATATTATCATTTATTGATTGTTATATCTTTTTTAATAACAGAAACTGTTTCGTTTATTCCCTTTTTTTTCATTTTGAAATAAATAAATAACGTGTTGTTATAGCATGCTATATGCATCTGGTAATCAAAACGATGTTTTCGCCTAATTGGCATAAAAAAAATCTCGCCAAACCCGGTGCTTATATCTCTAGTATATTATCTCAAGTACTTTATTTATGTATACTATAATTGTTTTTACATACCATTTACTTCTTCTGGTATATAGAAATAAGTAAGTGACTCCTTTATGCAGTATAAATTGTATAAAACTTTAAAAAATAGCCCCGTTGCCCCTTTTTGGATCGAATTAAAAAAAAAAAATCAATGTCTAATTCCAGTATTGCTCCCAGGTATGCATACATATACTCCATATTTCAAAGTTGTATGCCAACAGAAAACGGATGAAAAATGAGAAAAGATGTCACATATGCACCAGGGTACATAATTGGCGTCAAAATGGCATTATTTTACTTGAGATGGTAACCCGGCTTTATTTATTATTTGTTTATTTACTCATAAAATGTTTATTTACTTTTACTTCTTTAATTATATAATATATTTCTTTTTATAGTTATTAATTATTATTATTATTTTATTTACTGTAAGTTCTTTTTGAAAATAGAAAATAATTTAAAAATGTGTATGTAAGCGTTATTTGAAAAGGGAGTTTTCGCCAAATGGGCTTTGAAAAAAATTGCGCCAAATCTGATGCGCTTGTGGTATCCGTGCCGAAAAATTAGTGACCAGAATTGACTTCCATACACAAACAAAATATAAGTTAAAAGAAAACATATATAAGAATAAATATAAAGGGAAAATGATGTCATAAAAGAAACTTTTTATTTAAAAACGTAATTGTTTCTAATTTTCACACGCGAAATATGTAAAACATTCTTTTAGCGATCAAAAAGTGCTGTTAAGAGATTATCACAAAATCTCAAAACCAAAGTTTTTATGACATTTTTTAATATAAAAAAATAACAATTTTTTTTTCCTGCATGATTAAATTTTAAAATGTTTTATTGCATTCAATATTTCTGAGTGCGTAAATGATTATTATTATTTACTCCATGTACTGATTCGGTTAACTACGAAAATGTCCAGCCGGTGAAAATCACGCTCACCAAATTTCTGTGACGTATGCACATAAATTGTGCTTTTTTATCAGTTTTTTTAATATAACTTTTAAACTATTTGGAATTAGTTTTTAAAAGTAGGTGCATTCACCAGATTACCTTCATAGGTACCTATTGGTACAAACAAAATCAAAATCTGACAAGTACTTTTTGAGATTTGCTTGACGAAAGAATTTTTTTGAATTTTAATATCGTTACGTATCTCTGAGTATAAAGACTTCGCTTCGCTCAGACAATTAAATCTCTTTTCCAATAACTAAATCTTTAATAAAATATTGAAAAAACATTAAAAAATAATTGAACATTGCTCACCAAAATCTAGTAAAATATATTCCTGCAAAAGGTGGTCAAATTACTATGCATAGTTGTGGGACCTATAAAAATTATTTATCTGAATTCTCTTGAGCAATTTCAATATTAAATGCCGTTTAAAATAATTCTTCGATAGAAAAATTACCTACTTTAATATGCTAATGGTACAGGTCTCTATAATATTATCAGTTTTCATGTCTCTATATGTAATAGTTTTTGAAGGTCAGGCTAAGAAACAGAAAATGTCGCAATAAATTCAATTACAACAGACTTTCTAAACTTAATTCTTGAGTCTTGTAAAACATCAAGTACAGTAAATTTGTAAAGGCATAAAAAACATTTCATTTATAAATTATATTTAAATCTAAATCTAATATAATTTGCGAAGTCATAATTTCCTTTAAGTAATCAAAAATTATTCACTCTTTTACATAAAATAAGCATAGCAAGTAAAATGAATTTCTGCAAAATAAGATAAAGAATATAGAATACAGAATTTTATTTTTTCTCATTCTACTTTTACTATAGTAAACGTATGCCAAATATTGTAAAAGGATGTATAAGAGAAAAAGAACTGATTAGTATAAAAATTTTAAACACAACTTAATTAATATAATAAGCCCAACAATATATCGCGATTGAGAGGTAATAGTGTTGGTAATTAATATTTTGGGGGTATCAGATATAACTGACTATTCATACATATTTTCTGCATGTGTGTATGAGGTTTTTTCTTTTTTATAGCATATACATATATTAAATAAGTTAAGATTTAGATGATTAATAGTAATTTTTCTTAGTACAAATGCAAAACGAGCTGCAAATAATATTTGTTAATTATGTTGTTTGTGCTATTAAAATTACTTATCTGCAGTTTTTATTAATTCTGTAATTATTTACTTTTTCTTTTTGGCTATTTATTAAAGATACCATACCTTGTGCCTTTTTAAATCGACAAAATGCACCCTACCTTTTTAAAAAAATAGTGGAATTTAAATGTTGCCAGAGATTTCTTACAAGAAACCTCTCCATATTTCTAAATATGTGTACCCAAGACTTTACAAAAATGATAGAACTTTATTTCTTGAGAAAAAACAGGATAATATTAAAAATGTCATTTAATTGTGTTTTTAAATTTGTAATTTATGGAGATATTGAAAATTAATAATTTTTTATTTATCATATTAAAAAATATGTACTTTTTATTTCATTGCTTCTAAACACACTAGTAATATATTTTTTATAAAATTGTACCCTTTTCTGGAACTAGCATCCTGCCTCTTTTCATTCAACAATGGACAGTAAATACTAAATTATTATTTTAATAATTAAAACATAAAAATATTCATCATGAACCTAATTACAGATTTTTGACAATTTAATATTAAATGCAGTTACTAATCATTTTTATAAATGTAAATATCATTAGTATTTAATATAATTTTACTGAATTATTGCATAATATTAACGTCTATATCTCTATTATATTCTATTAACTAATGAAACATTTACTTTGCAGTTTTTATAATTTCTGTAATTATTAACTAATAATTAAATTTTATTAATTTAAGTGTAAAAACCTAAATTATGTTAGCAATTAAAGATTTAATTGTTTTGGAAACACCTGATATCTGTTCAATATTTTAACGTTGGGAAAAAATCAAAAGAATCCGAATTAATTTTTTTAAAAATCCGATTTCAATAAAATAAAGATTTTTTTAATAAAAAATAATATATATTTATATCATTATTTTTTTCACATCCTATTATACAATAGCATCTAGAGAGAGAGGAGGTTCATACTCGGATCTTAAGGTAATTTATTTACTATTGTTATTAACGAAAAAAAAAAAACTCTTCCTCTACTATTATACTTAACCTTTAAAAAATGTCAGAGAAAAAAAATTACATTGAATTTTCTGAAATATGCAAAAGAAAAATATTTGATAGCGGCATCAAAACCATTTATATATCCATGAAAACAAGCGAATGCATGTGCTATTCTTTTCCAACAGGTTTTCTTAAAAAAAAAAATATATATATATATATATATGAAGCTTACTCATTCAGGCGTGCATCTGCATGTAATATGATACAAGCAGACAAGGCTTTTTATCAGTGGCGCTGTCAAAAACTGCACTTACTTTTGGTTTTTCAATGAGTCGATAATTTCATAACAGCTGTTTTCATTCTTTATCAAATCTATTACAAATTTTCTCAGTTCATAATTTTGGCATAATGTTTTAAACGGTATAATAATGTCTGTCAGTTATTTTTTTTACGCATAATTTTCCAAAGTCTGCAATGATTTTAATACTTTTTAGCTCACAGGCTATCAAAGCCTGGGAGCTTATGTGCCCGCCCGTTCTGTATGTATGTATGTGCGTACATACGTACGTAACGCGATAACTCATGATAAAAATATCCGATTTACATGAAATTTTGGATTTAGACTTATTATGATAAGACGCTTCCCTGATTAGTTTTGAGAGTTCATTCGGTAATAGTAAAAAGGGGAACGGGGACTATTGCCCCTCCCCTTAATTTATATAAATGGGTTTTTCAGGCAGAATTAGTAGATTTCGTTCAAATTTTAGATGTAGGATCAATGCAATGAGGAGCCTTGATGATTAGCATTGGGTGTTAATTGGATACGTTTAAAGAGGGGGAATGGGGGTAATCCCCCAGTCTTAATTTAGGTTTTTCACGCAAAATTTATCTATTTGCTTCAAATTTTGTATAAAGGTTTATTCTGAAATGGCGCTTCCCTGATTTGTTTTGGGGATTCACTAGATAAGTATAAAGAGAGGATAGGGGAAACTCCCCCTCATAATTTATGTAAATGGTTTTTCATACAGATTTAACCGATTTGTTTCAATTTTTGTATACAGGTTCATATTAATATGAAGCTTTGCTCAAATTTGTTGTGGTATTCTTTTGTTAATTATAAAGGAGGGTACAGGCGATTACCTCCCCCTTAAGTTAGCTAAATAGAGTTTTATGCAGAGTTATCGGATTTGCTTTAAATTTTGGATGTGTTTTTTTTCTGATAAGTTGAATTTCTGTATAGTTTTGAAGGTTTAATGATTAATTATAAAGGAGAGAACGGGGGGGAGGGGAATTTTCTTAAATTACATAAATGGGTTTTTATGCAGAATTATTCGGCTTGCTTCGAATTTTGGATACAGATTTATTATATGATAAGGCGTATCCCTGTTTAGTTTTGGGGCTTCAATGATAAGTATAAAGAAAGGAAATTGGGGGGGGGGATACTTCCTTCATTTTTTTTCGAAGGTTATTATTATATAAGGTTGTAATATACAATTAGTCTGCATAGCCTTTGAGCTCTATGCCCTCAGTTTAACTGGGCATCATTCTTTTTATTAAAAATTTATTTTCTCAATGGTCTCATTTAACTTTCTACTGGATTCATAACCTGCGACCAGCAGAGTTTTTGTGCGGAGCGCAAAACATTCTATCATTAACCTTTTGCACTCGAGAGGTGATTCTCACTGACCACTGTCCGGCGTAAATGGATGCTCCAAATGCTCTGGACACCAATATATTAAACTGATTTTCTTCGTCTTATCTAATGGACGAATTATCTGTGATTAAAAAAAATGGCAAAATAAACTGTAAGATACTAGTGGTTTCTAAAGCATCTGGCGTCCCGATTTAAGAGGAACACCTAATAACACTAATGGTTAAGAGAGAGTCACCTCTGAAATGCAAAGAGCTAATCCATATTTATAAACGTTTGATTTTGATATGCATATCACACCCTTGCTTCAAAGTTGTCGTAATTCAAATATTGGGTTTTTTCGAGTTTTATGGCTGAAATTTTATTTGGTTTCTACGCCATTTACCAATCACCTAATATACCAGACAATGCACTGAAAATCTTGCTACCAGGTAGCAGCTGTGTTTGAAAGAGAATCCAGAGCCCAATTAAGGATATCTGGTAGGAACTTTTTGAAGGCCCCTCAAAGCCAAAAATAAGAAATGACCCAAAAAAAATTTTAAACCACTGAAACCGTAACTTGGGTAATTTTCCTATTTTTGACCAAAAACGAAAATGTAAAATAATAATAATAATAATAATAATAATAATAATAATAAACAAGCTGTTAATACATAAATATACATATATAATTATTAATTGTAATTGAACGTGCCTAAAAACACCTTTCTAACAAACATACATACATATAAATGTGTGATTGTGTATGTAATTTTTAAACAATAAAAAACATAAATAATAATAAAAGTTTTATACTTTATTAGTACATTACAATCATTCATCATAAGAATTTATCATTTTTAACAAATAATGTAGTTAAATAATGGAGAACAAATTCAAAAATTAATATTTAGTTTTTAACTATACACATCTTTTCAGCTCTTTAATATTTTAGTTAAATTAATTGAAATAAACTACTTAAAAGTTTGTTTTTAAAAAAATATCATTGGATATATTTTAATAAAAAAAAATAACCATTATATAATTTATCAATGTTATTAGTTTAAAAGAAATTTAAATATAGATAAGATTATTTGCTTACTCCCTCCCAAAAAACTTTGCCACCTCCCAGCCTCCCTAAGAAAGTTCTGAAATACAGTCACCGCAAAAAAAAATCTTGACATTTGCGATTTCAGATGTTTTGTTAAACGCCTAGAAATTTAGTGCTCAGCAAAAGTTAAGACACTGGTGTTATTTAACCTTTAAATAAAAAATACGAACTCTTGAGTTTTACAAATGGCTATACTTATTTTTAAATATAGGGGAGAGTGGGGATACTTGAGCATAGGGGATACTTGAGCCACCCCTATTATCTCTATAGTTGGTTAATTTTTCTTTCTAAAACTGCCAATATGGTAACATATTTATAGTTCTGAACATGTAAAAAAGAAATCACACATCTTGGCACCATTTTGAAAGTATAGTGATTAATAGTTATCTTTTCCCTATCTGAAGTAAATATTTGGGTGCATGGGTTTTTTTTTTTTTTTTTTTTTTTTTTTTTTTTTTTTTTTTTTTGTAATTAAAGTTTTGTTTAAAGTTGCAACTATATACATAAATTTAATAAGCATAATTTCAATTGTATTTTGAATCTAAAATAGTTCTAATAGCTGCATGCTTTATTTAGTAAAACTCTAGGAAACAAAAATAGTGGTAGTGGGGATACTTGAGCCAGTGAGAGTGGGGATGCTTGAGCCATGTCTCAACCACCCCTACTAGAAATTAAACATGGGTGAAACAAACAAAAAATAAAATTCCATCCTTATATTCACTAATAGATTTTTTTCTGGATAAAAGGGAGAATAATTTTTCATTTTATTTTTTTTCTTAAAAAAATAACGACCTAAAAATGTTCCAAAATGTATATTTTTTAAATGAAAATATCCATTTTATTTTTCATTTTGACTAACAAAATAGCCTGTCTAGATAAATGTAAACATAGTTTTCAATTTAACTTTTATTAAATTAAAATTTTTAAAACTGTTTTACAGGCTATAATCTCTAATACTTTAATTAGTTAAGTCCAACATATTAAAATATTTATTTTTTAATATAACATATTAAGATTAATATTTTATATTGAAATCGTAACCTCTGTTGCTGTAACTTTTTTTTTTATTTAACTAAGAAAATTGAAGAAAAATTGGTAAAAAAAAGCGCACAAAAAACAAGAAAAGCAACAAAAATCCCAGTTCAAACTTACCTGCATGGAGCCAAAGAGGAAGACAAAATCTTTTCCTGTGAAATCAAAAAAGCGTTTGAAATAGTAGAATGATACATCTGGCTTAAATTCCGACAGCTACTAAATTAAAAGCATGAGTTCGACAGTATCATTAAATTAAAATTCTGTCAATGATGGTGATGATGTGAAAAGAAAACCTTCTATTGATGGTTGGTTACTAATAAAATATTCCAGAAAGAAAATTGTAAAAATATTTGTTGGATAAGTGCTTAATATTTTGAAAATGAAATTTGCCCGATGAATTGCAGATTCCAAATTTAAATGGCTCTGAACTGAGGAGGCTTTTACCGTCGTTATAAGTCAAGTTGAAATTATCCTTCGACAGCCAGTTCTAACGACAAAAAATGATCTTATTACTAGCTTTGTTTTCTCAATTGGTTTTGAAGGACTTTATGTTTCATAATTTATCATTCTGTAAAATGTTTGTGCAAAAATAAAGCGAAAAAAATTACTTTTGTAGGTATTTTTCCGTCGTGGCTCAAGTATCCCTCCCATGGGGATACTTGAGCCACGATGTAAAACAAAAAATAAACACTTATTTTACATAGAAAAATAGTTCAAAATTAATTGAAAGTGGTTTTCAGTTGAAGAAAAAATATCAAATTTTCATTTTCAATATTTTATTTTATTCTAAGAAATTATAAAAAATTTTAAAAAATTAAAATTCAAAAAATGGCTCAAGTATCCCCATCTTCCCATATTTTAAAGATTTTAAAATGAAAATAATGATTAAAATACAAGATAATATTTAATTTAACTGAAAAAAGTAAAATTTGCTTATTGCGAAAGTTTAGACAATTTTTTGATTTTTTGCCAACTGTTCACAGTAAAATGCATATTTCAAAGTTATGATGTCACATGTCTGAACTATTTAAGTATACCTCGATATAGCATCAGTTTGTGAAGATGCCGCGAGCTAGAAATATTCAGTTAGATGAGGTAATTGAAGTAAAGAAGATGAAATGGAAAGGGAAGACTGTTTCAAAAATTTCAGCTGCATTGAATCGTTCAAATAGGTCTGTCTATGAAGTATAGTCTAAGGGTGACTCCTTCAAAACAAAACATATATCTGGAAGTACTTGTGTAATCAGAAAATGAGATGACAAAAGGATCCATAAACTGGCATTTACACAAATGATGATTGCTAGTCACATTAAAAGTAAGTCAGGACTTTCTGTATTGACAGATATATGATTCGTAGATGAATTAAAGAAACAGGTAAATCAATTTACATGAAAATTATAAAACAACCAGCTTTGAAATCTTATTACAAATTGGCGAGAATGCAATGGACTTGCAAACATACGTCATATGGATCCAAATGTTACACTATGATATTCAGTAACGGAAAAAAATGGAATTTGGATGGCCCAAACGGGTGGGCATGCTATTGGCACGACTTGCGTAAAGAGCCTGGAACTTTCTTAAGTCGACAACAAAGAGCTGACTTTTTAATGATTTGGTCCTCACTTTGCTTTAATGCTCGAATATCTTTGGAGATATTCAATGATTGCCAAGTAACACAAGACTACATACATACGTTGGAGAACAATTTTTAGTCATTTGGAGAATTTTTAGCTGGTCCAAAGTATGGATTTTAGCAATATAATGCATCGATTCATGTGGCGTACTAAACAAAAACTTTGTTTAACTCTGAAAATACTATTGATCTCAACTGGCCGGCGTATAGCCCTGATCTGGACCCCATCGAATACCTTTGTGTCATCATATCGCGAAAGGTTTATGCAAATTTTTGCTATAATTTTCTGTTAATGACCTTCGAGCTGCTGTTTAACGTCTTTGGTGCAAAATAGACCCCCAAGTGACGCAGCATTCAATTTCTTCGATGGAAAGTCACACTCTTGCACTAATTGCAGACAATGTGCATGCCACTCGATTTTAATTTGCAGTTATTTTTCTGTAAATATACAGATTGTCTATACTTTTGCCACAATGCTAATTTCCTTTTTTTGTCATTATATATTATTATGAAATGTAAAATTTAAAATTTATTGTTTGTGAATAAAGGATAAGTAGCAAGTAATGTATGACAGATGAATTACAAAAATTCGTTGCATACTTCTGAATATAGAAGAACTATCGATCATTGTCTAAACTTTTGCTGAGCACTGTATACATAAGGAATGACTCCGAAACTCCAGATGTATAAACAAAATTGTATAGGCCATATATTTTCGAGAAGATTTTTTTCCAAAATCCAATAGGGAACCGTCAACAAATTGAAAAAGAACGAATATTTATGAATAACCCTGTCAAAACTAATGTAGCAAAAGCGTTCAAACTGCAGATTATGATTACGTGGGTTATGGTGATAAACTGTGTTCATTTTTATACGGATAGCATGTATACTCGTAGAGAAATTAAGGTTTTTATAAAAACGGTCCCAAATTTTTCCAAGTTTTTTTCCATATAATTTGCAGAGCTCTTAATTAAAAAAATGTTCTTTTCAGAAAATATGAGAAACGACATTCTACATAATAACCCTGTAATCAAAATTAAAAAATATTAATAATTGTATGAAAAATGAGCAGGTTTGCTAAATAAATTTTCACTGCGCATGCGTCAACTCTATTAAAATTTCATTTGATATTGTGTTAGCTAAATATATAGAGCAACTTTTGTTAAAATTTCAAAATCATAGCTTGAAAATTCTGAAAATTATCGTCTAAAGAATAAGATCGAAATGCGATATTCACAAAATGAAACAAAAAAATGAGGGGATGTATCCATATTCCATTGATTAGTGTCTACACAGTATTGCACATACTACTATATTTGAATACAGCTTCTCATCTTTTTGCTTCATTTTGGGAATAACGGATTTTGATCTTCTATCGATGATAACTATCAGAATTTTCAAGCTATGATTTTGAAATTTTAATAAAAGTTGCTCTATATATTTAGCTAACACAATATGCAAATGAAATTTTAATAGAATTGACGCATGCGCAGTGAAAATTTATTTAGTAAACCTGCTCATTTTTCATACAATTATTAATATTTTTTAACTTTGATTACAGGGTATTATGTAGAATGTCGTTTTTCATATTTTCTGAAAAGAACGTTGTTTTTTATTAAGAACTCTACAAATTATAGGCAAAAAACTTGGCAAAATTTGGGACCGTTTTTATAAAAACCTTAATTTCTCTACGAGTATACATGCTATCCGCATAAAAATGAACACAGTTTATTATCATAAGCCACTTAATCATAATGTGCAGTTTGAACATTTTTACTACATTAATTTTGACAGGGTTATTCAAAAGATATTCGTTCTTTTTCAATTTGTTGACGGTCCCCTATTGGATTTTGGAAAAAATCTTCTCGAAAATATATGACCTGTACATTTTTGTTTATACATCTGGAGTTTCGAAGTTATTCCTTATGTATATTTTTAGATATGTAGCAAAACGTCTAAAATCGCAAGCGTCAAGATTTTTTTTTTTTTTTTTTTTTTTCTTCTGACTGTAGTGCGCCTGTTCGAGAATTTTTATCTCCGGGACCCAAATCGGCTTTCTTTGCCTCTGACCAAACTTTTTCATTTTCATATAAAATATAATGTAATTATCAACGACACAGAATGATAGAACTTTCTCAAACATTCCAAATACTTCTGCAGTTCCAAACTAATAATTTTCTTTTGCTGTTAAGTCTTCAGCTTTTAATGAGCTCATGAAAAATAGTCTAACGGTAGTATATGTACTGTATTCTTTATAATTTGCAGAAACGTCTTAAGTTAATTATGAGCGATAATTATAAACAGTGAAGTTGATATCAACAAATAAACAAACATCTTAGACAATACTGTAACTGAATTCTTTTGTGTGTCTCTGAAATGAATGATAAGTGCTAACAAGGAAGGTCTCCATACAGGCATACATCGATGAATTAAGTTCGTTGCCCAGTTTCATCGGTCATCTTATTTCAAAATAGCGGCCATTTAAACTTTAAAAAAAATTAATTTAAAATTCGGTACACAAAAATTAGAAATTAAAAAAGTTTTTTTATGTGTTTTAGCTTGATACAAAGTCTCCAGATCCTATTTTGTTTCGTCTGTATTTTAAAAAATTGATGAGTTATAGGACTTTGAATTTCTAGTATGGGTGACATTTTGAAATGATCTGATTTTTATCCCGTGATTACACGCGTATTAATTAATCGATCTGGATGTAACTTGAAGTGTACATAGTAAATACAGATGTCTCGAGCGGATTCATTGGCCATCTTCATCCGCCATCTTGTTTCGAAATGGAGACCATTTAATTTTTTTATTATTATTATTATTTAAATTTAAAAAGAAGCACAAAAAATTTAGAAATTGAAAAAGATTTTTTTTCTTCTCAGTGCTTGACCTTAATACAAAGAATTCGGAGCAATTTTTGTTTTGTTTATATATTAAACAATGGTTGAATTGTAGCACTTTGAATTTCTAGTGTGACTGACATTTTGAAATGATCTGATTTTTGTCGCGTCTATTAGAGTATTACAGGGCCGTCCAACGCGGCGCCTGCGGGCGCCATGGCACCCGTTTAAGATTTTTTTGGCGCCCTTATGAAGATTTCCTATTACTAGACTTTTTAGAAGTAAATTTGAATAGTAATAAAAAAAACTTTCTGTAAAATCTTTATTTGCTTCAGAGATATTTTCAAAACCTGTGAAAACACATTAAAAACCAGAAACACACTAAAAATTTAATCCTGCATATTTTCCCGATTCGTAATTATTTCTTTAAAGTCTAATTATGATGGTTAAACGTAGTGATAATTGGAAATAGCTTCTTTTAATAATCAACAGAAAAATAACAGCTTTTCCACATTTCCCGTCCCTTTGAAGGTACATATGCATGAAAACTCATATATATTTTTTCTTTTTGCTGGACAATGGCTGTTTTTCACGAGGAGTAAAAGGGCTTAATTTTCTCTGAAATCACGCACATAAATTGTCCATTATCATGCTTTTTTTTTGTATATAAAACTGAATTCACGCCTTGAAAATAAGTCAGACCACATTTTCACATTCTAAAAGAAACTTATTTATCAAATTTATACGTTTATTTATTTATGTGTTATTGTTGTTATTATAGACGCAATTAAAATTTCTGGCCCCTTTCTGTACTAACATTTTTGAAATAGAGCTATCATAGAAAAAGATATAGTTTGAAATTTAATAAATGTAACTCCAGAATTGTAAGGGGCCTTTTGTCATACGCTGTGAGATTCATTTGCATTATGTTAAGACGCGCTTGTACGTGCTAATACTACTGTGCAATAGTATTGCCGCATATTTTCTGTCGTCTGAATAATGACGTCCTTCATTGATTACCAGGAACCGAGGCGCGCCCTTGTTTACTAAAAGGTTGGACAGGTCTAGAGTATTACAATATAAAGCTGTTATCAGATTCACGAACTTTACGCTCGACAAATTTTTCAGTCGATTTCAACCCCAACTTTTTCCCGTTCAAAGAGCGAAAAAGGTTATAATTGTCTTTGTAAAAGTTGGAGGAAAAGCAGGAAAATTAGTCCTACTAGTACCAGCCGTTAATATTTATCGCCTATTCGTATCAATCGCTTATCTCTGATTCGTTGAAATGTTCAATGTCGGATGAAAATCTCGGCTAGCCCAGACTTTTTTGGAACTGTGGGAAAAAGTTGGGGAGACATTGCTGTTTGCTATCACACTGGGTGTTGGAAGGATATTTCGCGAAAAGTTGGAGGAAATCAAGTGTTGGCTCAAAAGTCGTGAAAGTTGGTGAATCTGATGGCAGCTAAGTGAAATGGTGACCAGCTCTTCACCGTAAAGTTCTAATAATTTTCAGAAGTCTTCCTACTGCAACATAATTTTGTATAGCCTGAAATTTTTTTCATTCTTACACTATAAAATGATAAATTGAAAACCAAAATCTTGGTTGAACATTTCATTCTAAAATGAGGGGGGGGGGGACCTAGAATCTGGTATAACCTTTGCCTGTAAAGTTAGCTGAAAGAAAAACCTGAATCACGGTTAAATATTTTGCCAAATAATTGGATTAGAAATAATCCTGAATCATGGTTCAACCTTTTACCAGAAAACATTGAATTACGATTTAACCTTTCACCAGAAAATTCGATTAGAAAAAATCCTGAATCATGGTTCAACCTTTAACCAGAAAATTGGATTTAATAAAACCCTGATTCATGGTTAAACTTTTCACCAGGAAAATGGATTTAATAAAACCATGATTCATGGTTAAACCTTTAACCAGAAAAATGGATTTTAGAAAAAAACTGAATCATGGTTCAACCTTTCACCAGAAAATTGGATGTATAAACATCCTGAATCATGGTTCAACATTTCACCAACATGATGGTATTTTTGAAAGCACCAATAAACTGGTTAAACTTATCACCACCATCTCGGTTGCAGCTAAATTCTAGCTACTTTTCACCATTTTCTTGGTGAAACCTCGAACTTCATTTTCAACAGTGAGAGAATAATACCTAGCGATTTCTCACCTGCGCCTGGTTAACATTAAAGTCCCAAAATGGCCGCTTAGCATATAAAATACGAAGCTGTCACCACGGAACTGTTGATGGCAGTCACGTGACTTAGACTTTTATGCTGAATGTGTTGGATAGTGTTTCATAATTTATGCTAATGCATGATATTACTTTCTTGTTTTAAATCAAACTTGAATTTCGACAAAACATTTCTTTTTACAGAAACATTTACAATCAATCTTCAAACGTTTCATTTTTTTTTTTTTTTTTCAATTTTAGATCAAAAGATACCTTGAATAAAATGTTGTTATTTCTTTTTAACTCACGTTATTCCGAACAAACTAACCAAAATCCTTTTTTTTTTTCTTCCGCATTCTTTTCAAAACTGTATTTTCGATTCTGTCCACCTACCTTCGACAAATCTATTTTAAAAAGTTGTAAATCTACCTACGCAATCAACGAATATTGAATCGAAGAAAAAACCTGCCTGATTCACAATTGTTGCTTCTTGCTTTAGGAATTTATCTTTAGAAAGCGGTAAATATCTTTAGGCGGTATTTTTAGAATAATTTCGTTAAAAAGGTTGAAAGTTATATTAATAGCAATAATAATAATAACAACAATAATGTCGTTTTAAAAATATTAGTTAGATGCAATAGTTTTTATTTGAAATAAAATTTAAAACAAAAGATTGATCATTAGCATCCTGATCGCTATTTCGCACATTTTTAGCACTTTCCAACAAAGTTGAAAAGTGCTTATGCATTCGGTTTGTCTGGCCGTCTGTCCGTCTGTCCGTCTGGCCGTCTGTCCGCGCTCTAACTCCCGTAAATATACTCGGATTGCTATGAAATTTTTATACGTTATTGAGGTTTACCCTAGCACGAACCCTATTGAAAATGAAGTATCTACCATGATTAGTTTATCTACAGAGAGAATCAAAAGTTTCACATTACATTACGGCCTATGGGGAAAAATCGTTAATATACTCGGATTGCGATGAAATTTTAGGACGTTATTGAGGTTTACCCTAGCACGAACCCTACTGAAAATGAAGTATCTACCGTGATTAGTTTATCTACAGAGAGATTCAAAAGTTTCCCATTACATTACGGCCTATGGGGAAAAATCGTTAATATACTCAGATTGCCATGAAATTTTAGGATGTTATTGACGTTTACCCTAGCACAAGTCCTATCGAAAATTTAGTTTCTACCATGATTAGTTTATCTACAGGGCGAATGAAAATTTTCCTATTACATTACGGCCTATGGGGAAAAATCGTTTCAAAGGAATTTTAAGGATGTTATACCCTGTCAAAGGTATTAAAATATGCATTCTATAAAATATAAGGTGCAAATGTAGCTATTATTCATTTACAGGTCCACACAAAAGAATTCCATTAGATATAATGGTAAAAGGGGGAATTGTGTGTGACATTTTAAAAATATATTGAGCTTTTTATATATAATAAAACTGATATATGTCACTGAAGCTTAATATAAGTTATACGCTACTGTCTTGCATAATATGAAGTACATAGCATTTACAGGGCCATACAAAAGATTTCAAATAGTATATTCTTTCCGAAGTACCGTATATGTGTCCGATGATGGCTGATGGAGGGATGAAATGCATTTTAATTATGATATTAGCGTTTGTATTTCGCTAAATATATGCGCATTACATGGTGTGTATAACTGTTATAGTTGATATACAGGGCTACCCAAAAGAGCTCACCAACGTTACTGAATATGAGCGTAAATTATTTAAACGTGGTTCTTAAATAAGCTATGCATTTTTACGTTGAGCTGCATTCAATTTACTGAGAAATGTTTGCAGAATATAGATAAAGGGATATACAGGGCCACGCAAAGAATTCGGTACATGGACGCCTATGAATGATCATTTATGAGAATGTGATTTTAGTTGTTTTAAAAGTGTTTTAGTTTACAATAAATTTTAGCCTAATGCTGACGTGTAATAAAGGTATAATGTAAACTACAGGGCTGAACAAAAGTATTCAAGTGTTGGGTTCTTTTTATTAACCCTCTGACAGTTTTGCAAAAGGGCAAAATTGTAATGTTGTTTTCTCAGCATTTTGTTTTAATTGCTAAAAAAATTATGATTCTTTCAAAATTATAGAAAAATCTTATATACGAATATGAATGTTATCCTTGAGTGTGTTAATCATTGCACAATGTATTCAAAATCCATTAAATCAACTGAGTTATATCACTTTAATTATTGCTTGCATTGCAGTGAAACCTGGAGCTTAGGGAACGTCTATAGACGGCCTTGTCAGTGAGAGGGTTAAATTTCTGCACCAGCTCACTACTTTAATTAATTGCAACTTCTGCTCAGCAAATTATATTTAGTTAATATAGATCAATAAATATTCTTCAGCTTTATTAAAGAATTTAATGAGATCTGGGTCAAATTTCCAATTACATGAATCTTGTTGTTGGTTTAATTAAATAAACTAGATGCTTATATAAAAAAAAGAATTAATTAAGTTAAGATTACACCAGTTAACATTAAGAAATCACTAAATAAACAACCTTAAAGACAAATTAAAACGATAAAGAGGATAAACACAAATATTATTTAAGATTCTTTAAAATTTAATGAATATAAGTAAATAAGAAAGAACACAGCAAGATTCTCAATCTGACCCAGTCTCAAGTACTAAACCTTGATCTGCAGTAGAACCCAACATTTATCAATGTTGATTCCTGAGATATTAAACTCATACTAATAATTTAAAAATACAAGATTCAATCTAACATTACAAAAGAGAGAAGAAAGACCCTGAAATCCTTCTTATTTTCAGGAAGGCAAAGAAAGATATAATTTTGAAAAAACTAAAACACTAGAAATAACCAAAATAAACACCCCAGAAATCAACAATGATATTTTTGGCCAATTTCGTATAGTGTTAGTACATCTACTTTAATTTCTCCATCCTTTTTTTTTTTCTCTCTTTTTTTTTTTTTTTTTTTTTTTTTTTTTTTAAGAGATAAGTTAATTCATTTAAAATCAAGTGAATTTCTTAACAGTTTTTGCTTTAAAAATTCTATTACTTAGTCAAATATCTTCACTCAGTTTAAGCAAAAGTATATTAATTAATCCGAGCTAATATAATTTCCGGTCTGATAAGTTATTTAAAAATTCTAAATAAAAAAAAAGGTAATGGTTGAAAATTATTTTTACTTCCAAACATTCAAAGAAACTACTTTAATTTTATGGTATTACAAAACTTAGTATAGTTATTTCGATACTACAGAGGTTAAAATTCAAATAAATTAATACCAAGGTAGGATAAATAAAAAAAAAACAAAAAAACTATACTAAAGCATATCCTTTATATACATTCTCCTTTATTTAATTTAACATAAAAAAAAACAAAAAAAAAAACATCTGAATTCACCAATACAACTTTTGTTGTAAACATATGGAAATACTAAATCACTACAAGATTAATCACTAGGATAAAAATCGTTTAAGATTAAATACAGAATATTTCTCTTACCAGCAGCTGAATTCTTTCATTTACCCATTTTGGGTATTTTTCATTTATATGATGGACAACAGTACACAAATCTTCCATGCACTAGAGCAACAGTCTCTAAGCAGATTAAATTCTTTAATTTTACCATTTAGGGTATTTTTCATTTATATGATGGACAACAGCACACAAATCTTCCATGCACCAGAGCAACAGTCTCTACGCAGAATTCCCAGTGTCTATACTCAGTTTAAGCAGCAGCTGGATTCTTTCATTTACCCATTTTGGGCATTTTTCATTTATATGATGGACAATAGCACACAAGTCTTCCATGCACTAGAGCAGTCTTGGACGACTACTGACACGTGTTAACAGCCATTTGCTGTCAAAGGCAATTTATTCCGCTACTCTTGGTGAAGGTTAGTTCTGAAGGGACATTCTTTCCCGGCAAGCTCCCGGCTCTCTGCGGCAGGTAGCACTTTTTCTTGACTTACACTTGGAGTGTTTTTGTCTTAGACCGCTAATCATTCCACTGCTCACGGTGAAGGCTAGATCGGAAGGGACATTCTTTCGCGGCAAGCTCTCGGCTCGCTCCGGCAGGTAGCACTTTTTCTTGACTTACACTTGGAGTGTGTTGTCTTAGACTGCTAATCATTCCACTGCTCACGGTGAAGGCTAGATCGGAGGGGACATTCTTTCACGGCAAGCTCTCGGCTCTCTCCGGCAGGTAGCACTTTTTCTTGACTTACACTTGGAGTGTGTTGACTTAGACTGCTAATCTCGAAGAACTCCTTTGGCCTCCCCTCTCCCAGATTAAAAACAGGGGAGGGGGGGAGACAAAACTTATGCGCTTCTTCAACTAGATGCTCTCCGTACGAAGCTTTGACCAGGACTCCCTTTATTTCCAAAAAACCAATTGCACGTCCCTCTGCACATCAAAAGGGGCACCAAAAACTAGGAAGACTAATGCTTTCCCCTTTCTCTCCTGTTCCTAGAGTCCATCTCATTGGCCAATGCAACAGTCACCCTCTCTCATGACCAAATATGGTCATCGCTCGCGTCCCCTACTCTCAATCACGTGGTCAGATAGCAGGGACAGCTGTCTCTAAGTTTTGCACCTGCTTGCAAACCAGTGCTCGCCAATAACCGTGAATTGGCCCCTTTATCTCAGATCGGTCATAAAATAATTTTAAGGGTCTGGGAAAATATCTACTCCGCCTCAAATGACAGTCAACGTTTGTCATGGGTTATAAAATTTTAGGGTACTATTCATTCACGTACGCAAGCAATAAACTATGCGTGTGGGCCAATTTTTAACAAGGCTGAATATATGCCCTTTACAAACAAGCCAGAAGCTACTCTTCTTCGAAAAAAATCAACAAAGGACCACTTTACTCAAATAGTACAATTATTCCAGGACAGTAAAAGCATTCGTACGAACGGGTGTTATTTCGCTAGATAAGGGGATGGGGAGCTATCCCTTTCATTCACAACAATGCCTTTATTCTCGTGAGAACGATCATAAAATAGAAAAAAGGAAATGTCCAGGGTTTTCGCTACTAAGAAAAAAAAAGGGGAATAATTTTAAATACGAGATACATAAAGCATTATAAAAAGCCGTATTAAAAATATCTTAACAAGAGTTCTTTTTAAATTTGGAATATTAAAATAATTTATACAAAAAAAAATATTACTAAAAAAAAACATAACACAAGTATGTTTCCATCTAATAGTATGAATTGCTGAAAAAGAAATTTCAAGCTACTAGGTATTTTCTTGCTGAGCTAAATTTTCCCATTATATGAACTGACATATGAAATACAGGGCTGTTCTAATGTACTGGAATACATATTTGGGTATATTTGGCTATACACTATTATTTCCCTAAATAACAAAGTTTTGTTAAAGATTTCATTAAGTGTTGGAAAGTGCTTCATAATCTATGCTTAATGCATGATTTTTCTTACTTGTTGATTTATTTTTATGGGGATATGTTTACTATTTGTTTAGTCTTGATGAATTTTAATGTTTCTTTTCTTTAGCAGCCCTACCAGTGGGTGAGAAGTTCTGCTCTCGAAGCTGGTAGACGGTGTGTGTGGGGGGGGGGGGGGGAGTGCTGTGTTCAAACCATGTCGCGCCCATCGGCCTAATTGTTCGGAGTTTGCCGTAGTTTTCTTCGAACCTTGGGTTACCTTGCGTAAATATGAATTAGGTTCCCTTAAAAGACCCCCACGGAGGGCTTATATCCCTCGTGCAGATAATCGGCCATCATAAATACAGCAACAACTTTTTTTCCAGTACTGTGCCCATTGCTATCGACCTTTTATTTTATATATAAGGTGGTTCTCAAATGCCTAGTCCAAAAAAGGCGAAACTTTTAAGCACATTATCGAAGTTGGCAAGACTGGTTATTGAAGCTATTTCGAATCGAATAGTGTTTTCTACTTTATGATAAATAAATCATCGAGTTACAAATTATTCTTGTCACATAACAACCTGTTTTTCGCCTTTCTCGCTCCGCCACGTCGGGAGTTGGATTCAAAATGTTCACATTTGAGAGCATGCTCTGAAAAATCTTCCGCCTTTACCAAAATATGGCAAACGATATTCGGTTATATGATTTCTGAATAAGAGCATCTGCCAGTTTCTTGAGCTTTGGAACAAAAGTGAATTCCGGTATGTCTCAAAAGTAGCTTCGTTGGATTTAAAAACAGCTAAGATCGTTCCCAAATTCTCTACTCAATAACACGGAACTTTCTGACGTATTTTTTTTTTTTTAATTTTTTTTTAAACGTTAAGTCAGAAAACTATCGGGGCTGACTATCGAAGCAATTTAGAATAGAATAGCGTTTTCCGTTTTTGACAAATAAATTATTGTCTGAGCGAAGCGAAGTCTTTATACTCAGAGATACGTAACGATATTAAAATTCAAAAAAATTCTTTCGTCAAGCAAATCTCAAAAAGTACTTGTCGGATTTTGATTCTGTTTGTACCAGAAGGTACCTATGAAGGTAATCTGGTGAATGCACCTACTTTTAAAAATTAATTCCAAATAGTTTAAAAGTTATATTAAAAAAAACTGATAAAAAAGCACAATTTATTTGCATACGTCACAGAAATTTGGTGTGCGTGATTTTCATCGACTGCATATTTTCGTAGATAACCGAATCAGTACACGGAGTAAACAGTAATCATTTACGCACTCAGAAATATTGAATGCAATAAAACATTTTAAAATTTAATCATGCAGGAAAATAAAACTGTTAGTTTTTTATATAAAAAAAAATGTCATAAAAACTTTGATTTTGAGATTTTGTGATAATCTCTTAATAGCATTTTTTGATCGCTAAAAGAATGCTTTATATATTTCGCGTATGAAAATTAGAAACACTTACGTTTTTAAATAAAAAGTTTCTTTTATGACATCATTTTCCCTTTATATTTATTTTTATTGCATGTTTTCTTTTAACTTATATTTTGTTTGTGTGTGGAAGTCGATTCTGGTCACTAATTTTTCGGCACGGATACCACAAGCGCATCAGATTTGGCACAATTTTTTTCAAAGCCCATTTGGCGAAAACTCCATTTTCAAATAACGCTTACATACACATTTTTAAATTATTTTCTATTTTCAAAAAGAACTTACAGTAAATAAAATAATAATAATAATTAATAACAATAAAAAGAAATATTTTATATAATTAAAAAAAGGAAATGAAACTAAATAAACATTTTATGAGTAAATAAACAAATAATAAATAAATAAAGCCGGGTTACCATCTCAGGTACAATAATGCCATTTTGACGCCAATTATGTACCCTGGTGCATATGTGACATCTTTTCCCATTTTGCATCCATTTCCTGTTGGCATGCAACTTTGAAATTTGGAATATGCATGCATACCTGGGAACAATACTGGAATTAGACATTGATTTTTTTTTATTCGATCCAAAAAAGGGCAACGGGGGCTATTTTTTAAAGATTTATACAATTTATATACTGCATAAAGGAGCCACTTACCTATTTTTATATACAAGAAGAAGTAAGTGGTATGTAAAAACAATTATAGTATACATAAATAAAATACTTGAGATAATATACTAGAGATATAAGCACCGGATTTGGCGAGATTTTTTATGCCAATTAGGCGAAAACATCGTTTTAATTACCAGATACATATAGCATGCTATAATAACACGTGACTTATTTATTTCAAAATGAAAAAAAGGAATAAACGAAACATTTTCTGTTATTAAAAAAATAATAACAATCAATAAATGATAATATTTTTAGAACAAACAATTTATTATAACATTTATATGATAACCAGCATTTTAGGTAACTGAACGCCATTTTGTCACCAATTAGGTACCTCGGTGTGTATAGGGCATATATGTGCCATATTTATTTGTAAAACTGAGCATGAACGTTTACCAAGTGTGTTTTCATAGTCGCTTATATCTTTTTGCAACATAGCGCACCTTTCGAAGCCAAAACTGCACAAAAGAAAAAAAAATCAATCTTTGAAGGTTTTTTTTTTTTTTTTTTTTTTTTTTTTTTTTATGTAATGCACATTTTGTAATCAGTAGGCTCGATAATCAGACCTCGTTTTTTTGCTTCAAAAGATGATATTTCATACGACGTCTTTTTTGGATTCGTCGTTTTTCCATATTTGATAGTATGCGTCTACTCGTTTTGTAACTTTTTTTTGTAACTTTCTTCTTTATTAACAGCGACATTTGGATTTCCTATTTAAATAAAAATTCTTCTAAATACAAAGAATTTTGTTAAAATAAATAAATAAATGAAATGCGGACATCTATTGCTCAAAGCACAAAATTTTTCCCATTGAGTTAATAAAAATCAGTAAAAGCATAATTTTTATGATAATAAAAAGGTGACTTAAGTAATAACAGAGTCATATATTATATACGTTATGGATTAAGTATGAATATTTCTCCACCGTTTATAAATAATAATAATAATAATAAAATAAAATGCGGACAGACCAAAGTCTATATCTGACTGAAAACAACAACCATTTTCTAAATGCTTTAAAAAATGGCCAATGAAAAATGATATTTCAAAAGTATTATGAAATTAGTCAAAAACTGTTTATTTGAAACTGAATGAATAAAAGATTTATATTTTTAATGAAATAAATGGGATTTGAAAAATTATTGGAAATTTATCACCATAGATGTATCAGTATTACAATCAGTACCTTGTATGCAAAATGGAACAATTAGCAATAATTTTTGTACCCGAAAAATGGTCGTTACTTTTTTTAAGGTTAAAAAGTAGATTACGAAATATTCCTATACAGAGATGCCAAGCCCCCGCTTATTGCACAGCAGAATTTTCTTATAGGAAAAGTTATCTTTTAAATCCGCAGAATGTTCCAATTTAATAAAACATTTTCTGTATTAAAATACCGGTATCCAAACTGCCGGAGACTTGGCAGCTCTGCCTATAACATTTTAATTAATCACGGTACTTTTTTTAATCGGATTCAAATTTAGTGAATACAACGTTTTTTGGCCAAAAGCAGCTTTTTTCCACATGTGTAACTACGATACAATTCCTTGATGCTGAAATAAAATGTTTTGACTTATACTATTATTGCTTCCTCTCATTTATTTATTTGAATTTTAAATAAGATGACTCAAAATCGTATTTTTTAAATGTACGGAAAAAATGCATTTCGAGAGAGGGCGTAAAAAACAATATTTGGCGATTTATTACCTGCGTTTGGCTAAGTGTCTTACTACCTTGTATTTAATGCTCTTCACAATACTTCGCTATTATAAGGACTTAGGCGCTTTTATAAAAAGTTTGATGTAATTCGGGCTTAAGAAAGTGAGTTTTTTACTGAATAATACAAATAAATGAAAAATGAATACTAAAAAATACTAATAAAAGAAAAATGAAGCTTTATTTTGATCTATGTATATTTAAAAATGCATCTGCTAGCACTAATTAGATAATTTATGTGTATATAATAGGAGATAAATAGCTTTTGATTCTGTATTTCTATGCTATAAAGCATTAACTTTTGTGTGTTTTTCGTTATCATTGGGAGAACCTAGCCGATTTAAAAATAATGTGAGCAAAAAATGTTGGTAACCATCTTTGTTGCAAAATATACTATATTTTGGGTAGGAACAATAATCACCATCAATGCACGAGCAAAAAAGTTCTAAAATTGAGAATTCTTTGATGTTGATATGACTAAAAATTTTAAATCTTTTTTTTTTTTTTTTTTTTTTTTTTTTTTTTTTTTTTTTGTGGCAACTTTTAAGATATAATATTCTCGTTATGAACGATTTCTAAAACATTCGTCAATTTAATTTCACAAATTAAACATTTTTTTTTTCTAGAAAAAGTTTTAAACCCAATTTATTGAGAATCTTGCAATTTCTAGGATACTGTTGGGGTCAGAAACTATAACTTTGGCATCATAGTAATTTATAAGATGTAAGTGCTCGTCTAGGAAAAAATTTTAAAAAAGGATTCCTTAACTCTTATCAAGAACCTCATTGCATCCGTGGAAAACAGATATTCAACATTATAAACTATTCGGACGGATTTCACACCATATAAAATACACTCCATTCTCTTCAAACATAATAGTTTATGTTATTTATGGTTTCTCAAATCGGTGCGAAGCTTCTGTTTATGCTCATGACATAATTTCAAAGAGTTTTATTTCCAATATAGGAAAATTTGGTGTTTTATTTACTGTATTACTTTTAACATTTTGCATATTTCCAATTTTATATTCATGCATGGTTTTCTTTTCTTTTATAAGAATAGTATATGTAATTTTATATATAAGATTTTGTAATTCTATGATTCAATATGCTTATTTTCATCATATTTTATCACAATGAATGACCAATTAAAGGTAACATCTCATTTTCTTTACTTATCGCAAGTTATTAAATGTGTATTCTCAGCAATATCGCTCAGACTAATCCCTCTGAGGGAAGTCCTAGTTTATCTAGTTACAAGTGATTCTTGTTAATTAACGCAAAATTTTCCCTCTTTCTTGCTCGACGCTTCCAGAGTTTGGTTCAAAATACTCACTTTGACAGTATTTCCTCAAAGATTTTCTCTCTTTACCAATACAGGAAAAATCACATTTGATTACATAGTTTCTGAATATTAAAATTCATTTTTTTTTTTTTTTTTTTTTTTTTTTTTTTTTTTTTTTTTTTTAATGCCAGGAGACTCCAGCCTAGCTTCCCTGGTTAATGAATACAAGTGAAAATATTAGATTAATTTTCAACACAATTATTTAATAGGCAAACAAATCACAATAGTTGTAAATTGTCAATTGTCTAAAAAAATCTGGGCCATGATTCCATCCAGATGTCTCGGCTGAAGCCGCCAATACTCTACCCACTGAGCCATCGCAGACAAATCTGGAGACCTAATTCACCCAACTAACCTTTAAGGATGCTGGTCACTCAGCTTCCAAATTCTCTTTTGTAAGTCAATGGGCAGTTTAGACTTTCTTATATTCAAAATTTCTGCTAGGGAAATTAGTATTTTTATCTTTTTTTCTGTGTACTTCTTTTTAAGGATGCCTTTTTTTTTTAGTTTAATTTTCAAAATATCTCTAAAAAGTACGCTTAATTTTATATGAAATGTTAAAATTTTATTAACAGTTTGTCAGTTCCTAAAACACAAAATATTAAACTGATCAAATATTTGTAAAATATTTTGAAAACTATGAAAGAAAGAGAATCCTTTAGAAGAAAAACTGTAAAAATAAGTTACTAATGTTAATTTTTTGAGGAGATTTTATGAATGTAAAAGTGCATCAATCACCCATTGATTTAACATTAAAGAACTGAATTCGGAAGCTGAGTGACCAGCACCCTTAACAATCACGGCATCTTGTCTGATTTCTGAATCATTCAACAAAATTAATAGAAGGTTATTTATGTAATGCAGTAAACGATGTAAGCGTAATTATATTAAATTAATTTTCAACATAATTATTCAAATGGTAAATAAATCACGACAGTTGTAAATTGCCACGTGTCTAAAAAAAAAACCGGGCCAGGATTCTAACCACGGATGTCTTGGCAGAAGCCGCCAATGCTCTACCCACTGAGCCATTCCGAACAAATCTGGAGAACTTATTCACCCAACTTGCGTACACGACATATTGTCTGATATCTGAATCAGTTCAACAACATTAATCAAAGATTATTTGTGAAACTGCAGTAATAACCTTCGTTAATTCTGTTCAGTTGATTCAAATATCAGACCAGATGCCGCAATAGTCAAAGGTTAATGGTGTTAATTAGTCTTCCAGATTTGTCCGAGATGGCTCAGTAGGTAGAGCATTAGCGGTTTCAGCCAAGACAATCCTGGTTCGGATTTTTTTTCACCCGCTTGGAGATTTACAACTATTGTGACTGAAGAAAATTATTTATTCAAGACTCGAACAGATTTATTATTATTATTATTATTATTATTTAACTTACTTTTTAGATTTCCTTTTTAATAAAAGCAAAAAGAAATTTTATGAGAGAAATATCAAGAATCAAATTGTGAAATCAATTAAGAAATCAAATAATAATCTTTTTAATTTGCTTAAAACGACATTATTATTTTCGTATTTGTGGCTTATTAGCAGTTAATAGCGAAAGAAACTGCCAAAGATTTCACTATTTATAGCAGTTTTTATATTCTGATTATTTCAGTGTTTAAGTACTTAGTTCGGTTCGTAAATGTTCATTTATTTTTGTGAAAGTATCTAAAAGGTTAGATTGAATTACTTATTTTGAAATGTTTCTCCTTTTCTAAATTTTTTTTTCTTTTTATTTTTCAATTTTGATTGTTATTTTTGAGTTGAATAGGCATACAGAAATAGATTCTTCTCTAATATAATGGTGGTTCATCTGTAGTTAAGATATTGACGTCAGTGACAAGATGTTTTTCTGATGGACAACAACAATAAAAAATACTGTCGCATTAAAAAAGAAAAAAAAAAAGATTTATTGCATTGATTTTGTTTGATAAAGAAAATGTAAGAATAAATTGTTAGTTATAATAAAATATTTCAGTGTTATTTATGACTTAACGTTAAAACGCATTGTTTGTTTTGAAATCTGTTATCTATACTAATATTATAAAGAGGAAAGATTTGATTGTTTGTTTGTTTGTTTGAATTGAATAGGCTCTGAAATTACTCGACGGATTTGAAAAATTCTTTCACCGTTGGAAAGCTACACTATTTCCGGTGAACATAGGCTAATTTTTAATTGATTTATTCAAATATTTTTCTTAATAATTCAAAATTTCATTATTTTTCATACAGAATCAATTAAAATTTTTCCGATAAAAAATAACCATTTTTTTCCCGTTGCCAAGAAAGTGTAAGCAGGAAAAATAATAATAATAAATTAATTAATTCAATTAGTAGTTATGGAACAAAACAATCTGTATAATTTTAAAATAGAAAAGAAAAATAATGAAATTCGCGTTTGAAATGAAATAGACGCCCTCTCGCGGACAAAGTCTGAAACGAAATAGAACTTATATCGTGAGCATGAAATCAGTGTTTAAAAGGCCGATAAATAAATAAACAGTTCTATAACGCGTGCAACGTTGGGTTCTTTGCATTAAAATTATCTAAAATCAAAATTTTATACACAAAGTTTAGATCTATAATATAAAAAAATACATTTGACTTACTCATGGCAAAATAGCATGACAGCAACACAATGCTTTCATGCTTCAGCTTCTCTAAAGCAATTACTAGATTTTCCAGCATCTACAAATTCTAAAATTGTCGATATTTGTAATTTATCTCCCATAATTAAATAAAAAAGATAAAAAACTGCACTTTAAATAGCTCTTTAAACTGGTTCTATGCTACAGTGCTACAGCATGGAACGTAAACAAACAAACGTAAACAAACGATTATCAGGTCTATTACAACGCCATCTTTCGGTCATTACAAACGCGAATAGTTTACTGATAAATAAACGACTATTACATTACTGGATTACCACGTGAGGCATAAAATCGCAATTTTGTTGTAATCGTGCCAACGTGATCCGTAGGTGATATCTGCATCGAAATATTATTGGCAATATCATTGTTTATATAATTTGTTTACATTATTTGGCAATACTTGATCTCCTTTCGACCAAAAAACTGTCGCCAAAGTATAAGGTTAAATGTTAATAATGGATGATCGTAAATGTCACATTCTTTTGACATTAAATATGTTTTACATAATTGTTACGTCGTCAACTAATTTTAATTCGATGTTTTATCTCAATTTCTATCAATATTTTAGTAATTTATTAATTCTTTGGTTATTTAAAATAAAAATTATATCCATTTGTATAATTTGGCGAAATTGATCGACGGAATAATCAAATGGTACCAATTGTTTGTTTACACTCTATCTGGATATTTAGGTTAATAGAATTAGCGTACTTATCGAGTCTCCGCCAAGTCATATGCCAAGCAGTCATTAAATCTGTGTTTTAGCCTTACTATTATATCTTTTTCATCTGCAGTTATTTTACCATCACTAAAAAAGGATACTTCTAGGTTATCCCGTCGACCAATTTCGCGAAATTATACAAATCGCCAAAGTAATAGCCAAACTATACATGTTTACATAATTTTTATTTTAAATAACGAAAAAACAAATAATTAGTAGAATATTAATAAAAATATTAATAAAAAGTCGAAATAAAAATCACTTAATGACATTTTAAACACGCAAATCGCATTTAATGTCATTGAATGTGACATTCACGATAATCCATTATTGGCATTTAATCTTTTAGTTTGGCGATAATTTTTTGGTCGACGGGATAATCTAGAAGTACCTAAAAAAGAAATATTTTGAATGTGAAGGAAAAATCATTATCATGAAAAAATACTTGCAATTAATTTATCATTCATTCTAATAAAAAAAACGGTACTACTAGGTTATCCCGTCGACCAAAAAATTATCGCCAAACTCTCAGATTAGATGCTAATAATGGATGATCGTGAATGTCGCATTCAATGACATTAAATACGATTCACGTGTTTAAAATGTCATTAAATGATTTTTATTTCGACTTTTTATTAATATTTTTCTTAATATTTTACTAATTAGTTGTTTGTTTAGTGCATATTTTAGTACATTTTTTATGCTTAATTGGATGGTACTAAGCAAAATCTTTTAAATCCAGTACTTGGTGAGATACTTCACGTTTTCCTAATTTGGCGATGTCTTCGGCGCAAAAACCTGAAATTTTGAATCTTTATCTATCTATCTATATATATATATAAATCTCTCTTTTAGGAAGTTCATCGGATGCTCTAAAATAATAACATGTTTCATCATATCTCAGAAGCAAATTCAGGTAGAAGCAATTCAAATGGAATTCAAGATAAAAAACCTACTAAAAAATTTTAATTACTTTAGTACTTTTGTAATTTGTCAATTATTTAGTCATTTTAGAGGTATTTTGTCGCCAAAATGAATTTTGAACTGACCAATATAAGATTACATAAATCAGATAAAAATTGTGGGTATTTGATTCGATATTAAGATTGTTTATTTAAATATATTTCGTTTGATTCAAGATTATTTTAGAGAAAGTGACCAGCGTAACGGGCAGAGGCTGCTAGTTCTTTTATAAAGATACAAACTCGAACGTAAACAGTATTGATTTCAGATTTGAACTGTTTAGTTTTATTTTACGTTTCACAGCACTGTTGATCTTTACTTTATCTGAATAAACAAATGAGATTTTTGATAAAATGATACATTTGTTTTTGATCATGATCGCTGAATATTTATGTTTTCTTGCGAGTATTTGTTCTCTCTATTTTTTTTTCTTGTTTGTTTGTTCTACATAGAAACGGGAAGAAAGAAATTGAAAAGTACGATTGTCAATAAAATACTGTGGACTCTCTCTATTCTGAACACTGATGGGACCGGCCAAAAATGCTCAGATTAAGGGGGTGTTCATTATAGAAGGAGATTGGAAATGGATTACTACTACTACAATATAGGATGACCGAGCCATTAGTTGATCAAATAAGGTCAATGCTACGAGGTTTTTATTATAGTTCCTCCTTTTTAAGTTTTAGAAGTAAACTAACATGATTGCCATAATCCTTAAAGAATGTCCTATCAAGGGCAAAAATGAAACCTGAAATTAAATAGCAACAAACTTATAAGCAAATAGTTTCTTTAATTGCCATTTTCCCAGTAGGTGATCAATCGACAAAATCGATCAAATTTCAAAATTAATTTTTAAATATCATGTTTAAGTAGTGATTAACAATAATTCATGTATAATGATTACTATTTGAAAAAAGGAAGATGGAAGTGGATTATTTTAACTTACTGTACTTGTTTCCAACTAATAAAAAACTAAATGTCTACACTTTCTAATAACAGAAATCATAAAATGGTTTCTCTTATGCAGCACGCAACTGACAAACAAAAGCTCCAAACTTTTAATTGAAGATTTTATCAGAACTATTCAAACAAATTGCAACTTTAAGAATATGCTTAAAATCTAGCAGTGATTTTGTCTGTTTATTTTTTTTTAAGATTTCCTTAAACCTTTTTATTATTCTTTTACAATTTCTCCGAATTTCCATGATGTGGGAATTTGAATTCCGATTGCAAACACATGTTCAATTTACAGAGAGGTGGAGTAAAAACACATTAGAGAATTTTCATATAAAGAGAGTCCACTGTATATGACTTTTGATGTAGAGGTTTCTCTCAATTAATGCGACTAGTAGTATCCGATATACAACCACATTAATTTTAATATACATTGAATTACAAAATCTGCAATATATCACCATTTTACTCTTTTAAAATCCAATATACAATAAAATAAATAATATAACTAATAGATCTGCAGATCAAGGGTTTTAACGCCATCTCGACAAGTGATTGTTTTGTAATTTCACTTATAACATTTAACATTTTACAATCCGAAATTTAAAATCTTTAAATTGCATAAATCTTTATAAGAATATAAAATTCTTTGGGACTTTTGAAAATTAGAAGCGTTCAATTAAACAATTTTGTGCAATGATATTCTTAAAATTTTATGAACTGCTTATTCTTTTATTTCTTTTAATTAAAAAATACATTTTTTCAGGGGGCTTCGTTCAGTGGCTCTGTCGCTTGTAGCCCCGGATTCGCCGAGAAAACGGCATGCACACGTGCCAATCCGAGGACCCTACTTCCTTCGCAACACTTGACGCAGGAAAAAATAAAACTCCTATCCTACCCTCATTAAACTTAAATTCTTAATTTCCTATTGATTTCGCAGTTGATTATAATATACAGTCGACTCTCGTTAATTCGAAATCGGATAATTCGAATCTCCGCTTAATTCGAACTAAACATGAAGTCCCGAAATTTTCAATGGCAGAATAACGTTAACAATTTTCATTAATTCGAACTCATTCTCTCTTGACTTCGTTTAATTCGAACTCACGAGAATTACGATCAGGGACCGATTTACAAATTTGGGGGCCCGGGGCACAGATACTTTCGGGGGTCCCCTTGCACCAATACTTACAAGGAGATCGAGTGAAAAAAAAATTGAAAAAAGGTACTTTCTGAGATAACAATAATTAACTTTAATAATTACTTTTAAATATCCATAAAACACTTAAATATGATAATCATTAATTTACTTTTAAATAATTATTTCACAATTTTTAAATTTTAAGAGTAGAAATTTTATAATAAATTGGGTGTTGTTGATTATTTTTTCCTATGCAACTCTAAATAACTGGAATAATCGAATATGCAACAACTAATAATAAATTTTCGACGACACCAAGCTACAATTATTTAAAATATTAGGTAGCTCTACTGTTTTCCAGCTTTGCTCACCTAACCCTAAATGATCTGATGAGAACAGGAACAAGATTAAATAAAAATTAAAAATGCATTATATTTTTTATAATTAAAATTTTTATATATATTCAAATAATTTTATTTATAATTTTACAATATATCTTTTACTTAGAATGAAATGTAAAATTCCATTAGATATTTAAACTACATCAGATTTTGAACAGTAAATGAAAAACTTTCAGCAACATTTGTGGGCCCCTAAAAATCAGGGGCCCAGGGCCTGTGCCCCGAATGCCCTGCCGTAAATCAGGCACTGATTACGATTTTTCTTTTTTTTTTTTTTTTTTTTTTTTTCTTTCTCACGGATTTCAAATCATTTGAATAACTTTCTTTCTTTGATTTTTGTGAAAATTGTTCCGAACAAGTTACATGTAATACATATCATTTGATATCCACTTTCTTAGAGCCCTTTGTGTCCATCAGTGGCGCTTTACATTTTTCTTCCATCGTGCTTGTTTCTAATCTTTTAATTAGTTTATATATTTATACATTTTAATTTAATATTAAGTCATATTCTAATGATAACTGACGAAATAAATTTAAAAAAACACTATAACATTAATTCCTTTGTAATAGTACCATATTAAGCATGTTTTATTTCATATTTACCATAATTCGAACATTTCTTGTGGTCCCGACGAGTTCGAATTACCGGGAGCCAACTGTATCATGAACTTCTTTTGCTTTTGCTTTTGTATCATATTGCGATTCTCTAGCAAAAGCCAGGTTCAAATTCAAAGATCCCGACCCACGTCCTACGTAGCCGAGTCTCTTGTGGACGATAGGTTGGGGGAAAAAATCAAAAATTAAAACCAGATAAATTCAAAATGAAAATTGATTAAATTAAAGACACCGAAAAGAAGGAAGTGTGGATTCAAGGGTCTGAAACGAACGACTGTAACTGCGTAGATCTTATTATTATCAAACCATTAGCTGACTGCTGACTGACCTTTTGCATTGGATAAACTCGAATTTGAATCCAGCAAACTCAAATCAGTAAACTTTTTTTTTTCTTTTTGTCATCTGAATCTGAATCTGAATCTAACATGTCAAATTGATTAGAATATCATTTTATAAATGTTTTGCTAAAATTTGTTAAATTATTTATTATTATTATTTCGAATTCAACTTTCAGTATATTTTTATTTGAATATTGTATTCTGGAATTTTCAACTCCAATTTTTCTGTTAATGTCTAAATGTACTGAATATATTTTTTTTCTTTTTTAATTGGTTGCAAACTTGAAACTTTACATTCCAATCAAATACCATGGTAATATTATGAAATTTGCTTAAAATTTCATCTTACCAAGTTCGTTTTAATATCAGTTAAAAAGTTCAAGCGCTTTGTTCTTTGTCGATTCTTAATGGAAAAATAAAAGACTTTCAGTGTATGCATCTTGACCAGGGCCTGATTAATGCAGGGACTCGGCCCTGGGTCCAACAATTTCAGCGGCCCATAAATTATGTAACTGATTTTTTTTTTCCCTTAATCAAATACTTTTTAAATAATATTGTTTTATGAAGTATGAAATTTAAAATTTAAATATTTTGAATGACTCAATAAAATTTTTGGAAGCTCTTAACTGAGGCACTTTTCACCCAAACAACTTTGTCAACTCATCAAATAAACCTTATTTTTTTCTGAAAGTGTCTCCGAAAATGGGTAGGTAAGGGGGCCCAACTTCATTTTGATAGGGCTCTGATCTTGACGATATTTAATTTAAAATTTTAAAATCTTGGCTTTCGACGTGTTTGACATTCCTGCCACGCGAACAAATCCATTTCTTTATATATATATATATATATATATATATATATATATATATATATATATATATATATATATATATATATATACAGTCGGCTCTCGTTAATTCGAACTCGTTGGGACCACAAGAAATGTTCGAATTATCCGAAGTTCGAATTATGGAAAATATGAAATGAAAACATACGTAATATGGTACTATTACAAAGGAATAATTTTTATAGTGTTTTTTAAATTTATTTCATCTGTTATCATTAGAATATGACTTAATATTAAACTAGGATGTATAAATACATAAACTAATTAAAAGATTAGAAACAAGCACAATGGAAGAAATATTTAAAGCGTCACTGATGGATAGACGGGGCACTAAGAAAGTGGATATCAAATGCATTGGATTATAAGTAGGCTCGTTCAGAACAATTTTCACAAAAATCAAAGAAAGTTATTCGAATGATCTGAAATCCATGAGAAAGAAAAGAAAAATCGGAATTCTCGTTAGTTCGAATTAAACGAAGTCAAGAGAAAATGAGTTCGAATTAATGAGAATTTTAAACGTTATTCTGCCATTGAAAATTTCGGGACTTCATGTTTAGTTCCAATTAAGCGAAGATTAGAATTATCCGATTTCGAATTAACGAGAGTCGACTGTATATTTATATATATACATTATTATTACACGTAT